>OY740829.1:0-670000 GCA_963514005.1 Raja brachyura | reverse complement strand
GATCTGCAGGAAGTCGGGGAGCCCTGCAGGAGCAGGAGGTACCGGTGTTCCACCGGAACAGGCTGCCGGAGCGCAGACCGGTGGCAGCAGTTTACGGCCAGGCATCCCCGTTGCTACGGGTAAAGCCGGCTATGCGCCGTCACGGACCCGTGTGATTAAGGGTGACGGCAAGCCTGCACGGACAGCGGAGCCGGTAATGGGGACTGGTACCGATTCCTTCCCTCTGCCTTCCCACCAGGCAGAGGTGCCGCTTAGGTCCGAACGACGGCGGACTAGCGGTATGTCTCGTACAGCCTGCAGGAGCAGGAGGTATCGGCACTGCACCGGAACAGGCTGCCGGAGCGCAGACCGGTGGCAGCAGAATACGGTTAGGCGATCCCGTTGCTGCGGGTAAAGCCAGCCAAGCGCCATCACAGACCCCTGGGGGTGAGGGTGACGGTGTGCCTGCACGGACCACGGAGCCGGTATTGGGGACCGGTTCCGACTCCTTTCCTCTGTCTGCTTGTCAGGTAGAGAGGCCGCTAAGGTATGAGAGACACCGGGCTAGCGGGTTGTCCGTGCGGAAGTCGTTCGGCCCCGCAGGAGCGGGTGCTGACGAGTACCTGTCAGCCACTTCGTAGAGGTGTGACCTACTGGCAGAAGCCCCAGCGACTCATCAGGGCCTGGGGAAGTCGACCTGTTGTCCGTGTGTAGCGGCAGCGGTCGCATGGCTAGCATGGAGCTAATGGTGGAGCAACTAGATCAGCGGGACCTGGATCGGCAAGAGCAGGAGTATCAGCGGTCTGGGAGTCGGATCATGCCGTCACCTTCAATCCCACCTTCGTCCATTGGCAGTGCTAGGAGTCAACAGATGGCCGATTTGACGAAGAAGCGGCAGCAGAAGAGCCCACTGCTCTCGATCCAGAAGAAGAAATTGGAGGTAGTGTCGAAATTCCGAAACCTGTATTTCAGGGGAACCGCTGCACTCTACATTGGCAGTAAGTATTAATTTCTTGACGACACACCAGTTCCAAGACCAGGTGCTTTCAGAAACCATGGAGAAGTACAAGGATCCTGGAAACTGTGTTACCCTGAACGTCCCGAGGGTCAACTCAGCCATCTGAGGGAACATCAGTTCCAATGCGAGGGCACAAGAGGTTAAGAGGCAGGAAATTCTGAAGCTGTTGACGTCGGGCATCACGGCACTCGTCAGGACCCTCGATGGGGCAGGTGTATCCGCAGAGCAGCAGGATGCTCTAGCCCTCCTGTGTAGCACACTTCGGGAAACTGTTTTAGTCAGAGCTCCATCCGGCCCGACATTAACCCTGAATTTGCTGGGTTGGGTCGTACCTCCACCACACCACCAAGACAGCTGTTTGGGGAGGACCTGCCCAAGCAGGTCAAAGAACTTGATGAGGAAGCCAAAAAGGGGCTGATGAAACCACTAGCATCGGCAAGGGTGCAGAAGACAGCCTTATCCTTCCTCCAAACCTCGGGGCCATCAAGAACACATCCGCACCAGCTCCCCAACAGCAGAAGCCTTGTTAGGGCAGAGCCAGCATAGACTACCTCACCACACACCAGCTGCAGGAACAGGGATTTACCGAGGCGATCGAGCAGCACCCAGCAAAGGCGGAATACCAGAAACCACAACGTCAGGCCCGCCGGTAACCATGGAGGTAAGGGGTTCTGGTTCTCTTGGAAGCGCTGCATGCATAACCTCACAAGTAGGAGGGAGGTTACATACATTCTGGGGCTCTGATTGTCACTATCCAGGGAACAGAGCAATAGACATAATAGACGCAATAACAGCCTTGCTTGCGCCAGGGAACCGACTTTAGACATGCTGCTAAGCTATTGGTAAATTGGAGCTACATTCCAGCCACATAATTGGGCCATTATGCTATCAAAGCTTGGGTGAAAAAGCAAAATCTCGGCATTTAAAGCGAATGCTGGACAATTACGAGCTTATGCAGCTGCCAGTCGAAGCATAATTGAGGTACAATGGTGGATTAGCAATGGTTGTGATTTGCATGAGTCTACTTCTCTTCAATTACAAGGAATAAACTGTTTAGAAACGCTGGGATCATGTCAAGGGCTGCGCGTTAATGCACTAATCTGCAGCATACGTATGTTCGTCTTCAAAATAATACCACTGAGGTGGCATATTAAACCTTATGGGTGGTGTCAAGTTAATATCTTGGGATGAATTGGAAACATTAATTTGGCTCTGGTGGATTGAAAGAAATTTGGGTTCAGCTATGTACCTTCTGGATACGCTCAATATAGTGGCGGACACCAGGTCACAAGTATTAATAACGACATCAAGTAGATTGAACCTCCAAATATCTGCTAAAATTATAGCCTAATATGGAATACCAGATATCGACCTCTGCGTCCAGGTTGAGCTATAGGATACCAACATATGTCTCTTGAGAACCAGATCCTGGGGCAGTGGCGATGGATGCGTTTTCGCTACATTGGGGGGAAATGCGGGTTTTCTATGCTTTCCCCATTCTGCTTCATCAGACAGGTGCTGCAGGATACGCAACCAGGCTCTGCAACATAAAGGACCATGAACGTCAAACAGCATCGTGCAGAGAGAGTCCAGTAGGAAGCAGTACCTCGCCTACATAAGGATATGGGAGGTTTCTGTAGTCGGACCCAGACCATCTACATATCTGCTATACTCTCCAAGGTGCTGGAATACTCTTGGGTCGTCATTATGATGAGTCCCTCAGTTACAGTGCTGTATACAGTGCCAGGAGTGCATTGTCATCCTATCGCTAGATTGGAGTGGGATCTCACCAGCTGGTGTCCAAACTATGAGGAGTATGGTCTATCCATCCCTCCCCGAACATGATATTATATTACCTGAGATTGGAGGGAGCTGGTTGCCTATGATGGACTTGCTCACCTTCAAAGTGGTTATGGTAATGGCACTGAACACAGCACAACGGATCATGACTTTACAGGAGTTAAACCTGGATAGAATGACTGGACCATAATAAAATAACTTCTTTATAGAAGAGTTGCTTACACTACACAGACCTGGGACTACAGGTCTGAAAATGGGCATCAGGTATATGGAGACAGGTCTGTTTTCAGCCATGGAAACCCATGTCACAGGGTGATTGTGCAGACTATCTCCAGATGACTCAAGGTGGTATTCGGTGCAGCAGGTAAGACACTAACATTTTAAATGTCATTCTACCAGGGCTGCATCCACATCTGTGGCAAGGACTATGGCGGTGTTCGTGGATTATGGCCTCACAATAACGAGCTGGGCCATTGAATCTACATTTCAGCGGTTTTATAACTGACTTATAACCGCTCCCGCAACGTTGGCGGATTCAGTTTTCAGTGCTGTTCCTAAACGTTTGTCCCCGAATTCAGGGGGTTATTGTTGTATTAACAAATGTTATTATTTTTCAGCTTGTTCAAGTCTGAAATACATTAACATACTTCCTCCATCAGAATTACGGCAGTGTGTGAGCATGGACGTGGTCCAGGGCATGTAATCACAGAGCTTTGAAATCTTCACGAAGTCACTCACGTGACTCCGAAGTAAAATAGTAAGATTAAACAAGAACTTACCAGTTTGAAGTTTGATCTTTATTTTATGAGGAGTTACGATGAGGGATTTCGTGCCCTCCGCTCCCAACCCTCTATTATAAATTCAACTGGTATGGTCAAGTTTTAATCTTACTATCTTCGGTTTGTGATCTGTGATTCCATACCGCTGCTTTGAAGAATGTCGCGCATGCGTGCCTGGCGGGGTCTTCACGAAATCCCTCATCGTAACTCCTCATAAAATAAAGATCAAACTTCAAACTGGTAAGTTCTTGTTTAATCTTACTATTATATACGTAAATACACACATTAATTAATCAATTAATAAAGTGCAAATAACAGATGGAGGGGTATTAATGTTCAGTGTTTTGTCCGAGCCAGGTTTAATATCTGATGGCTGTGGGGGAGCAGCTATTCCTGAACCGGGTCGTTGCAGTCCTCAGGCTCCTGTACCTTCTACCCGAAGATAGCAGGGAGATGAGTGTGTGGCCAGGGTGGTGTGGGTCCTTGATGATGCTGCCAGCCTTTTTGAGGCAGCGACTGTGGTAGATCCCCTTGATGGAAGGAAAGTCAGTGCCGATGATGGACTGGGCAGTGTTTACTACTTTTTGTAGTCTTTACCTCTCCAGGGCACTCAAGTTGCCGAACCAAGCCATGATGCAATCGGTCAGCAAGCTCTCTACTGTGTACCTGTAGAAGTTAAGAGAGTCCTCCTTGACAGACCGACTCTCCGTAATCTTCTCAGGAAGTAGAGGCGCTGATGAGCTTTCTTAATAATTGCATCTGTTCTCGGACCAGGAAAGATCTTCACAGATGTGCACGCCCAGGAATTTGAAGCTCTTGACCCTTTCAACCATCGACCCATTGATATAAACAGGACTGTGGGTCCCCATCTTACTCCTTCCAAAGTCCACAATCAGTTCCTTGGTTTTGCTAGTGTTGAGGGCCAGGTTGTTGTGCTGGCACCATATGGACAGTCGGTCGATCTCGCTTCTATACTCTGACTCATCCCCATCAGTGATACGTCCCACAGCAGTGGTGTCGTCAGCGAACTTGATGATGGAGTTCACACTATGACCGGCTACGCAGTCATGAGTATAGAGTCAGTACAGCAGGAGGCTGAGCACGTATCCTTGAGGTGCTCCCGTGCTGATTGTTATCGAGTCTGACACATTTCCACCAATATGAACAGACTGTGGTTTGTGAATGAGGAAGTCGAGGATCCAATTGCAGAGGGATGCGCAGAGGCCCAGTTCTGCGAGTTTGATAACCAGCTTGGAGGGGATGATTGTGTTAAATGCCGAGCTGCAATCGATGAATAACAGCCTGACATATGAGTTCTTGTTCTCCAAGTGGTCCAGAGCGGAGTGGAGAGCCAGCGAGATCGCATCCACCGTTGATCTGTTGTGGCGGTAAGCAAACTGCAGTGGGTCCAGGTTTTTGTCGAGGTAGGAGTTGATTTGCTCCATGATCAACCTCTCAAAGCACTTCATCACCACAGGTGTTAGTGCCACAGGTCGATAGACATTGAGGCACGTCACCTAGCTCTTCTTGGGCACTGGTATAATTGATGCCCTTTTGAAGCAGGTGGGAACCTCAGACCTCAGAAGTGAGACCATCTCCATGAATCCAACACCGCCCCCAGGACAGAGCCAGCCTTCCTGATGTGTTTGTTGATCCTGTTGGCTTCCGCAGCCTTGGCCCTGCTGCTCCAGCACACCATATAACCATATAACAATTACAGCACGGAAACAGGCAATCTCGGCCCTTCAAGTCCGTGCCAAACAACTTTTTTCCCTTAGTCCCACCTGCCTGCACTCATACCATAACCCTCCATAGCCTTCTCATCCATATGCCTATCCAATTTATTTTTTAATGATACCAACGAACCTGCCGTTACCACTTCCACTGGAAGCTCATTCCACACCGCTACCACTCTCTGAGTAAAGAAGTTCCCCCTCATGTTACCCCTAAACCTCTGTCCCTTAATTATAAAGTCATGTCCTCTTGTTTGAATCTTCCCTATTCTCATAGGGAAAAGCTTGTCCACATCAACTCTGTCTATCCCTCTCATCATTTTAAAGACCTCTATCAAGTCCCCCCTTAACCTTCTGCGCTCCAGAGAATAAAGACCTAACTTATTCAACCTATCTCTGTAACTTAGCTGTTGAAACCCAGGCAACATTCTAGTAAATCGCCTCTGTACCCTCTCTATTTTATTGACATCCTTCCTATAATTGGGCGACCACATGGTAGTGAAGAAGATGGCACTGGCTACCACCGTTTGGTAGAACATCTACAGTATCTTACTGCAAATGTTGAAGGAGCGGAGACTTCTTCTATTGGGCCAGCATTCCGGGACCAGTCCAGTTTACTGTCCAGGTACGCTCCGAGGTATTTGTACTCCCTTTTAAACTGCACATCCACACCATTGATGAAGACAGGGGACAGGTGTGCTCCTCTCCTCCTAAAGTCCACCACCGACTCCTTATTCCTACTCCGCCATTCAATCATGGCTGATCTATCTCTCCCTGGACAAGACAATAGGTGCAGGAGTAGGACATTCGGCCCTTCGAGCTAGCACCACCATTCAATGTGATCATCCCCAATCAGTACCCCGTTCCTGCCTTCTCCCCAGATCCCCTGACTCCGCTATCTTTAAGAGCCCTATCTAGCTCTCTCTTGAAAGCATCCAGAGAACCAGCCTCCACCGCCCTCAGAGGCAGAGAATTCCACAGACTCACCACTCTCTGTGAGAAAAAGCGTTTCCTCGTCTCCGTTCTAAATGGCTTACTCCTTATTCTTAAACTGTGGCCCCTGGTTCTGGACTCCCCCAACATCGGGAACATGTTTCCTGCCTCTAGCGTGTCCAAACCCTTAATAATCTTATATGTTTCAGTGAGATGTCTAAACTCCAGAGTGTACAAGCCCAGCTGCTCCATTCTTTCAGCATATGACAGTCCCGCCATACCGGGAATTAACCTGGTGAACCTACGCTGCGCTCCCTCAATAGCAAGAATGTCCTTCCTCAAATTAGGGGACCAAAACTGCACACAATATTCCAGGTGTGGTCTCACTAGGGATCTGTACAACTGCATTTGCACACTCACCCAGCCTATCCACGTCACTTTGCAGCCTCCTAGCATCCTCCTCACAGTTCACACTGCCACCCAGCTTTGTGTCATCTGCAAATTTGCTAATGTTACTTTGAATCCCTTCATCCAAAACATTGATGTATATTGTAAATAGCTGCGGTCCCAGCACCGAGCCTTGCGGTACCCCACTAGTCACTGCATGCCATTCTGAAAGGGACCCGTTAATCCCTACTCTTTGTTTCTTGTCTGCCAACCACTCCTCTATCCATGTCAGCACTCTACCCCCAATACTATGTGCACTAATTTTGCCCACTAATCTCTGTGGGACCTTATCAAATGCTTTCTGAAAGTCCAGGTACACTGCATCCACTGGCTCTCCCATGTCAATTTTCCTAGTTGCATCTTCAAAAAATTCCAGAAGATTAGTCAAGCATGATTTCCCCTTCGTAAATCCATGCTGACTCAGACCGATCCTGTTACTGCTATCCAAATGTTCGGCTATCTCATCTTTTATAATTGACTCCAGCATCTTCCCCACCACCGATGTCAGGCTAACTGGTCTATAATTCCCTTTTTCTCTCTCCTGCCTTTCTTAAAAAGTGGGATAACATTAGCTACCCTCCAATCCACAGGAACTGATCCTGAGTCTATAACCATATAACCATATAACCATATAACAATTACAGCACGGAAACAGGCCATCTCGGCCCTTCAAGTCCGTGCCGAACAACTTTTATCACTTAGTCCCACCTGCCTGCACTCATACCATAACCCTCCATACCCTTCTCATCCATATGCCTATCCAATTTATTTTTAAATGATACCAACGAACCTGCCGCCACCACTTCCACTGGAAGCTCATTCCACACCGCTACCACTCTCTGAGTAAAGAAGTTCCCCCTCATGTTACCCCTAAACCTCTGTCCCTTAATTCTAAAGTCATGTCCTCGTGTTTGAATCCTCCCTATTCTCAAAGGGAAAAGCTTGTCCACATTAACTCTGTCTATCCCTCTCATCATTTTAAAGACCTCTATCAAGTCCCCCCTTAACCTTCTACACTCCAGAGAATAAAGACCTAACTTATTTAACCTATCTCTGTAACTTAGCTGTTGAAACCCAGGCAACATTCTAGTAAATCTCATCTGTACCCTCTCTATTTTGTTGACATCCTTCCTATAATTGGGCGACCAAAACTGTACACCATACTCCAGATTTGGTCTCACCAACGCCTTGTACAATTTTAACATTACATCCCAGCTTCTATACTCAATGATCTGATTTATAAAGGCTAGCATACCAAAAGCTTTCTTTACCACCCTATCTATATGAGATTCCACCTTCAAGGAACTATGCACGGTTATTCCCAGATCCCTCTGTTCAATTGTATTCTTCAATTCCCTACCGTTTACCATGTACGTCCTATTTTGATTTGTCCTGCCAAGGTGTAGCACCTCACATTTATCAGCATTAAACTCCATCTGCCATCTTTCAGCCCATTTTTCCAACTGGCCTAAATCACTCTGTAGACTTTGGAAATCCTCTTCATTATCCACAACACCCCCTATCTTGGTATCATCTGCATACTTACTAATCCAATTTACCACCCCTTCATCCAGATCATTGATGTACATGACAAACAACAAAGGACCCAACACAGATCCCTGAGGCACCCCACTAGTCACCTGCCTCCAACCCGACAAACAGCCACCCACCATTACCCTCTGGCTTCTCCCATTCAGCCACTGTTGAATCCATCTTGCTATTCCTGCATTTATACCCAACATTTGAACCTTCTTAACCAACCTTCCATGAGGAACCTTGTCAAAGGCCTTACTGAAATCCATATAGACAACATCCACTGCTTTACCCTCGTCAATTTCCCTAGTAACCTCTTCAAAAAATTCAAGAAGATTAGTCAAACATGACCTTCCAGGCATAAATCCATGTTGACTGTTCCTAATTAGACCCTCTTTATCCAGATACTTATATATATTATCTCTAAGTATCTTTTCCATTAATTTGCCCACCACTGAAGTCAAACTAACCGGTCTATAATTGCTAGGTTTACTTTTAGAACCCTTTTTAAACAATGGAACAACATGCGCATTACGCCAATCCTCGGGGACTATTCCCGTTTCTAATGACATTTGAAATATTTCTGTCATAGCCCCGGCTATTTCTACACTAACTTCCCTCAATGTCCTAGGGAATATCCTGTCAGGACCTGGAGACTTATCCACTTTTATATTTTTCAAAAGTGCCAGCACTTCTTTTACTTTGAAACTCATAATATCCATACCTACTCTACTAGTTTCCCTTACCACACATAATTCAATATCCTTCTCCTTGGTGAATACCGGAGAAAAGAAATTGTTCAATATCTCCCCCATCTCTTTTGGCTCTGCAGATAGCTGTCCACTCGGTCTCTCCAATGGACCAATTTTATCCCTTGTTATCCTTTTGCTATTAATATAGCTGTAGATACCCTTTGGATTTACTTTCACCTTACTTGCCAAAGCAACCTCATATCTTCTTTTAGCTTTTCTAATTTCTTTCTTAAGATTCTTTTTACATTCCTTATACTCCTCAAGCACCTCATTTACTTCATGCTGCTTATAATTATTGTAGATCTCCCTCTTTTTCCGAACAAGATGTCCAATTTCCCTTGAAAACCAGGGCTCTTTCCAATTTTTACTGGTTCCTTTCAAACGAACAGGAACATAAAGATTTTGTACTCTTAAAATTTCCCCTTTAAATGTCCTCCATTTCTCCTCTACATCTTTCCCATAAAACAAAATGTCCCAGTTCACTCCTTTTAAATCATCTCGCATCTCGTTAAAGTTAGCCTTTCTCCAATCAAAAATCTCAACCCTAGGCCCAGTTCTGTCCTTCTCCATAATTATATTGAAACTAATGGTATTGTGATCACTGGACCCGAAGTGCTCCCCTACGCATACCTCCACCACCTGTCCCATCTCATTTCCTAACAGGAGGTCCAGCACAGCCCCTCCTCTAGTAGGCACCACTATGTATTGCTGCAAAAAAAATTGCAGCAAAAATTACATTGGAAATTATCACCAATGCATCCACAATTTCTAGAGCCACTTCATTAAGTACCCTGGGATGCAGACCATCAGGCCCTGGCGATTTATCAGCCTTCAGTCCCATCAGTCTATCCAACACCATTTCCTGCCTAATGTAGATTTCCTTCAGTTCCTCTGTCACCCCAGATCCTCTGGCCACTACTATATCAGGAAGATTGTTTGTGTCCTCCTTAGTGAAGACAGATCCAAAGTACCTGTTCAACTCATCTGCCATTTCCTTGTTCCCCATAATAAATTCACCTTTTTCAGTCTTCAAGGGTCCAACTTTGATCTTAACTAATATTTTCCTCTTCACATACATAAAGAAGCTTTTACTATCCTGCTTTATATTCTTGGCTAGCTTACCTTCGTGCCTCATCTTTTCTCCCCGTATTGTCTTTTTGGTTATCTTCTGTTGTTCTTTAAACATTACCCAATCCTCTTGCTTCCCGCTCATCTTTGCTACGTTGTACTTCTTCTCTTTAATTTTTATACTGTCCCTGACGTCCCTTGTCAGCCATGGTCGCCCCTTTCTCCCTTTGGAATCTTTCTTCCTCCTAGGAATGAACTGATCCTGCACCTCCTGTATTATTCCTAGAAACACCTGCCATTGTTGTTCTACTGTCATCCCTGCTAGTGTATCTTTCCAGTCACCTTTGGCCAGCTCCTCCCTCATGGCCCCATAGTCCCCTTTATTCAACTGCAACACTGACACCTCCGATCTAGCCTTCTCCCTCTCCAATTCTAGATTAAACCTGACCATGATCACTGCCTCCTAATGGCTCATTAACCTCGAGGTCCTTTATCAATCCGGTTCATTACATAACACTAAATCCAGAATTGCCTTCTCCCTGGTAGGCTCCAATACAAGCGGTTCAAAGAATCCATCACGAAGGCACTCTACAATGTCCCTTTCTTGGGGTCCAGTACCAACCTGATTTTCCCAGTCTACCTGCATGTTGAAATCTCCCATAACAACCACAGCATTACTTTTGCTACATGCCAATTTTAACTCCTGTTTCAACTTGCGCCCTATGTCCAGGCTACTGTTTGGGGGCCTGTAGATTAGTCCCATTAGAGTATTTTTACCCTTACAATTCCTTAGTTCTATCCATACTGACTCCACATTCTCCTGTTTCAATGTCACCCCTTGCAAGGGACTGAATTTCATTCCTCACCAACAGAGCTACCCCACCCCTCTGCCCACCTGTCTGTCTTTTCTATAGGAGGTATATCCTTGAATATTCAGTTCCCTGCCCTGGCCCTCTTGCAGCCATGTCGCAGCAATTCCCACAACATCATACTTGCCAGTTTCTGACTGAGCCTCAAGCTCATCCACTTTATTCCTTGTACTTCGCGCATTCATATACAACACTTTGACTTCAGTATTCACTTCCCCCCTCGCATTTGGCCCTGACCTTACTCTGTTGTCCATTCTCGAGCTTTCCATCCCATTAATTTGAGAATCTTTTGTAATTTTTCCTGTAGTCACTTCCCCTTCAACTCCATCTTTATACTCCCAATTTGTCAATCCCTCCCCCTCACTATTTAGTTTACACCCACAGGTGTAGCCCTAGCAAACCTGCCGGCCAGAATGTTGGTCCCCCTCCAGTTAAGGTGTAACCTGTCCAAAATGGACAGGTCACCCCTACCCAGAAGAGATCCCAGTGGTCTATAAATCTAAATCCTTGCTCCCTGCACCAGCCCCTCAGCCACGCATTCAGATCCCCTATCTCCCTGTTCCTGTCCTCACTAGCACGAGGTACTGGAAGCAATCCAGAGATAACCACCCTAGAAGTCCGGCATTTCAGTCTTCTTCCCAACTCTCTGAAGTCATGTTGGAGAACCTACTTCTCCCTGATGTCGTTTGTGCCAACGTGCACAACTAAACGTGCACAACAAAATAGAGAGAGTTCAGAGGAGATTTACTAGAATGTTACGTGGGTTCCAGCAACTAAGTTACAGAGAAAGGTTGAACAAGGTAGGTCTTTATTCTTTGGAGCGCAGAAGGTTAAGGGGGGACTTGATTGAGGTCTTTAAAATGATGAAAGGGATAGACAGAGTTGACGTGGATAAGCTTTTCCCATTGAGGGTAGGGAAGATTCAAACAAGAGGGCATGACATGAGAATTAAGTGACAGAGGTTTAGGGGTAACATGAGGGAAGCCTCACATGATCCGCTTCAGACTCGGGTGGTTCAGTATGAGGCGGCGGAGAGCGGGGACACATCGGCCTGTGAGGGAGTTGTGTGTCAGGTTCAGCTCCATCAGTGAGGGGTTTGTACTGAGAGCGGAGACAAGATACTCGGCTCCAGAATCTGTGAGACCGACACTGTTCAGCCTGGAGATGAGAGAGAGTGAGGGTGAGGGACACAGAGAGACAGGAGGCGGTGCAAATCCCCAGTGTTTATCAGTGACACAATTACTGATCATATTAATGTTCACGGTAGACAAAGATACTGGAGAAACTCAGCAGGTGCAGCATCTATGGAGTGAAGGAATAGGTGAAGTTTCGGGTCGAGACCCTTCTTCAGACTGATGTGGGGGTGAGGGGGGCGGGGGGTAGAAGAAAGGAAGAGGCGGAGACAGTGGGCTGTGGGAGAGCTGGGAAGGGGAGAGGAAAGAGGGAGAGAGTAGGGACTACCTGAAATTGGAGAAGTCAATGTTCATACCGCTGGCGTGTAAACTACGCAAGCGAAATATGAGGTGCTGCTCCTCCAATTTACGGTGGGCCTCACTCTGGCCATGGAGGAGGCCCAGGACAGAAAGGTGGGATTGGGAATGGGAGGGGGAGTTGAAGTGCTGAGCCACCGGGAGATCAGGTTGGTTATTGCGGACCGAGCGGAGGTGTTGGGTGAAGCGATCGCCTAGCCTACGCTTGGTCTCACCGATGTAGAGCAGCTGACATCTAGAGCAGCGGATGCAATAGATGAGGTTGGAGGAGGTGCAGGTGAACCTCTGCCTCACCTGAAACGACTGCTTGGGTCCTTGTCTCTGTATTTTACAGTCCGGGTTCCTCAGAGCCGCAGACACCAGTTTCACTCCTGAATCTCCCAGGTCGTTGCCTCCCAGTCTAAACACAAACAGACAGAGTAAGGAACAGACGGATACAAACCCCGGCGAGGCTGAGATAGACAACTTCTCCCAAACGGATATTAATGGAAGCGCCTCGGCAAATTATTGAACAAATCTCTGTGGTTGTGGTGTTTGGTGACTTTCACCGTTTATTCTCATTCCCCGACGACCGGATAATGTTCCCCGTGTAGAGAACGGCGGCAACACGCGTGACCCGGGGGAGGGGGGACGGAGTCAACATGTGTGACCCGTGGGAGGGTGGACGGAGTCAACATGTGTGACCCGGGGGATGGGGGGGACGGAGTCAACACACGTGACCCGGGGGAGGGGGGGGGACAGAGTCGACCACTGGTGACCCGGGGGGGGGGGGGGGGGGGGGGGTCGGAGAACGGTAAAATAGGAGGGGTGCCCCCTTTCCCCCCCGCACAGTGACGGCTGCTCGCTCGCTCCAGGGGTGCTGGACGGAATAAGAAAATAGTGAAACAATTTTACAGTTCAGTGTTAGTGTCAAACGGACAGTTACCTCAGGTCCTGACACTTGTGCAGAGCCGGTCCCAGCCGCTGGAGACCTTCACACTGAATGTGGCAGCTCGTCAGATTGAGGCGTTTGATTGTATCACAGAGCCTGATGACATGAGACAGGACCGCACAGTCAATCGGGGTCAGTCCCAGTTCACTGAATGAAAGTGTTCCCACAGATCCCAATGTCTGCTGAGCCACTGCAGGATTCTGAGACTCAAACAGGTAGTGCATCGTGTTCAGGAGCCTCCTTTGACCATACTCACTCCCTGCATTTCTAATCTGACGTTGAACCTCTTCCTTCACCCAGTCAATCACTCGGCAGATTGTTTGATGAGGGAATTTACCCAGAAACTCCTCCAGGATCCAAGCTGCCCGTGGGGAGGAGAGACCAGCGACAAAACGGAGAAATACTTCAAATCGCCCGTCTGTCGTGCTGTGGACTTCAGACAGGAATTTCACGATATTCCCGGGATCTACAGTCAGGAATTGTGCGAGTGCGGCTACAAACTCTTGGATGGTGAGGTGCGGGAAGGTGTACACCACGCTCTGGGCTGAATCCTCTCTCTCCAAAAGTTCCATCAGGAACCCGGACAGGAACTGGGAAGGCTGCAGATTGTATTTGATCAAATCTCCATCTGTGAACACAATCTTCTTCTCAGCCACTCCAGTGAAGGCCATCTGGCCATGCCTCAGTAACACCTCACGGAGGCTCTCAAACTCACGGCCGTGGTTTTTCAGGATATTGTAAATAAAGTAGCAATGTAGTTGGGTGATGGTCTTGGGAACTCGCTGTGGGTCCCGGTGTATTTGTGTGAAGAAGGGGCCCAGTGTAAGGCTGAGGATCCAGCAGTAGGAGGGGTTGTAGCTCATGGTGTACAGGATCTCGTTCTCCTTCACGTGTTTGAAAACAGCTGCTGCCACCGACTTATCTTCAAAATACCTGGTGAAATATTCCTTCCGTTCCTCACCAACAAATCCCAGGATTTCAGCCCGGACACTGATCTCTGCCTTTTCCAGTAAATGTAACGCAGTGGGGCGGGTGGTCACTAGCACTGAACACCCTGGGAGCAGCTTGTGCTGGATTAAACTGTACACAATGTCAGACACTTCACACCACCACTCGGGATCTAGGCACTTGTGGTTAGGTTCTGTGTCTCTCCGACTGTCAGCAAAATCGATTCTACCCTTGAATTCATCCAGACCGTCGAATATAAGCAGCAATCCCTCTGGGTTCTTCCAGACCTCTCCCAGCACATTCTTAAAGTAAGGATACTGATCCAGAATCAGTTCCCTCAGGGTTACTCTGCAGTTAATAGTGTTCAAATCCCGGAATTTGAAACTGAAGACAAACTGGAAGTGTTGGTATATTTTCCCCGTGGCCCAGTCATGAACAATCTTTTGCACCATTGTTGTTTTTCCGATCCCCGGGACTCCGGCCACGGCAGACGAACTCCCAGATCCGGATTTACTCCGGGTAAAGCTGCTGTGGAACAATTGATCAGTCCTGATTTTTTCCAGTTCTCTCCGGAGACATTTCTCTCTCCACTCTTCATGGTCCCGGCCTCTTGCCAGCAGCTCATGTTCCACCAGTGTCCGATCTCGAACAGTGGAGATGATTGTGAGCTCAGTGTATCGATCAAGCAGCTGGAAATCCTTAACCTTCTCGTTCATCAGGATGGTGTTCACACTCAGTGTTTCAGTCTGTGCTCGCAGAGTCTCCTTATGTTTCTGTTGAACATCTTACATGGGAAAAGGCAGATGGACACAATGTTAGATGACAACTCAAAACTCAACATTACACAGTGTGTCAGGACCCATCTAGGAGTGTGTGGGGATACACAGTGTGTCAGGGCCCATCCAGGAGTGTGTGGGGATACACAGTGTGTCAGGACCCATCCAGGAGTTTGTGGGGATACACAGTGTGTCAGGGCCCATCCAGGAGTGTGTTGGGATACACAGTGTGTCAGAGCCCATCCAGGAGTGTGTGGGGATACACAGTGTGTCAGGGCCCATCCAGGAGTGTGTTGGGATACACAGCGTGTCAGAGCCCATCCAGGAGTGTGTGGGGATACACAGTGTGTCAGGACCCATCCAGGAGTGTGTTGGGATACACAGCGTGTCAGGACCCATCCAGGAGTGTGTGGGATACACAGTGTGTCAGCACCCATCCAGGAGTGTGTGGGGATACACAGTGTGTCAGGACCCATCCAGGAGTGTTTGGGGATACACAGTGTGTCAGCACCCATCCAGGAGTGTGTGGGGATACACAGTGTGTCAGGACCCATCCAGGAGTGTTTGGGGATACATAGTGTGTCAGGACCCATCCAGGAGTGTTTGGGGATACATAGTGTGTCAGGACCCATCCAGGAGTGTGTGGGGATACACAGTGTGTCAGGACCCATCCAGGAGTGTGTGGGGATACACAGTGTGTCAGGACCCATCCAGGAGTGTGTGGGGATACACAGTGTGTCAGGACCCATCCAGGAGTGTGTGGGGATACACAGTGTGTCAGGACCCATCCAGGAGTGTGTGGGGATACACAGTGTGTCAGGACCCATCCAGGAGTGTGTGGGGATACACAGTGTGTCAGGACCCATCCAGGAGTGTGTGGGGATACACAGTGTGTCAGGGCCCATCCAGGAGTGTGTTGGGATACACAGCGTGTCAGAGCCCATCCAGGAGTGTGTGGGGATACACAGTGTGTCAGGACCCATCCAGGAGTGTGTGGGGATACACAGTGTGTCAGGACCCATCCAGGAGTGTGTGGGATACACAGTGTGTCAGCACCCATCCAGGAGTGTGTGGGGATACACAGTGTGTCAGGACCCATCCAGGAGTGTTTGGGGATACATAGTGTGTCAGGACCCATCCAGGAGTGTGTGGGGATACATAGTGTGTCAGCACCCATCCAGGAGTGTGTGGGATACACAGTGTGTCAGGGCCCATCCAGGAGTGTGTTGGGATACACAGCGTGTCAGAGCCCATCCAGGAGTGTGTGGGGATACACAGTGTGTCAGGACTCTATCCAGGAGTGTGTGGGGATACACAGTGTGTCAGGACTCTATCCAGGAGTGTGTGGGGATACACAGTGTGTCAGGACTCTATCCAGGAGTGTGTGGGGATACATAGTGTGTCAGGGCCCATCCAGGAGTGTGTGGGGTTACACAGTGTGTCAGGACTCTATCCAGGAGTGTGTGGGGTTACACAGTGTGTCAGGACTCTATCCAGGAGTTTGTGGGGTTACACAGTGTGTCAGGGCCCATCCAGGAGTGTGTGGGGATACACAGTGTGTCAGGGCCCATCCAGGAGTGTGTGGGGTTACATAGTGTGTCAGGACTCTATCCAGGAGTGTGTGGGGATACACAGTGTGTCAGGGCCCATCCAGGAGTGTGTGGGGATACATAGTGTGTCAGGACTCTATCCAGGAGTGTGTGGGGATACACAGTGTGTCAGGGCCCATCCAGGAGTGTGTGGGGCATCACTGCACACACATTCCTCTCCGGGTGTGCATTGGATTTCACAATTCTCTCCCACAACCTGATACATTGCAAAGCCTTGTACAATGAATGCCTGGAGGATTTGAAATAAAGCAGTGTAATGCAGGCACGTGCCGTGAGTAATTACTCAGGGCAGGTACTCAGTCCGATTAAAAAAAAAATTAAACCACGCATGCGCAGATTGTTCTCTCCGTTAAATAAATAAATAAATAAAAACAGTGACATTTAATTTGCCCTTCCTAGGCTTCCTAGTCCTAGAACAATTGGGAGAACAGTTCCTTTCACAGCTTGTGTGGAGTCTGTGCCAGGGGTAAAGTTGTGGGGAGGGCACGAGTGTTGAGAAGGAGGGTGTCGGGGATAATGCCAGTAACTCACTCACTGCTACCGCAGCTCTCCGGGCGCGAAGCCACGCACTGTAACTGGGGATAAAAGCAGCTCGGGGAGCGGCCACCGGGACCCGACAGCAGAACTGGCCGCCACTTCAGTGCCTTCTGCTGGCCCGCTTACCTTTGGCAGTGCTCTCCGTCGGAACACCTGTCACCTGCCGTTCGCCAACTTCGCTCATGTCAGCGGCTTCCTGCAAAGCCTTAAATTCCGACAGCCGACTAGCCTCAATCGCGCTGTCGGAATTCAAGGACATGAGTGAGGCCAGCGAGCAGCAGGAGAGAGGTTTTTAGACGGAGAGCTGCCAGAGGTGAGCGGGGACCGGCAGAAGGAGCCAAGGTGGCGGCTGGTTCCACTGTCCGGCCCGGCGGCCACTCAGCCACCCAAGCTGCTTCTCTCTTCCCCCCCCCCCCCGGCCTCAGAGCGGTGGCATTCTACGCCTCCGTGCAAGGAGCGTCGCAAGTGGATGCTTCCGACCCCTCCTTCATAGCATTCGTGCCCTCCCCGCAACTTTACCCCGGGCCAGACTCCTCCTCCTTGTGAAAGGAGCGCCACCCCCACACCCCGGGAAATACGGTATTTAAAAACATAAACACAAAATGTACTTACCACTTATAAGTACCACAAATGTACTTATCATTGGTACACGACAAACCATAGTTGAAAACCCCGACAAGAAACTTGCGCTGCGCATGCGCAGTAGACTGATGCGCATGCGCAGTGCTGCAAAGGCAGAATTTCTGCTGCCTTCAGCCCCGCTTGAAAGTGACGGCTTCAGGCAGCGCTGACGGCACGTGGGCTGCACAGACCTTCCCGTGTTACAAGCGCTGCGGATGAAAGGCACAGAGAATTATGCCTACCTAAGAGATTGGTCTCTTACATAGGCATAATTCTCCCATGCCTTTTATTATTTATATTTAGTTATTACTATGTTATAATTTTAGTCAGGATAGGCAGTGCCTACCTTGCCTACCCTGACGGCATGTGCCTGGTGTAATGGTTCTAGAGTATGTCAGAGATAGAGTGATCTGGGAACTACTATCGACCTCTTTAGAATCATAGACAATAGGTGCAGGAGTAGGCCATTCGGCCCTTCGAGCCTGCACCGCCATTCAATAGGATCATGGCTGATCATCCAACTCAGTATCCTGCACTTGCCTTCTCTCCATACCCCCTGATCCCTCTAGCCACAACTGCCACATCTAACTCTCTCTTAAATATAGCCAATGAACTGGCCTCAACTACCTTCTGTGGCAGAGAATTCCACAGACTCACCACTCTCTGTGTGAAAAATGTTTTTCTCATCTCGGTCCTAAAAGATTTCCCCCTTATCCTTAAACTGTGACCCCTTGTTCTGGACCTCCCCAACATCGGGAACAATCTTTCTGCATCTAGCCTGTCCAACCCCTTAAGAATTTTGTAAGTTTCTATAAGATCCCCCCTCAATCTTCTAGATTTTAGCGAGATCAAGCCGAGCCTATCCAGTCTTTCTTCATATGGAAGTCCTGACATCCCAGGAATCAGTCTGGTGAACCTTCTCTGTACTCCCTCTATGGCAAGAATGTCTTTCCTCAGATTAGGAGACCAAAACTGTATGCAATACTCCAGGTGTGGTCTCACCAAGACCCTGTACAACTGCAGTAGAACCTCCCTGCTCCTGTACTCAAATCCTTTCGCAATGAATGCTAACATACCATTCACTTTCTTCACTGCCTGCTGCACCCGCATGCCTACTTTCAACGACTGGTGTACCATGACACCCAGGTCTCATTGCATCTCCCCTTTTCCTAATCAGCCACCATTCAGATAATAGTCAACTTTCCTGTTTTTGCCGCCAAAGTGGATAACCTCACATTTATCCACATTATACTGCATCTGCCATGCATTTGCCCACTCACTCAGCCTATCCAAGTCACCTTGCAGCCTCCTAGCATCCTCCTCACAGCTAACACTGCCCCCCAGCTTCGTGTCTTCCGCAAACTTGGAGATGTTGCATTCAATTCCCTCGTCCAAATCATTAATATATATTGTAAATAGCTGGCGTCCCAGCACTGAGCCTTGCGGTATCCCACAAGTCACTGCCTGACATTCTGAAAATGACCCGTTTAGTCCTACTCTTTGCTTCCTGTCTGCCAGCCAGTTCTCTATCCACATCAATACTGAACCCCCAATACCGTGTGCTCTAAGTTTGTATACTAATCTCTTGTGTGGGACCTTGTCGAAAGCTTTCTGAAAGTCCAGATAAAACACATCCACTGGTTCTCCCTTATCCACTCTACTAGTTACATCCTCAAAAAATTCAATAAGATTCGTCAGACATGATTTACCTTTCATAAATCCATGCTGACTTTGTCCAATGATTTCACCACTTTCCAAATGTGCTGCTATCCCATCTTTAATAACTGACTAGCTTTTTCCCCACAACCGATGTTAGACTAACTGGTCTGTAACTCCCCGTTTTCTCTCTCCCTCCCTTTTTAAAAAGTGGGGTTACATTAGCTACCCACCAATCCGCAGGAACTACTCCAGAATATAAAGAGTTTGGAAAAATTATCACTAATGCATCCACTATTTCTGAGGCTACTTCCTGAAGTACTCTGGGATGCAGCCTATCTGTCCCTGGGGATTTATCGGCCTTTAATCCATTCAATTTACCCAACACCACTTCCTGGATAACCTGGATTTCACTCAATTCCTCCATCTCATTTGACCCTCGGTCCCTGCTATTTCCGGCAGATTATTTATGTCTTCCTTAGTGAAGACAGAACCAAAGTAGTTATTCAGTTGGTCTGCTATGTCCTTGTTCCCCATGATCAATTCACCTGTTTCTGACTGCAAGGGACCTACATTTGTTTTAACTAATCTTTTTCTCTTCACATATCTATAAAAACTTTTGAAGTCAGTTTTTATGTTCCCTGGCAGTTTTCTTTCATAATCTATTTTCCCTTTCCAAATTAAGCCCTTTGTCCTCCTCTGCTGGACTCTGATTTCTCCCAGTCCTCTGGTAGGTTGCTTTTTCTGGCTAATTTGTATGCTTCATCTTTTGTTTTGATATTATCCCTGATTTCCCATGTTATTAACGGATGCACTACCTTCCCTGATTTATTCTTTTGTCAAACTGGGATGAACAATTGTTGTAGTTCATCCATGTAGTTCATCCATCCATGCTTTAAATACCTTCCATTGCACATCCAATGTCAACCCTTTAAGAATCACTTGCCAGTCTATCTTGGCCAATTCACATCTGAAAGTTACCGTTCTTTAAGTTCAGAACCCTTGTTTCTGAATTCACAATGTCACTCTCCATCCTAATGAAGAACTCAACCATATTATGGTCACTCTTGCCCAAGGGGCCACGGACAACAAGACTGCTATCTAATCCTTCCTCATTACTCAATACCCAGTCTAGAATAGCCTGCTCTCTCGTTGGTTCCTCTACATGTTGGTTTAGAAAACTATCCCGCATACATTCCAAGAAATCCTCTTCCTCAGCACCCCTGCCCATTTGATTCACCCAATCTATATGTAGATTGAAGTCACCCATTATAACTGTTTTACCTTTGTTGCACGCATTTCTAATTTCCTGTTTGATGCCATCCCCAACTCCACTACTACTGTTAGGTGGCCTGTACACAACTCTCATTAGCATTTTCTGCCCCTTAGTGTTTCGCAGCTCTACCCATATCGATTCCACATCCTCCAAGCTAATGTCCTTCCTTTCTATTGCGTTAATCTCCTCTCTTTCGTTGCGCTCGGACTATCATAGATTGGACTTTCCTCGTTTTACCTTCCAATAAACTAAACGTTATTCCCCCATAGTTTATCTATACTGTAAATGCCTCGATTATAATCAGGTGTTGTCTTTCTGCTGAAGTGATAACACGTAACAAAAGCTTTTCACCGTACCTCAGTACGTGTGACAATACACTAAACTAACCTGAATCTACAGACAAAGAAGCAATGCGCAATGAATCCCCATGTCAGTCAGTCTAACAATTGCTTAGCCTTTGATCTTCTGATTTCCCATTCTGCAAAGCTCTGAACAAACTGTGTACTCCCAGAGTCCTGACAGTGTGAAACTCACTTCACAGCTGGCAGTGTCCGAGAACACAGCAGAGTACAGCACGGGAACAGGCCATTCAGGCCAATGATGGCTGTGTTGACATTGATGTGAAATTAATCCAATTCCTTTTGGCCTCACATGGACGGTACCCGACGTGGCGTCGAAGGACGAGAAGCCGAAGCAAAGAAGTGGAAGCCAAATAGCGGAATGGAAACAAAGCAGAAACACCAACGAACCGAAAGGGCGGGACGACTAAAAGCCAATGAACTCAAAAGGCAGCGTCTCCTAAAAGCAAACTCACCCAATGCCGCGCTGCTGAAAAGTCAAATAATGGACATGACGTCGCCGGGGGAGGGGGGAGCGGGACTTGTCAGTGATTGTTCCAGATCCCCGCGTCCATCACATCACTGACCGGTGGAGACGGGAGGCTGGGGGTCATTTTCACACTCAAGCCTAACAGTAGTAGTGGAGTTGGGGATGGCATCAAACAGGAAATTAGAAATGCTTGCAACAAAGATAAAACAGTTATAATGGGTGACTTCAATCTGCATATAGATTGGGTGAATCAAATGGGCAGGGGAGCTGAGGAAGAGGATTTCTTGGAATGTATGCGGGACAGTTTTCTAAACCAACATGTAGAGGAACCAACGAGAGAGCAGGCTATTCTAGACTGGGTATTGAGTAATGAGGAAGGGTTAGTTCGCAGTCTTGTTGTCCGTGGCCCCTTGGGCAAGAGTGACCATAATATGGTTGAGTTCTTCATTAGGATGGAGAGTGACATAATTAATTCAGAAACAAGGGTTCTGAACTTCAAGAAAGGTAACTTTGAGGGTATGAGACGTGAATAGAAACATAGAAACATAGAAAATAGGTGCAGGAGTAGGCCATTCGGCCCTTCGAGCCTGCACCGCCATTCAATGTGATCATGGCTGATCATCCAACTCAGTATCCCGTACCTGCCTTCTCTCCATACCCCCTGATCCCTTTAGCCACAAGTGCCACATCTAACGCCCTCTTAAATATAGCCAATGAACTGGCCTCAACTACCTTCTGTGGCAGAGAATTCCAGAGACTCACCACTCTCTGTGTAAAGAATGTTTTCCTCATTTCGGTCCTAAAGGAATTCCCCCTTATCCTTAGACTGTGACCCCTTGTTCTGGAATTGGCCAAGATAGACTGGCAAGTGATTCTTAAAGGGTTGACAGTGGATGTGCAAAGAAAAAAAAAATTAGTTTAACAAATGTAGGTCCCTTGCAGTCAGAAACAGGTGAATTGATCATGGGGAACAAGGACATGGCAGACCTATTGAATAACTACTTTGGTTCTGTCTTCACTAATGAAGACATAAATAATCTGCCTGAGATAGGTGGGAACCTCAGACCTCAGAAGTGAGAGGTTGAAAATAGTCAATTTGAGGTGAGGCCAGGGGACGGCCATCTTTGGTCATGGCCCTCCCATTGAAGTCAATGGGAGTGAAGCACCGGGTGGCCATCTTAGCTACTGGCAGCCTTCATTTTGTTGTCTCTCTCTCTCTCCCTCTTTCTTTCTCTCTCTCCTCCTCTGGCTTGCTCTTCTCCTTCCCTTCTCTCTCTCTCCTTCTCTATCTCTTTTCCCTCCACAGGGAGGGGGCCATAGAAACATAGAAAATAGGTGCAGGAGTAGGCCATTCGGCCATTCGAGCCTGCACCGCCATTCAATATGATCATGGCTGATCATCCAACTCAGTATCCCGTACCTGCCTTCTCTCCATTCCCCCTGATCCCTTTAGCCACAAGGGCCACATCTAACTCCCTCAGGGACACATGACAATAAACTCTTGTGACTTTGACTTTGATATGTAGATATATATATTTACATATATAGATATATAGAGAGAGAGACATATATATATATATATATATATATATATATATATAAAGAGATGGAGACTATATATACATATACTGGCAGATCATATATATATATATATATATAGAGAGAGACATATATATATATATATATATATAGAGAGAGACATATATATATATATATAGAGAGAGACATATATATGTATATATAAAGAGAAAGAGAGAGACACAGTCTGAAGAAGAGTCTCGACCCGAAACGTCGCCTATCTCCTTCGTCCCTTACATGCTGCTGCACCCGCTGAGTTTCTCCAGCTTTTAGTGTAACCCTCTGTAGAAATAGAGATAGAGATACATATATATATATAGCTTGTCATTGGTTGCCATGTGAGTAGCTACGACCCGGCAACAGCCTGTGATTGGTTGCCGTGTGAGTAGCTACGACCCGGCAACAGTCTGTGATTGGTTGCCGTGTGAGTAGCTGCGACCCGGCAACAGCCTGTGATTGGTTGCCGTGTGAGTAGCTGCGACCCGGCAACAGCCGCTGATTGGCTCCACAGTGAAATGGGGCGGATTTCGGGTTGTGATTGGTTGCCGGGTGAGTAAATGGTGAGTAGCAACAGCCTGTGATTGGGTCCTGGCGGTTGGAGTTGGAGCGCGAGGGGGCGGGAGCGCGCGGTTGGCGGTTGGCGGTTGGCGGTTGGCGGTTGGCGGTTGGGAGTTGGCGGTTGGAGCGCGAGCGAGAGCGCGGGAACAAGATGGAGATGGAACCCGGACCCTGGTGTGAGAGAGAGTTATATATATATATATATATACACACACACAGAGACATAGTCAATAGGGGCAGGAGGAGGCCATTCGGCCCTTCATTGTCATCATGGCTGATCGGCCCCAATCAATAACCCGTGCCTGCCTTCTCCCCAAATCCCTTGTCTCCCCCACACCCTAGAGACAGAGAGAGAGAGAGAGATCTATCTATCTCTCTATCTATCTATCTATCTATCTATCTATCTATCTATCTATCTATCTATCTATCTATCTATCTATCTATCTATCTATCTATCTATCTATCTATCTATCTATCTATCTATCTATCTATCTATCTATCTATCTATCTATCTATCTCTCTGTAATCCATCCAGTGACGTGGCCTCTCTCTCTCCACTCCCCTCTGTGGCAGCGAATTCCACACATTCACAACTCTCTGGGTGGAACAGTGACAGACACACACACACACACACACACAGTGATAGATATATATATATATAGAGAGAGAGACAGACAGATATATATATATATGGAAAGAGTGATATATATATAGATTAGAGAGACATATATATAGAGAGACAGACATATATATGTATTTATATAGAGAGAGACAGACACATATACATATATATACATAAAGAGAGAGACAAATATATATATAGATATATATCGATTGATAGATAGAGTGAGAGACAGACATATATATATATAGATAGAGACAGACATATATATATAGACAGAGTGATATATAGATATATATATATAGATCCCATATATATATATATATATATAGAGGGAGAGACAGAGATATAGATATATGCAGAGAGAGACATATAAATATATATAGAGAGAGACATATATATATATATATATAGAGTGATATATATGGCGAGACATATATAAATAGAGAGACATATTTATATATATATATATATATAGAGAGAGAGACACATATATTAGTAATCTTACAACATTTTGAGATTTAAAAAATCAAGTCTGCAATTTATCCCATCAGATAAAGCATAAAAAGAAGTTTAATTTGACACCTAATTCACTTTCATATCTTCAGTATCAAAAAAGTTATGGCCATTTTCATCCTCGGAAATTAGCATCTTGTTCCCTATTGCTTTTCCATTGACTCAACACAAAAGCTGTGATCGAGGACAGTCAAAAGCCCATAACTTTCTTAAAAATTAAGAGAACTGAATGACATTTTCAGTTATTATATATTGAAGCATTCTGAAACTATTATGAAACAATCTGACTTGGATGACCTGAAATTAAAACATATAATTAGTTAGTTACCTAGTTGTAGCTAATTACAAAATTCAATTACTAGATTTAAACATAGAAACATAGAAAATAGGTACAGGAGTAGGCCATTCGGCCCTTCGAGCCTGCACCGCCATTCAATGTGATCATGGCTGATCATCCAACTCAGTATCCCGTACCTGCCTTCTCTCCATACCCCCTGATCCCTTTAGCCACAAGTGCCACATCTAACGCCCTCTTAAATATAGCCAATGAACTGGCCTCAACTACCTTCTGTGGCAGAGAATTCCAGAGACTCACCACTCTCTGTGTAAAGAATGTTTTCCTCATTTCGGTCCAAAAGGAATTCCCCCTTATCCTTAGACTGTGACCCCTTGTTCTGGACTCCCCCAACATCGGGAACAATCTTCCAGCATCTAGCTTGTCCAACCCCTTAAGAATTTTGTAAGTTTCTATAAGATCCCCCCTCAATCTTATAAAATCCAGCGAGTACAAGCCGAGTCTATCCAATCTTTCCTCATATGAAAGTCCTGACATCCCAGGAATCAGTCTGGTGAATCTTCTCTGTACCCCCTCTATGACAAGGATGTCTTTCCTCAGATTTGGAGACCAAAACTGTACGCAATACTCCACGTGTGGCCTCACCAAAACCCTGTACAACTGCAGTAGAACCTCCCTGCTCCTATACTCAAATCCTTTCGCTATGAATGCTAACATACCATTTGCTTTCTTCACTGCCTGCTGCACCTGCATGCCTACTTTCAATGACTGGTGTACCATGACACCCAGGTCTCGTTGCATCTCCCTCTTTCCTAATCTGCCACCATTCAGATAATAATCTACCCTCATGTTTTTGCCACCATAGTGGATAACCTCACATTTATCCACATTATACTGCATCTGCCATGCATCTGCCCATTCACTCAGCCTATCCAAATCACCCTGCAGCCTCCAAGCATCCTCCTCACACCTAACTATACCCCCCAGCTTGGTATCATCTGCAAATTTGGAGATGTTGCATTGAATTCCCTCGTCCAAATCATTAATATATATTGTAAATAGCTGGAGTCCCAGCACTGAGCCTTGCGGCACCCCACTAGTCACTGCCTGCCATTCTGAAAAGGACCCGTTTACTCCTACCCTTTGCCTCCTGTCTGCTAGCCAGTTCTCTATCCACATCAATACTGAACCCCCAATACCGTGTGCTTTAAGTTTGTATGCTAATCTCAATCTATCCATTAACATTTTTAAATAGCCTAAGTGTCCAAATAACTGTCACACAAGAATTCACAATATACCATGATTTTTAGATCTAATTGTCGTTAATTTATAGGCCAATTTGAAGGAATTTAGTGTTTAATTCCCGTAAATTAATGGCCATTTAAATCAACTTGCGAGTGGGATTTTATGGAACGCGATGGATTAGAAGGTTGCGGTTGCGGTGAATTTAAACCCCATATCGGCAGGAAAAATACTGTCGGTTCGTACGGGGAATAAATCACCGTTTCGCAACATGAAATGTTGATTAAGGTCATCTAAACAAGCAAGTTTAAAAATAAACAGCTTTCACTTACCTGTCCCCTACGTAAAATCCGTCCCCGTTGTCGGCGTTCACGGCATTAGGAGCTAATTTTTATTTTACTGCAGCACTGAAATAGTCGGGCGATTAACATTTTTTTTTAAAAACTTCCCGGCAGTCGGAACGAATCTCCAGATAAAGCTCGCACTCCGAGAAATAAAGCTCCGGATGGCATGGGGAAAACAGCATTTTATCCCCTCCCCCCCCACCCCTCAAAGGCGCCAAAGTTGCGACAGAACTGCAGCACCGCTAAAGGTAAGTTTTGTAACATACCTACATATATAAATATATATATAGAGAGAGAAACAGAGAGACAGATATATATATAACATACCTACTCTATAATTGTTAATATTTTAGTGAACCATATTATGTATGCAGATGATCTTGTGGTCTTTAGTCCAACTAGCGCTGGTCTCCAGCAGTTCCTTACAATATGTTCTGTGTATGATGTGGAACATGATATTAAATAAAATGCTTGTAAAAGTGCTGTTAAGATCTATAGAACCAAAGAGGATAAATGTCTACAATTTCCTGATTTTAAATTGTCTGACAATAATCTTAGTGTCTGTAATAAAGTAAAATATCTAGGGCATTTTATTACAGAACAAATGACAGATGATGAGGATATTTATAGGCAGCGACGCATGCTGTGTGTACAGGTGAATATTCTCTTGAATAAGTTTGGTGCGTGTACAGATGTTGTGAAGATGTTGCTATTTAGAGCATATTGCACACCACTCTATACTGTGCACCTGTGGGCGAACTATGGAAAGACAAGTTTGTAGAGACTAAAGGTGTCATATAATGATGCCATGAGAACACTGCTAAGGAAACCTAGATGGTGTAGTGCTAGTAACATGTTTGTGGCTGCAGGAGTCAATACTTTAGAAGCTATCCAAATAAATCATATGTATACATTCATTTGCAGGATAAATGACTCTACTAATGTAATTATTGTGGCCTTGTCAAACATAAGGTTTAGCACTACACACTACGAATCCCAGTTGTGGAGACACTGGTATCGTTGTCTCGTTGTAGGACATTGATCATTCTTTTATTCTGGATTATAATTCATGTATTGTGTTTTTTTTTCTTAATATATAATTTATGATGCTTTTATAAGTGCTATACTAAGATTTTATGTGTACTTTATGATATTTTTTAATATCCAATGCATTTTTATGTAATGTTACCCCTTGTCTGGACCTTGAGTCCAAAATAAAGTATTATTATTATTATTATTATAAAACTAGAAGGGAGAACTGCAGAGGAAAGCAGCCGCTTTTGCATCGTGAACTACAATAGAGGTAGCAGTCTCACCCAGATGCTGTCCAACCTGGAGTGGGAAACGCTGGAAACAAGAAGGGCAAGGAACAGATTAGCCATGTTGTACAATATTCAAAAGGGGATGGTGGGCATAACTACAGATAGATACATAACATACTCACCAGAAAGGAGAACAAGAAAGTGAAATGATATCAAAAGTCAAGTCAAAAGAGTTTATTGTCATGTGTCCCTGACAGGACAATGAAATTCTTTCTTTGCATAGCACAACAGAACATAGTGACTACAATTATATACGTAAATACGCACATTAATTAATTAATTAATATAGTACAAATAACAGATGGAGGGATATTAATGTTCAGAGTTTTTTCCGAGCCAAGTTTAATAGCCTGATGGCTGTGGGGGAGTAGCTATTCCTGAACCGGGTCGTTGCAGTCCTCAGGCTCCTGTACGTTCTACCCAAAGGTAGCAGGGAGATGAGTGTGTGGCCAGGGTGGTGTGGGTCCTTGATGATGCTGCCAGCCTTTTTGAGGCAGCGACTGTGGTAGATCCCCTCGATGGAAGGAAGGTCAGAGCTGATGATGGACTGGGCAGTGTTTACTACTTTTTGTAGTCTTTTCCTCTCCAGGGCACACAAATTGCCGAACCAAGCCACAATGCAACCAGTCAGCATGCTCTCTACTGTGCACCTGTAGAAGTTAGAGAGAGTCCTCATTGACAGACCAACTCTCCGTAATCTTCTCAGGAAGTAGAGGCGCTGATGAGCTTTCTTAATAATTGCATCTGTGTTCTCGGACCAGGAAAGATCTTCACAGATGTGCACGCCCAGGAATTTGAAGCTCTTGACCCTTTCAACCATCGACCCGTTGATATAAACAGGACTGTGGGTCCCCATCCTACTCCTTCCAAAGTCTACAATCAGTTCCTTGGTTTTGCTGGTGTTGAGGGCCTGGTTGTTGTGCTGGCACCATATGGACAGTCGCTCGATCTCTCTTCTATACTCTGACTCATCCCCATCAGTGATACGTCCCACAACAGTGGTGTCGTCAGCGAACTTGATGATGGAGTTCGCACTATGACCGGCTACGCAGTCATGAGTATAGCGTGAGTACAGCAGGAGGCTGAGCACGCATCCTTGAGGTGCTCCCGTGCTGATTGTTATCGAGTCTGACACATTTCCTCCAATATAAACAGACTGTAGTCTGTGAATGAGGACGTCGAGGATCCAATTGCAGAGGGATGCGCAGAGACCCAGTTCTGCGAGTTTGGTAACTAGTTTGGAGGGGATGATTGTGTTAAATGCCGAGCTGTAGTCAATGAATAGCAGCCTGACATATGAGTTTTTGTTGTCCAAGTGGTCCAGAGCGGAGTGGAGGGCCAGCGAGATTGCGTCCACGTTGATCTGTTGTGGCGGTAAGCGAACTGCAGTGGGTCCAGGTTTTTGTTGAGGTGTGGGTGGGGAGTAGCCGGGGTCACCTGGTTCAAGGGGGAAGGGGAAGACCCAGTGGTAAGGTCCAACATAGGAGATTAGTGGGCAAGATCAGGGCACATGGCATTGGGGGTAGAGTGCTGACATGGATCGAAAATTGGTTGGCAGACAGGAAATAAAGAGTAGGGATTAACGGGTCCCTTTCAGAGTGGCAGGCAGTGACTAGTGGGGTATCGTAAGGCTCAGTGCTGGGACCACAGCTATTTACAATATACATCAATGATTTAGATGAAGGCATTCAAAGCAACATTAGCAAATTTGCAGATGACACAAAGCTGGGTGGCAGTGTGAACTTTGAGGAGGATGCTATGAGGATGCAGGGTGACTCGGGGTGAGTGGGCAGATGCAATGTAGCTGCAGTTTAATGTGAATAAATGTGAAGTTATCCACTTTGGTACAAAAACAGGAAGGCAGATTATTATGTAAATATTGTCAAATTGGGAAAAGGGGAAGTTCAACGGGATCTGGGGGTCCTTGTTCATCAGTCACTGAAAGTAAGCATGCAGGTACAGCAGGCAATGAGAGAAGGCAGAAAGTGAATTGTATGTTGGCCTTCATATGACGAGGAGTTGAGTATAGGAAGAAAGAGGTCCTTCTGCCACTGTACAGGGCCCTAGTGAGACCACACCTGGAGTATTGTGTCCAGTTTTGATCTCCAAATTTGAGGGAGCCCAGCGTAGGTTCACCAGGTTAATTCCCAGGATGGCGGGGCTATCATATGCTGAGAGAATGGAGTGGCTGGGCTTGTATACTCTGGAATTTAGAAGGATGAGAGGGGATATTATTGAAACATATAAGATTATTAAGGTTTGGAAACGCTAGAGGCAGGAAACATGTTGCCAATGTTGGGGGAGTTCAGAACCAGGCGCCACTGTTTAAGAATAAAGGGGTAAGTCATTTAAAACAGAGGTGAAGAAAAACTTGAGCGAGGTCATAGAATCATAGACAATAGGTGCAGGAGTAGGCCATTCGGCCCGAGCATGCTCCGCCATTCAATATGATCATGGCTGATCATCCAACTCAGTATCCCGTACCTGCCTTCTCTCCATACCCCCTGATCCCTTTAGCCACAAGGGCCAAATCTAACTCCCTCTTAAATATAGTCAGTGAACTGGCCTCAACTACCTTCTGTGGCAGAGAATTCCACAGACTCACCATTCTCTGTGTGAAAAAAGATCTTCTCATCTCGGTCCTAGAAGACTTCCCCCTTATCCTTAAGCTGTGACCCCTTGTTCTGGACTTCCCTAATATGGGGAACAATCTTCCTGCATCTAGCCTGTCCAACCCCTTAAGAATTTTATAAGATCTCCCCTCAATCTCCTAAATTCCAGCGAGTACAAGCTGAGTCTATCCAGTCTTTCTTCATATGGAAGTCCTGCCATCCCAGGAATCAGTCTGGTGAACCTACTCTGTACTCCATCTGTGGCAAGAATGTCTTTCCTCAGATTAGGAGACCAAAAGGCCTACTCCTGCACCTGTTGTCTATTGAGGTTCCCTGTGGGGAAAAGGGGGAGCATTAGGTCCCAGCGCAGTCAGACCACGTGGTGTGAGAGTCTGCAGCGTGGAGACTCCAGGCCCGGTGCTGAGCCTAGGACTCTGGTAAGGCGATGGCTGTGGCCAGTGGTGGGCGGTGGAATGGCCAATGTCTTGTACACACCTCCAGTTTAAATTTCATTTGGAATATTTTGGAGGGCCAAGAAACCAAGAAACAGCAAAATGAGCTCCCAATGTCTGCACTTAATACTCTGACTGATGAAGACCAATGTGCCAAAAGCCTTTTTGACCACCTTATCCACCTGCAATTCCATCTTCAATGAACAACTCCTAATTTCCTCTGATCTACAACAGTCCACAGAGCTCTACCATTCACTGTGCCAATGTTAAACTTTGCAAAATGCAACTCCTCATATTCTCTGTATTAAATTCCACCAACCATTCCTCAGCCCACCTGGCCAGTCGATCCAGATCCTGCTGTAGTTTTGCACATCCAACTTCACTATCTGCAAAACCACTCACTTTTTTATCATCAGCAAACTTGCTAATCTTGCTCTGTATGTTCTCATCCAAATCATTGATGTAGATAACAGTGACGGGCCCAGCACCGAACCCTGAGACACACCACTAGTCACAGGCGTCCAGTCTGAGATGCAGCATTCCACCATCACCCTCTGCTTCCTTCCATGGAGCCAATTTTCTATCCATCCAGTTATTTCTCCTTGGGTACCACACGATGTAACCTTCCACAGCAGCGTACCATGTGCAACCTTGTCGAATGCTTTGCTGAAGTCCACATATACAACATCTTCAACCCTGTCTTGGTCATGCCTTCAAAAACTTCAATCAGATTGACGAGACGTGGCCTCCCATGTTACATTGCATGTGATCAATTAGATTTGTGACTTGTGACCTCTCACATATAAAACCATGTTGACTATCCCTAATCAGCCTTTCTACATCTAAATGCATGTATATCTTATCCAGTAGAGGGGGCGGGGTAACTCAGTTGGTAAGGAATGAAATTCCGTCCTTGGCAAGGGGTGACATAGGATTAGAATGTGGACTCATTGTGGATAGATCTGAGAGATTGTAAGGGTAAAAAGATACGAATGGGAGTTATTTACAGGCCTCCAAACAGAAACCAGTTATAGGATACCAGTTGCACCAGGAGATACAATTGGCATCTAAGAAAGGTGGGTCACGGAAGATTTCAACATGCAGGTAGACTGGGAAATTCAGATTGATACCGGAGCCCAAGAAAGGGAATTTGAAGAGTGCCTCCGAGTGGATACTTAGAGCAGCTTGTAATGGAGCTGACCAGGAAAAGGGCAATTGTGGATTTAGTGTTGTGTGTTGAACCGGATTTGATAAGGGAAGTCAAGATAAAGGAACCACTGGGAGGTAGCGACCACAATGTGATCAGTTTGAAATCTGTAATTTGAGAGGGAGAAGGTGAAATCGGATGCGTCGGTATTGGAGCTGAGCAAAGGAGGCCAGCAGAGGCATGAGGGAGGAGCTGGCCAAAGGTGACTGGAAAGGGACCAGAGCAAGGACGATGGTGGAACAGCAATGGCAGGAATGTCTGGGAATAATTCGGAAGAATCCGGATGTTTTCATTCCAGAGAGGAAGTTTCTAGTGGAGAAAAAAGCCAGTGTGACTGAGAAGACAACTCAACGATATTATAAAACTGAAAGAGGTGCCATAATTACAAAGATTAGTGGGAATCAGAGGACTGGGAAGCTTTTAAAGAACAATAGAAGGTACCTAAAAAGGCAATATGTAGGTATGTTACAAAACTTACCTTTAGCGGTGCTGCAGTTCTGCCACTGGCCGTGTGCGCGACTTTGGCGCCATTAAGGGGGGGGGCGGGGTTAAAATGTAGTTTTCCCCGTGCCATCCGGAGCTTTATTTTCTCGGAGTGCGAGCTATTTCTCGAGATTCGATCCGACTGCTGGTAAGTCCGTTTTTTTTAAATAAATAGCCCGACTAGTTCATCGCTGCATTAAAATAAAATTTAGCTCCTAATGCCGTGAACGCCGACAACGGGGACGGATTTTACGTAGGGGACAGGTAAGTGAAAGCTGTTTATTTTTACATATAAACTTGCTTTTTTAGGGGACTTCAATCAATATTTCATGTTGCAAAACGGTGATTTAGCCCCCATATGAACTGGCAGAATTTTTCCTGCCGATATTGGGTTTAAATTCACCGCCACCGCAACGTTCCAATCCATCGCGTTCCAGAAAATCCCACTCGCAAGCTGTTTAAAATGCCCATTAATTTACAGGCATTAAACACTGAATTCCTTCAATTTGGCCTATAAATTAATGACAATTAGATTTAAAAATCATGTTTTATTGTGAATTATTGTGTGACTGTTAATTGGACACTTAGGCTTTAAATTGTTTTTTAATTTTTTTCTTAAGAAATTGATAATTATTTAGATCTAGTAATTGAATTTTGTAATTGGCTACAATTGGGTAACTAACTAATTATATGCTTTAATTTCAGGTCATCCAAGTAAGATTGTTTCATATTAGTTTCAGAATACTTCAATCTATAATAACTGAAAATTTCTTTCAGTTCTCTTAGATTTTAAGAAAGTTATGGGCTTTTGACTGTCCTCGATCACAACTTTTGTGTTAAGTCAATAGAAAAGCAATAGGAAGCAAGTTGCTAATTTTGAGTATGAAAATGGCCCTAACTTTATTAATACTGAAGATATGAAAGTGAATTAGGTGTCAAATTAAACTTATTTTTATGCTTTATCTGATGGGATAAATTGCAGACTTGATTTTGATTTTTTAAATCTCAAAATTTTGTAACATTGCTACAATATGGGGAGAAATAATGGAATACGAAGGTAAGCTAGCTAATATTATAAAAGAGGATAGCAAGAGTTCCTTCAGCTATATAAGGAGTAAGAAAGAGGCAAGAGTGGACATTGGACCGCTGGAAGATAATGCAGGAGAAGGGATAATGGGGAACAAAAGAAATGGCAGAGGTGTGGAATAACATTATTTGCATCAGTCTTCACAGTGGAAGACTCCAGCAATGTGCCTGAACTTCACGAGAGTCAGGGGGTGGACGTTAGTGGAGTGGCTGTTACTAGGGAGAAGGTGGAGAAGTGACCTGGACCGGATGGAATGCACCCTAGGGTTCTGAAAGAGGTGGCATTGAGAATATTCTAGTTAATAGTGACATCTTTTATAATTAGAATTGATGAAGTAAAAGATTAGCGTGACTTTTTTGGGATCTGAAATAATTTGAAGTTTCAAAGATTTGGGAATGAGGAAATTGGAGGCCAGCATCCAACCTGCTCTGATTGTGCATCCTGTTATGTTAAAGTAGAATGACACTGACAATCGTGAGAAAGGATGTATTTCCAGGGAAGGTGGTAGCTTCTGTAAACAGGAACTTCTGTGGGTAGCTGACTGAAGATTACATTGTTAAGACAGAATTGTAAATGTTGATCCACAGTTTGTGATTGATAGAACCACAGGATGACAAGTGACATCAGTGACAAGAATGCTTTGAATGGGTACATACATCCTGTGATTTATTTGTGTTCAACGTCATTGCTGTTTAACATGTGACTATGTTTCCAAAATACTATAAAAAGATGCTGTATGTCTTCATTCGTTAGTGTGGTTGCCCAGGAGGGTTAAGTATCTGTTGCATACTTGACTTTATATCCCTGACACTCTCGCCGGCTGATGATCAGTAAAACTTGTGTTGGTTTACCTAACCTATTGTGAGATGTCTGTTTTAAGAAATGAATCTTAACAGCATTAGAGATTGTGGAGGCATTGATGGTGAGATTTCAACAATCATTGGAATCAGGAGTGGTTCCAGATGATTGGAAAATGGCCAATATTGCCCCGCTGCACAAGAAGGGAGCAAGGCAGTATAGTGAGAACTATAGGACGGTCAGTCTGACTTGGGTGGTTGGTCAGATTGTAGAGTCCATTATAAAGGATGAGGTTACGGAGTACTTAGAAGTTTACAATGTACTGTTATGGACACTAGACAATAGGTGCAAGAGGCGGCCATTCGGCCCTTCGAGCCAGCACCGCCATTCAATGGGATCATGGCTGATCATCCCCAATCAGTACCCCGTTCCTGCCTTCTCCCCATATCCCTCAACTAAATACAATAGAATGCCTATTATTGACATTCAAACAGCTGGTTTGAACAAAATTGCATTTCTCCAGTCTTAACATAACAAAATAAAACAAGACCCACACTTACCACAATTTACACAACATCCCTCACAGTGAATCTCCAACACGTCCTCACTGTGACGGAAGGCAAAAGTCTTATCTCTCCCCTTTGTTCTTCACCCGTGGTCCAGCAGTCCAACTGCAACGTCGTGGCGACTGGGGCTCCCGATGTTGGAGCCCCCGGCGGGCGATGGTACGTCCCGCGGCCGTTTAAGCTGCTCCGCTTGTTAGGCCCCGCTCCGAGTCATATAACCCTGCGATTCCGGCGGGAGAAGTTGCTGTTGCGGGAGCTCCGAAAAGCGGTCTCCCACCAGGGACCTGCGAGCTCCTGATGTTCCTGTCCACTGGGCCTGCGCCCAGAGCCTCCGAAGCTCCGAAGTCGGGCCACAGCTGCGCGCCACCACAGCTCTTCCCGTTCCGAAGTCGGCCAGCTCCGCGATGGCGAGTCTGCAGGCTCCGTGACCGGAGCCCTCAGGTTGGTCCCGGCCGGAGGCTGCCGCCAGCTCCACAATGTTAGGCCCAACGTCATCGGAGACCCGACAGGGAAAAAGTCGAGTCCCCGTACAGGGAAGGGATTAAACCGTTTCCCCCACCCACATATACACACGCCGCCACACCAAATATCCCATAACCCTTAGGCCAAAGTCAGCAGGCGTTTGTGAAGGGGAGGTCTTGCCTGCCACATTTGCCGGAATTCTTTGATGAAGTAAATAGCAGGACAGGCAAAGGAAAGGCAGTACATGTTGTTTACCTGGATTTTCAGAAGCCTTTGATAAGGTGCCACACGGGAGGGAGGCTGCTTAGGAAGACGAGAGCCCACGGTATCAAAGGGCAGATACTAGCATGGATATCAGGTTGGCTGGATGGCAGAAGGCAAAGAGTGGCAGTGAAGAGGGCATGTTCTGGTTGGCTGCCAGTGACTAGTGGAGTTCCACAGGGGTCGGTGCTGGGGACGCTGCTCTTCATGTTGTATATTAATGATTTGGACGAGGGGATTGAAGGCTTTGTGGCCAAGTTTGCGGATGATACGAAAATATGCAGAGGGGCAGGTAGTGTAGAGAAAGCAGGGACTATGCAGAAGGACTTGGACAGGTTGGGAGAGGGGGCAGAGAGGTGGCTGACGGAATAAATTGTGGCAAAGTGTGGAGTCGTGCATTTTGGTAGTAGGAATAAAGACCTAGACTATTTGCTAAATGGGGAGAGAAACCAGATCGGGGAGGTGCAAAAAGGCATGGAAGTACTGGTGCAGGATTCCCAAAAAGTTAATCTGTAAGTTGAATCGGTAGTAACGAAAGCAAACGCAATGAATGCTAGCATTTATTTCAACTGGGTTTGTAGACTAAATCAGGGATGTGATGCTGAGGTTCTCTCAGACGCTGGTTAGGTCACATTTGGAATATTGTGAGGAGTCTTGGGCCCCATATCTGAGGAAGGATGTGCCGGCTCTGGAGAGGGTCCAGAGGAGGTTGACAAGAATGATCCCAGGAATGAGTGGGATAACCTATGATGAGCGTTTGTTGGCACTGGGCCTGTACTCGCTGGAGTTTAGAAGAATGAGGGGGGGGACCTCATTGAAACTTCACCCGAACAGTGAAAGGCCTGGACAGAGTGGAAGTGGAGGGAATGTTTCCACTAGTGGAAGTGTATTGGACTGGAGGTCACAGCCTCAGAATTAAAGGACGTTGTTTTGGTAGACAGACAAGTAGGAATTCTTTCGTCAGAGGGTGGTGAATCTGTGGAATTCTTTGCCATAGAAGGCTGTGAAAGCCAAGTTCATGGATATATTTAAGGCAGAGATAGATGGATTTGTGATTAGTGCGGGTGTCAGGGGTTATGGGGAGAAGGCAGGAGAATGGGGTTAGGAGGGAGAGATAGATCAGCCATGATTGAATGGCGGAGTAGACTTGATGGGCCGAATGGTCTAAATCTGCTCCTATCACTTATGATCGTATGAATTCCCGGACTTGGAACCAGGGCCTGGAGGCATCAACTGATAAAGCAGTGAAATACAATAGTTAATAATGATCAGATTGAGATTATCTTTGCCCAGGGTGTGTTCATTTATCGTCAGAAAACATAACGCCATCGCAGTGATCAGAAAAAGGAGACGCCGTAGAAGGCAGGGCAGAGGAAAACTTGAATTTATACATTTGATAAAACTGCTACATCACAGGTTTATGGAACTGACCAAAGGGCTGAGGGAAACATAACATGCAAAGCACAGGCAGACTTCACTCAGTCTTCCCGTGGATTTTGAAGCAACAGCAACAAAGAGAAGCAGGAGAAAGCACTGATTGGCTCTAGCCCAAGTGGGGGAGAGTTCTCAGTGAGTCAGAGGGGGAGAGCAGTTAAAAAGGAGAGGCAAAGCACAGGCAGACTTCACTCAGTCTTCCCGTGGATTTTGAAGCAACAGCAACAAAGAGAAGCAGGAGAAAGCACTGATTGGCTCTAGCCCAAGTGGGAGGAGAGTTCTCAGTGAGTCAGAGGGGGAGAGCAGTTAAAAAGGAGAGGCAAAGCACAGGCAGACTTCACTCAGTCTTCCCGTGGATTTTGAAGCAACAGCAACAAAGAGAAGCAGGAGAAAGCACTGATTGGCTCTAGCCCAAGTGGGAGGAGAGTTCTCAGTGAGTCAGAGGGGGAAAGCAGTTCCTCAAAACTGAGGAATTTGGTTTGTAAATTAGGCAATTGAACAGTCAATATAAGCAAGGCAGCTCTTGGGGAGCGGCGGTGAGGGAAGTGCCCTGTGAGTAAAGCGTGAGTCTTTGGCTCGAGAGTCTTCGGCGAGGAGGCTGCGCAAAATACTGGATAGGGCGAGACCGAGGCAAAAGAAGATGTCAAGCAAGCTGATGCAGTGTGATGCTTGCAGTATGTGGGAGGTCAAGGACACTGCTGGTGCCTGTGGATGCTACAAATGTGAGAAGTGCATCCAGGTACAGCTCCTGAAGGACCGTGTTGGGGAACTGGAGAAACAAGTGGATGACCTCAGGTTCATTCGAGAAACTGAGTCGTTTCTCGACAAGTCCTTCCGTGAGATTGTTACACCCAAGGCACTAGAAGAGAGAAGGTGGGTGACGGTGAGAAAGGGAGGAAAACATGGGATGCAAAGGTCCCCGGGTGTTGTACCTCTTGTGAACAGGTTCACCCACGTGGAAGCTGCCGGGACAGAAGACGGTATCCCACTGAGCGGCGGACTGGCTTGCCAAACAAAAAGGGCTGATGAGCCAAACCCACAGAGGCCAAAGTCGGGCAACGCCATTGTAGTTGGAGACTCCATTGTGAGAGGTACGGACAGGGGTTTTTGCGGCAACATACGGGATTCCAGGATGGTGTGCTGCCTTCCTGGTGCCAGGATCCAGGATGTTACGGACAGAGTGCAGACAATCCTCAAGGGCGAAGGTGACCAGCCGGAAGTGGTCGTGCATGTTGGCACAAATGATGTTGGAAAGAAGGAGATGAATTTTTTGCAGCGGGACTTCAGAGAGCTCGGAAAAATGCTGAAAAGCAGGACTTCCAGGGTTGTTATCTCCGGTTTGCTTCCAGTTCCTCGTGCTGGCGAGAGCAGGAACAGGGAGATATGGGACCTGAATGTGTGGCTGAGGAACTGGTGCAGGGGGCAGGGATTTAGATTCTTAGATCACTGGGATTTTTTTTTATAGTAAGGGGGAACTGTACAAAAGGGACGGATTGCATCTTAACAGGTGGGGGACCAGCATTCTGGCCGGCAGGTTTGCCACTGCTACACGGATGGTTTTAAACTGAATAAGGGGGGTGGGGTATCAAATGGGATAGTCGAGGACGGAGTTAGAGGGAAAGAGAGTAAAGCGATGGTTAATGACCCCAGAATTAACGGGGAAGAAAGCTCACAAAGGGATAGGAGAGTATGGCCAAGTGTAATAGGGATCGATGTGAAAGGGGCCACTTGTCAACATAATTGTATAAGGAGTAAGAGTGTTGTAAAAACAAGCCTGAAGGCTTTGTGTCTCAATGCGAGGAGCATTCGTAATAAGGTGGATGAGTTGAAGGTGCAGATAGCGATTAATGACTATGCTATAGTTGGAATCACGGAGACTTGGCTCCAGGATGACCAAGGCTGGGAGCTGAACATCCAGGGATATTCAATATTCAGGAGGGATAGACGAAAAGGAAAAGGAGGTGGGGTAGCGTTGCTGGTGAGAGAGGAGATTAATGCAATAGAAAGGAAGGACATTAGCGTGGAGGATGTGGAATCGATATGGGTAGAGCTGCGAAACTCTAAGGGGCAGAAAACGCTAGTGGGAACTGTGTACAGGCCACCTAACAGTAGTATTGGAGTTGGGGATGGCATCAAACAGGAAATTAGAAATGCGTGCAACAAGGGTAACACGGTTATAATGGGTGACTTCAATCTGCATGTAGATTGGGTGAATCAAATTGGCAGGGGTGCTGAGGAAGAGGATTTCCTGGAATGTATGCGGGATAGTTTTCTCAACCAACATGTGGAGGAACCAACGAGAGAGCAGGCTATTCTAGACTGGGTATTGAGTAATGAGGAAGGGTTAGTTAGCAGTCTTGTTGTGCGTGGCCCCTTGGGCAAGAGTGACCATAATATGGTTGAGTTCTTCATTAGGATGGAGAGTGACAAAATTAAGTCAGAAACAAGGGTTCTGAACTTGAACAAAGGTAACTTTGAAGGTATGAGATGTGAATTGGCCAAGATAGACTGGCAGGTGATTCTTAAAGGGTTGACAGTGGATGTGCAATGGAAGGTATTTAAAGACTGCATGGATGAAGTACAAAAGTTGTTCATACCAGTTTGGCAAAATAATAAATCGGGGAAGGTGGTGCATCCATGGATAACAAGGGAAATCAGGGATAGTATAAAAACAAAAGATGAGGCATACAAATTTACAGAAAAAGCAGCCTACCGGAGGACTGGGAGAAATTCAGAATCCAGCAGAGGAGGACAAAGGGCTTAATTAGGAAAGGGAAAATAGATTATGAAAGGAAACTGGCAGGGAACATAAAAACTGACTGCAAAAGTTTTTATAGATATGTAAAGAGAAAGAGAATAGTTAAAACAAATGTTGGTCCCTTGCAGTCAGAAACAGGTGAATTGATCATGGGGAACAAGGACATGGCAGACCAATTGAATAACTACTTTGGTTCTGTCTTCACTAAGGAAGACATAAACAATCTGCCGGAAATAGCAGTGGAACGGGGGTCAAATAAGATGGAGGAACTGAGTGAAATCCAGGTTAGCCGGGAGGTGGTGTTGGGTAAATTGAACGGATTGAAGGCCGATAAATCCCCAGGGCCAGATAGTCTGCATCCCAGAGTACTAAAGGAGGTAGCCACAGAAATAGTGGATGCATTAGTGATAATTTTTCAAAATTCCTTAGATTCTGGAGTAGTTCCTGAGGATTGGAGGGTAGCTAATGTAACCCCACTTTTTAAAAAAGGAGGGAGAGAGAAAGCGGGGAATTACAGACCAGTTAGTCTAACATCGGTAGTGGGGAAACTGCTAGAGTCAGTTATTAAAGATGGGATAGCAGCGCATTTGGAAAGTGGTGAAATCATTGGACAAAGTCAGCATGGATTTACGAAAGGTAAATCATGTCTGACAAATCTGATAGAATTTTTCGAGGATGTAACTAGTAGAGTGGATAAGGGAGAACCAGTGGATGTGTTATATCTAGACTTTCAGAAGGCTTTCGACAAGGTCCCGCATAAGAGATTAGCATACAAACTTAAAGCACACGGTATTGGGGGTTCAGTATTGATGTGGATAGAGAACTGGCTAGCAGACAGGAGGCAAAGGGTAGGAGTAAACGGGTCCTTTTCAGAATGGCAGGCAGTGACTAGTGGGGTGCCGCAAGGCTCAGTGCTGGGACCCCAGCTATTTACAATATATATTAATGATTTGGACGAGGGAATTCAATGCAACATCTCCAAATTTGCAGATGATACCAAGCTGGGGGGTATAGTTAGGTGTGAGGAGGATGCTTGGAGGCTGCAGGGTGATTTGGATAGGCTGAGTGAATGGGCAGATGCATGGCAGATGCAGTACAATGTGGATAAATGTGAGGTTATCCACTTTGGTGGCAAAAACATGAGGGTAGACTATTATCTGAATGGTGGCAGATTAGGTAAGGGGGAGATGCAACGAGACCTGGGTGTCATGGTACACCAGTCATTGAAAGTAGGCATGCAGGTGCAGCAGGCAGTGAAGAAAGCAAATGGTATGTTAGCATTCATAGCGAAAGGATTTGAGTATAGGAGCAGGGAGGTTCTACTGCAGTTGTACAGGGTTTTGGTGAGGCCACACCTGGAGTACTGCGTACAGTTTTGGTCTCCAAATCTGAGGAAAGACATCCTTGCCATAGAGGGGGTACAGAGAAGATTCACCAGACTGATTCCTGGGATGTCAGCACTTTCATATGAGGAAAGATTGGATAGACTCGGTTTGTACTCGATGGAATTTAGAAGATTGAGGGGGGATCTTATAGAAACCTACAAAATTCTTAAGGGGTTGGACAAGCTAGATGCTGGAAGATTGTTCCCGATGTTGGGGGAGTCCAGAACAAGGGGTCACAGTCTAAGGATAAGGGGGAATTCCTTTAGGACCGAAATGAGGAAAACATTCTTTACACAGAGAGTGGTGAGTCTCTGGAATTCTCTGCCACAGAAGGTAGTTGAGGCCAGTTCATTGGCTATATTTAAGAGGGCGTTAGATGTGGCACTTGTGGCTAAAGGGATCAGGGGGTATGGAGAGAAGGCAGGTACGGGATACTGAGTTGGATGATCAGCCATGATCACATTGAATGGCGGTGCAGGCTCGAAGGGCCGAATGGCCTACTCCTGCACCTATTTTCTATGTTTCTATGTTTCTATAACCTTTGTAACCAGGCAGGTGTAGAAACTGGGCATTTTTTCCAACAACATGAATCGCACGGAATTGTGCGTGATTCGGAATAATCCCTGGACTTGTGAACAGGGCATAAAAAAAACTAATAAAATAGTGAACTTAGTTAATTAATATCGAACTGAGCCGTTCTCTGTACTGGGTGTGTTCGATAATGATCTCCGGATAACTTCCAATGCCAGGTGCTTGTGAGGCTAGAAGACGGCTGGGGAATTGGTGCAGTGTGAAGGGATTTTTATTTTTGGACTCATTGAGATCTCTTCTGGGGCAGGGAAGACAGGTTGCAGCAAAATATCTTCTCCAACCCCCTCTTCAGCCCCCACACAGATGGAATATCCCCAACTACTAACCCGCCCCCTCCCCCAACACACATACTACAGAGGTCTCTCCTTCACCCCCATCCCCAGACATACTACAGGGACTGTCCTCCAAATCCCCGGCCAAGGCACACACACACACACGCACGCACACACACACACATACTACAGAGGTCTCTCCTTCATCCCCCATCCCCACACATACTACAGGGACTGTCCTCCAAATCCCCAGCCAAGGCACGCAGCACACGCACACGCACACACACGCGCACACATTTGCATACTCTCACATACACACCCACGCACACATACACCCACGCACACATTTGGATACTCTCACATACACACACGCACATTCGCATACTATCACATACACACACACGCGCGCACACACACACACTCACAGTCGCGCACGCGCACATGCACACACACACACTACAGAGGTCTCTCCTTCATCCCCAGCCCCACACACACTACAGGGACCGTCCTCCAAATCCCCGGCCAAGACACGTACACACACACACGCACGCGCACACACACACACATACGCACGCACACACTCGCGTACTCTCACATACACACACATTCGCATACTATCACATACACATGCACATACACACACTCGCAGTCACACGCACGTACATACACACACACATACTACAGAGGTCTCTCCTTCATCCCCATCCCCACACATACTACAGGGACTGTCCTCCAAATCCCTGGTCAAGGCACACACACTAACACGCACACACACACACTCGCATACTCTCACATACACACACACACGCATACTCTCACATGCACACACGCAGTCACGCGCGCAAGCACGCGCACACACACACCTGCACACGCAGTCACATGCATACACGCACACACTCTCACATGCACACGCACACACACTCACATACTCTCACATGCACACTCGCAGTCACGTGCACATACTCACATGCACGTAGAACTATTCGCTTCACTGAGTCTTTGTATAGTTCAGTAGCAGCTTCACGGATCAGGGTGTGGACCAGTTTGCTGATGAGGCTGAAGACCAGCTTGATGACTTTGTTATACATTGATCTTTACTCGGGGTGTGTTCACCTGCTGCTGGAACCAACAAAACCCACTCACGCGGATTCACTTGAAGCAGAATCAGCAGCAGAGCATCAGGTAGGAACACAAACCTTATGGGGCAACATCGTGGCGTTTCCACAGGAATTCCTGCCATGGCAGTATTCCTATGCAGCTGTGAAACAGTCTCTATGTTAGTGTGTTATTATTGGTTCTGTAAGGGCATGTTAGTGTGTTATTATTAGTTCTGTAAGGGAATTGGTTTTGTTTTAAACATAAGTATTTCTCAATATTCAAAGCTGAACGTCCCCAAGTGTTCACAGCTGTTAGTATCCATTGCTGGCAGGTATGAGCAAGTTTGAGATGTGGGGGCTTTTCCTGTTGGCATGCAGGGTGTGATTGTGTCTAAAGCCCGTGTTCCCAGCAAGCGTGGACAAGGCGGGGAGACAACAGTCACTGTGGTGGCGGTGAAGCAATATAGAGAGAGCGTGTGAACGATAACAACAGTGATAAACTAATAGTCTTATACTCCATCTATATTATTCACAATTAGAAAGTTCATTGGATATGATATGGTGTTGTCTTTTATAGTGAACACACTGAAACCAAAAATAGTGGACAAAAATCTTGCACCAGCGCCATCAGTTATTTGAAGAGCCCAACACAGAATAACACAGATTGCCATGTTCAACTCCTCACAGAGGGATATATTGAGGGGAATCTCAGCTGTGGAATTCTCTGCCTCACAGAGGGATATATTGAGGGGAATCTCAGCTGTGGAATTCTCTGTCTCACAGAGGGATATATTGAGGGGAATCTCAGCTGTGGAATTCTCTGCCTCACAGAGGGATATATTGAGGGGAATCTCAGCTGTGGAATTCTCTGCCTCACAGAGGGATATATTGAGGGGAATCTCAGCTGTGGAATTCTCTGCCTCACAGAGGGATATATTGAGGGGAATCTCAGCTCTTGGGTTTCATGTGATTAAGTTATCTTGAGCATCCAATGATTACAATTTTCACAGCTTTACATTCTATCTAAAATATGTGAACATCTGACAGATTGGTAGCTAATTGTGAAATTAAAAGGTTAAAAATAACAGATACACTAAGTACAATTTTGCTTTCACTCTGATTCTCAACGTCAACATGACAACAAGTAAATCGTAGACATATTAGTCTCATCTGTGAACTCTAGCTGTTAACCGGAGTCTTTGTGTAATTCTGTACCAGCATCAGGGATCAGGTTGTGGCCGTGTTTGCTGATGAGGCTGAAGTCCAGCTTTATCACTGTTTATTGAGCTGGACTTTAGTTGGGGTGTGTTCACTCAATGTTAGAACCTATAACATTTTGTTCAGACCAAAAGGCCTGAATGACAATAAAGTCTCCATGATTCCATGATAAAACTCAATCACTCGGTTTCACTTGAAGCAGAATCGGGAGGTCAGCGCCAGGTAGGAACAAAAACTCTATGGGGCAACAGCATTGCCAGTTGATCGGAAAACCTTCCATGGTAGTATTTTCTGTAGGTGCTCAGTCGTGTCTCTAGATTAATGTTTCAATAATGGGTCTGCAAGGAAATAGATCTTTGTTTAACAAAATTCAAAACCACACTTCCTCCAGTAATCTCAGCAGCTGCTGATAATAATTTTCAATCCCTTGCTCTCAGATACGAGCAAGTTTTAAATCTTGACACCTTTCCAGCTGACGTGCAGGACCTGACTGTGGCAACGGGTGGTGGGCGACATAACTGTCACCGTGTGGGTGGTGGTAAATGTGGACAGAGCCCGTGAATGATAACAACAGCTAGAAACAATTAGTGTTAGAATGCAGATCATTCCAATCCATCTGCCATCCTTTACAACTGTCATGCTCCACCTTTATTATTCGTCATTAGAAAGTACATCGGATATATTCAGATTCAATTTTAATTGTCATTGTCAATGTACAGTACAGAGACAACGAAATGCATTTAGCATCTCCCTGGAAGAGCGACACAGCAAATGATTTGAATAAATAACAATAAGTCTCCGGGGGGGGGGTGATTGGCAGTCACCGAGGTACGTTGTTGAGTAGCGTGACAGCCGCCGGAAAGAAGCTGTTCCTGGACCTGCTGGTTCGGCAACGGAGAGACCTGTAGCGCCTCCCGGATGGTAGGAGGGTAAACAGTCCATGGTTGGGGTGAGAGAGGTCCTTGGCGATGCTGAGCGCCCTCCGCAGACAACGCTTGCTTTGGATAGACTCAATGGAGGGGAGCGAGGAACCGGTGATGCGTTGGGCAATTTTCACCACCCTCTGCAATGCCTTCCGGTCGGAGACAGAGCAGTTGCCATACCAAACTGTGATGCAGTTGGTAAGGATGCTCTCGATGGTGCAGCGGTAGAAGTTCACCAGGATCTGAGGAGACAGATGGACCTTCTTCAGTCTCCTCAGGAAGAAGAGACGCTGGTGAGCCTTCTTGATCAGAGTTGAGGTATTGTGCGTCCAAGAGAGGTCGTCGGAGAGGTTGACTCCCAGGAACCTGAAGCTAGAAACACGTTCCACCTCCGTACCGTTAATGTGGATGGGGGTGTGCGTGCCGCCCCTGGACTTCCTGAAGTCTACAATGAGCTCCTTGGTCTTCTTGGAGTTAAGGGCCAGGTTGTTGTCAGCGCACCATGCTGCTAAGTGCTGGACCTCCTCCCTGTAGGCCGACTCATCGTTGTTGCTGATGAGGCCAATCACCGTTGTATCATCTGCATACTTGATGATGGTGTTAGTACCATGTACAGGTGTGCAGTCATAGGTGAAGAGGGAGTAGAGGAGGGGGCTCAGCACACAGCCCTGTGGAACGCCGGTGTTCAGGGTGAGGGTTGAAGAGGTGTGCTTGTCTAACCTAACAGACTGGGGTCTGTTGGTTAGAAAGTCCAGTATCCAGTTGCAGAGGGAAGGAGCGATGCACAGATTACCGAGTTTGGCGATCAATTTTGATGGTATAATGGTGTTGAATGCTGAGCTGTAATCGATGAACAGCATTCTTACGTAAGTGTCTCTGTTGTCGAGGTGGGAGAGGGCGGAGTGAAGTGCCGTTGAGATGGCATCCTCCGTACTCCTGTTCTTGCGGTAGGCAAACTGATAGGGATCCAGTGTGGGGGGTAGGCAGCTTTTGAGGTGTGCCAGGACCAGCCTCTCGAAGCACTTGGTGATGATGGGGGTAAGTGCAACTGGGCGGAAGTCGTTGAGGCTTGCCGCAGTGGAGTGTTTTGGCACTGGCACGATGGAGGTGGTTTTAAGGCACGTGGGGACAACTGCCTGGGCAAGTGACAGGTTGAAGATATCAGTCCAGACGTCTGCCAGCTGCGCCGCACAGACCCTGAGCACGCGCCCGGGGATGCCGTCAGGGCCAGCAGCTTTACGTGCATTAGTCCTACTCAGTGCCACAGGTAGCACAGCCTTGATGGCTGTCTCTAGATTGTCCCTATCGAAGCGGCCATAGAAGTGATTGAGCTCCTCAAGGAAGGAGGCGTCGCTGGATGTGGGGGTGGTGTTGGCGGGTCTGTAGTCCGTGATGGCCTGGATGCCTTGCCACATGCGTCGGGGGTCAGAGTTGTTGTTGAAGTGCTCCTCAATCCTGAGCTTATGGCAGTGCTTGGCCTTCTTGATGCCCCTCTTCAGGTTAGCCCTGGCTGAACTGTAGGCTCGAGCATCGCCTGACCTGAAAGCGGTGTCCCGTGCTTTCAGCAGTAGCCTGACCTCGCTGTTCATCCATGGCTTCTGATTCGGGAATATGGTCACCTGTTTGAGGGAGGTGACACTATTGATGGTGGAGTTTATAAAGTCCAGAACAGAGGATGTGTAGGAGTCAATGTCCGTGTGGGAGTCAAGGGTGGCCTGGGCTGCAAACGCCTTCCAGTCAGTGTTTCCAAAACACTGCTGAAGTGTGAAGTCCGCTTCCTCTGACCAGACTTTAACTGTCCTCACAGTTGGTTTAACCCGTCTGATGAGTGGGGAGTACTTAGGGAGCAGGAACAATGAGATGTGATCAGACTGACCAAGGTGGGGGAGGGGGATGGCTTTGTAAGCTTCAGCCACGTTGGTGTAGACTTTGTCTAGTGTCTTGTCTACTCTAGTGGGGAAGGAGACATGCTGGTGGAATTTGGGGAGTACAGTCTTCAGGTTAGAGTGATTGAAGTCACCCGCAACAATGAAGGCTGCCTCGGGGTTGTGTGTCTGTTGATTGCTAATGGCAGTATGCAGCTCTTTCATTGCAAGCTTGGCATTAGCATCAGGAGGGATATAGGCTGCAGTCACAACAGTGGAGGTGAACTCTCTGGGCAGATAGAACGGTCTGCATCTAACCAAGAGGAACTCAAGGTTAGCTGAGCAGTGACTCTCGATGATGGTGGAGTCCGTGCACCATGCTTTATTTACATAAATGCACAGACCCCCACCTCTGGTCTTGCCGGAGTCCGATGTCCTGTCCGCTCGGAGTAAGTGACGCCCCGATAGCTGGATGGCGCTGTCAGGAACGTCAGTGTTCAGCCAAGTTTCCGTGAGGATCAGGATGTTGCAGTCCTTGATCCGGTTGTGGGAGGTGATCCTTAGCCGGAGTTCGTCCATTTTGTTTGCCAGTGAGCGCACGTTGGCGAGGAAAAGGCTAGGAATCGCTACCCTGTGCGGGGCTAGCTCTAACCTGGCCTTTAACCCCCCTCTGCGTCCCCGGCGGTGTTTACGTCCGCGTCGCCGTCTGTTGGTGCTTCTGGTCGGCTGAGCTGGCTTGGTACGCGCTGGTTTTCTACCGCTCCGTTGCACCGCGTCTACGTCTACGTCTCCGTGGCTCCGCAGGCGGTCTTCAGCCCCACGGCTCTGCTGATGGTCTCCAGCCCCGGGGCTTACCTGGCGTTCTCCAGCTCCCCGGGTCGGGTGGCGTTCTCCAGCTCCCCGGGTCGGGTGGCGTTCTCCAGCTCCCCTGGTCGGGTGGCGTTCTCCAGCTCCACGGGTCGGGTGGCGTTCTCCAGCTCCACGGGTCGGGTGGCGTTCTCCAGCTCCACGGGTCGGGTGGCGTTCTCCAGCTCCACGGGTCAGGTGGTGGTCTCCAGCTCCACGGGTCGGGTGGCGGTCTCCAGCTCCACGGGTCGGGTGGCGGTCTCCAGCTCCACGGGTCGGGTGGTGTTCTCCAGCTGCGAGGGTCAGGTGAGCTACACGGGTCGGGTGGTGTTCTCCAGCTCCGGGGCTTACCTGGCGTTCTCCAACTCCGAGGGTCGGGTGTGGACCGCGGGTCGGGTGAGGTTCGAGGGTCGGGTGAGGTTCGAGGGTCGGTTGTGGACCGCGGGTCGGTTGTGGACCGCGGGTCGGGTGAGGTTCGAGGGTCGGGTGAGGGCCGAGGGTCGGGTGAGGGCCGAGGGTCGGGTGAGGGCCGAGGGTCGGGTGAGGGCCGAGGGTCGGGTGAGGGCCGAGGGTCGGGTGAGGGCTGAGGGTCGGGTGAGGGCCGCGGGTCGGGTGAGGTTCGAGGGTCGGGTGAGATTCGAGGGTCGGGTGAGGGCCGAGGGTCGGGTGAGGACCGAGGGTCGGGTGAGGTTCGAGGGTCGGGTGAGGTTCGAGGGTCGGGTGTGGGCCGCGGGTCGGGTGTGGGCCGCGGGTCGGGTGTGGGCCGCGGGTCGGGTGTGGGCCGCGGGTCGGGTGAGGGCCGCGGGTCGGGTGAGGGCCGCGGGTCGGGTGAGGTTCGAGGGTCGGGTGAGGACCGAGGGTCGGGTGAGGACCGAGGGTCGGGTGAGGACCGAGGGTCGGGTGAGGTTCGAGGGTCGGGTGAGGTTCGAGGGTCGGATGGCGGTCTCCAACCCCGCGACTCACCTGGCGGTCTCCAGTCGGGTGCTCCGTTGCTCTGATGAGCTCAGAAGGAAGGCGGAGATCGCCCAGAAAGTTGTTGCAGCCGCAGGAACCGAAGTCCAGAAGTTCCTGTCGGCTGTACGAGATGGATACAAGACTGCTCCGAGTGAGCAGCCTTGAAAAAGGTAAGGGGATCGTTGCTGTATTTTCCATTCCTGGGAGACACAGGGCGTCGCGGTGTGCCCGCGCCGCTGCCATTTTGTTCATATAATGTGGTCATTTCCTTTCTAGTCAATGCACTTAGCCCGAAAAGAGTGGACAAAACTGTTTCATCAGCCAGATCAGTTTTGTGATACAGAATAACATAAAAAAACACAGTTCGAATGGTCAGGGGATATTTTGTAGGGTATCGCAGCTGTTGGAATTCATCATATGGCCCTTGTGGGTAAAGGGATCAGGGGGTATGGAGAGAAGGCAGGTACAGGATACTGAGTTGGATGATCAGTCATGATCATATTGAATGGCGGTGCAGGCTGGAAGAGCCGAATGGCCTACTCCTGCACCTATTGTCTATGTTTCTATGATTCTATGGATATAAGAAGCATTACAGACACAAGACTAAGGGAGAGACAGGGACTGAGACCTAATGTCCCAGGATACAGATGCTGTAGGCAAGATAGATTCAGGGGAAAGAGAATTGGACGTTGCATTTTTGAATAGATGATAACAATAAGGAAAAACGCGCACTGTAACCAGGCAAGAGGAGGAAACGGGTCACTCTCAATCTGAATCGGCGGATCATTCTGTGATGCACAATAAGCCCCGGACTTGGAACCAGGACCCGGAGGCATCAACTGATAAAGTTGTGAACTTAGTTAATCATTAGCACAACGAGATGAACTTTGCGTTCATTTACAAAAAGACTTGAAAAGCCATTTATTCCCACCACCAAAATATGGTTAAAAATGATAATATAAAGGTATACTACATTAAATGACCAAACTTACTTGGTTGCACACAATTACTAGCAATTTTCCCCAAATTATCTGGTGTTAAACTATGTCGTCCGTCAGACAGAATATGCTTCAGTTGTGAAAACCTATTTCTACCCCAGCTGAGGGCACCGGTGCATACCCAAAACAAGCTACAGACTCTATATTCATGTTGATATCTTGTGCATTACAACTACCTTTGAGAACTTTAGCTATGTTTCCTATATCTTCAAGACCTTTGTTAGCTAAAATCACTCTCACATTTTCCTTGTATGTCTTTACCTACATCGCCAGGAACTTTACGAATATCATCAGTTACTTTGTTGCAAGTTATTCACTAATGTTTCGCCACGTTTCTCAAGGGAAGTGATAGCTTGTGGGAAGTTTGCCAAATTGGAAGCAATAAACACAAGATCGTGGTGGAGGGACTATTTCTGCATGATTTCACTGACGGTCCTGACTGCAGCAAATTCTTCTTCTTCAAAACAGTTGACGATTTATGTTATCTTTTCAAAATCAGTACAGCAGAGAGCCATGTACCCCACCTAGTCAAAACGGGCTGAGGAGGTAGTGGAATCTCGGGTGCCATTTCCTTGACGGTGCTTTGAGGATGATTTTCTTGACATTGGAAACTAGGCGATTGACATTTGGAAACAAGCTACCTATGTGCTTGGCAATTCTATGAAGTCCTTGAGCTAAGCAGGTCAAATGCAACATTTTGGGGAATAAAACTTTAAGTCACTTAGAGAAGAACATTCTTGTGTTTTCTACCTTCTGGCCAAAGTACAACAAGTGAAGATGTAAACAACTGAGCAATAGTTGAACTGTTTGACTTCTCCAATACTTCCGATGTCAACAAATACTCCTTTGATAGTTGACCTGCCTCCAGTGTACCGATGACCACATTGGCAACATATCTCCCCACAGCATCAGTTGTTTTGTCTATTGAGATCCATATTTTGTTGCATGCAACTTCATCTCTAATTTTCTGCACAACAATGTTGAAGTTACTGTCAACATTATTTTCCCGTAATGAAGACTCGCTAGGCCTATGTTCCTCTGTGTATTTCTCTAAATAACCTCTGAGAGGTTTGTTTTCCAATTTCCACGGTGGAATTCCAGCATCAATGAATGCCTTGCACAGATCACTCAAACTCACATTTGCGACTGGAGCCAGCAGTAAATGTAGCAACGAGACAAGCTTGGGTATTTAGCTTGGTTAGTCTGCACCCCAGTGGTATAAACATTGACTTATCTAATTTTACATAGTCCTTGTCTTCTCCCACCTCCCCTCCCCCTTCCCAGCTCTCCTTCTAGTCCAACGACTCTTCCTTCCTTTTTACTGCCCCCCCCCCCACATCAGTCTGAAGAAGGGTCTCGACACGAAACGCCGCCTATTCCTTCTCTCCATAGATGCTGCCTCACCCTGAGTTTCTCCAGCATTTTTTGACCACCTTCGATTTTTCCAGCATCCTGCAGTTCTTTCTTAAATAGATCTTGGAGAAGACTGAACCAGCGGGCAACGGCACGAACGAATGAATGACCGACGGTGGCGGTCCCGGTTTTGCCCCGGTGGTGGAAGTTTTCTTGTAAGTTATACTATGTTAACACGTTAATAATAACATTAATATTAACGTTTTAACATAGAAAATGTCATTGTAATCATGGTACAACTAGAGAAACTAGCACGACCTTTTAGCAAAATGGCAAAAAAAGGTTGATTTAGGCACTCGATCACGAAAAAGGCATTATCTTGGTGAAATCATCAAAAAGGCATAAAAAGGCACACAGCATTTATGGTCAAATCCTGGCTCTAGTCATCACATATAGTCTTTCTGCAGACTGGTTAGCATGCAAAAAAGCTTCTAACTGTACCTCACTACACGTAGCAATAAATTAAACGTTCACACCACCATCCCCGATACCAAGACGCCATCCAGACAATCCAGGACAATCTCCGTGTGTTCTGGAGCAGCCATACCGGGAATCTACTTCATCCCACCGTAACCGACATCATTCAGGAGATTTTCCCCACACCTCCCCCCTCATATTGAGGAAATCCCATCCATCGACACTCACACCTGGGGAATCTCATCCATCCCAGTCACCCCCACACCAGGAGATTCCCCTCCACATCCTCGCCTAACCCTAACCCTAACCCAACCCCACAACAGGGTAATGTCCTTTTCCCCCACCCCAACCCCACAACAGGGTAATGTCCTTTTCCCCCACTCTGACCCCACAACAGGGTAATGTCCTCCCATCCCCCACTCCAACAACAAGGTAATGTTCTCCACCCCCACCCCCACAACATGCTGATGGCCTCCATATTCCCACCGTTATTCATTACAACACAATGTCCTCACCCCCATCCCCCACCTCTCTAAACTCTGGAGTCCCTGTGATTTAGTGTTACTCACAGAAACATGGGCCTAAATATTGCGTAGGTCTGGATTTGTTGCTGAGGATTAACTCCCAAGTTGTTCCTTCCTACATCTGTCGGGCGCCACTATTAATGGGTTTGTGGCACAAGTACCCGAGATGTTTATGGGGAGGATGTGGCAGGGTCAAAGATGGATGAGACTGGTGTTGCTGGAATGTGGAGCAAATACTGGCTCATCCATTTCACCACTAACTTCCATCCGGCATTCACATACACCTGGACCATTCCGACACTTCCCTACATTTCTAGACCTCACTATCTCCATCGCAGGTAACAGACTACTGACCGACATCCACTATAAACCCACTGACTCCCACGGCTCTCTAGACTACACTCCTTCCCAACCTGCTTCCTGTAAGGACTCCATCCCCTATTCTCAATTCCTCAGTCTACACCGCATCTGCTCCCAGGATGAGATGTTCGAAACCAGGGCATCGGAGATGTCCTCATTCTTCAGGGAACGGGGGTTCCCCTCTTCTACCATAGATGAGGCTCTCACCAGGGTCTCTTCTATACCCCGTAACTCTGCTCTCTCTCCCCATCCCCCCCCACTCGTAACAAGGACAAAGTCCCCTTGTCCTCACCTTCCACCCTACCAGCCGTCACATACAACAGATAATCCTCCGACATTTTCGCCCCCTCCATCGGGATCCCACCACTGGCCACATATTCCCATCTCCTCCCCTTTTGGCTTTCCGCAGAGACCACTCCCCCCGTAACTCCCTGGTCAATTCGTCCCTTCCCACCCAAACCACCCCCTTCCCTGGTACTTTCCCTTGCAACCGCAGGAAATGCTACACTTGTCGCTTTACCTCCCCCCCTTGACTCCATCCAAGGACCCAAGCAGTCGTTCCAGGTGAGGCAGAGGTTCACCTGCATCTCCTCCAACCTTATCTATTGCATCCGCAGCTCTAGGTGTCAGCTGCTCTACATCGGTGAGACCAAGCGTAGGCTTGGTGATCGCTTCACCCAACACCTCCGCTCGGTCCGCATTAACCAACCTGATCTCCCGGTGGCTCAGCACTTCAACTCCCCCTCCCATTCCCAATCCGACCTTTCTGTCCTGGGCCTCCTCCATGGCCACAGTGAGGCCCACCGTAAATTGGAGGAGCAGCACCTCATATTTCGCTTGGGTAGTTTACACCCCAGCGGTATGAACATTGACTTCTCCAATTTCAGGTAGTCCCTGCTCTCTCCCTCTTTCCCCTCCCCTTCCTAGCTCTCCCACAGCCCACTGTCTCCTCCTCTTCCTTTCTTCCCCCCTCATCCCCACATCAGTCTGCAGAAAGGTCTCGACCCGAAACTTCACCTATTTCTTTGCTCCATAGATGCTGCACCTGTTGAGTTTCTCCAGCATCTTTGTCTACCGTGAACATTAATATGATCAGTAATTGTGTCACTGATAAACACTGGGGATTTGCACCGTCTTCTATCTCTCTGTGTCCCTCACCCTCACTCTCTCTCATCTCCAGGCTACATCGTGTCGGTCTCACAGATTCTGGAGCCGAGGATCTCGTCTCCGCTCTCAGTACAAACCCCTCACTGACGGAGCTGAACCTGGCGCACAACTCCCTCACAGACCGATGTGTCCCCGCTCTCCGCCGCCTCATACTGAACCACCCGAGTCTGAAGCAGATCATGTGAGTGTTTGTGTTAATGTTTAATGTGATAAAATATCAGGGGATCCATCCATCCGTGGGGTTCTTTTTCCTCTGATTTTGTTCTATAGTGTTGTTGAAATATTAACCACATTCCCTGTTGTTGACACTGTTGTTTCATCTGTTTATTTCCTCCTTATTCCTCGACTTGTTTCAGGCTGTGGTGGAATAAGTTCCGTCCGACTGGGAAGAAGGAACTGAGGTAGCTGCAGGAACCCAGACCCGGACTGAGTGTGCACGTGTGAACATCTCGCCCACCCTGGGGACCGGAATATTGTTCGCTGATTCCCCCCGCCCTCCCCTTTAAACGGCGCACCTCCACCTTTAAATGGTTGCCCTCTCCCCCCCTCTCCTGCTCCCCCCTCCTGCTCCACCCCCCCTCCTGCTCCCTCCTCCTGCTGCCCCCTCCTGCTCCCCCCAACGCTCCCTCCTCCTGCTCCCCCCAACGCTCCCTCCTCCTGCTCCCCCCAATGCTCCCCCTCCTGCTCCCCCCGAAATGCTCCCTCCTCCTGCTCCCCCCCCAATGCTCCCCCCTAATGCTCCCCCCTCCTGCTCCCTCCTCCTGCTCCCCCCTAATGCTCCCTCCTCCTGCTCCCCCCCCAAATGCTCCCTCCTCCTGCCCCCCCTAATGCTCCCTCCTCCTGCTCCCCCCAATGCTCCCTCCTCCTGCTCCCCCCAATGCTCCCCCCGAAATGCTCCCTCCTCCTGCTCCCCCCCAATGCTCCCCCTTCCTGCTCCCCCCTCCTGCTCCCCCCCTCCTGCTCCATCCTCCTGCTCCCCCCTAATGCTCCCTCCTCCTGCTCCCCCCAAATGCTCCCTCCTCCTGCCCCCACTAATGCTCCCTCCTCCTGCTCCCCCCAATGCTCCCTCCTCCTGCTCCCCTAATGCTCCCCCCCCCTCCTGCTCCCCCTCTCTCCTGCTCCCCCCCTCCTGCTCCTCCCCCCCCTCTGCTACCCACCCTCCTGCACCCCCCCTTCCTGCTCCTCCCCCCCCTCCTGCTCCTCCCCCCCCCTCCTGCTCCCCCCCTCCTGAATATAGCCAATGAACTGGCCTCAACTACCTTCTGTGGCAGAGAATTCCACAGACTCAGCACTCTCTGTGTGAAAAATGTTTTCCTCATCTCGGTCCTAAAAGACTTCCCCCTTATCCTGAAACTATAACCCCTTGTTCTGGACTTCCCCAACGTCGGGGTTTTGTTAATAAAGACATTTGTATCTTTGTACTCAACCTATAAGCTTGCATGTAACATTAAAACATGGTGTGTAACCTTTAGCTGTGGCTGGGAAATAAGGTTGGCGAAATACAGTGAGTTACAGTGACAGCTGGGAGATTCAAGTGATAGTTGGAATTTAAGGGTGGCAATAGAAGGAGAGATATGAGGGGAGGTGTAAGAATCTAGATAAGTTAGATAAGACTGAACCAAGGTCAGAAGTTAATGGTGGCGAGGCAGAGAATGTCAGAATAGAAGATGGATTGATGTGAGAGGAGTATGGAGCATAGAAACATAGACAATAGGTGCAGGAGGATGCCATTCGGCCCTTCGAGCCTGCACCACCATTCAATATGATCATGGCTGATCGTCCCCAATCAATAACCCGTGCCTGCCTTCTCCCCATATCCCTTGACTCCACTAGCCCCTAGAGCTCTATCTAACTCTCTCTTAAATCCATCCAGTGATTTGGCCTCCACTGCCCTCTGTGGCAGGGAATTCCATAAATTCACAACTCTCTGGGTAAAAAAGTTTTTTGTCAGCTCAGTCTTAAATGACCTCCCCTTCCCCTTAAATGATCTACTGCTGCACCACAGAGAGCATCCTAACGTATGGCATCTCAGCTGCACGGAGACGGAGAGGAGAGCTCTTCAGCGCGTTGTCCACAGAGCGCAACAGATTATTGGGACACCGCTACCAGCCTTGGAGGCATCTATCACACACGGTGCCTCAGGAAGGCCGTCAGCATACATAAAGACTCCTCTCACCCTTGTAATGGACTGTTCGAACTACTCCCCTCCGGCAGACGTTACAAGGCCTTCTACGCCCGCACCACCAGACTCAGGAACAGCTTAATTCCCAGAGCTATAGTGGCTCTGAACCGGCCCTGCTGAGTACCCCCCACCCCCATGGACTGTCTCCCCTGGCCTCGCACTTTAGTCTGTGTTGATTTTACTAGTCTAATGTTTGTTTTTACAAACCTTGTTCTCAGGGTATTTAAACCTACATTTTATTTGTCGATTAACAATTGACATCGGATGGAAGTTGCAAACCAAATCTCGTTGCACTTATGTGTAATGACAATAAAATATATTATTGTTATTATTCTAAGACTGTGGCCCCTGGCTCTGGACTGGCCCAACATTGGGAACATTTTTCATGCATCTAGCTTGTCCAGTCCTTTTATAATTTTATATGCATGCAAGATAAGGTAGAGGAGATATGGCTGCAAAACTGTAATAAAAAGCAGCCTGTTGCTGTGATCTGGGATCAGTCGAAGAACAGACAGGCGGGCGGGTATCTTCTCTGAGTTTTACAGCTGAGGTTTGCAAATAAAGGCTTTTCGTCATCTTGGAGAATTCTCCATGTCTGTGTCATCTTATCCATCTGTGAATCTTGTAACCACGACACACCACGTTAAGGCCAACAGGCCGGTGGACGGAGGCTCTCTTCTGGCTCCGCCATGCTAAAAGTCCGCGCGGGGGGAGGGTGAAATGTGACCGTGAGAAAAGACGCATCTCCGTCCAAGTGAGTGACTGGAAATGGTTTTCCCCCCATTCCCCCTTTTAAGGGTCAACAAACATGGGCTGCCAGTACCTAACATGGCCGCCCTGGGCTTCACTCCCATTGACTTCAATGGGGAAGCCCTGATCAAAGATGGCCGCCTCTTGGCTTCACCTCCCATTAACTTCAATGAAAGGCTGCCAGTGACTAAGATGGCTGCCTCCCCGGGCTTCACATCCCATTGACTTCAATGGAAGTTCCTTGACCAAAGATTTGAGTCTAGGAGCAGGGAGGTTCCACTGCAGTTGTACAGGGTCTTGGTGAGACCACACCTGGAGTATTGCGTACCGTTTTGGTCTCCTAATCTGAGGAAAGACATTCTTGCCATAGAGGGAGTACAGAGAAGGTTCACCAGACTGATTCCTGGGACCGCAGGACTTCCATATGAAGAAAGACTGGATAGACTCAGCTTGTACTCGCTAGAATTTAGAAGATTGAGGGGGGATCTTATAGAAACTTACAAAATCCTTAAGGGGTTGGACAGGCTAGATGCAGGAAGATTGTTCCCGATGTCGGGGGAGTCCAGGACAAGGGGTCACAGTTTAAGGGTAAGGGGGGAATCTTTTAGGACCAAGATGAGGAAAACATTTTTATTTCACACGGAGAGTGGTGAGTCTGTGGAATTCTCTGCCACAGAAGGTAGTTGAGGCCAGTTCATTGGCTATATTTAAGAGGGAGTTAGATGTGGCCCTTGTGGCTAAAGGGATCAGTGGGTATGGACAGAAGGCAGGTACAGGATACTGAGGTGGATGATCAGCCATGATCATATTGAATGGCAGTGCAGGCTCGAAGGGCCGAATGGCCTACTCCTGCACCTATTTTCTATGTTTCTATGGCCACCTCACTGCGGAGGGAAAAGAGATAGAGAAGGAGAGAGAGAGAGAAGGGAAGGAGAAGAGGAAGCCAGAGGAGGGGAGAGAGACAAATAAATGAAGACTGCCAGTACCTAAGATGGCCGCCTGGTGCTTCACTCCCATTGACTTCAATGGGAGGGCCCTGACCAAAGATGGCCGCACCCTGGCCTCACCTCCCATTGACTATTTTTAACCTCTAACTTCTGAGGTCTGAGGTTCCCACCTGCTTCAAAAGGGCATCAATTATACCAGTGCCCAACAAGAGCAAGGTGACGTGCCTCAATGACTATCGACCTGTGGCACTAACGCCTGTGGTGATGAAGTGCTTTGAGAGGTTGATTATGGAGCAAATCAACTCCTACCTCGACAAAAACTTGGACCCACTGCAGTTCGCTTACCGCCACAACAGATCAACGGTGGATGCAATCTCGCTGGCTCTCCACTCCGCCTTGGACCACTTGGAGAACAAAAACTCATATGTCAGGCTGTTATTCATCGATTACAGCTCGGCATTTAACACAATCATCCCCTCCAAGCTGGCTATCAAACTCGTAAAACTGGGTCTCTGCGCATCCCTCTGCAATTGGATCCTCGACTTCCTCATTCACAGACCCCAGTCTGTTCGTATTGGTGGAAATGTGTCAGACTTGATAACAATCAGCATGGGAGCACCTCAAGGCTGCGTCCTCAGCCCCCTGCTGTACTCACTCTATACTCATGACTGCGTAGCCGGTCATAGTGCGAACTCCATCATCAAGTTCGCTGACGACACCACTGTTGTGGGACGTATCACTGATGGGGATGAATCAGAGTATAGAAGAGAGATCGAGCGACTGTCCAAATGGTGCCAGCACAACAACCTGGCCCTCAACACCAGCAAAACCAAGGAACTGATTGTGGAATTTGGAAGGAGTAAGATGGGGACCCACAGTTCTGTTTATATAAGCCTGAGGACTGCAACGACCCGGTTCAGGAATAGCTACTCCCCCACAGCCATCAGGCTATTAAACCTGGCTCAGACAAAACTCTGAAAATTAATACCCCTCCATCTGTTATTAGCACTTTATTAATTTATTCATTAATGTGTGTATTTACGTATATAATTGTAGTCAATGCCTACTATGTTCTCTTGTGCTATGCAAAGAAAGAATTTCATTGTCCTGTCAGGGACACATGACAATAAACTCTTTTGACTTGACTTTGGACTTTTGATATCATTTCACTTTCTTGTTCTCCTTTCTGTTGAGTATGTTATGTATCTATCTGCAGTTATGCCCACCATCCCCTTTTGAGTCTTGTTCAACATGGCTAGTCTGTTCCTTGCCCTTCTTGTTTCCAGCGTTTCCCACTCCAGGTTGGACAGCATCTGGGTGAGACTGCTACCTCTATTGTAGTTCCCGATGCAAAAGCGGCTGCTTTCCTCTGCAGTTCTCCCTTCTAGTTTAATAATAATAATAATAATAATACTTTATTTTGTACTCAAGGTTCAGACAAGGGGCAACATTACATAAAAATCCATTGCATATTAAAAGATATCATAAAGTACAAATAAAATCTTAGTATAGCACTTATAAAAGCATCATAAATTATATATTAAGAAAAAAAACCAAAACACAATACATGAATTTTAATCCCGAATAAAAGAATGATCAATGTCCTACAACGAGACAACGATACCAGTGTCTCCACAACTGGGATTCGTAGCGTGTAGTGCTAAACCTTATGTTTGACAAGGCCGCAGTAATTACATTAGTAGAGTCATTTATCCTGCAAATGAATGTATACATATGATTTCTTTGGATAGCTTCTAAAGTACTGACTCCTGCAGCCACAAACATGTTAGTAGCACTACACCATCTAGGTTTCCTTAGCAGTGTTCTCATGGCATCATTATATGACACCTTTAGTCTCTACAAACTTGTCTTTCCATAGTTCGCCCACAGGTGCACAGTATAGAGTGGTGTGCAATATGCTCTAAATAGCGACATCTTCACCACATCTGTACACGCACCAAACTTACTCAAGAGAATATTCGCCTGTACATACAGCATGCGTCGTTGCCTATAAATATCCTCATCATCTGTCATTTGTTCTGTAATAAAATGCCCTAGATATTTTACTTTATTACAGACACTAAGATTATTGTCAGACAATTTAAAATCAAGAAATTGTAGACATTTATCCTCTTTGGTTCTATAGAATCAAATACAGAGGACAAGGTGTTAAGAAGTCCCTTGTGCAAGTGGGTGGGGAGCATTTCACGACATTCGTTGATTGTTGAGAGTGGTAGACGCTCAACATCGGGGGGGGGGGGCGATTTTAGCGTTTTTAGTACCCGATTATGCCGCCACGTGTATCTTCCTTGCGTGAGGCTGGTCTTGCAGCCTACCATGATGTGTTTGAGGGTCGCTGGAGTTGGGCAGAGGGCACAGGTTGGATCCTCGCCGTACCACTGATGGAGGTTCTTTGGTGATGGAAGCACGTCATATGTCGCTCTGATGATGAAGCTGATCGTGCTTGATTCCATTTCCCATAGTTCTTTCCAGCTGATCTTCCTCCGCTCCACACCTTCCCACTGCATCCATTGCCCCTGTTTGGCAAGAGAGACCGCCTTTGCACTTCTTGCGGCCTCCTCCTGTCGCCGCACCTCCTCAACCACCAATGTCCTCCGCTCTGATGTTGTGCCCTTTCGCCAAGTTGGTTTACTTGTCGTAAGGCCAAAGCCTCCTCTTCCCTGCTGCACTTGCCCCACGACGTCTTTGTTCCTCAGGGCTGTTGAAGCTTGCTGTACGGCATCAGATGGTGTCCACTTCCGGCCAGTTACTAGGGGCGGCGCAACAGCACTGATGGTCTTGTCTCTAGAGTCCCTCGGTGTCAAAACAGCACTTTTACAAGCATTATATTTAATATCATGTTCCACATCATACACAGAACATATTGTAAGGAACTGTTGGACTAGTTGGACTAAAGACCACAAGATCATCTGCTTACATAGAAACATAGAAATTAGGTGCAGGAGTAGGCCATTCGGCCCTTTGAGCCTGCACCGCCATTCAATATGATCATGGCTGATCATCCAACTCAGTATCCCGCACCTGCCTTCTCTCCATACCCCCTGATCCCTTTAGCCACAAGTGCCACATCTAACTCCCTCTTAAATATAGCCAATGAACTGGCCTCAACTACCTTCTGTGGCAGAGAATTCCAGAGACTCACCACTCTCTGTGTAAAGAATGTTTTCCTCATCTCGGTCCTAAAGGAATTCCCCCTTATCCTTAGACTGTGACTCCTTGTTCTGGACTCCCCCAACATCGGGAACAATCTTCCAGCATCTAGCTTGTCCAACCCCTTAAGAATTTTGTAAGTTTCTATAAGATCCCCCCTCAATCTTCTAAATTCCAGCGAGTACAAGCCAAGTCTATCCAATCTTTCCTCATATGAAAGTCCTGACATCCCAGGAATCAGTCTGGTGAATCTTCTCTGTATCCCCTCTATGGCTTTCCTCAGGATGTCTTTCCTCAGATTTGGAGACCAAAACTGTACGCAATACTCCAGGTGTGGCCTCACCAAAACCCTGTACAACTGCAGTAGAATCTCCCTGCTCCTATACTCAAATCCTTTCGCTATGAATGCTAACATACCATTTGCTTTCTTCACTGCCTGCTGCACCTGCATGCCTACTTTCAATGACTGGTGTACCATGACACCCAGGTCTCATTGCATCTCCCCTTTTCCTAATCTGCCACTATTCAGATAATAGTCTACCCTCATGTTTTTGCCACCAAAGTGGATAACCTCACATTTATTCACATTATACTGCATCTGCCATGCATCTGCCCATTCACTCAGCCTATCCAAATCACCCTGCAGCCTCCAAGCATCCTCCTCACACCTAACTATACCCCCCCAGCTTGGTGTCATCTGCAAATTTGGAGATGTTGCATTGAATTCCCTCGTCCAAATCATTAATATATTTTGTAAATAGCTGGGGTCCCAGCACTGAGCCTTGCGGTACCCCACTAGTCACTGCCTGCCATTCTGAAAAGGACCCGTTTACTTCTACCCTTTGCCTCCTGTCTGCTAGCTAGTTCTCTATCCACATAATATACATAATATGGTTCACTAAAATATTAACAATTACTGAGTAGGTAATATATATATATATATATCTGTCTCTTTCTCTATATATATATATACACACACATATGTATGTTACAAAACTTACCTTTAGCGGTGCTGCAGTTCTGTCGCGACTTTGGCGCCTTTGAGGGGTGGGGGAGGGGGGAAGGGGATAAAATGCGGTTTTCCCCTTGCCATCCGGAGCTTTATTTACTCGGAGTGCGAGCTTTTCCTGGAGATTCGTTCCGACTGCCAGAAAGCTTAAAAAAAATCGCCCGACTATTTCAGCGCTGCAGTAAAATAAAAATTAGCTCCTAATGCCGTGAACGCCGACAACGGGGACGGATTTTACGTAGGGGACAGGTAAGTGAAAGCTGTTTATTTTTACATATAAACTTGCTTGTTTAGATGACCTTAACCAACATTTCATGTTGCGAAACGGTGATTTATTCCCCATACGAACCGGCAGTATTTTTCCTGCCGATAGTCACAGTCTAAGGATAAGGGGGAATTCCTTTAGGACCGAAATGAGGAAAACATTCTTTACACAGAGAGTGGTGAGTCTCTGGAATTCTCTGCCACAGAAGGTAGTTGAGGCCAGTTCATTGGCTATATTTAAGAGGGCGTTAGATGTGGCACTTGTGGCTAAAGGGATCAGGGGGTATGGAGAAGGCAGGTACAGGATACTGAGTTGGATGATCAGCCATGGTCACATTGAATGGCGGTGCAGGCTCGAAGGGCCGAATGGCCTACTCCTGCACCTATTTTCTATGTTTCTATGATATGGGGTTTAAATTCAGCGCAACCACAACCTTCTAATCCATCGCGTTCCATAAAATCCCACTCGCAAGTTGATTTAAATGGCCATTAATGTACGGGAATTAAACACTAAATTCCTTCAAATTGGCCTATAAATTAATGACAATGAGATTTTAAAATCATGTTATATTGTGAATTCTTGTGTGAATGTTATTTGGACACTTAGGCTATTTAAAAATGTTAATCTTTTCTTAAGAAATGGATAGAATCTAGTAATTGAATTTTGTAATTAGCTACAATTGGGTAACTAACTAATTATATGTTTTAATTTCAGGTCATCCAAGTAAGATTGTTTGATATTAGTTTCAGAATGCCTCAATCTATAATAACTGAAAATTTCATTCAGTTCTCTTAATTTTTAAGAAAGTTATGGGCTTTTGACTGCCCTCGATCACAGCTTTTGTGTTAAGTCAATGGAAAAGCAATAGGGAACAAGATTCTAATTTCCGAGGATGAAAATGGCCATAACTTTTGTAATACTGAAGATATGAAAGTGAATTGGGTGTCAGATTAAACTTCTTTTTATGCTTTATCTGATGGGATAAATTGCAGACTTGAATTTTAAAATCTCAAAATGTTGTAACATTACTAATATATGTCTCTCTCGCTCTCTGTATATATATATATATATATATATATGTCTCTCTCTATATATATATGTGTCTCTCTCTATATACGTCTCTCTCTCTCTATATATGTCTCTCTATATATATATATATGTTTCTCTCTCTATATATATCTGTCTCTCTATATACATATATCTGTCTTTCTCTATATATATGTCTGTCTCTCTCTCTATATGTATATACAAATATATATATGTCTATGTCTCTCTCTATATATATATATGTCTCTCTCTATATATATTTATGTCTCTCTCTGCATATATATCTTTCTCTCTCTCTCTATATATATATATATATCTATATATATATGTCTGCCTCTCTCTATCTATATATATATATATATATATATATATATATATATATATATATATATGTTTGTCTCTCTATATATATGTGTCTCTCTCCATATGTCTCTCTCTATATAGAAACATAGAAATTAGGTGCAGGAGTAGGCCATTCGGCCCTTCGAGCCTGCACCGCCATTCAATATGATCATGGCTGATCATCCAACTCAGTATCCCATACCTGCCATAGAAACAGAGAAATTAGGTGCAGGAGTAGGCCATTCGGCCATTGGTCAAATCAACAACATTGATAATCAGCAACAGACGTTTCCAAAGGTGATGAAAAGACTGGAGGAAATACTAGGTGCTGCGAGCTCTCTTGTACCTGCATGAAGGAGACAATTAAACACACCTGAGCAATTACAAACACCTGTGAAGCCATGTGTCCTAAACATTATGGTGCCCTGAAATGGGGGGACTGTATATTCTGTCATTTCTACGTGGTGAAACCAAAATGCATAAAAATGGCCTTCAACAAAATCCGGCAATGTGCACTTTAACCACATGTGATTTTTTTTCTATTACAAATCTCAAATTGTGGAGTACAGAATCAAATAAAGAAATGGGCCTTTGTCTTAAACATTATGGAGGGCACTGTAATCCGCAAGAAATTTGCAATAGGATCATTTTACTATTTTAAATTTAGCAAGTGAAATAAATGAATTAACAGAAAAGTTTCTATTTGGAAAGCACATTAAAAATCAAGACAATTTCATACTTGATACAATGGAAGTGGATAAAATCATTTCAGTACATATTGACAATAACTTGGACTGACACAAAAACACTATTTAACTCGCTTTAAGACAGTGTTAGTTTATGATCTCAAACCTTTTTGCATCCAATGAAACACTCTTAAATGTCCAGTTGCTATTGTAACGTAGGAAACAAGCAGTCAAGACATTTCAAACAAGGCTGCACTCAACATGAGATAATCTAAGCCTTTTCTAACACTTAAAGCCATATTAATAAGCCATATATATGTCTCTCTCTATATATATGTTTCTCTATATATATATATCTGTCTCTCTCTCTCTATATATATATATATATATATCTGTCTCTCTCTCTCTCTATATATATATATCTATCACTGTGTGTGTGTGTGTGTGTCTGTCACTGTTCCACCCAGAGAGTTGTGAATGTGTGGAATTCGCTGCCACAGAGGGGAGTGGAGAGAAAGAGGCCACGTCACTGGATGGATTATAGAGAGATAGACAGAGATAGAGAGATAGAGAGAGAGAGAGAGAGAGAGAGAGAGAGAGAGAGAGAGAGAGAGAGAGAGAGAGAGAGAGAGAGAGAGGTCGTGTTTTCTTCTCAGCTCTGCAGTTGAGAAGGATTGAAGCAGCCTTTCAAGGATTTTGTCGTTGGAGAGGGCACAGACCCAGGGGGGCTTCATAGTTCAACTTATTGTTGGGCTGTTGAAGCTTTTCTCTGGTCTGGGGAGCCTCCATCTGTGTGAAGATTCCTGAGTTTCTCCACATTGTCGAGGGTGCGGTTGGCGTTGGCGGATTGCCAAGAGTGCCTGTGATCTCAGTGGGCTGAAGTTGTGCGGTGTCTTTGTCGTTTTGGCACCGCTTCTCTGCCCTAAAGTCATTTTGCTCAGTGCGGCTGCCTGGCTTAATGTGAAGAAGGTACTTTTGCTTCCAGCGCGACTGGGATCGAGTTTCCCGTAAGCTGCTCTTGGCTGTGGACGAACCTGGGGACTTTCCTGCTTCAGCTGGAGGTTTCTGTTTTCTGCTGCCTGTCTTTGACTGTGACTGTCTCTGGGACTTAACTTGGAGCTGTGCTGCTGAGGGGCTTGGAGCTGGTTTGTGCCTCTGTGAGGATGGCGATGGAAGGGGCGCGGCCGAAGGTCCGGACCTACGCAGCGACGGCATCAGTGGCGGGTGCGAGGCCATCTGAGCTTGAGCCTCATGTTGACTTGGATGGGGACAGTTTTGGTATTTCTGTTCAAACTGGGCCTATGATGTCGAGGGGGGTAATTACGAAGGCCATGAATGCACTTCTTGGGAGGGGGGCTATTGTCTCTTCTGAGCTCGAAAGGGGAAAGGTGGAGATGATACTTAAGACCCGGGAGTGTGTGGCCCGAGCGTTGGAGGAGGGGATCTCAGTGGGGGGGGTCCACGTACAGGTGGATCCGTGGGTATCCAGGGTGAGACCGGTTCTCCTGCGGAGCTGCCCCACTTATTTTTCGGATGCAGTGCTTATTCCACACCTGTCCAAGTTCGGGGAGGTGCGGTCTAAATGTTTTCGTCTCTTGCATCCCGGGGGGGACCCGGAGGAAAAAGGGGTCTTCAGTTTCAAGAGGAGGGTGTTCATGAAGGTGGGTGAGGGGGATGGTGCCGAGGGGAGTTTTGAGGTGGTGCATAAGGGTGTACCCAGAACCGTGCGTTGGAGTTGGGGCAAGGCACGGTGTCATGCGTGCGGCGAATTTGGACATCTCCGCAGGGAGTGTCTTTTTCGCGGGGGCACTGCTAGAGGTTCTAGTGCAGTGGCCCAGGAAAGCACTGCTGGCCCATCTGGGGTGGCTTGTCAAACCTCAGCGGCGCGGGGTGGTACTGCTGACCCGGCTGAGGTTGCCAGTTCTGCCTTGGTGACCCGGGGCGGCAGTGCTAAGCCTTCTGGGTCCAGAGGTTCCGCTTTGGGGACCCTGGGCAGTGAGAGCCCAAGCCCCCCACGTCCCCTACGTCTTGCGCCTGTGGCGGTGGATGGAGGTGGGGCGCAGGAGGAGGGGAGTGTTGAGGGGGGGTTTTGGGAGAAGCAGGGGAAGCACAATAAGAAGAAGGAGAGGGATAGGGCCGCCCGAGCGAAGAAAGTGCAATCGGGTGAGTTTAGCTCCAGTGTGGTGCAGACTGCACCTGCTGGGGCCCAGGGGGGAGTTGTGGTGGCTCGGAAGGGGGTAAAGAAGCCTAAACGTGTGGGTGGCAAAGTGGTTGGGGGTAATGTGGAGGCGGATGACCCTTCCCTTATGGAGGTTACCGCACCTCCGCATGCGAGTGGGATTAAAAGGAGGCATCTGCCTGGTGAAGAGGAGGAAGGGCGTGGGTCCAGAGCGAAGGGGATGTCTTTCTCCGGGCTTTCCACCACTGAGGTGGCTGAAAGTGGTCTTGACCCGGTGTCTTCTGGGTCGGTGGTTGGGCCTTCTCTTCATGGATCTACAGCGGGTGTCACCGGACTGGGTGCTGAAGTTGATTCCGGTGGAGGTAGGTCCACTGGGCGGGAGTCTGTCCCTTCATCTCAGGGGCCCTCTGAGGGAGTTATCTCGGCGGGTGCTGTGGTTAGCTCCCTTGGGGGTGTACCCTCTGGGTCGGATGAGGTCCCCTCGTTTCAGAGGCCTACTGAGGGTGCTAGCACGTTAGGTGACGTGGTTGGCTCCTCTGGTAGTGTGCCCTCTGTGACGGGGGATGCGCAGAGTCAGGCTGAGGGGGGAGTTTCGGGGGTGTTGTCGTTCAAGTCTGTGCTCCATATCAGTGCCAGTGGAGGTGCTGGGGGGCGGGATGCCTCACCGGATGAGTTGTCTGGGGTGAGGTTAATGGCAGGTGGTGATTCTCTGGGTGATGCCTGTGGAGAGGGCACTCTGGATGATGTGGAGGTCAGGGCTGTTATGGGACGTGATCCTCTTTCAGACTCCGAGGGTGCCAGTGTTCCACAGGCCCTGGGGATGCCTCTTGTTGTTGCTTCCCCAGGCCCAGAGGAGGAGGGTGATGGTAGCGTGCAGGAGCCCAGCCAATCAGAGGGCTGCGAGTCTCAGGCAGGGGTGTTGGGACCCACCCCCAGCATTGATCCGGGTGGTCGTGTCATGGCTGTGGAGGAGGACAGCGATGCGGCCAGTGGGGGGGGCACAGAGAGTGATTTGTCAGACAGTTCTGGTCTTTCTGAGGTTGTTGATTCAGGTGCGAGCGGGTTGGCTGCGAGCCCAGACTCCAAGGCCGTGTCTGAGGCGAAGCTTATTGTTGAGGTGCGAGAGTTCTTAAAAATAAGCCGTGCTCCCAAAACATTATGGTTTGCCGCTACAAGGCGGTGGGAGGATTGGCTAGATGTGCAGGCGAGTCTCGAGGCTATCCTTAGTAACAAGGATAGTGGTCTTTCTGACTCGGATTTGGGGCAGTTTTGGGGTTTGTTGAAGGTCCTCAAAAAAGGAGCTCCTGTGACTACAGGGAGTGTGAGGGTCACAATCTAATGTGTCTACACATTCACAGTAGCTACATTAAATTTAAATGGGAGTAGAGCGAGTTTTCGAAGATTTCAGCTCTTATCAGCCCTAAGGGAGGGGAGATTTGCAGTTTGTTATCTGCAAGAGACACATACCGTTGCTAGTGATGAACCTACCTGGCAACTGGAGTGGGAAGGGAGGGTTTATATGAGCCATCTCAGCTCAAATTCGAGTGGGGTGGCTTTTCTGTTGGCCCCAAATTTTCTGCCAAGCATTTTAAAAGTGCAGGAAGTGGTGCCAGGACGTTTGCTCCATCTGGCCGTGAGCCTGGATGGCATGCCGTTGCATTTCATTAACGTGTATGCCCCTAGCTCCGGCACGATGCAGGCCGGCCTGCTTCGGGAGGTGAATGCTCTGTTGGGCACTATTGATAGGGGAGAGTGTGTCTTCCTTGGTGGGGACTTTAATTGCACACTTGAGGTGCGGGACCGTTCTGGTACTCAGTGTGCGCCTGCTGTAGCGAAGAAGCTGAGAGGCTTGATTGACTCCTTTGAGTTGGTTGATGTTTGGAGGGACCTTCACCCTGATTCCACTGCTTTTTCGCGGAGGTCTGAGGGCGGTGGTTCCCGCATTGATCGGTTTTATATTTCCCGAGCGTTTGTTTCCCGTGTCTCAGCGGCCTCAATGCGGCTGGTGCCGTGCTCGGACCATTGTCTGGTGCGTGTGGATTTCAATCCAGCGTGCGCTCGGGCTGGGTCCGCGTACTGGCACTTTAACAACAGGCTGCTGGAGGATCGGTGTTTCCGGGAGTCATTCACTCGGTTTTGGGTGAAGTGGAGAGAGAGGCAGAGGTGCTTCTCTTCCCTTAGGCAGTGGTGGGATGTGGGTAAAGCTCACATCCGTCTCTTTTGTAAGGAATATACATGGGGGTCGACTGGGAGGCGGGACTCAGCGGTCGAGAAGCTGGAGAGGGAGATACAGGACGCTGAGTCTCGCCTGGGTCAGTTTGGTGAAGACTCCAGCGAATGGGGAGAGTTTCAGAGGAAGAAGGAGGTTTTGAGGAGTCTGCTGCTTGAGCGATCTCGAGGCGCTTATGTGAGGTCTCGGGTCCAGATGCTGCACGAGCTGGACCGAGCGTCGCCTTTCTTTTTCTCTTTGGAGAAGGGGCGGGGAGCTCGAAAACAGCTCGTGGAGTTGCTTGCAGATGACGGCTCCTCTGTCACTGATCCAGAGAGGATTAATGCCTTGGTTAGGTCCTTTTATGGGTCCCTGTTCTCTGCGGAAGGATTCAGTGTGGAGGCTCAGCAAGATCTGTGGGAGGGTCTACCGACCGTAGATAGGGGGGAGGCTGATCTTCTTGATGGCCCCTTATCTTTGGAGGAGTTGACTCGCGCCTTGCATCAGCTCAGGAGGGGTAAGTCCCCCGGGCTGGATGGGTTGACGGTGGAGTTTGTTAGAGCATTCTGGGACGTCCTAGGGGGTGACTATATGTTGGTTCTGGGGGAGGGCCTGGCGACTGGAGTGATGCCTCTCTCGTGGCGTAGGACGGTTGTTGTCTTGCTGCCTAAGAAGGGCGAACTCCGTTTGTTGAAGAACTGGCGTCCAGTCTCTCTCCTTTGCACAGAATATAAAATTTTTGCACGGGCAATGGCAAATCGCCTGGGCTCCGTGCTGCATCAAGTGATTCATCCTGATCAATCTTATACAGTCCCTGGCCGGTCCATCCAGGATAACATCCACCTGGTTAGGGACCTGATTCATTTAGTCCAGGGTACTGGTGAGTCAGCTGCTTTTCTGTCTCTTGATCAGGAGAAGGCTTTTGATAGGGTAGAGCATGAATACCTATTTGGGACGTTGCAAGCGTTTGGGTTTGGACCACACTTCGTGGCCCGGGTCCGGCTTTTGTACGCTGCTGCGGAGTGTCTTGTAAAGGTTAATGGCGCGGTGCTATCTCCTTTTCATTTTGGGAGGGGGGTCCGCCAGGGGTGCCCTATGTCGGGCCAGTTGTATTCAGTCTGTGTGGAGCCGTTCCTGTGTCTTCTTCGGAGGAGGTTGACAGGCCTGGCCCTACCTGGCCCGCGGGTTGAGGTGATTCTATCGGCGTATGCCGATGACGTACTTCTTATGTTCACTGATCCTGGTGACCTGCGGAGGATGCGTGACTGCCAGGAGATATTCTCGGCTGCATCTTCTGCTAGGATTAACTGGAGTAAGTGCTCTGGACTTTTGGTGGGTCAGTGGCGGGTAGACTCCCTGCCGGAGGAGATGGCATTGTATGCGTGGAGTACCACGCACCTCCTCTATCTGGGGGTGTACCTGAGTCCCACTGAGGATGTTTGGCCGGCAAACTGGCAAGAGTTGGAGACGAAGGTGGTTGCTCGGCTGGGGCGCTGGTCAGGCCTGCTTGGAGTTCTCTCCTTTCGGGGGAGGGTGCTGGTCATAAACCAGCTGGTGGCCTCTATGTTATGGTACCGGCTGGCTACTCTTGTCCCGCCCTCTATATTTGTAACTGCTATACAGAAGAAGCTGGTGGATTTCTTTTGGGGAAATAGGAAGCATTGGATTTCCGCGGCGGTCCTGAGTCTTCCGTTGGAGGAGGGCGGCCAGTCCTTGGTGTGCGTGCGCACCCAGGTGACGGCTCTCCGTCTCAGGACTCTGCGGAGATACATGTATGTAGAGAACCCTCCCAGATGGCACGCTCTGGCCACGTATTTTTTTCGTCAGGGTCGTTGCCTAAGGGGGGTCTCGCGGCTCCCGGTGGCGGGTGTCAGTCGACCCGCTCTAAGGGGCTTGCCTGTTTTCTATAGGGATGTGTTAAGAGTGAGGAATTTGGTGGTGTTCAGCCACGAGGAGAGGGGGATGTTGTGGCTGCGGGTGTGGCTGGTCCTCATCCTGTCATGGTGGTTGTCGAGGAGAGGCGCGAGCCTAGAGTGGTTCAGATAGAGCTTACCCCTGCTCCGTCAGATCTGCTCATCGGGCCTAGGCTTCGGGATATTTCTCGGCCTCCGGCTCCGCATAATCTGAGCTGCCTTTCTGAGATGACCAGCATGCCATTTTGTGATGCAAGGAGACGCGCACTGTACAGGATGCTCCTGCACATTCTGAACCACCGTGCCTTCGTCTCCCGTCCTGACTCACCATGGAGGACGGTGTTACCATCCGAAGGCGGCGGGGGGCCCCAGTGGGGGTCCTTCTATAAGGGAGTTGTACCCCTTTATATTGGGGACCTGGGGTGGAGAGTGCTGCATGGAGCGGTGGTTTGTAATAAACTTTTGAGTCGGTTCACGGGCTCGTCTGCCGCATGTATTTTCTGCGGAGAGGAGGAGACCGTATTCCATGTGTATATGGAGTGTGTGAGGTTACTGCCCCTGTACCAATATCTGAAGGGGCTGTTCCTCAAGTTCTGGCTGCATTTTAGCCCCACAATCCTGGTGTTTGGACACAAGGTGGGGAGTGGGGAGAGCCGAGTGTGGGGGGGGGACTTACCTGTCGGTTTGCTCCTTGGCCTGGCCAAGATGGCCATTCGTGGGTCCAGGCAGCGGGCGGTCGACGGTCTGGCGAGAGTCGGCTGCCTGCCCCTCTTTCGGGCCTACGTCCGTGCACGTGTGTCCCTGGAGAGGGAACACGCGGTGTTCACGGGGACTCTGGAGGCCTTCCGTCAGCGCTGGTCGCCGCGTGGGGTTGAGGCGATTATAAATGAATGTACTGTTGTACTACAATGATCTGTTCATTATAGTGTGATTTTTGATTGTGTTTTGATGTGTTGTATTTTATGATTTGTGTTGAATAAAGTTTTTGAAATGAAAAAAAAAAAAAAAAAAAGAGAGAGAGAGGTCGTGTTTTCTTCTCAGCTCTGCAGTTGAGAAGGATTGAAGCAGCCTTTCAAGGATTTTGTCGTTGGAGAGGGCACAGACCCAGGGGGGCTTCATAGTTCAACTTATTGTTGGGCTGTTGAAGCTTTTCTCTGGTCTGGGGAGCCTCCATCTGTGTGAAGATTCCTGAGTTTCTCCACATTGTCGAGGGTGCGGTTGGCGTTGGCGGATTGCCAAGAGTGCCTGTGATCTCAGTGGGCTGAAGTTGTGCGGTGTCTTTGTCGTTTTGGCACCGCTTCTCTGCCCTAAAGTCATTTTGCTCAGTGCGGCTGCCTGGCTTAATGTGAAGAAGGTACTTTTGCTTCCAGCGCGACTGGGATCGAGTTTCCCGTAAGCTGCTCTTGGCTGTGGACGAACCTGGGGACTTTCCTGCTTCAGCTGGAGGTTTCTGTTTTCTGCTGCCTGTCTTTGACTGTGACTGTCTCTGGGACTTAACTTGGAGCTGTGCTGCTGAGGGGCTTGGAGCTGGTTTGTGCCTCTGTGAGGATGGCGATGGAAGGGGCGCGGCCGAAGGTCCGGACCTACGCAGCGACGGCATCAGTGGCGGGTGCGAGGCCATCTGAGCTTGAGCCTCATGTTGACTTGGATGGGGACAGTTTTGGTATTTCTGTTCAAACTGGGCCTATGATGTCGAGGGGGGTAATTACGAAGGCCATGAATGCACTTCTTGGGAGGGGGGCTATTGTCTCTTCTGAGCTCGAAAGGGGAAAGGTGGAGATGATACTTAAGACCCGGGAGTGTGTGGCCCGAGCGTTGGAGGAGGGGATCTCAGTGGGGGGGGTCCACGTACAGGTGGATCCGTGGGTATCCAGGGTGAGACCGGTTCTCCTGCGGAGCTGCCCCACTTATTTTTCGGATGCAGTGCTTATTCCACACCTGTCCAAGTTCGGGGAGGTGCGGTCTAAATGTTTTCGTCTCTTGCATCCCGGGGGGGACCCGGAGGAAAAAGGGGTCTTCAGTTTCAAGAGGAGGGTGTTCATGAAGGTGGGTGAGGGGGATGGTGCCGAGGGGAGTTTTGAGGTGGTGCATAAGGGTGTACCCAGAACCGTGCGTTGGAGTTGGGGCAAGGCACGGTGTCATGCGTGCGGCGAATTTGGACATCTCCGCAGGGAGTGTCTTTTTCGCGGGGGCACTGCTAGAGGTTCTAGTGCAGTGGCCCAGGAAAGCACTGCTGGCCCATCTGGGGTGGCTTGTCAAACCTCAGCGGCGCGGGGTGGTACTGCTGACCCGGCTGAGGTTGCCAGTTCTGCCTTGGTGACCCGGGGCGGCAGTGCTAAGCCTTCTGGGTCCAGAGGTTCCGCTTTGGGGACCCTGGGCAGTGAGAGCCCAAGCCCCCCACGTCCCCTACGTCTTGCGCCTGTGGCGGTGGATGGAGGTGGGGCGCAGGAGGAGGGGAGTGTTGAGGGGGGGTTTTGGGAGAAGCAGGGGAAGCACAATAAGAAGAAGGAGAGGGATAGGGCCGCCCGAGCGAAGAAAGTGCAATCGGGTGAGTTTAGCTCCAGTGTGGTGCAGACTGCACCTGCTGGGGCCCAGGGGGGAGTTGTGGTGGCTCGGAAGGGGGTAAAGAAGCCTAAACGTGTGGGTGGCAAAGTGGTTGGGGGTAATGTGGAGGCGGATGACCCTTCCCTTATGGAGGTTACCGCACCTCCGCATGCGAGTGGGATTAAAAGGAGGCATCTGCCTGGTGAAGAGGAGGAAGGGCGTGGGTCCAGAGCGAAGGGGATGTCTTTCTCCGGGCTTTCCACCACTGAGGTGGCTGAAAGTGGTCTTGACCCGGTGTCTTCTGGGTCGGTGGTTGGGCCTTCTCTTCATGGATCTACAGCGGGTGTCACCGGACTGGGTGCTGAAGTTGATTCCGGTGGAGGTAGGTCCACTGGGCGGGAGTCTGTCCCTTCATCTCAGGGGCCCTCTGAGGGAGTTATCTCGGCGGGTGCTGTGGTTAGCTCCCTTGGGGGTGTACCCTCTGGGTCGGATGAGGTCCCCTCGTTTCAGAGGCCTACTGAGGGTGCTAGCACGTTAGGTGACGTGGTTGGCTCCTCTGGTAGTGTGCCCTCTGTGACGGGGGATGCGCAGAGTCAGGCTGAGGGGGGAGTTTCGGGGGTGTTGTCGTTCAAGTCTGTGCTCCATATCAGTGCCAGTGGAGGTGCTGGGGGGCGGGATGCCTCACCGGATGAGTTGTCTGGGGTGAGGTTAATGGCAGGTGGTGATTCTCTGGGTGATGCCTGTGGAGAGGGCACTCTGGATGATGTGGAGGTCAGGGCTGTTATGGGACGTGATCCTCTTTCAGACTCCGAGGGTGCCAGTGTTCCACAGGCCCTGGGGATGCCTCTTGTTGTTGCTTCCCCAGGCCCAGAGGAGGAGGGTGATGGTAGCGTGCAGGAGCCCAGCCAATCAGAGGGCTGCGAGTCTCAGGCAGGGGTGTTGGGACCCACCCCCAGCATTGATCCGGGTGGTCGTGTCATGGCTGTGGAGGAGGACAGCGATGCGGCCAGTGGGGGGGGCACAGAGAGTGATTTGTCAGACAGTTCTGGTCTTTCTGAGGTTGTTGATTCAGGTGCGAGCGGGTTGGCTGCGAGCCCAGACTCCAAGGCCGTGTCTGAGGCGAAGCTTATTGTTGAGGTGCGAGAGTTCTTAAAAATAAGCCGTGCTCCCAAAACATTATGGTTTGCCGCTACAAGGCGGTGGGAGGATTGGCTAGATGTGCAGGCGAGTCTCGAGGCTATCCTTAGTAACAAGGATAGTGGTCTTTCTGACTCGGATTTGGGGCAGTTTTGGGGTTTGTTGAAGGTCCTCAAAAAAGGAGCTCCTGTGACTACAGGGAGTGTGAGGATCACAATCTAATGTGTCTACACATTCACAGTAGCTACATTAAATTTAAATGGGAGTAGAGCGAGTTTTCGAAGATTTCAGCTCTTATCAGCCCTAAGGGAGGGGAGATTTGCAGTTTGTTATCTGCAAGAGACACATACCGTTGCTAGTGATGAACCTACCTGGCAACTGGAGTGGGAAGGGAGGGTTTATATGAGCCATCTCAGCTCAAATTCGAGTGGGGTGGCTTTTCTGTTGGCCCCAAATTTTCTGCCAAGCATTTTAAAAGTGCAGGAAGTGGTGCCAGGACGTTTGCTCCATCTGGCCGTGAGCCTGGATGGCATGCCGTTGCATTTCATTAACGTGTATGCCCCTAGCTCCGGCACGATGCAGGCCGGCCTGCTTCGGGAGGTGAATGCTCTGTTGGGCACTATTGATAGGGGAGAGTGTGTCTTCCTTGGTGGGGACTTTAATTGCACACTTGAGGTGCGGGACCGTTCTGGTACTCAGTGTGCGCCTGCTGTAGCGAAGAAGCTGAGAGGCTTGATTGACTCCTTTGAGTTGGTTGATGTTTGGAGGGACCTTCACCCTGATTCCACTGCTTTTTCGCGGAGGTCTGAGGGCGGTGGTTCCCGCATTGATCGGTTTTATATTTCCCGAGCGTTTGTTTCCCGTGTCTCAGCGGCCTCAATGCGGCTGGTGCCGTGCTCGGACCATTGTCTGGTGCGTGTGGATTTCAATCCAGCGTGCGCTCGGGCTGGGTCCGCGTACTGGCACTTTAACAACAGGCTGCTGGAGGATCGGTGTTTCCGGGAGTCATTCACTCGGTTTTGGGTGAAGTGGAGAGAGAGGCAGAGGTGCTTCTCTTCCCTTAGGCAGTGGTGGGATGTGGGTAAAGCTCACATCCGTCTCTTTTGTAAGGAATATACATGGGGGTCGACTGGGAGGCGGGACTCAGCGGTCGAGAAGCTGGAGAGGGAGATACAGGACGCTGAGTCTCGCCTGGGTCAGTTTGGTGAAGACTCCAGCGAATGGGGAGAGTTTCAGAGGAAGAAGGAGGTTTTGAGGAGTCTGCTGCTTGAGCGATCTCGAGGCGCTTATGTGAGGTCTCGGGTCCAGATGCTGCACGAGCTGGACCGAGCGTCGCCTTTCTTTTTCTCTTTGGAGAAGGGGCGGGGAGCTCGAAAACAGCTCGTGGAGTTGCTTGCAGATGACGGCTCCTCTGTCACTGATCCAGAGAGGATTAATGCCTTGGTTAGGTCCTTTTATGGGTCCCTGTTCTCTGCGGAAGGATTCAGTGTGGAGGCTCAGCAAGATCTGTGGGAGGGTCTACCGACCGTAGATAGGGGGGAGGCTGATCTTCTTGATGGCCCCTTATCTTTGGAGGAGTTGACTCGCGCCTTGCATCAGCTCAGGAGGGGTAAGTCCCCCGGGCTGGATGGGTTGACGGTGGAGTTTGTTAGAGCATTCTGGGACGTCCTAGGGGGTGACTATATGTTGGTTCTGGGGGAGGGCCTGGCGACTGGAGTGATGCCTCTCTCGTGGCGTAGGACGGTTGTTGTCTTGCTGCCTAAGAAGGGCGAACTCCGTTTGTTGAAGAACTGGCGTCCAGTCTCTCTCCTTTGCACAGAATATAAAATTTTTGCACGGGCAATGGCAAATCGCCTGGGCTCCGTGCTGCATCAAGTGATTCATCCTGATCAATCTTATACAGTCCCTGGCCGGTCCATCCAGGATAACATCCACCTGGTTAGGGACCTGATTCATTTAGTCCAGGGTACTGGTGAGTCAGCTGCTTTTCTGTCTCTTGATCAGGAGAAGGCTTTTGATAGGGTAGAGCATGAATACCTATTTGGGACGTTGCAAGCGTTTGGGTTTGGACCACACTTCGTGGCCCGGGTCCGGCTTTTGTACGCTGCTGCGGAGTGTCTTGTAAAGGTTAATGGCGCGGTGCTATCTCCTTTTCATTTTGGGAGGGGGGTCCGCCAGGGGTGCCCTATGTCGGGCCAGTTGTATTCAGTCTGTGTGGAGCCGTTCCTGTGTCTTCTTCGGAGGAGGTTGACAGGCCTGGCCCTACCTGGCCCGCGGGTTGAGGTGATTCTATCGGCGTATGCCGATGACGTACTTCTTATGTTCACTGATCCTGGTGACCTGCGGAGGATGCGTGACTGCCAGGAGATATTCTCGGCTGCATCTTCTGCTAGGATTAACTGGAGTAAGTGCTCTGGACTTTTGGTGGGTCAGTGGCGGGTAGACTCCCTGCCGGAGGAGATGGCATTGTATGCGTGGAGTACCACGCACCTCCTCTATCTGGGGGTGTACCTGAGTCCCACTGAGGATGTTTGGCCGGCAAACTGGCAAGAGTTGGAGACGAAGGTGGTTGCTCGGCTGGGGCGCTGGTCAGGCCTGCTTGGAGTTCTCTCCTTTCGGGGGAGGGTGCTGGTCATAAACCAGCTGGTGGCCTCTATGTTATGGTACCGGCTGGCTACTCTTGTCCCGCCCTCTATATTTGTAACTGCTATACAGAAGAAGCTGGTGGATTTCTTTTGGGGAAATAGGAAGCATTGGATTTCCGCGGCGGTCCTGAGTCTTCCGTTGGAGGAGGGCGGCCAGTCCTTGGTGTGCGTGCGCACCCAGGTGACGGCTCTCCGTCTCAGGACTCTGCGGAGATACATGTATGTAGAGAACCCTCCCAGATGGCACGCTCTGGCCACGTATTTTTTTCGTCAGGGTCGTTGCCTAAGGGGGGTCTCGCGGCTCCCGGTGGCGGGTGTCAGTCGACCCGCTCTAAGGGGCTTGCCTGTTTTCTATAGGGATGTGTTAAGAGTGAGGAATTTGGTGGTGTTCAGCCACGAGGAGAGGGGGATGTTGTGGCTGCGGGTGTGGCTGGTCCTCATCCTGTCATGGTGGTTGTCGAGGAGAGGCGCGAGCCTAGAGTGGTTCAGATAGAGCTTACCCCTGCTCCGTCAGATCTGCTCATCGGGCCTAGGCTTCGGGATATTTCTCGGCCTCCGGCTCCGCATAATCTGAGCTGCCTTTCTGAGATGACCAGCATGCCATTTTGTGATGCAAGGAGACGCGCACTGTACAGGATGCTCCTGCACATTCTGAACCACCGTGCCTTCGTCTCCCGTCCTGACTCACCATGGAGGACGGTGTTACCATCCGAAGGCGGCGGGGGGCCCCAGTGGGGGTCCTTCTATAAGGGAGTTGTACCCCTTTATATTGGGGACCTGGGGTGGAGAGTGCTGCATGGAGCGGTGGTTTGTAATAAACTTTTGAGTCGGTTCACGGGCTCGTCTGCCGCATGTATTTTCTGCGGAGAGGAGGAGACCGTATTCCATGTGTATATGGAGTGTGTGAGGTTACTGCCCCTGTACCAATATCTGAAGGGGCTGTTCCTCAAGTTCTGGCTGCATTTTAGCCCCACAATCCTGGTGTTTGGACACAAGGCGGGGAGTGGGGAGAGCCGAGTGTGGGGGGGGGACTTACCTGTCGGTTTGCTCCTTGGCCTGGCCAAGATGGCCATTCGTGGGTCCAGGCAGCGGGCGGTCGACGGTCTGGCGAGAGTCGGCTGCCTGCCCCTCTTTCGGGCCTACGTCCGTGCACGTGTGTCCCTGGAGAGGGAACACGCGGTGTTCACGGGGACTCTGGAGGCCTTCCGTCAGCGCTGGTCGCCGCGTGGGGTTGAGGCGATTATAAATGAATGTACTGTTGTACTACAATGATCTGTTCATTATAGTGTGATTTTTGATTGTGTTTTGATGTGTTGTATTTTATGATTTGTGTTGAATAAAGTTTTTGAAATGAAAAAAAAAAAAAAAAAAAGAGAGAGAGAGGTCGTGTTTTCTTCTCAGCTCTGCAGTTGAGAAGGATTGAAGCAGCCTTTCAAGGATTTTGTCGTTGGAGAGGGCACAGACCCAGGGGGGCTTCATAGTTCAACTTATTGTTGGGCTGTTGAAGCTTTTCTCTGGTCTGGGGAGCCTCCATCTGTGTGAAGATTCCTGAGTTTCTCCACATTGTCGAGGGTGCGGTTGGCGTTGGCGGATTGCCAAGAGTGCCTGTGATCTCAGTGGGCTGAAGTTGTGCGGTGTCTTTGTCGTTTTGGCACCGCTTCTCTGCCCTAAAGTCATTTTGCTCAGTGCGGCTGCCTGGCTTAATGTGAAGAAGGTACTTTTGCTTCCAGCGCGACTGGGATCGAGTTTCCCGTAAGCTGCTCTTGGCTGTGGACGAACCTGGGGACTTTCCTGCTTCAGCTGGAGGTTTCTGTTTTCTGCTGCCTGTCTTTGACTGTGACTGTCTCTGGGACTTAACTTGGAGCTGTGCTGCTGAGGGGCTTGGAGCTGGTTTGTGCCTCTGTGAGGATGGCGATGGAAGGGGCGCGGCCGAAGGTCCGGACCTACGCAGCGACGGCATCAGTGGCGGGTGCGAGGCCATCTGAGCTTGAGCCTCATGTTGACTTGGATGGGGACAGTTTTGGTATTTCTGTTCAAACTGGGCCTATGATGTCGAGGGGGGTAATTACGAAGGCCATGAATGCACTTCTTGGGAGGGGGGCTATTGTCTCTTCTGAGCTCGAAAGGGGAAAGGTGGAGATGATACTTAAGACCCGGGAGTGTGTGGCCCGAGCGTTGGAGGAGGGGATCTCAGTGGGGGGGGTCCACGTACAGGTGGATCCGTGGGTATCCAGGGTGAGACCGGTTCTCCTGCGGAGCTGCCCCACTTATTTTTCGGATGCAGTGCTTATTCCACACCTGTCCAAGTTCGGGGAGGTGCGGTCTAAATGTTTTCGTCTCTTGCATCCCGGGGGGGACCCGGAGGAAAAAGGGGTCTTCAGTTTCAAGAGGAGGGTGTTCATGAAGGTGGGTGAGGGGGATGGTGCCGAGGGGAGTTTTGAGGTGGTGCATAAGGGTGTACCCAGAACCGTGCATTGGAGTTGGGGCAAGGCACGGTGTCATGCGTGCGGCGAATTTGGACATCTCCGCAGGGAGTGTCTTTTTCGCGGGGGCACTGCTAGAGGTTCTAGTGCAGTGGCCCAGGAAAGCACTGCTGGCCCATCTGGGGTGGCTTGTCAAACCTCAGCGGCGCGGGGTGGTACTGCTGACCCGGCTGAGGTTGCCAGTTCTGCCTTGGTGACCCGGGGCGGCAGTGCTAAGCCTTCTGGGTCCAGAGGTTCCGCTTTGGGGACCCTGGGCAGTGAGAGCCCAAGCCCCCCACGTCCCCTACGTCTTGCGCCTGTGGCGGTGGATGGAGGTGGGGCGCAGGAGGAGGGGAGTGTTGAGGGGGGGTTTTGGGAGAAGCAGGGGAAGCACAATAAGAAGAAGGAGAGGGATAGGGCCGCCCGAGCGAAGAAAGTGCAATCGGGTGAGTTTAGCTCCAGTGTGGTGCAGACTGCACCTGCTGGGGCCCAGGGGGGAGTTGTGGTGGCTCGGAAGGGGGTAAAGAAGCCTAAACGTGTGGGTGGCAAAGTGGTTGGGGGTAATGTGGAGGCGGATGACCCTTCCCTTATGGAGGTTACCACACCTCCGCATGCGAGTGGGATTAAAAGGAGGCATCTGCCTGGTGAAGAGGAGGAAGGGCGTGGGTCCAGAGCGAAGGGGATGTCTTTCTCCGGGCTTTCCACCACTGAGGTGGCTGAAAGTGGTCTTGACCCGGTGTCTTCTGGGTCGGTGGTTGGGCCTTCTCTTCATGGATCTACAGCGGGTGTCACCGGACTGGGTGCTGAAGTTGATTCCGGTGGAGGTAGGTCCACTGGGCGGGAGTCTGTCCCTTCATCTCAGGGGCCCTCTGAGGGAGTTATCTCGGCGGGTGCTGTGGTTAGCTCCCTTGGGGGTGTACCCTCTGGGTCGGATGAGGTCCCCTCGTTTCAGAGGCCTACTGAGGGTGCTAGCACGTTAGGTGACGTGGTTGGCTCCTCTGGTAGTGTGCCCTCTGTGACGGGGGATGCGCAGAGTCAGGCTGAGGGGGGAGTTTCGGGGGTGTTGTCGTTCAAGTCTGTGCTCCATATCAGTGCCAGTGGAGGTGCTGGGGGGCGGGATGCCTCACCGGATGAGTTGTCTGGGGTGAGGTTAATGGCAGGTGGTGATTCTCTGGGTGATGCCTGTGGAGAGGGCACTCTGGATGATGTGGAGGTCAGGGCTGTTATGGGACGTGATCCTCTTTCAGACTCCGAGGGTGCCAGTGTTCCACAGGCCCTGGGGATGCCTCTTGTTGTTGCTTCCCCAGGCCCAGAGGAGGAGGGTGATGGTAGCGTGCAGGAGCCCAGCCAATCAGAGGGCTGCGAGTCTCAGGCAGGGGTGTTGGGACCCACCCCCAGCATTGATCCGGGTGGTCGTGTCATGGCTGTGGAGGAGGACAGCGATGCGGCCAGTGGGGGGGGCACAGAGAGTGATTTGTCAGACAGTTCTGGTCTTTCTGAGGTTGTTGATTCAGGTGCGAGCGGGTTGGCTGCGAGCCCAGACTCCAAGGCCGTGTCTGAGGCGAAGCTTATTGTTGAGGTGCGAGAGTTCTTAAAAATAAGCCGTGCTCCCAAAACATTATGGTTTGCCGCTACAAGGCGGTGGGAGGATTGGCTAGATGTGCAGGCGAGTCTCGAGGCTATCCTTAGTAACAAGGATAGTGGTCTTTCTGACTCGGATTTGGGGCAGTTTTGGGGTTTGTTGAAGGTCCTCAAAAAAGGAGCTCCTGTGACTACAGGGAGTGTGAGGGTCACAATCTAATGTGTCTACACATTCACAGTAGCTACATTAAATTTAAATGGGAGTAGAGCGAGTTTTCGAAGATTTCAGCTCTTATCAGCCCTAAGGGAGGGGAGATTTGCAGTTTGTTATCTGCAAGAGACACATACCGTTGCTAGTGATGAACCTACCTGGCAACTGGAGTGGGAAGGGAGGGTTTATATGAGCCATCTCAGCTCAAATTCGAGTGGGGTGGCTTTTCTGTTGGCCCCAAATTTTCTGCCAAGCATTTTAAAAGTGCAGGAAGTGGTGCCAGGATGTTTGCTCCATCTGGCCGTGAGCCTGGATGGCATGCCGTTGCATTTCATTAACGTGTATGCCCCTAGCTCCGGCACGATGCAGGCCGGCCTGCTTCGGGAGGTGAATGCTCTGTTGGGCACTATTGATAGGGGAGAGTGTGTCTTCCTTGGTGGGGACTTTAATTGCACACTTGAGGTGCGGGACCGTTCTGGTACTCAGTGTGCGCCTGCTGTAGCGAAGAAGCTGAGAGGCTTGATTGACTCCTTTGAGTTGGTTGATGTTTGGAGGGACCTTCACCCTGATTCCACTGCTTTTTCGCGGAGGTCTGAGGGCGGTGGTTCCCGCATTGATCGGTTTTATATTTCCCGAGCGTTTGTTTCCCGTGTCTCAGCGGCCTCAATGCGGCTGGTGCCGTGCTCGGACCATTGTCTGGTGCGTGTGGATTTCAATCCAGCGTGCGCTCGGGCTGGGTCCGCGTACTGGCACTTTAACAACAGGCTGCTGGAGGATCGGTGTTTCCGGGAGTCATTCACTCGGTTTTGGGTGAAGTGGAGAGAGAGGCAGAGGTGCTTCTCTTCCCTTAGGCAGTGGTGGGATGTGGGTAAAGCTCACATCCGTCTCTTTTGTAAGGAATATACATGGGGGTCGACTGGGAGGCGGGACTCAGCGGTCGAGAAGCTGGAGAGGGAGATACAGGACGCTGAGTCTCGCCTGGGTCAGTTTGGTGAAGACTCCAGCGAATGGGGAGAGTTTCAGAGGAAGAAGGAGGTTTTGAGGAGTCTGCTGCTTGAGCGATCTCGAGGCGCTTATGTGAGGTCTCGGGTCCAGATGCTGCACGAGCTGGACCGAGCGTCGCCTTTCTTTTTCTCTTTGGAGAAGGGGCGGGGAGCTCGAAAACAGCTCGTGGAGTTGCTTGCAGATGACGGCTCCTCTGTCACTGATCCAGAGAGGATTAATGCCTTGGTTAGGTCCTTTTATGGGTCCCTGTTCTCTGCGGAAGGATTCAGTGTGGAGGCTCAGCAAGATCTGTGGGAGGGTCTACCGACCGTAGATAGGGGGGAGGCTGATCTTCTTGATGGCCCCTTATCTTTGGAGGAGTTGACTCGCGCCTTGCATCAGCTCAGGAGGGGTAAGTCCCCCGGGCTGGATGGGTTGACGGTGGAGTTTGTTAGAGCATTCTGGGACGTCCTAGGGGGTGACTATATGTTGGTTCTGGGGGAGGGCCTGGCGACTGGAGTGATGCCTCTCTCGTGGCGTAGGACGGTTGTTGTCTTGCTGCCTAAGAAGGGCGAACTCCGTTTGTTGAAGAACTGGCGTCCAGTCTCTCTCCTTTGCACAGAATATAAAATTTTTGCACGGGCAATGGCAAATCGCCTGGGCTCCGTGCTGCATCAAGTGATTCATCCTGATCAATCTTATACAGTCCCTGGCCGGTCCATCCAGGATAACATCCACCTGGTTAGGGACCTGATTCATTTAGTCCAGGGTACTGGTGAGTCAGCTGCTTTTCTGTCTCTTGATCAGGAGAAGGCTTTTGATAGGGTAGAGCATGAATACCTATTTGGGACGTTGCAAGCGTTTGGGTTTGGACCACACTTCGTGGCCCGGGTCCGGCTTTTGTACGCTGCTGCGGAGTGTCTTGTAAAGGTTAATGGCGCGGTGCTATCTCCTTTTCATTTTGGGAGGGGGGTCCGCCAGGGGTGCCCTATGTCGGGCCAGTTGTATTCGGTCTGTGTGGAGCCGTTCCTGTGTCTTCTTCGGAGGAGGTTGACAGGCCTGGCCCTACCTGGCCCGCGGGTTGAGGTGATTCTATCGGCGTATGCCGATGACGTACTTCTTATGTTCACTGACCCTGGTGACCTGCGGAGGATGCGTGACTGCCAGGAGATATTCTCGGCTGCATCTTCTGCTAGGATTAACTGGAGTAAGTGCTCTGGACTTTTGGTGGGTCAGTGGCGGGTAGACTCCCTGCCGGAGGAGATGGCATTGTATGCGTGGAGTACCACGCACCTCCTCTATCTGGGGGTGTACCTGAGTCCCACTGAGGATGTTTGGCCGGCAAACTGGCAAGAGTTGGAGACGAAGGTGGTTGCTCGGCTGGGGCGCTGGTCAGGCCTGCTTGGAGTTCTCTCCTTTCGGGGGAGGGTGCTGGTCATAAACCAGCTGGTGGCCTCTATGTTATGGTACCGGCTGGCTACTCTTGTCCCGCCCTCTATATTTGTAACTGCTATACAGAAGAAGCTGGTGGATTTCTTTTGGGGAAATAGGAAGCATTGGATTTCCGCGGCGGTCCTGAGTCTTCCGTTGGAGGAGGGCGGCCAGTCCTTGGTGTGCGTGCGCACCCAGGTGACGGCTCTCCGTCTCAGGACTCTGCGGAGATACATGTATGTAGAGAACCCTCCCAGATGGCACGCTCTGGCCACGTATTTTTTTCGTCAGGGTCGTTGCCTAAGGGGGGTCTCGCGGCTCCCGGTGGCGGGTGTCAGTCGACCCGCTCTAAGGGGCTTGCCTGTTTTCTATAGGGATGTGTTAAGAGTGAGGAATTTGGTGGTGTTCAGCCACGAGGAGAGGGGGATGTTGTGGCTGCGGGTGTGGCTGGTCCTCATCCTGTCATGGTGGTTGTCGAGGAGAGGCGCGAGCCTAGAGTGGTTCAGATAGAGCTTACCCCTGCTCCGTCAGATCTGCTCATCGGGCCTAGGCTTCGGGATATTTCTCGGCCTCCGGCTCCGCATAATCTGAGCTGCCTTTCTGAGATGACCAGCATGCCATTTTGTGATGCAAGGAGACGCGCACTGTACAGGATGCTCCTGCACATTCTGAACCACCGTGCCTTCGTCTCCCGTCCTGACTCACCATGGAGGACGGTGTTACCATCCGAAGGCGGCGGGGGGCCCCAGTGGGGGTCCTTCTATAAGGGAGTTGTACCCCTTTATATTGGGGACCTGGGGTGGAGAGTGCTGCATGGAGCGGTGGTTTGTAATAAACTTTTGAGTCGGTTCACGGGCTCGTCTGCCGCATGTATTTTCTGCGGAGAGGAGGAGACCGTATTCCATGTGTATATGGAGTGTGTGAGGTTACTGCCCCTGTACCAATATCTGAAGGGGCTGTTCCTCAAGTTCTGGCTGCATTTTAGCCCCACAATCCTGGTGTTTGGACACAAGGCGGGGAGTGGGGAGAGCCGAGTGTGGGGGGGGGACTTACCTGTCGGTTTGCTCCTTGGCCTGGCCAAGATGGCCATTCGTGGGTCCAGGCAGCGGGCGGTCGACGGTCTGGCGAGAGTCGGCTGCCTGCCCCTCTTTCGGGCCTACGTCCGTGCACGTGTGTCCCTGGAGAGGGAACACGCGGTGTTCACGGGGACTCTGGAGGCCTTCCGTCAGCGCTGGTCGCCGCGTGGGGTTGAGGCGATTATAAATGAATGTACTGTTGTACTACAATGATCTGTTCATTATAGTGTGATTTTTGATTGTGTTTTGATGTGTTGTATTTTATGATTTGTGTTGAATAAAGTTTTTGAAATGAAAAAAAAAAAAAAAAAAAAAAAGAGAGAGAGAGGTCGTGTTTTCTTCTCAGCTCTGCAGTTGAGAAGGATTAAAGCAGCCTTTCAAGGATTTTGTCGTTGGAGAGGGCACAGACCCAGGGGGGCTTCATAGTTCAACTTATTGTTGGGCTGTTGAAGCTTTTCTCTGGTCTGGGGAGCCTCCATCTGTGTGAAGATTCCTGAGTTTCTCCACATTGTCGAGGGTGCGGTTGGCGTTGGCGGATTGCCAAGAGTGCCTGTGATCTCAGTGGGCTGAAGTTGTGCGGTGTCTTTGTCGTTTTGGCACCGCTTCTCTGCCCTAAAGTCATTTTGCTCAGTGCGGCTGCCTGGCTTAATGTGAAGAAGGTACTTTTGCTTCCAGCGCGACTGGGATCGAGTTTCCCGTAAGCTGCTCTTGGCTGTGGACGAACCTGGGGACTTTCCTGCTTCAGCTGGAGGTTTCTGTTTTCTGCTGCCTGTCTTTGACTGTGACTGTCTCTGGGACTTAACTTGGAGCTGTGCTGCTGAGGGGCTTGGAGCTGGTTTGTGCCTCTGTGAGGATGGCGATGGAAGGGGCGCGGCCGAAGGTCCGGACCTACGCAGCGACGGCATCAGTGGCGGGTGCGAGGCCATCTGAGCTTGAGCCTCATGTTGACTTGGATGGGGACAGTTTTGGTATTTCTGTTCAAACTGGGCCTATGATGTCGAGGGGGGTAATTACGAAGGCCATGAATGCACTTCTTGGGAGGGGGGCTATTGTCTCTTCTGAGCTCGAAAGGGGAAAGGTGGAGATGATACTTAAGACCCGGGAGTGTGTGGCCCGAGCGTAGGAGGAGGGGATCTCAGTGGGGGGGGTCCACGTACAGGTGGATCCGTGGGTATCCAGGGTGAGACCGGTTCTCCTGCGGAGCTGCCCCACTTATTTTTCGGATGCAGTGCTTATTCCACACCTGTCCAAGTTCGGGGAGGTGCGGTCTAAATGTTTTCGTCTCTTGCATCCCGGGGGGGACCCGGAGGAAAAAGGGGTCTTCAGTTTCAAGAGGAGGGTGTTCATGAAGGTGGGTGAGGGGGATGGTGCCGAGGGGAGTTTTGAGGTGGTGCATAAGGGTGTACCCAGAACCGTGCGTTGGAGTTGGGGCAAGGCACGGTGTCATGCGTGCGGCGAATTTGGACATCTCCGCAGGGAGTGTCTTTTTCGCGGGGGCACTGCTAGAGGTTCTAGTGCAGTGGCCCAGGAAAGCACTGCTGGCCCATCTGGGGTGGCTTGTCAAACCTCAGCGGCGCGGGGTGGTACTGCTGACCCGGCTGAGGTTGCCAGTTCTGCCTTGGTGACCCGGGGCGGCAGTGCTAAGCCTTCTGGGTCCAGAGGTTCCGCTTTGGGGACCCTGGGCAGTGAGAGCCCAAGCCCCCCACGTCCCCTACGTCTTGCGCCTGTGGCGGTGGATGGAGGTGGGGCGCAGGAGGAGGGGAGTGTTGAGGGGGGGTTTTGGGAGAAGCAGGGGAAGCACAATAAGAAGAAGGAGAGGGATAGGGCCGCCCGAGCGAAGAAAGTGCAATCGGGTGAGTTTAGCTCCAGTGTGGTGCAGACTGCACCTGCTGGGGCCCAGGGGGGAGTTGTGGTGGCTCGGAAGGGGGTAAAGAAGCCTAAACGTGTGGGTGGCAAAGTGGTTGGGGGTAATGTGGAGGCGGATGACCCTTCCCTTATGGAGGTTACCGCACCTCCGCATGCGAGTGGGATTAAAAGGAGGCATCTGCCTGGTGAAGAGGAGGAAGGGCGTGGGTCCAGAGCGAAGGGGATGTCTTTCTCCGGGCTTTCCACCACTGAGGTGGCTGAAAGTGGTCTTGACCCGGTGTCTTCTGGGTCGGTGGTTGGGCCTTCTCTTCATGGATCTACAGCGGGTGTCACCGGACTGGGTGCTGAAGTTGATTCCGGTGGAGGTAGGTCCACTGGGCGGGAGTCTGTCCCTTCATCTCAGGGGCCCTCTGAGGGAGTTATCTCGGCGGGTGCTGTGGTTAGCTCCCTTGGGGGTGTACCCTCTGGGTCGGATGAGGTCCCCTCGTTTCAGAGGCCTACTGAGGGTGCTAGCACGTTAGGTGACGTGGTTGGCTCCTCTGGTAGTGTGCCCTCTGTGACGGGGGATGCGCAGAGTCAGGCTGAGGGGGGAGTTTCGGGGGTGTTGTCGTTCAAGTCTGTGCTCCATATCAGTGCCAGTGGAGGTGCTGGGGGGCGGGATGCCTCACCGGATGAGTTGTCTGGGGTGAGGTTAATGGCAGGTGGTGATTCTCTGGGTGATGCCTGTGGAGAGGGCACTCTGGATGATGTGGAGGTCAGGGCTGTTATGGGACGTGATCCTCTTTCAGACTCCGAGGGTGCCAGTGTTCCACAGGCCCTGGGGATGCCTCTTGTTGTTGCTTCCCCAGGCCCAGAGGAGGAGGGTGATGGTAGCGTGCAGGAGCCCAGCCAATCAGAGGGCTGCGAGTCTCAGGCAGGGGTGTTGGGACCCACCCCCAGCATTGATCCGGGTGGTCGTGTCATGGCTGTGGAGGAGGACAGCGATGCGGCCAGTGGGGGGGGCACAGAGAGTGATTTGTCAGACAGTTCTGGTCTTTCTGAGGTTGTTGATTCAGGTGCGAGCGGGTTGGCTGCGAGCCCAGACTCCAAGGCCGTGTCTGAGGCGAAGCTTATTGTTGAGGTGCGAGAGTTCTTAAAAATAAGCCGTGCTCCCAAAACATTATGGTTTGCCGCTACAAGGCGGTGGGAGGATTGGCTAGATGTGCAGGCGAGTCTCGAGGCTATCCTTAGTAACAAGGATAGTGGTCTTTCTGACTCGGATTTGGGGCAGTTTTGGGGTTTGTTGAAGGTCCTCAAAAAAGGAGCTCCTGTGACTACAGGGAGTGTGAGGATCACAATCTAATGTGTCTACACATTCACAGTAGCTACATTAAATTTAAATGGGAGTAGAGCGAGTTTTCGAAGATTTCAGCTCTTATCAGCCCTAAGGGAGGGGAGATTTGCAGTTTGTTATCTGCAAGAGACACATACCGTTGCTAGTGATGAACCTACCTGGCAACTGGAGTGGGAAGGGAGGGTTTATATGAGCCATCTCAGCTCAAATTCGAGTGGGGTGGCTTTTCTGTTGGCCCCAAATTTTCTGCCAAGCATTTTAAAAGTGCAGGAAGTGGTGCCAGGACGTTTGCTCCATCTGGCCGTGAGCCTGGATGGCATGCCGTTGCATTTCATTAACGTGTATGCCCCTAGCTCCGGCACGATGCAGGCCGGCCTGCTTCGGGAGGTGAATGCTCTGTTGGGCACTATTGATAGGGGAGAGTGTGTCTTCCTTGGTGGGGACTTTAATTGCACACTTGAGGTGCGGGACCGTTCTGGTACTCAGTGTGCGCCTGCTGTAGCGAAGAAGCTGAGAGGCTTGATTGACTCCTTTGAGTTGGTTGATGTTTGGAGGGACCTTCACCCTGATTCCACTGCTTTTTCGCGGAGGTCTGAGGGCGGTGGTTCCCGCATTGATCGGTTTTATATTTCCCGAGCGTTTGTTTCCCGTGTCTCAGCGGCCTCAATGCGGCTGGTGCCGTGCTCGGACCATTGTCTGGTGCGTGTGGATTTCAATCCAGCGTGCGCTCGGGCTGGGTCCGCGTACTGGCACTTTAACAACAGGCTGCTGGAGGATCGGTGTTTCCGGGAGTCATTCACTCGGTTTTGGGTGAAGTGGAGAGAGAGGCAGAGGTGCTTCTCTTCCCTTAGGCAGTGGTGGGATGTGGGTAAAGCTCACATCCGTCTCTTTTGTAAGGAATATACATGGGGGTCGACTGGGAGGCGGGACTCAGCGGTCGAGAAGCTGGAGAGGGAGATACAGGACGCTGAGTCTCGCCTGGGTCAGTTTGGTGAAGACTCCAGCGAATGGGGAGAGTTTCAGAGGAAGAAGGAGGTTTTGAGGAGTCTGCTGCTTGAGCGATCTCGAGGCGCTTATGTGAGGTCTCGGGTCCAGATGCTGCACGAGCTGGACCGAGCGTCGCCTTTCTTTTTCTCTTTGGAGAAGGGGCGGGGAGCTCGAAAACAGCTCGTGGAGTTGCTTGCAGATGACGGCTCCTCTGTCACTGATCCAGAGAGGATTAATGCCTTGGTTAGGTCCTTTTATGGGTCCCTGTTCTCTGCGGAAGGATTCAGTGTGGAGGCTCAGCAAGATCTGTGGGAGGGTCTACCGACCGTAGATAGGGGGGAGGCTGATCTTCTTGATGGCCCCTTATCTTTGGAGGAGTTGACTCGCGCCTTGCATCAGCTCAGGAGGGGTAAGTCCCCCGGGCTGGATGGGTTGACGGTGGAGTTTGTTAGAGCATTCTGGGACGTCCTAGGGGGTGACTATATGTTGGTTCTGGGGGAGGGCCTGGCGACTGGAGTGATGCCTCTCTCGTGGCGTAGGACGGTTGTTGTCTTGCTGCCTAAGAAGGGCGAACTCCGTTTGTTGAAGAACTGGCGTCCAGTCTCTCTCCTTTGCACAGAATATAAAATTTTTGCACGGGCAATGGCAAATCGCCTGGGCTCCGTGCTGCATCAAGTGATTCATCCTGATCAATCTTATACAGTCCCTGGCCGGTCCATCCAGGATAACATCCACCTGGTTAGGGACCTGATTCATTTAGTCCAGGGTACTGGTGAGTCAGCTGCTTTTCTGTCTCTTGATCAGGAGAAGGCTTTTGATAGGGTAGAGCATGAATACCTATTTGGGACGTTGCAAGCGTTTGGGTTTGGACCACACTTCGTGGCCCGGGTCCGGCTTTTGTACACTGCTGCGGAGTGTCTTGTAAAGGTTAATGGCGCGGTGCTATCTCCTTTTCATTTTGGGAGGGGGGTCCGCCAGGGGTGCCCTATGTCGGGCCAGTTGTATTCGGTCTGTGTGGAGCCGTTCCTGTGTCTTCTTCGGAGGAGGTTGACAGGCCTGGCCCTACCTGGCCCGCGGGTTGAGGTGATTCTATCGGCGTATGCCGATGACGTACTTCTTATGTTCACTGACCCTGGTGACCTGCGGAGGATGCGTGACTGCCAGGAGATATTCTCGGCTGCATCTTCTGCTAGGATTAACTGGAGTAAGTGCTCTGGACTTTTGGTGGGTCAGTGGCGGGTAGACTCCCTGCCGGAGGAGATGGCATTGTATGCGTGGAGTACCACGCACCTCCTCTATCTGGGGGTGTACCTGAGTCCCACTGAGGATGTTTGGCCGGCAAACTGGCAAGAGTTGGAGACGAAGGTGGTTGCTCGGCTGGGGCGCTGGTCAGGCCTGCTTGGAGTTCTCTCCTTTCGGGGGAGGGTGCTGGTCATAAACCAGCTGGTGGCCTCTATGTTATGGTACCGGCTGGCTACTCTTGTCCCGCCCTCTATATTTGTAACTGCTATACAGAAGAAGCTGGTGGATTTCTTTTGGGGAAATAGGAAGCATTGGATTTCCGCGGCGGTCCTGAGTCTTCCGTTAGAGGAGGGCGGCCAGTCCTTGGTGTGCGTGCGCACCCAGGTGGCGGCTCTCCGTCTCAGGACTCTGCGGAGATACATGTATGTAGAGAACCCTCCCAGATGGCACGCTCTGGCCACGTATTTTTTTCGTCAGGGTCGTTGCCTAAGGGGGGTCTCGCGGCTCCCGGTGGCGGGTGTCAGTCGACCCGCTCTAAGGGGCTTGCCTGTTTTCTATAGGGATGTGTTAAGAGTGAGGAATTTGGTGGTGTTCAGCCAGAGTGTTGTTCCACGAGGAGAGGGGGATGTTGTGGCTGCGGGTGTGGCTGGTCCTCATCCTGTCATGGTGGTTGTCGAGGAGAGGCGCGAGCCTAGAGTGGTTCAGATAGAGCTTACCCCTGCTCCGTCAGATCTGCTCATCGGGCCTAGGCTTCGGGATATTTCTCGGCCTCCGGCTCCGCATAATCTGAGCTGCCTTTCTGAGATGACCAGCATGCCATTTTGTGATGCAAGGAGACGCGCACTGTACAGGATGCTCCTGCACATTCTGAACCACCGTGCCTTCGTCTCCCGTCCTGACTCACCATGGAGGACGGTGTTACCATCCGAAGGCGGCGGGGGGCCCCAGTGGGGATCCTTCTATAAGGGAGTTGTACCCCTTTATATTGGGGACCTGGGGTGGAGAGTGCTGCATGGAGCGGTGGTTTGTAATAAACTTTTGAGTCGGTTCACGGGCTCGTCTGCCGCATGTATTTTCTGCGGAGAGGAGGAGACCGTATTCCATGTGTATATGGAGTGTGTGAGGTTACTGCCCCTGTACCAATATCTGAAGGGGCTGTTCCTCAAGTTCTGGCTGCATTTTAGCCCCACAATCCTGGTGTTTGGACACAAGGCGGGGAGTGGGGAGAGCCGAGTGTGGGGGGGGGACTTACCTGTCGGTTTGCTCCTTGGCCTGGCCAAGATGGCCATTCGTGGGTCCAGGCAGCGGGCGGTCGACGGTCAGGCGAGAGTCGGCTGCCTGCCCCTCTTTCGGGCCTACGTCCGTGCACGTGTGTCCCTGGAGAGGGAACACGCGGTGTTCACGGGGACTCTGGAGGCCTTCCGTCAGCGCTGGTCGCCGCGTGGGGTTGAGGCGATTATAAATGAATGTACTGCTGTACTACAATGATCTGTTCATTACAGTGTGATTTTTGATTGTGTTTTGATGTGTTGTATTTTATGATTTGTGTTGAATAAAGTTTTTGAAATGAAAAAAAAAAAAAAAAAAAAAGAGAGAGAGAGATTTGAGGACGATCAGCCATGATGACAATGAAGGGCTGCTCCAACCGCCAACCGCGCGCTCCCGCCCCCTCGCGCTCCAACTCCAACCGCCAGAGAGAGAGAGACAGATGGGGTGGAGTGGGGAGGGGGTGATTGGTTGCCAGGTGAGTAGCTGCGACCCGGCAACTGCCGCTGATTGGCTCCCACTGTGAAATGGGGCGGATTTCAGGTTGTGATTGGTTGCCAGGTGAGTAAATGGTGAGTAGCAACGGCCTGTGATTGGGTCCTGGCGGTTGGAGTTGGAGCGCGAGGGGCGGGAGCGCGCGGTTGGCGGTTAGCAAAGATTATACAGGAGCAAGATGCGCCACTTAGTGGAAAAAGCGTAGTATCACATGTGTGATAGTCGCCGCCATATTAGCGGACCAAGATGGCGTCGACTATGGCGTCTACATCTAAATCTGCAGCGACGGCTGGTAATCTTTCTTTAGGTTCCCCCCAAAAAAACGAAAGGTGACAAAAATATTATTATTCTGAACTGAAATGTTATTTTCTGTTCTCCCATCAACGGTCATGGAAATCTAGGCTCCTCTATAATCTTTGGTCGAGACATTAGAAAGTTATTAGAATTATTTTGAATAGATCTTTACTTACCACAGTAATAAAGATTACTTACCACAGTAATAAAGTCAATAATTTTAACACTTCTGAACGTGTTGGGTTTTGTTCTTGTAAGGCAGGGGTCTCCAAAATAAGGCCCAGTGACCAGGAGATGTTTCCAGCTCGGATTCGAGTCCGGGAACGCGACGGCTGTTACCGGTTATGTCCCTCGAATTGTCGAGACTTCACAAGCAAAGATCCCAAGCCGGTCGTGAAGAAGGGTGCAATCAAAGATTATACAACTCCGCTCTATAATCTTTGGGCGCAAATGTGGGGCGGGGTCGGAATCAAAGATGCCAGAGGAGCTCTAGATAATATCTTTGGTCGGAATGGGAAGGGTGCGCGTTATAACGTGCCCATGTTCCACTCTCCCTGTCCTTCTCCCTCTCCCCCTTCTCTCCCTACTCCCTCTCCCTCCTCCTCTCCCTTCTCTTGATCTCCCCCCCTCTCGATCTCTGTCTCTCCCCTTCTCTCGATCTCTCTCTATAATCTTTGGTTAGGAGTTGGCGGAGCGAGAGCGCGGGAACAAGATGGAGATGGAACCCGGACCCTGGTGTGAGAGAGAGTTATATATATATATATATATATACACACACAGAGACACAGACAATAGGGGCAGGAGGAGGCCATTCGGCCCTTCATTGTCATCATGGCTGATCGTCCCCAATCAATAACTCGTGCCTGCCTTCTCCCCAAATCCCTTGTCTCCCCCACACCCTAGAGACACACAGAGAGATCTATCTATCTATCTATCTATCTATCTATCTATCTATCTATCTATCTATCTATCTATCTAGCTATCTAGCTATCTATCTATCTATCTATCTATCTATCTATCTCTGTAATCCATCCAGTGACGTGGCCTCTCTCTCTCCACTCCCCTCTGTGGCAGCGAATTCCACACATTCACAACTCTCTGGGTGGAACAGTGAGAGACACACAGAGTGATATATATATATATATATAGAGAGAGAGAGAGGGAGAGATATACAGATAGAAAGACATATATATATATATATATATATATATATACATAGAGGGAGATAGAGAGACATATACATATATATATAGAGTGATATATATATATAATATAGAGAGAGAGACACACACATATATATAGAGAGAGGTATATATATATATGGAGGGGTGAGTGGGGGAGGGGGTGAGTGAGGGAGGGGGAGGGGGTGAGTGGGGGAGGGGGTGAGTGGGGGAGGGTGGAGAGGTGAGTGGGGGAGGGGGTGAGTGGTAAGTGGAGGAGGGTGGAGAGGTGAGTGGGGGTGAGTGGAGGAGGGTGGAGAGGTGAGTGGGGGAGGGGGTGAGTGGGGGAGGGGGTGAGTGGGGGAGGGTGAGTGGGGGAGCGGTAAGTGGAGGAGGGTGGAGAGGTGAGTGGGGGGTGAGTGGAGGAGGGGTGAGTGAGTGAGTGGGGGAGGGGGTGAGTGAGTTGAGGAGGGTGTGAATGGGGGAGGGGGTGAGTGGGGGAGGGGGTGAATGGGGGTGAGTGGGGGAGGGGGTGAGTGGGGGAGGGGGGGGAGGAGGTGAGTGGGGGTGGGGGGGAGGGGGCTGTATTATTTCCGATTTGCAGCATCTGAGTTGTGTTGAATGTGACACCGCCCACACGCTGCTGATGATGCAAACTGTGCACAGACCACAAGGCTCAGCCTGTGGGCGGACGGACATTAATTCATTCTCCGGATGAACAGGCGCTAGTTTCCTTCCCACCTGTTGAAGTGCGGCAGGCAGGCAGGCAGGCAGCAGCAGCAGCAGATTGTGTCTGGGGGTTTGGGGCAACAGGGAGACAGACCTCGCCCTCCGGGGTGAGGGTGACGGGAGAGAGGCGGCTCGGAGTGCAGGGTGTGTGGAGACTACAGATTACAACCGGTGAGTATCTTTCCACCGATTCCCAGTGGACGGACGGGCGGGGTGTGATGTTGGGTGAAATCTACCCCTCTCCGGGCCGGCACCCATCCTGCTGGGTCACGACTGTGTGACGGGACCTTCGCCTCATTTCACACGGGTACATCGTACACACGACTATCTCGTCCATTCTGACAACGCATTGAGTTACAGAGCTGACCCACATTCCTGGGAGCGGGAATCTTCACCTCATCCATTCTACCGATGGCAGAATTATAAACTGTGCTTTCTACAATGTCCCTTTCTGCAACAAGACAGATGGTGATTCTGTTCACTCAAACTGAGAAACTAATGAAGACTTCCTGCCCAAACTACCCCCCTGTGCAGGCATTTCCCCTACAACCGCAGGCGTTGCAACGCCTGCCCATATACGCCTGCCCTCCCTCACCTTCATCCAGGGACCCCAGCAGTTCTTCCAAGTAAAATAAATATTCATGTGCACCTCCTCTACCCTCATCAACAGCATCTGGTGTTCCCGATCCTGTACATTGTCGAGACTAAGCGTAGACCCGGCGACAGTTACTTGCGCTGGGTCCGACAAGGCAAATGCTGAGTTTTGTAACTTTTTACAGTCACTTTTTGTGCCTCCTCCGTTGCCACTTCCGCATACAAAATGAAGGAACAGCCGCTTTCTTCCAACTCTCCCGTGTGGCCCATCTGCGCTCTCATTGAATATTTCCATCTAGCTCCCCCCACCTCCCGCTATTAATCTGCCCCCGGTTTCACAATCCGCAAATCTTCAAACCTAACTCACAACTACTGTTCTTATTTCTTGCCTTTCCGATTTATGAAGGGGAAATCATGTTTGACTAATCTTCTGGAATTTTTTGAGCATGTAACTAGGAAAATGGACAAGGGAGATCCAGTGGATGTAGTGTAGCTGGACTTTCTGAAAGCTTTTGATAAGGTCCCACATAGGACATTAGTGGGCAAAATTAGGGCACATGTATTGGGGGTAGAGTGCTGACAAGGATAGAAAATTGTTTGGCAGACAGGAAACCAAGACGATAGACAATAGGTACAGGAGGAGGCCATTCGGCCCTTCGAGCCAGCACCGCCATTCAATCTGATCATGGCTGATCATCCCCAATTAGTACCCCGTTCCTGCCTTTTCCCCATATCCCCTGACTGCTATTTTTAAGAGCCCTATCTAGCTCTCTCTTGAAATCATCCAGAGAATCGGCCTCCAACGCCCTCTGAGGGTAGAGTGCTGACATGGATAAAGAAGTGGTTGGCATACAGGAAACAAAGAGTAGGGAGTAACGGGTCCCTTTCAGAATGGCAAGCAGTGACTAGTGGGGTACCGCAAGGCTCAGTGCTGGGACCGCAGCTATTTACAATATACATCAATGAATTGGATGAAGGGATTCAAAGTAACATTAGCAAATTTGCAGATGACACAAAGCTGGGTGGCAGTGTGAATTGTGCGCAGGATGCTATGAGAATGCAGGGTGACTTGGACAGGTTGGGTGAGTGGGCAGATGCATGGCAGATACAGTTTAATATGGGTAATGTGAGGTTATCCACTTTGGTGGCAAAACAGGAAGGCAGTTTATTGTCTAAATGGTGTCAAGTTGGGAAAAAGGGAAGTACAACGGGATCTGGGGGTCCTTGTTCATCAGTCAATGAAAGTAAGCATGCAGGTACAGCAGGCAGTGAAGAAAGCCAATGGAATGCTGGCCTTCACAACAAGAGGAGTTGAGTATAGGAGCAAAGAGGTCCTTCTGCAGTTGTACAGGGCCCTAGTGAGACCACACCTGGAGTGTTGTGTGCAGTTTTGGACTCCAAATTCGAAGAAGGACATTCTTGCTTTTGAGGGAGTGCAGCGTAGGTTCACCAGATTAATTCCCGGGATGGCGGGATGGCGGGACTGTCATATGTTGATAGAATGGAGCGGTTGGGCTTATATACTCTGGAGTTTAGAAGGATGAAAGGGGATCTTATTGAAACATATAAGATTGTTAAGGTTTGATCAGGCTAGAGGCAGGAAACACGTTCCTGATGTTGGGGGAGTCCAGACCCAGGGGCCACACACAGTTTAAAAATAAGGGGTAAGCCATTCAGAACAGAGATGAGGAAACACTTTTTCACACAGAGATTTGCGAGTCTGTGGAATCTCTGCCTTAGAAGGTGGTGGAGGCTGGTTCTCTGGATGGATTCAAGAGAGAGCTAGATAGAGCTCTTAAAGATAGCGGAGTCAGGGGATACTGGGAGAAGGCAGGAACAGGGTACTGATTGGGGATGATCAGCCATGATCTCATTGAATAGCCTACCGAATGGCCTACTCCTGCACCTATTGCCTATTGTCTAAAACCCATTTGCCCAGTGTCCATCCATCCGTTGTGCTTTGTTCTGCCTCTCCCTTTCACTAGCTTTCCTCTTCCCCCTACAATTAGTCTGAAGGAGGGTCTCCACCCGAAACGTCACCTCTCCATGTTCTCCACAGATGCTGCCTGACCTGCTGTGTTTCTCCAGCACTCTGTGAAACGTCACCTCTCCATGTTCTCCACAGATGCTGCCTGACCTGCTGTGTTACTCCAGCATTTTGTGATACGTCACCTCTCCATGTTCTCCACAGATGCTGCCTGACCTGCTATGTTTCTCCAGCACTCTGTGAAACGTCACCTCTCCATGTTCTCCACAGATGCTGCCTGACCTGCTGTGTTTCTCCAGCATTTTGTGCCGTTTGCAGTTTTCTAACAATACCCGTTTATTTCCGCATTCTAAATCCATCCAATACAGGACATGTGGCAACCATGTTCTTTGAGAGCGAGTTCAAAGTTGTCCCAAACGGTGGTATATTTGCAAGCCTGGATGGTCTGTGATCTGAAATGAAACCTTCAGGAGTTTACGTCCAATTTATTTGTTGCCTTGTCATCCCTGTGATTGTGTATCAGCCCCGACCTACCTTTCTTCTCAACATCCTTCCAATGCTAGCCAATGTTATATTAACCTTTATAATTGACTGCTATATATGCATGCCAGCTTTGGCTGTCAAACAAAGGATCCTGGGTCCCTTCGTGCGGTGTTCTCATTGCAGGTATAGACACTTGCTTTGTCATTGTTCCTTCAAAATGGATAACGAAACGTGTCCCATATTATACTTGTCTGCTACTTCATGCCCTGCATAGTTTACCCATCACCCTTTTCACCACCTGGTATCGTCCTCACAAATTATCTTTGTGTTTTCAACAAATGTGGCTGCAGTACTTCAGATCCCTTCATCCGTGATATTAATGTAATTGTAAGTGTGAGAGTTCCATCGCTGACCCATATGACATTGAACTGGTTACTAAATCCTAATCCAGAAGTAAGCATCATCCCAAAGATGAGGCGGCTGCCTTGTAATGGCCGTATCGAACGGCTTGCGAGTCGTTGCCGCTGCAGTCATCCAGGCAAGTAGAGTGTTTGTCATCAGATTCCCGACGTGTGTTGGTGCAGATGATGGAAACGTTTTGGATGTGAGGTGGAGAGGTCGTCATTAGAGGATACCCTGCTTTTGATCTCGTGTTACAGTTTCTATTCAATGTTAACATTCATGATGTTGATGGTGGGCAGCTTCATGACGGCAGTGTCAATGAATGTCACGTGTTTGTGATTGGACTCACTCTAGTGTACGAGTTGGTCATTGAGGAGTGAATGTAATCACTGGAACTTGTGCCTAAATATTCTTGTGCTCTGGATTCATTATTGAGGAGACACAGGATTGTTCCATCCCACATTTCCCGCACGCTACTACTGGTGGGTCTGTGGTGCGAACTCCCAGAGGGCACCATAGGGCAAAACATGGATTGGGGAGGACATCACAGGGCCAACGATGGAGGAGACTGTAGTTGGTGGAACGTGGAACAAAAATCAGGAATAAATTCACCATGTCAAACAGCATCTGTGGAGACAAAGGGTTAAATTTGACATTTGCGGGAGGTCTTCTGTCTAAGGATTTGGAGAAGAGTAAATATGGGCAGTGTACAGCTGTGTGGGGGAAGGAGGAAGTGTGAGAGTCCGGTTGGTTACAGGTGTAACCTGACGGAGAGGGGATGATGGGCAGTTTGAACGATGGAGCTGACGGTTTGGGGGGAGGGAATAACAGAAGCATTGTATTTTCCAATGTCAGATAACCACCCCACTTCCTTCTTCTCCCACCTACACCTTCTTGTCCAACCTGTTTTCTGCTCCATCTGCCCACTTGGCAGCAAGTGTCCGCCCCCTCCCTCTGGTTACACTTGACAACGTCCAGCCTCTGTCCCACCATGCTTATTCGTCAATCTTCACCCTCCCTCCCCACTCCCACCTCTGTTGTTTACTGGCAATCTTTCATCATTCCACCAAGTCAGCATTGCACCTTTTGCATCCACGGAAGTTGCTTGCTCGCTCAATTCTTCGGGAAATGAGCTTTTGTTCTTTACATCGTTAACTGTGCCAGAGGTAAGTTGCGTATTTTGGGTTGTCCTAAATAATTTTGAGCGACTGTTTGGTGATTTGAATAAATATATAACTTGATAGACTTTGGCCGTTGAATTTATTATTATGACTAATGTGGCCAACTGAGAATGTGATGCAGAAAAGTCATCTCCTCCAACAGCTGTGCTTTGGCATTGGATCTGTTTAAAACGATACTGCACAGCATTGACATCTATAAAGTTGGAACTAACACTTGGTTCATCGAATTACCGAGATACCTGGTAGAGTAAAAGCTCATTTCAGAATGTTATTTCACATTTACAAAATGGCTGAATGTTCAGGGTAATTATTCATAGTGAAACTGGGAACATCTGATGCTGAGCTAGTTATTACCGTTCTCAGTTATATTTGGTGAACCACTTCCTCTGTTGCCAGAGCAACAACCTTTCCGGCCTGTACGGAGTGTTGCACATTTTAATCGCTCTCTGGTCCCTGCTCCTCAGCTGAGAGTGAGCAGATGCAGCAGAATGATAGTGGGATGAAATGATACTTTGGGGATTTGGTGCACGGAATCAACTTTGTACCACATTTGAATCAAAAAGCGTGAACGAACGAGTTGGGACGGTCGGGTACGTGAGTGGAAGTACGTTATTTGCACACATTCATTGGCCACTGTAAGATGACGTGTGAATTTTGCAACCAGTAGTTTTTGTTTGGGCGGGACATGAAAATTAAAAAAACAACATTGCAGAAAATCAGAAAAGGAAAAAGAGAAACTGCTAAAATGACTAAAACACACATCAAGTTGGGCAGCATCTGAGACCGTTCCAATTCAGATAACGGACCTTCCACCATTGCACTTTCCACTGTTTTCAGTATTTTCTATTTTGTTATCAATAAAGTTAATTTGCAGTTAATATATCTCTGTATGAAACAAATGGCAGTCATTTGTATTTGGTCAAATCTCTCACAAGGATGAGAACTAAATGTACTCCATTTAGATGCGATGTGATTGTGGAAAGGTAGAGGGAGATCACCTGTCCACAGTTGAGTGAGCTTGGGAGAAGAAATATGTAATATAGAATTGATAATAGAGAATGTCTGCAAGTTAGTAAAGTATAATCCCCGTTACTTGAGGACAGCTGAGTGCTGAGAGGAACAGATTTTTGGCCAACAGTTCAATAGTTCAAGATGCAACTGCCCAGTGACATTGTTTTAGCATGCAGGCTTCACCATTTCCAAAGTCCAAAACCAGTCCGCCCGCGAGCTCGATATACTGTAGTAGTTCCTGTGAACCATCGTCCCTCTCCTCTCCTCGCCCGACCATCATTGTGGCCCGGGAGGTGCTTCCTGCACCAACCTGGAAGGCACCGGAGACATTACCCCAGTTCACCCTCCGACCCAGCCCACTCCTCGTGCCTGACGTCTCCAGCTCCATCCCGTTACAGGTTACGCCATTCGATGAACCTTTGGGCAGGTTTGGGCAGCGTCCTGTAAGATGAGACGGATAATTCTCCTGTGAAGTGGGACTGGTGGTGGTACTGCAGACATCACCTGACATGGAGACCCTGCAGAGTCCAGGGCTGGGATATAATCCTTCTATTCTGGAATGGGAACTCCAGGGATGTGGTAGAATGTACCACGGGAGCAGTGGGGACTACAGTGTCCAGCAGAGTTGGGACGTTTGCAGTTGAAATGTTTTATTCCCCGTTCCAGCTAGTGGGGAATTTGGCAATGGGTAACATGGAGGTGTGGAAGCGTTTGTACTGGATGACAGGGTTGTGGTAAGAATAGGGCCAGCAGAGTGTGACAGTAATTCCCCACCAGTGGGTATTTTTCCTCTTTCTCTGTGAGTTTAAGCCTCCAAACAGGTGAGGTGTGAATGTTGGGGATTGGCCGTGTTTGGTCTGGAATAGTGATACGGTGATCAGGGGGTTTGAAAACTTCAGGGATCTGGCACAGATGATGAATTGCTGCCTTGGATAGATCAGACAAAGTCTTATGGACGACAGGGCAGAATCTGGTGGTCTACGCCTGCTTTTCTTGTTTGTTAATTTGCAGGGATTTACCATCTTGTATGGAAGGCATGTTTTCCACATCTCCGCTGCACTGTAATGCTGTGTGTCCGTTCACAAGGCAATGTCTTCCTTCACATTCAATTTTCACCTGATGGTTCTGTTAATATTGTGTATTCCAGAGCTACAGAGTTTGGGAACGTCTGTCGACATCATGGCTGAAGGTGGTAACTGGGGAGGTGATTCTGTGGCCTCTACATCAAAGAAACAAAAAGGTTAGTGAGCCTTCTGTGACATATATATGATGCCCTGACAGTGGGTGTGCACCAGATGCAAGAAATGAGGTTCACACGGAAGTGGGAATAGGGAAGGGGGTGAGCACAGAGAGTTGACATCTACAGGGACATCAGTCACAGGTGGGCGGATGCAGGAATTGTCTGATAAATCAGCACTCTTTTTGGGGACAAATGATCTGAGTTGCTGCAAACGTTAAGTCAGAATATCAGAGTCCAGAATCAGATTCTGTGCAGAAATGAGCCTTTGACACATTTGCCACTTTCAATGTCTCTACACTAATCCCATTGCTGAGCACCTGGTCTACTATCGCCTACTATCCATTTACAGTTCGAATGGACATCCAGGTGCTCCTACAATGTTGTGACAGAGTACCTGCCTCTAACACCACCTCAGGCAGTGAGTGTGTCCCTGACTGCAGCCATCACTGCTGAAAGATTATTTCTGCAAGATCATCCTCTAAGCCTCATGGCCCCTGCATTAAATTGATGCCCCCTAATGTCAACCACCTCTGCTATGGAGAAAACTATTTTTGCCATTGTGTAACGGCACCAAACGTGGTGAATAAACAGTAGCTTTATTCAGACATAATAGGTTGAAAGTACATACAGGTTTAGTCCACTAACATAATGTCGTTGCTGCTGCAGCTGAGCGCTGGTGTTGTCTTGAGCTCAGCTACCTGTCGACTGGTGATCTCCAGGTGAGATATGCTTAAGTACTAGGACACTCCCCTTAACCCATGACATCACATGACAGCCCTCGTAACCACTGACGAGGGTTCGACCGTAAGTGGTCTGACCATCAGGTGGCGCCACAGGAACCCCCCAGAACCGGAGGAAGGAAAACAAATAAAACGCGCTAACCTTCTACAAGAAGGTGTGTAAGCATGGTCGAGGGCGGCTCCAGCTGTGGGTCGGGGGCACCCCGGCCATGGGTCGGGATGGTGGGGCCCGCCAGCGCAGTCGACGCTCCGGCTGTGGGCCATCCCGGCCGTATGCCGAGGGGTGCAAGGAGACACTTGTCGGCGGTCAGCGGTGGGGTGAGGCCCGTCGCTTCCGGCCGGCCGCAGCGGCCATTTTAGCAGTTACTGTGGAGGCCATATGGTACAGGCCGCGGTGGCCATTTTGGCGGCCAGCTGAGGCGGCCATATGGTGCAGGCCGCAGCGGCCATTTGTGCAATTGCTGTGGAGGCCATATGGTACAGGCAGCGGTGCCCATTTTGGCGGCCGGCTGGGGTGGCCATATGGTGCAGGCCGCAGCGGCCATTTTAGCAGTTGCTGTGGAGGCCATATGGTGCAGGCTGCGGCGGCCATTTTAGCAGTCGCTGTGGAGGCCATATGGTGCAGGCCGCGGTGGCCATTTTAGCAGTTGCTGTGGAGGCCATATGGTGCAGGCTGCGGCGGCCATTTTAGCAGTCGCTGTGGAGGCCATATGGTGCAGGCCGCAGTGGCCTTTTTGGCGGACGGCTGGGGCGGCCAACCGAGGTAATTCCCGGATGCGTGCGGGGTGGCCGGCATCGACGGGACTCGCCCCACTGCTGCAGGTAGGGACTCCACCCACTGTCACCGGTGTCATCCCAGGAACTTGAACTGAACCTTTTTCCACAGGATTTCAAAGCTAATTAAATTATAGTCATTGGTCACAAAGCGCTCGTCCACTGACATCTCAGTTCAAACTTTCTGAAAACTACTTTGGATTCTGTCCCCCAGCCAATCAGTTTAAACCTTCCTTTGCAGCACTTTCAAAAGTGCCCACCAGATGTTAGTCTCCTTCCAGTTCATGTCACCTCTATCCCTGAAAAGATCCAAATTGTCCAAATATCTGCATCTCCGACCCTTGCACCAACTCCTCAGTCGTGCATTCATTTTAACTGTACGTGCATTGACACCACATGGACCAAAGTACTGTGAATAGCTCGGGTTTTGCATGTGATCCAAACAGATCAGATACACCACACAATGATACAATCAATTTAAACTCAAGGACAGATGAAACATAGCAAAAGGATGGCATTCATAGCAAAAGGATTTGAGCACAAGAGCAGGGCGGTTCTACTGCAGTTGTACAGGGTCTTGGTGAGGCCACACCTGGAATATTGCCTACAGTTTTGGTCTCCTAATCTGAGGAAAGACATTCTTGCCATGGAGGGAGTACAGAGAAGGTTCACCAGACTGATTCCTGGGATGGCAGGACTTCAATATGAAGAAAGACTGGATAGACTTGGCTTGTACTCACTGGAATTTAGGAGATTGAGGGGGGATCTTATAGAAACTTACAAAATTCTTAAGGGGTTGGACAGGCTAGATGCAGCAAGATTGTTCCCGATGTTGGGGAAGTCCAGGACAAGGGGTCACACAGTTTAAGGATAAGAGGGAAATCGTTTAGGACCGAGATGAGAAAAACATTTCTCACACAGAGAGTGGTGAAGACAATGCAGTACAAGTACTTAATACCCAAAAAATGGCATCACGGATGGACAGTAGTGAAGGTGGCTTTTGGCCTTAATCATTCGGGAAATTCAATATAGAAGTTGGAACATATGTTACAGTTGTACTTGACATTGACCGCACTTGTAATCCGTTTAGTTTAGTCACCCGATTTCAGAAAATATAGCATTAAGATGGAAGGTTGTACAAAGAAGATTTACGCGGATGTTTCCAATACCTGAGGCATGAGCTGTAGAAAGAGATTGGGCTGGCTAGAACTTTATTCTTTGGTGTGCAGGAGACATTATTCTTTGTTCATCTCGAGTGCGATGCTCTTTGCTCTGTCCAAAACCTGTTGGCTTCCCAGCTCATGGAAATGTTCAAGAGGGAATGTTGGCCCATTCTAGGTTGCAGGACTACAGGAGACGAGGGACTTGGTGGGAGGCCACTGAGAACAAAGGTGGGATTGGGCAGAGGGCCACTGAGAACGAAGGGGGAGCCTGTGAGGTCGTCAGCGACAAAGGTGGGACCCGGCAGAGGGCCACCAAGAAGCAGAGGGACCCAGGGGAGGTTGCCGATAACAAAAGGGGATCCATCGAGGGCGGCGAGAACAAAGGGGGCCCAGCGGAGGAGGGTAGGGGAGGGGGGGGGGGGGTAGTTTGTGGCCACATGCAGCCGCAGGTCCGGATTGCCGCTGTGAGCAGCAGATAAAACTGTGTGATTAACACAACAACTCTTGTGTGCTGCCTAGTTGAGGTCTGCTGTGTGATTTTACCCGTCTGTGCACAACAAAGCGTTTCACTGTACCTCGGTACCTGTCACAATAAAGTATTATGGAATATTGAGATTGAAGAGTGATCTTAGAGATGTATAAAATCATGGGGCGGGGGGTGGGGTAAATAAATAGGGTGCTATCACAGGTATTCTTTCCTCAGAGAAGAAGAATCTTAAGGGCAGAGGCTTAAGGTGAGAGGGGAACCATTTAATAAGATCCCGAGGGTTAACATCTTCACACAGTGGTGGGTATATGGAACTTCGGCCCAACTTGCCCACAGTGCTGAAACACCTCCCAGCTGCACTAGTCCCACCTGCCCGCGCTTGGCACGTATCCCTCTAAACCTGTTCAATCCATCCACCTGTCGAACTGTTTCTTAAGCGTTGGGATAGTCCCTGCCTCAACTGCCTCCTCTGGAAGCTTGTTCCATACAACCACCACCCTTTTTTGTGGAAAATGTTACCCATCGGATACCTGTTCAATCCTTTCCCCAAAAGACATTTGGACAGAGCGGTTTAGAGAGATTATGGTCAAACCGTGGACTGATGGGACTAGCTTTGATGGGGAATGTTGGTTAGGTTCGGTCAAAAGGGCTTATCTTGCTCTATTGCTAAGACGACCATTAACTTCCACTTGCCCCAGAATGTCAGCTCAGATTGTTGCCGGCTATTCCCAACCTATGGTTTTCTCAATTTGAAATCGCTCTGTATCCTAGAATTAATGTTTCTTTCAGGTGGGAAATTAAGTAAAGTGGGCAAGGTCCTCAAAAGACTTTTGCCTGGCACCTCATCAAAGAAAGATGGTGAGAACACAGGAACAACGACAGAAAAACAAAGTCGGATTGAGAGCGAAACGTCAATGGAATGTGAAGCTGCTGAAGAGGAAAGGGAACAATGTCAGTCCCAAGGGCAAGGAATAGGAGACGTGGTTCACGGCCCTGGAAATGACCCAAGTGGCAAAATCCATCATGACCGAGATTCACCAAACAAGGAATCATCGAGTCTCATCCTAGGGGCAGGTGAGTGAAATGGGAGGGGAGTGGATGCTGCAGAATGGTGACGACTGTGTGGACAGGGAAGAGAAAAAACAAAGGGGTTAGGGCGAGGGGAAATGGGAGAGTTTTACTGACTAGGTTCGTGACCAATAGAATTCTGCAAGGATCAGTTCTGGAACCGCTGCAATTTCTAAACAATGCCATGATTTGGACAAAAACGTCGGTGGTCAAGTTAGTAAATTAAAAAAACAATAGATCTATTTGCAGAATTGTGGATCATGAGGAAAGCTGTCAAATGATCCACTAGAATGCACATCAGTTGGAAATATGGTCTGAGTTCAGGCAGACAAAGACTGGATTGTTTTATCTGAGTAATGAAGGCTGAGTGGAGGCCTAATAGAAGTATAGAATATAAGGGACACAGATATTGTCAGTCTTGTTCCCAGGGTGGGGATGTCTCTTACTGGAGGCAAAGGGGTTCTGGTGAGAGAGGAATGTTTAAAGGGGACAGGCTGGATTAGTTTTTTAGCAGACTTTGGTCGGTTCATGGAACTTCCGGGCTGAGGAGTTGGTGGAAACACTATTTAGACTAACACATGATGACGCAGTCAGGGAACAAAGGGATCCAGTCCATGAGCAGGTAGATGGGATTAGTTCAAATTGGCATGATATTGTTGGTGTAGATATGGGGGATCGAAGGGCCAGTTCCCGTGTGGCACTATTCTATGTTCCATGTATCATCTCCAGGTTTGTCTTCATTAATCCAAATCATAAAGTCATACTCGTACAGCAATGAAACGGGTTCCTCGGCCCAAGATGCCCCATCTACACTGGTAGATAACACATGCCCCATTATGCCCGCATGATTTCCTCCTTTAGTATGCTCCTCAATTCCCGAATCTCCTCTGGGAATAGACTTGATCCCACATTCCTATATCGATCCCAAGCTGCCTCCATTTTCCTGACCAGAGCCTCAAATTCTCTCGTCATGCAAGCTTACGTACTCCAACTTGCCTTGCCATTCTCTTTAATATCAGCATGCATGCCTTGAACTTGTGTCACTACATTTTTCAAATTTTCAGATGTTCCTTGCAAATATTTAGAATTTAGAAATATATTTAGAAAGTTGAAATCCCCCACAATGAGTATCTTATTACTCGTATAGCTACCCACAATCTGTTGCAGTTGTGCTTCTCCAATTACTGCTGACTATTCCTCCCCCCTCCCCCCTCCCCGCCAACAATTTACGCACCAACAAGGTAATCAGCCCGTTTTATTTAATAACTCCACCTATACAGACTTACTTGAATGAACCATCAGTCATGTCATCTCAGTCTACTGCTGTAACATTCTTCCTAATCAATGAAGCATCACCCCGTCCTCTTTCACCCTCACCTCATGCGTTCCTGTAGCATCTATATCCTGGAACATTCAGCTGCCAGTCCTGTCCCTCTTAGCCAGATTTCTGTAATGGCTACAACATCCCAGTCGCACCCACCAATCCACACCCTCAGCTCATCCACCTTACTTCTCAGGCCTCTCGTATTAAAATAATTACAATCCAATCAAACACCCTTCCTAGCTCGTTGTCAAGATCACAATCCATACTGGCCTCCAGCTTCTCATCTGCCTTTGTCATGTATTGGATCCCATTCTTCAACCAATCTAGTTTACATACACACACATAGTAGCAAACCTGCCTGTCAGGATATTGGGATTCGCATCCGGTTCAGATGCAACTCATCCCTCTTGTACAAGTCACGTCTGCCCCATCAGTGATCGCAGTGGTACAAAAGTCTAGATCCCTTCCCCCTGCACCAGCTCCTTAGTCACGCATTCATTCACCTGGCATTTGGTCCTGTTCCTACACTCACTTGCACTGCACTGGAAGTACTACAGTGATCACTGCCCTGCTTTATTCATCTTTCGCGCAGCACAAGGAGTACTGCGGAGATCACTGCCCTGTTATTTTACAATCTCCTAACGTCCTATGTCATTTGTGCCAACATGCACAGCAACCTCTGGATCATTCCCCCCCTTGAGAATATCAAATAGCCGCTCTGATTCATCCTGAGACCTTGGCACCAGAAAGCAACGCACAATCCTGCAGTCTCGATTGTTTCCACAGAATCTCCTGTCCACCACCCTCCCCTCTCCCCAACAGATGTGTATCCTACCGCTATGGCTTTGCCAGGCACGGAGCCTCTCCCTGCCTGATACCACTGCTCCTCCCTGACGGGTCCTCCCCTAACAGTCTCCAAAATTGGTAGCTGTTTGGAAAGGGAATGGCCACAAAGAATGGTCACACCTACTCCCTTTGCCAACTAGAGGTCCTGGTGGTCACCCACATTCTGTCATCCTGGTCTTTGGGCGTGGGCACCTTGCTGGTGGTTTTGTCCAAAAGGTCTCTGGGATGATCTCTAGGTCATCCATCTGCCTCCAGTTCCCAAACACGGACACATTTTCCACGGGTTTAGTCACCAGGGACACCAGCAGTTGCTCTGACATCCCACGAGCTGCAGGAGGAACGTCGCACCATTCCTCCTGCCTCTTGACGGCACTGAAATAACACAGATTAGGAAATTTTTTCACACAGAGAGTGGTGGGTCTCTGGAATTCTCTGCCACAGAGGGTAGTTGAGGCCAGTTCATTGGATATATTTAAGAGGGAGTTAGATGTGGCCCTTGTGGCTAAGGGGATCAGAGGGTATGGAGAGAAGGCAGGTACGGGATACTGAGTTGGATGATCAGCCATGAACATATTGAATGGCGGTGCAGGCTCGAAGGGCCGAATGGCCTATTCCTGCACCTAATTTCTATGTTTCTATGTTTCTATATTTCTATAAGAACCAACAAACTCAACAATCTCACGCAACAGACTACACAGCAGGTTCAACAGGCTATACCTTTATCTCCTGCCCCCTGTCTGTTTTATTAGTTGCTCAATCAGCCAATTCCGATACTCCAAATAATCCGCTCCATATTTTCAAGTGCCCTGCTAAACTGTGAAGTCCTTTTATCCGTGTCATTAATATCGGCTGTAAAGCCGGGAGACCCAGCACTGGCCTTTGCAGCATCGGTCTAGTTATTGACCCATTTATCCAAGTGAATGGGCTGCCAGGCAAGTGGTCAGTGTTCTCCTGGATGGTGTAGAAGCTGCACCATCTCTTGACATGTCCCTTGTGGTCCATGGGGAAAGGTTTGAATGTGAAGAAGCGAGATCCTCCCTGGGGCCCAAGCCCCCTGGGTCACACACTGTCACATCCCCCTGGGGCCCAAGCCCCCTAGGTCACACACTGTCACATCCCCCTGGGGCCCAAACTCCCTGGGTTACACTGTCCCATCCCCCTGGGGCCCAAGCTCCCTGAGTCACACACCGTCACATCCTCCCCGGGTCACACACTGTCCAACCCTCCCCTGCTCACACACTGCCTCAGCCTCCCCGATCCTTCAGGCTGATTGTAGGGGGCAGCCGTAATCTGGCAGAGAGGAGCGGCAACACAAAGCCTGGCAAGTGAGATGGATATTATTGAGGAGGTTTTTTTTTGTTGAGTAGGTGGTTGAACAAAGGCTGGAGATGAAAAACCAAGGTGTTAGGCAGAAAGATTGAATGTTGGAGATTGTGAAAATAAAGAAAGGAATATAGGAGGCAGGAAATGGGGAGGGGAGAAATGGGTGTGAGACAGCAGAGAGAGTGGGGGGGGGGGGAAACAAGGTGAGTGGGTGGTTTAGATTGTTACATTAAATTGGAGAATTCGATGTTGATACCATTGGATTGTAGGCTACCCAAGCAGAATTTGAGGTGCTGTTGCTCCAGTGAGCACATGTCCAAGGACAGAGAGGTTGCTGTGGGAATGGGAAGAGAGTTATAATGGTTGGCAATTGGTCAGATAAAGCATTGACTCATCGACTGTTTTGCCGAACACTCGCTTTATCCGCCAATACTATTGGATTTTCCGGTTGCTACCCATTCTACTCCTTGCGCAGATTTCTCAATTTCCACTGACATTAATGCATCTCACTTCACAATTTCCAACTCTTCACTACTTTTGTTTCAAACCTGTCTTTTCATCTCCAGACTCTCCATTATCAGCCTATCAAACTCCCCTCACCTGTATCCACCTTACTCACCAGGCTTTGACCTGTCCCTCCTCTTGTCCACATTTCTCCCCACTCACCGCCACCACAATCAGCCTGAAGAAAGGTCCAGACTTGAAACGTCACCTATCCATATTCTCCAGGGATGGTAGTTGACCCACTGAGTTCCTCCAGCACATTGTCTTATTCCAATATTCTGTTTTGATCATTGTAATTAGGGGGCAGGAACAGTCAGGATGAGGGTTGCTGTTGTAGCGGGAGCCAAGGGGACTGATTCAAATGGTGTTTAATTTCTCTCTTTGAATACACAGATCTAACTCTTGCATTCTTTGAGCTCCTGACACAGTGCAACGACTTCCAATTGTTCCAGCTGACAAAATTCTATCGGGAGCGACTGAAACAGGCGATTGAAGAAAGGGTTGAAAGTCTCGGCCTCATGATGAGACGGCAGAGATATTTCAGTGAACAAGAACACGGGGTAAGTGGAAGCATCACGGTGAGTTATGTTTCCTGTCACAGAACTGACGGCATCGCGGGGGGAAGAGTGACCAATGTGGTCCCACTCAACTCGCACTGCATGTGTTGAACAGTGTAATGTAGTCACTGATCTCTGATCAGTTTGTGTCCTGTAGATCTGGTATCAGGAATACAACCTGTGACCTGGGGATTTGTGAGAATGTTCCATTCTGATCCAGCTGTTCTTCCTACACATGCATCTTAGCACAACGGTCAGGGAGCAGTAAACTTGTAAACCAGAATCAGAAACGATAATACTTCTCAAGTGTCATCGGTTTCATTGGTCACATTTAGTTCAGTTCATTAAACCACAGAGGGCATTGGGCATGAGCACAAGGAACTGCAGATGCTGGTTTACAAAAACACACAATGTACTGCACAAAGGAACTCTGTTTATGGAGATGCTGTCTGACCTACTGAATTACTCCAGGACATTGAACTGTTCGCTTATCATTCAATTGACAAATAAAATAAACAAAAGTACATTAGCTACAATCTACAATATAAACAACATCAGTTATTTACCCGTCTGTGGGAAGAGAAGCTGAGTTAATGTGCAGTGAAAGGAGGGGGTGAGCTGCGTGAAGTGTGCAAGACAGGGATGTCTGTGATCGGGTAAAACTGGGGTAGGTATTGAAATAAAATGTTATCTGGTCAATGAGTGAATGCAGGCTTACAGAGGGTAAGAATATTGCTGAAAGAACATAATTGCTTCAAAACGCAGAGCAGGAAGAACTGCAGGTTGGACTGGACGCATCCATTCCCAGTGGGATTCAGTCCAATGTGTGTGTGTGGACATGGTGTCGAAGGACCAGAAGTCTCAGCCAAATAGCCAAGTGGAAACGAAACCGAAACGGCAACGAACTGAGAGGGCGGGACGATGAAAAGCCACCTAACCAAACGGCTGCGTCGCCTACAAGCAAACTCACCGAATGCCACTCGGCCGAAAAGTCAAATAATGGCTTGTGTGTGAAAATGACCCCCAGCCTCCCGTCTCCACTGGTCAGTGATGTGATGGACGCGGGGATCTGGAACAATCGCTGACAAGTGTCGCTCCCCCCCCGGCGACATCATGTCCATTATTTGACTTTTCAGCAGCGCGGCATTGGGTGAGTTTGCTTTTAGGAGACGCTGCCTTTTCGGTTCGTTGGCTTTTAGTCGTTCCGCCCTTTCGGTTCGTTGGTGTTTCGGCTTTGTTTCCATTCGGCTATTTGGCTTCCACTTCTTTGCTTCGGCTTCTCGTCCTTCGACGCCACGTCGGGTACCATCCATGTGAGGCCAAAAGGAATTGGATTAATTTCACATCAATGTCAACACAGCCATCATTGGCCTGAATGGCCTGTTCCCGTGCTGTACTCTGCTGTGTTCTCGGACACTGCCAGCTGTGAAGTGAGTTTCACACTGTCAGGACTCTGGGAGTACACAGTTTGTCAGCACAGTGTCGTGGGTTATGAAGAGGCAATCCAATGCCTGCCACTATGCTCAAAACTACCGGAATATCCCATCAATTCCCTCCCCATTAGCATTGTCTCAGTCACGTCCCTATATATTCTTCACAGAGTGTCGCTGAGCTCGTGGTAAAGGGAAACCGCAGAGACAGTTCCACACTCTTCCTCAGTCTGGTGATGGAAAAAGGCAACCGGCCCCGGCGGGTGATGTGGGAATCCTTTGTGAAAATACAGAATGAATTACCAAAGCTGAACAAAATACTGAAAGAAATCCAGGAGCTCGGTACGGTAAATCAACACACTGAACTGAATATCACATTGAAACGCCGGAGTTAACAATGTTATTCAAGTCTGGTTTAATGAATGCTCGTTGATTTGAACAGGTCCTGATCCAGAAGAATACATGAACATCATCAGAGGTTTAACTGAATTGCCCTCTCATATGGAAGGTAAGTGTTGAAATATACAGTTCACACCAATGACTTGTTAGAATTGATGTCATACTGAAACTGTTCAGAGCTTTGCAGAATGGGAAATCAGAAGATCAAAGGCTAAGCAATTGTTAGACTGACTGACATGGGGACTCACTACGGATTGCTTCTTTGTCTGTAGATTCAGGTTAGTTTAGTGTATTGTCACACGTACTGAGGTACGGTGAAAAGCTTTTGTTGCGTGTTATCACTTCAGCAGAAAGACAACACGTGATTATAATCCAGCCATTTACAGTATAGATAAACTATGAGCGAATAACATTTTGTTTATTGCAAGGTAAAACGAGGAAAGTCCGATCTAGGATAGTCCGAGCGCAACAAAAGAGAGGAGATTAACGCAATAGAAAGGAAGGACATTAGCTTGGAGGATGTGGAATCGATATGGGTAGAGCTGCGAAACACTAAGGGGCAGAAAACGCTAGTGGGAGTTGTGTACAGGCCACCTAACAGTAGTAGTGGAGTTGGGGATGGCATCAAACAGGAAATTAGAAATGCGTGCAACAAAGGTAAAACAGTTATAATGGGTGACTTCAATCTACATATAGATTGGGTGAATCAAATGGGCAGGGGTGCTGAGGAAGAGGATTTCTTGGAATGTTCGCGGGATAGTTTTCTAAACCAACATGTAGAGGAACCAACAAGAGAGCAGGCTACTCTAGACTGGGTATTGAGTAATGAGGAAGGGTTAGATAGCAGTCTTGTGTGCGTGGCCCCTTGGGCAAGAGTGACCATAATATGGTTGAGTTCTTCATTAGGATGGAGAGTGACATTGTTAATTCAGAAACAAGGGTTCTGAACTTTCAGACGTGAATTGGCCAAGATAGACAGGCAGGTGATTCTTAAAAGGTTGACATTGGATGTGCAATGGAAGGTATTACATAGAAACATAGAAATTAGGTGCAGGAGTAGGCCATTCGGCCCTTCGAGCCTGCACCGCCATTCAATATGATCATGGCTGGTCTTCCAACTCAGTATCCCGTACCTGCCTTCTCTCCATACCCTCTGATCCCCTTAGCCGCAAGGGCCACATCTAACTAATGAACTGGCCTCAACTACCCTCTGTGGCAGAGAGTTCCAGAGACCCACCACTCTCTGTGTGAAAAAATTCCTTCTCATCTCGGTCCTAAAGGATTTCCCCCTTATCCTTAAGCTGTGACCCCTTGTCCTGGACCTCCCCAACATCGGGAACAATCTTCCTGCATCTAGCCTGTCCAACCCCTTAAGAATCTTGTAAGTTCTCCTAAATTCTAGAGAGTATAAACCGAGTCTATGCAGTCTTTGTTCATAAGACAGTCCTGACATCCCAGGAATCAGTCTGGTGAACCTTCGCTGCACTCCCTCTATGGCAATAATGTCCTTCCTCAGATTTGGTGACCAGAACTGTACGCAATACTCCAGGTGTGGCCTCCCCAAGACCCTATACAACTGAAGTAGAACCTCCCTGCTCCTATACTCAAATCCTTCTGCTATGAAAGCTAACATACCATTGGCTTTCTTCACTGCCTGCTGTACGTGCATGCCTACTTTCAATGACTGGTGTACCATGACACCCAGGTCGCGCTGCATCTCCCCTTTTCCTAATCGGCCACCATTTAGATAGTAGTCGGGTTTCCTATTTTTGCCACCAAAGTGGATAACCTCACATTTATCCACTTTATACTGCATCTGCCAAACATTTGCCCACTCACCCAGCCAATCCAAGTCACCTTGCATTCTCCTAGCATCCTCCTCACAGCTAACACTGCCCCCCAGCTTAGTGTCATCCGCAAACTTGGAGATATTGCCTTCAATTCCCTCATCCAGATCATTTATGTATATTGTAAATAGCTGGGGGCCCAGCACTGAGCCTTGCGGTACCCCACTAGTCACTGCCTGCCATTGTGAAAACGACCCGTTAACTCCTACTCTTTGCTTCCTGTTTGCCAGCCATTTCTCTATCCACATCAATACTGAACCCCAATGCCATATGCTTTAAGTTTATATACTAATCGCTTATGTGGGACCTTGTCGAAAGCCTTCTGGAAGTCCAGATACAGCACATCCACTGGTTCTCCCCCATCCACGCTACTAGTTACATCCTCGAAAAATTCCACAAGATTCGTCAGACATGATTTACCTTTCGTAAATCTATGCTGACTTTGTCCAATGATTTCACCTATTAAAAGACTTCATGGATGAACTACAACAATTGTTCATCCCAGTTTGACAAAAGAATAAATCAGGGAAAGTATGCATCCGTGGATAACAAGGGAAATCAGGGATAATATCAAAACAAAAGATGAAGCATACAAATTAGCCAGAAAAAGCAACCTACCAGAGGACTGGGAGAAATCAGAGTCCAGCAGAGGAGAGCAAAGGGCTTAATTAGGAAAGGGAAAATAGATTATGAAAGAAAACTGGCAGGGAACATAAAAACTGACTGCAAACGTTTTTATAGATATGTGAAGAGAAAAAGATTAGTTAAAACAAATGTAGGTCCCTTGCAGTCAGAACCAGGTGAATTGATCATGGGGAACAAGGACATGGCAGACCAACTGAATAACTACTTTGGTTCTGTCTTCACTAAGGAAGACATAAATTATCTGCCGGAAATAGCAGGCGACCGAGGGTCAAATGAGATGGAGGAATTGAGTGAAATGGTTAGCCAGGAAGTGGTGTTGGGTAAATTGAATGGATTAAAGGCCGATAAATCCCCAGGGACAGATAGGCTGCATCCCAGAGTACTTCAGGAAGTAGCCTCAGAAATAGTGGATGCATTAGTGATAATTTTTCCAAACTCTTTAGATTCTGGAGTAGTTCCTGAGGATTGGTGGGTAGCTAATGTAACCCCACTTTTCAAAAAGGGAGGGAGAGAGAAAACGGGGAATTACAGACCAGTTAGTCTAACATCGGCAGTGGGGATAATGCTAGTCAGTTATTAAAAATGGGATAGCAGCACATTTGGAAAGCGGTGAAATCATTGGACAAAGTCAGCATGGATTTATGAAAGGTAAATCATGTCTGACGAATCTTATTGAATTTTTTGAGGATGTAACTGGTAGAGTGGATAAGGGAGAACCAGTGGATGTGTTATATCTGGACTTTCAGAAAGCTTTCGACAAGGTCCCACACAAGAGATTAGTATACAAACTTAAAGCACACGGTATTGGGGGTTCAGTATTGATGTGGATAGAGAACTGGCTGGCAGACAGGAAGCAAAGAGTAGGAGTAAACGAGTCATTTTCAGAATGGCAGGCAGTGACTAGTGGGATACCGCAAGGCTCAGTGCTGGGACCCCAGCTATTTACAATATATATTAATGATTTGGACGAGGGAATTGAATGCAACATCTCCAAGTTTGCAGATGACACGAAGCTGGGGGGCAGTGTTAGCTGTGAGGAGGATGCAAGGAGGCTAAAAAGTGACTTGGATAGGCTGGGTGAGTGGGAAATGCATGGCAGATGCAGTATGATGTAGATAAATGTGAGCTTATCGACTTTGGCGACAAAAACAGGAAAGTAGACTATTATCTGAATGGTGGCTGATTAGGAAAAGGGGAGATGCAATGAGACCTGGGTGTCATGGTACACCAGTCATTGAAAGCAGGCATGCAGATGCAGCAGGCAGTGAAGAAAGCGAATGGTATGTTAGCATTCAAAGAGAAAGGATTTGAGTACAGGAGCAGGGAGGTTCTACTGCAGTTGTACAGGGTCTTGGTGAGACCACACCTGGAGTATTGCATACAGTTTTGGTCTCCAAATCTGAGGAAAGACATTCTTGCCATAGAGGGAGTACAGAAAAGGTTCACCAGACTGATTCCTGGGATGTCAGGACTTCCATATGAAGAAAGACTGGATAGGCTCGGCTTGATTGCGCTAAAATTTAGAAGATTGAGGGGGGATCTTATAGAAACTTACAAAATTCTTAAGGGGTTGGACAGGCGAGATGCAGAAAGATTGTTCCCGATGTTGGGGAAGTCCAGAAGAAGGGGTCACAGTTTAAGGATAAGGGGGAAGTCTTTTAGGACCGAGATGAGAAAAACATTTTTCACACAGAGAGTGGTGAGTCTGTGGAATTCTCTACCACAGAAGGTAGTTGAGGCCAGTTCATTGGCTATATTTAAGAGGGAGTTAGATGTCGCACTTGTGGCTAGAGGGATCAGGGGGTATGGAGAGAAGGCAGGTACGGGATACTGAGTTGGATGATCAGCAATGATCATATTGAATGCCGGTGCAGGCTCGAAGGGCCGAATGGCCTACTCCTGCACCTATTGTCTATGTTTCTAGAGAGGTCGATAGTAGTTCCCAGATCACTCGATCTCTGACATACTCTGGATTACACTGCTTTATTTCAAATCCTCCAGGCATTAATTGTACAAGGCTTTGTAATGTATCAGGTTGTGGGAGAGAATTGTTAAATCCAATGCACAACCGGAGAGGAATGTGTGTGCAGTGATGTCGCACACACTCCTGGATGGGCCCTGACACACTGTGTAACCCACACACTGCTGGATAGAGTCCTGACACACTGTGTAACCCCACACACTCCTGGATGGGCCCTGACACTCCGTGTAACCCCACACACTCCTGGATAGAGTCCTGACACACTGTGTAACCCACACACTCCTGGATGGGCCCTGACACTCTGTGTAACCCCACACACTCCTGGATGGGTCCTGACACACTGTGTAACCCACACACTCCTGGATGGGCCCTGACACACTGCGTAACCCCACACACTCCTGGATAGATTCTTGACACACTGTGTAACCCCACACACTCCTGGATAGAGTCCTGACACACTGTGTAATGTTGAGTTTTGAGTTGTCATCTAACATTGTGACATTATCTGCCTGTTCCCATGCAAGATGTTCAACAGAAACACAAGGAGACTCTGCGAGTACAGACTGAAACACTGAGTGTGAACACCATCCTGATGAACGAGAAGGTTAAGGATTTCCAGCTGCTTGATCGCTGAGCTCACAATCATCTCCACTGTTCGAGATCGGACACTGGTGGAACATGAGCTGCTGGCAAGAGGCCGGGACCATGAAGAGTGGAGAGAGGAATGTCTCCGGAGAGAGCTGGAAAAAATCAGGACTGATCAATTGTTCCACAGCAGCTTTACCCGGAGTAAATCCGGATCTGGGAGTTTGTCTGCCGTGGCCGGAGTCGCGGGGATCGGAAAAACAACAATGGTGCAAAAGATTGTTCATGACTGGGCCATGGGGAAAATATACAAACACTTCCAGTTTGTCTTCAGTTTCAAATTCCGGGATTTGAACACTATTAACTGCAGAGTAACCCTGAGGGAACTGATTCCGGATCAGTATCCTTACTTTAAGAATGTCCTGGGAGAGGTCTGGAAGAACCCAGAGGGATTAATGTTTATATTCGACGGTCTGGATGAATTCAAGGGCAGAATCGATTTTGCTGACAGTCGGAGAGACACAGAACCTAAGCACCAGTGCCCAGATCCCGAGTGGTGGTGTGAAGTGTCTGACATTGTGTACAGTTTAATCCAGCACAAGCTGCTCCCAGGGTGTTCAGTGCTAGTGACCACCCGCCCCACTGCGTTACATTTACTGGAAAAGGCAGTGATCAGTGTCCGGGCTGAAATCCTGGGATTTGTTGGTGAGGAACGGAAGGAATATTTCACCAGGTATTTTGAAGATCAGTCGGTGGCAACAGCTGTTTTCAAACACGTGGAGGAGAACGAGATCCTGTACACCATGAGCTACAATCCCTCCTACTGCTGGATCCTTGTCCTGACACTGGGCCCCTTCTTCACACAAACACACCGGGACCCGCAGCGAGTTCCCAAGACCATCACCCAACTATATTGCTACTTTATTTACAACATCCTGAAAAACCACGACCGTGAGATTGAGAGCCTCCGTGAGGTGTTACTGAGGCTTGGTCAGATGGCCTTCACTGGAGTGGCTGAGAAGAAGATTGTGTTCACAGATGGAGATTTGATCAAATACAATCTGCAGCCTTCCCAGTTCCTGTCCGGGTTCCTGATGGAACTTTTGGAGAGAGAGGATTCAGCCCGGAGCGTGGTGTACACCTTCCCGCACCTCACCATTCAAGAGTTTGTAGCCGCACTCGCACAATTCCTGACTGTAGATCCCGAGAATATCGTGAAATTCCTGTCTGAAGTCCACAGCACGACAGACGGGCGATTTGAAGTATTTCTCCGTTTTGTCGCTGGTCTCTCCTCCCCACGGGCAGCTTGGATCCTGGAGGAGTTTCTGGGTAAATTCCCTCATCAAACAATCTGCCGAGTGATTGACTGGGTGAAGGAGGAGGTTCAACGTCAGATTAGAAATGTAGTGAGTGAGTTTGGTAAAAGGAGGCTCCTGAACACGATGCACTACCTGTTTGAGTCTCAGAATCCTGTACTGGCTCAGCAGACACTGGGATCTGTGGAATCACTTTCATTCAGTGGACTGGGACTGACCCCGATTGACTGTGCGGTCCTGTCTCATGTCATCAGGCCCTGTGATACAATCAAACGCCTCGATCTGGAGAGCTGCCGCATTCAGTGTGAAGGTCTCCAGCGGCTGGGACCGGCTCTGCACAAGTGTCAGGACTTGAGGTAACTGTCCGTTTGACACTAGCACTGAACTGTAAAATGTTTTCACTATTTTGTTATTAAGTCCAGCACCCCTTCTATGGGGCCGAGCTAGCGGCCGTCACTGTGCACGGGGGGGGAGGGGGGCACCCCTCCTATTTTACCCTCCTCCGCTCCCCCGGGTCACCGGTTGCCGACTCCGTCCTCCCCCCCCCCCCACACGGGTCACCAGTCGTCGACTCCGCCCCCCCCCCCCCCCACCCCCGGGTCACCAGTTGTTGACTCCGTCCTCCACCCCCCCCCCCCCGGTCACTAGTGGTCGACTCCGTCCCCCAATCCCCATCCCCCCCTCCCGGGTCACCAGTTGTCGACTCTGTCCGCCCCCCTCCCACGGGTCACCAGTTGTCGACTCCGTCCTCCCCCCCCCCCCCCCTCCCATGGGTCACCAGTTGTCGACTCCGTCCCCCCCCCCCCCTCCCCCGGGTCTGCGTGTTGCCGCCGTTCTCTACACGGGGAACATTATCCGGTCGTCGGGGAATGAGAATAAACGGTGAAAGTCACCAAACACCACAACCACAGAGATTTGTTCAATAATTTGCCGAGGCGCTTCCATTAATATCCGTTTGGGAGAAGTTGTCTATCTCAGCCTCGCCGGGGTTTGTATCCGTCTGTTCCTTTCTCTGTCTGTTTGTGTTTAGACTGGGAGACATCGACCTGGGAGATTCCGGAGTGAAACTGGTATCTGCGGCTCTGAGGAACCCGGACTGTAAAATACAGAGACTGGGGTAAGTCCCAGACTGTGAGAGATTGTGTTTACACTCACTGGGTGTTTGACACTGAACATTAATATGATCAGTAATTGTGTCACTGATAAACACTGGGGATTTGCACCGTCTCCTGTCTCCCTGTGTCCCTCACCCTCACTCTCCCTCATCTCCAGTCTACAACGTGTCGGTCTCACAGATTCTGGAGCCGAGGATCTCGTCTCCGCTCTCAGTACAAACCACACGGTGACGGAGCTGTACCTGAGTGATAATAAACTGGGAGATTCTGGAGTGAAACTGGTGTCTGCGGCTCTGAGGAACCCGGACTGTAAAATACAGAGACTGGAGTAAGTCCCAGACTGTGAGAGATTGTGTTTACACTCACTGGGTGTCTGACACTGAACATTAATATGTTTAAGAAGGAAAAGCAGATTCGGGAAAAATCGAAGGTGGACAAAAATGCTGGAGAAACTCAGCGTGTGAGGCAGCATCTATAGAGTGAAGGAATAGGTGACGTTTCGCTTCGGGACCCTTCTTCAGACTGATGCCGGGGGGGGAGGGGGGAGAAAGGAAGAGGCGGAGACAGTGGGCTGTGGGAGAGCTGGGAAGGGGAGGGGAAAGAGGGAGAGAGCAGGGACCACCTGAAATTGGAGAAGTCAATGTTCATACCGCTGGGGTGTAAACTACCCAAGCGAAATATGAGGTGCTGCTCCTCCAATTTACGGTGTGCCTCACTCTGGCCATGGAGGAGGCCCAGGACAGAAAGGCGGGGATGGGGCCTCAACAACTTTGCATTTGAATCCTCCCATTTCCTCCAAATCCAAGGCGTAGCTATGGGCACGCGCATGGGCCCAAACTATGCCTGCCTCTTTGTAGGTTACGTCGAACAATCCTTGTTCGAAACATACCAGGGCCCCATCCCCGACCTCTACCTCCGTTACATCGACGACTGCATTGGTGCTACCTCCTGCACCCACACACAACTCACTGACTTCATCCATTTCACCACTAACTTCCATCCGGTACTCACATACACCTGGACCATTTCCGACACTTCCCTCCATTTCTAGACTTCACTATCTCCATCGCAGGTAATAGACTACTGACCGACATCCACTATAAACCCACTGACTCCCACGGCTCTCTGGACTACACTCCTTCCCACCCTGCTTCCTGTAAGGACTCCATCCCCTATTCCCAATTCCTCTGTCTACACCGCATCTGCTCCCAGGATGAGATGTTCCAACCCAGGGCATCGGAGGTGTCATTCTTCAGGGAACGGGGGATCCCCTCTTCCACTATAGATGAGGCTCTCACCAGGGTCTCTTCTGTACCCCGTAACTCTGTTCTCTCTCCCCATCCCCCCACTCGTAACAAGGACAAAGCCCCCTTGTCCTCACCTTCCGCCCTACCAGACGTCACATGCAACAGATAATCCTCCGACATTTTCGCCCCCTCCATCGGGATCCCACCACTGGCCACATATTCCCATCTCCTACCCTTTTGGCTTTCCGCAGAGACCACTCCCTCCGTAACTCCCTGGTCAATTTGTCCCTTTCCACCCAAACCACCCCCTTCCCTGGTACTTTCCCTTGCAACCGTAGGAAACGCTACATTTGTCGCTTTACCTTCCCCCTTGAATCCATCCAAGGACCCAAACAGTCATTCCAGGTGAGGCAGAGGTACACCTGCACCTCCTCCAACCTCATCTATTGCATCCGCTGCTCTAGATGTCAGCTGCTCTACATCGGTGAGACCAAGCGTAGGCTTGGCGATCGCTTCACCCAACACCTCCGCTCGGTCCGCAATAACCAACCTGATATCCCGGTGGCTCAGCACTTCAACTCCCTCTCCCATTCCCAATCCCACCTTTCTGTCCTGGCCCCCCTCCATGGCCAGAGTGAGGCCCACCGTAAATTGGAGGAGCAGCACCTCATATTTCGCTTGGGCAGTTTACACCCCAGCGGTATGAACATTGACTTCTCCAATTTCAGGTGGTCCCTGCTCTCTCCCTCTTTCCTCTCCCCTTCCCAGCTCTCCCACAGCCCACTATGTCCGCCTCTTCCTTTCTTCTTCCCGCCCCCACCCCCACATCAGCCTGAAGAAGGGTCTCGACCCAAAACTTCACATATTCCTTCACTCCATAGATGCTGCACCTGCTGAGTTTCTCCAGTATCTTTGTCTACCGTGAACATTAATATGATCAGTAATTGTGTCACTGATAAACACTGGGGATTTGCACCGTCTACTGTCTCTCTGTGTCCCTCACCCTCACTCTCTCTCATCTCCAGGCTACAACGTGGCGGTCTCACAGATTCTGGAGCCGAGGATCTCGTCTCCGCTCTCAGTACAAACCACACGGTGACATGGCTGGACCTGAGTGGGAATAAACTGGGAGATTCCGGAGTGAAACTGGTGTCTGCGGCTCTGAGGAACTCGGATTGTAAAATACAGAGACTGGGGTAAGTCCCAGACTGTGAGAGATTGTGTTTACACTCACTGGGTGTCTGACACTGAACATTAATATGTTTAAGAAGGAACAGCAGATTCGGGAAAAATCGAAGGTGGACAAAAATGCTGGAGAAACTCAGCGGGTGAGGCAGCATCTATAGAGTGAAGGAATAGGTGACGTTTCGCGTCGAGACCCTTCTTCAGACTTATGTCGGGGGGGGAGGGGGGAAGAAAGGAAGAGGCGGACACAGTGGGCTGTGGCGGAGCTGGGGAGGGGAAAGAGGGAGAGAGCAGGGACTACCTGAAATTGGAGAAGTCAATGTTCATACCGCTGGGGTGTAAACTGCCCAAGCGGAATATGAGGTGCTGCTCGTCCAATGTACGGTGGGCCTCACTCTGGCCGTGGAGGAGGCCCAGGACAGAAAGGTGGGATTGGGAATGGGAGGGTGAGTTGAAGTGCTGAGCCACCGGGAGGTCAGGTTGGTTAACGTGGACCGAGCAGAGGTGTTGGGTGAAGCGATCGCCAAGCCTACGCTTGGTCTCACCGATGTAGAGCAGCTGACATCTAGAGCAGCGGATGCAATAGATGAGGTTGGAGGAGGTGCAGGTGAACCTCTGCCTCACCTGGAACAACTGCTTGTGTCCTTGGATGGAGTCAAGGGGGGAGGTAAAGCGACAAATGTAACATCTCCTGCGGTTGCAAGGGAAAGTACCACGGAAGGGGGTGGTTTGGGTGGGAAGGGACGAATTGACCAGGGAGTTACGGAGGGAGTGGTCTCTGCGGAAAGCCAAAAGGGGAGGAGATGGGAATATGTGGCCAGTGGTGGGATCCCGATGGAGGGGGCGAAAATGTTGGAGGATTATCTGTTGTATGTGACGGCTGGTAGGGTGGAAGGTGAGGACAAGGGGGACTTTGTCCTTGTTACAAGTGGGGGGATGGGGAGTGAGAGTTACGGGGTATAGAAGAGACCCTGGTGAGAGCCTCATCTATAGTAGAAGAGGGGAACCCCCGTTCCCTGAAGAATGAGGACATCTCCGATGCCCTGGTTTGAAACATCTCATCCTGGGAGCAGATGCGGCGTAGACGGAGGAATTGGGAATAGGGGATGGAGCCCTTACAGGAAGCAGGGTGGGAAGGAGTGTAGTCCAGAGAGCCGTGGGAGTCAGTGGGTTTATAGTGGATGTCGGTCAGTAGTCTGTTACCTGCGATGGAGATAGTGAGGTCTTGAAATGTAGGGAAGTTTTGGAAATGTTCCAGGTGTATGTGAGTGCCGGATGGAAGTTAGTGGTGAAATGGATGAAGTCAGTGAGTTGTGTGTGGGTGCAGGAGGTAGCACCAATGCAGTCGTCGATGTAGCGGAGGTAGAGGTCGGGGATGGGGCCCTGGTACGTTTCGAACAAGGATTGTTCGACGTACCCTACAAAGAGGCAGGCATAGTTTGGGCCCATAGCTACGCCTTGGATTTGGAGGAAATGGGAAGAGTCAAATGCAAAGTTGCTGAGGCCCCATCCCCGACCCTGAGACCAAGCGTACGCTTGCCGATCGCTTCACCCAACACCTCCGCTCGGTCCACAATAACCAACCTGATCTCCCGGTGGCTCAGCACTTCAACTCCCCCTCCCAATCCCACCTTTCTGTCCTGGGCCTCCTCCACGGCCAGAGTGAGGCCCACCGTAAATTGGAGGAGCAGCACCTCATATTTCGCTTGGGTAGTTTTTACCCCAGCGGTATGAACATTGACTTCTCCAATTTCAGGTAGTCCCTGCTCTCTCCCTCTTTCCCCTCCTCTTCCCAGCTCTCCCACAGCCCACTGTCTCCGCCTCTTCCTTTCTTCTTCCCCCCCCCTCACCCCCACATCAGCCTGAAGAAGGGTCTCGACCCAAAACTTCACATATTCCTTCACTCCATAGATGCTGCACCTGCTGAGTTTCTCCAGTATCTTTGTCTACCGTGAACATTAATATGATCAGTAATTGTGTCACTGATAAACACTGGGGATTTGCACCGTCTCCTGTCTCTCTGTGTCCCTCACCCTCACTCTCATCTCCAGGCTGTACAGTGTCGGTCTCACAGATTCTGGAGCCGAGGATCTCGTCTCTGCTCTCAGTACAAACCACACGGTGATGGAGCTGGACCTGAGTGGGAATAAACTCGGAGATTCCGGAGTGAAACTGGTGTCTGCGGCTGTGAGGAACCCGGACTGTAAAATACAGACACTGGGGTAAGTCCTAGACTGTGAGAGATTGTGTTTACACTCACTGCGTGTCCGACACTGAACATTAATATGATCAGTAATTGTGTCACTGATAAACACTGGGGATTTGCACCGTCTCCTGTCTCTCTGTGTCCCTCACCCTCTCTCTCATCTCCAGGCTGAACGATGTCGGTCTCACAGATTCTGGAGCCGAGGATCTCGTCTCCGCTCTCAGTACAAACCCCTCACTGACGGAGCTGGACCTGGCACACAACTCCCTCACGGACCGATGTGTCCCCGCTCTCCGCCGCCTCATACTGACCCGCCCGAGTCTGAAGCTGATCCGGTGAGTGTTTGTGTTAATGTTTAATGTGATAAAATATCAGGGGATCCATCCATCCGCGGGCTTCTTTCTCCTGTGATTTTGTTCTGTAAGTGTTGTTGAAATATTAACCCCAGACCCTGTTATTGACACTGTTGTTTCATCTGTTTATTTCCACTTTATTCCTCGACTTGTTTCAGGCTGGGGGTGAATAAGTTCAGTCCGACCGGGAAGAAGGAACTGAGGTCGCTGCAGGAACCCAGACCCGGACTGATTGTGGACGTGTGAACATCTCGTGGTGTGAACGTCACCGCCCGCCCTGGGGACCGGAATATTGTTTGCCGATTTCCCACCCCCCCCCCCGCCCTCCCTTTTAAACCTCCTGCTCCCCCCCTAATGCTCCATCCTCCTGCTCCCCCCCTCCTGAATAGAGCCAATGAACTGGCCTCAACTACCTTCTGTGGCAGAGAATTCCACAGATTCACCACTCTCTGTGTGAAAAATGTGTTTTTCTCATCTCGGTCCTAAAAGACTTCCCCCTTATCCTGAAACTAAACCCCTTGTTCTGGCCTTCCCCCAACATCGGGGTATTGTTAATAAAGACATTTGTATCTTTGTACTCAACCTATAAGCTAGTATGTAACATTATAATATGGTGTGTAACCTTTAGCTGTGGCTGGGAAATAAGGTTGGCGAAATACAGTGAGTTACAGTGACAGCTGGGAGATTCGAGTGATAGTTGGAATTTAAGGGTGGCAATAGAAGGAGAGATATGAGGGGAGGTGTAAGAATCTAGATAAGTTAGATAAGACTGAACCAAGGTCAGAAGTTAATGGTGGCGAGGCAGAGAATGTCAGAATAGAAGATGGATTGATGCGAGAGGTGTATGGAGCATAGAAACATAGACAATAGGTGCAGGAGGAGGCCATTCGGCCCTTCGAGCCTGCACCGCCATTCAATATGATCATGGCTGATCGTCCCCAATCAATAACCCGTGCCTGCCTTCTCCCCATATCCCTTGTCTCCACCAGCCCCTAGAGCTCTATCTAACTCTCTCTTAAATCCATCCAGTGATTTGGCCTCCACTGCCCTCTGTGGCAGGGAATTCCATAAATTCACAACTCTCTGGGTAAAAAAGTTTTTTGTCAGCTCAGTCTTAAATGACCTTCTACCGCTGCACCACAGAGAGCATACTAACGTATGGCATCTCTGTGTGGTATCTCAGCTGCACGGAGGCGGAGAGGAGAGCTCTTCAGCGCGTTGTCCACAGAGCACAACAGATTATTGGGACACCGCTACCAGCCTTGGAGGGTATCTACCACACACGGTGCCTCAGGAAGGCCGTCAGCATACATAAAGACTCCTCTCACCCTTGTAATGGACTGTTCGAACTACTCCCTTCCGGCAGACGTTACAAGGCCTTCTACGCCCGCACCACCACTCAGGAACAGCTTCATTCCCAGAGCTATAGCGGCTCTGAACCGACCCTGCTGAGTACCCCCCCCCACCCCCATGGACTGTCTCCCCCGGCCTCGCACCTCAGTCTGGGTTGATTTTACTGGTCTAATGTTCGTTTTCACAAACCTTGTTCTCAGGGTATTTAAACCTACATTTTATTTGTCGATTAAGTTATGACATCGGATGGAAGTTGCAAACCAAATCTCGTTGCACTTATGTGTAATGACAATAAAATATATTATTGTTATTATTCTAAGACTGTGGCCCCTGGTTATGGACTGGCCCAACATTGGGAACATTTTTCCTGCATCTAGCTTGTCCAGTCCTTTTATAATTTTATATGCATGCAAGATAAGGTAGAGGAGATATGGCTGTAAAACTGTAATAAAAAGCAGCCTGTTGCTGTGATCTGGGAGCAGTCGGAGAACGGACAGGCGGGCGGGTATCTTCTCTGAGTTTTCCAGCCGAGGTTTGCAAATAAAGGCTTTTCGTCATTTTGGAGAATTCTCCATGTCTGTGTCATCTTATCCAACTGTGAATCTTGTAACCACGACACACCACGTTAAAGCCAGCAGGCCGGCGGTCGGAGGCTCATTTCTGGCTCCGCCTTGCTAAAGGTCCGCACGGGGGGAGGGCGAAATGTGACTGCGAGAAAAGCCGCATCTCCGTCCAAGTGAGTGACTGGAAACTGTTTTCCCCCCCATTCCCCCTTTTAAGGGTCAACAAACATGGGCTGCCAGTAACTAACATGGCCGCCCTGGGCTTCACTCTCATTGACTTCAATGGGGAAGCCCTGATCAAAGATGGCCGCCTCTTCGCTTCACCTCCCATTAACTTCAATGGAAGGCTGCCAGTAACTAAGATGGCCGCCGCCCCGGGCTTCACCTCCCATTGACTTCAATGGAAGTTCCTTGACCAAAGATTTGAGTCTAGGAGCAGGCAGGTTCCACTGCAGTTGTACAGGGTCTTGGTGAGACCACACCTGGAGTATTGCGTACCGTTTTGGTCTCCTAATCTGAGGAAAGACATTCTTGCCATAGAGGGAGTACAGAGAAGGTTCACCAGACTGATTCCTGGGATGGCAGGACTTGAAGAAAGACTGGATAGACTCAGCTTGTACTCGCTTGAACTTAGAAGATTGAGGGGGGATCTTATAGAAACTTACAAAATTCTTAAGGGGTTGGACAGGCTAGATGCAGGAAGATTGTTCCCGATGTTGGGGAAGTCCAGGACAAGGGGTCACAGTTTAAGGATAAGGGGGAAATCTTTTAGGACCAAGATGAGGAAAACATTTTTATTTCACACAGAGAGTGATGAGTCTGTGGAATTCTCTGCCACAGAAGGTGGTTGAGGCCAGTTCATTGGCTATATTTAAGAGGGAGTTAGATGTGGCCCTTGTGGCTAACGGGATCAGGGGGTATGGAGAGAAGGCAGGTACAGGATACTGAGTTGGATGATCAGCCATGATCATATTGAATGGTGGTGCAGGCTCGAAGGGCCGAATGGCCTACTCCTGCACCTATTTTCTATGTTTCTATGGCCGCCTCACTGCAGAGGGAAAAGAGATAGAGAAGGAGAGGGAGAGAAGGGAAAGAGAAGAGGAAGCCAGAGGACGGGAGAGAGAAGAAGACGGAGAGAGACAAATAAATGAAGACTGCCAGTAGCCAAGATGGCCGCCCAGTGCTTCACTCCCATTGACTTCAATGGGAGGGCCCTGACCAAAGATGGCTGCACCCTGTCCTCACCTCCCATTGACTATTTTCAACCTCTCACTTCTGAGGTCTGAGGTCCCCACCTGCTTCAAAAGGCCATCAATTATACCAGTGCCCAAGAAGAGCAAGGTGACGTGCCTCAATGACTAACGACCTGTGGCACTAACACCTGTGGTGATGAAGTGCTTTGAGAGGTTGATCATGGAGCAAATCAACTCCTACCTCGACAAAAACCTGGACCCACTGCAGTTCGCTTACCGCCACAACAGATCAACGGTGGATGCGATCTCGCTGGCTCTCCACTCCGCCCTGGACCACTTGGAGAACAAAAACTCATATGTCAGGCTGTTATTCATCGATTACAGCTCGGCATTTAACACAATCATCCCCTCCAAGCTGGTTATCAAACTCGCAAAACTGGGTCTCTGCGCAACCCTCTGCAATTGGATCCTCGACTTCCTCATTCACAGACCACAGTCTGTTCATATTGGTGGAAATGTGTCAGACTCGATAACAATCAGCACGGGAGCACCTCAAGGTTGCGTGCTCAGCCCCCTGCTGTACTCACTCTATACTTATGACTGCGTAGCCGGTCATAGTGCGAACTCCATCATCAAGTTCGCTGACGACACCACTGTTGTGGTACGTATCACTGATGGGGATGAGTCAGAGTATAGAAGAGAGATCGAGCGACTGTCCATATGGTACCAGCACACAACCTGGCCCTCAACATCAGCAAAACCAAGGAACTGTTTGTGGACTTTGGATGGAGTAAGATGGGGACCCACAGTCCTGTTTATATAAACGGGTCGATGGTTGAAAGGGTCAAGAGCTTCAAATTCCTGGGTGTGCACATCTGTGAAGATCTTTCCTAGTCCGAGAACACAGATGCAGTTATTAAGAAAGCTCTTCAGCGCCTCTACTTCCTGAGAAGATTACGGAGAGTCGGTCTGTCAAGGAGGACTCTCTCTGTCTTCTACAGGTGCACAGTAGAGAGCTTGCTGACCGGTTGCATCGTGGCTTGGTTCGGCAACTTGAGTGCCCTGGAGAGGAAAAGACTACAAAAAGTAGTAAACACTGCCCAGTCCATCATCGGCTCTGACCTTCCTTCCATCGAGGGGATCTATCGCAGTCGCTGCCTCAAAAAGGCCGGCAGCATCATCAAGAACCCACACCACCCTGGTCACACACTCATCTCCCTGCTACCTTCGGGTAGAAGGTACAGGAGCCTGAGGACTGCAACGACCCGGTTCAGGAATAGCAACGCCCCCACAGCCATCAGACTATTAAACCTGGCTCGGACAAAACTCTGAACATTAATACCCCTCCATCTGTTATTTGCACTTTATTAATTTATTCATTAATGTGTCTATTTACGTATATAATTGTAGTCAATGCCTACTATGTTCTGTTGTGCTATGCAAAGAAAGAATTTCATTGTCCTGTCAGGGACACATGACAATAAACTCTTTTGACTTGACTTTTGACTTTTGATATAATTTCACTTTCTTGTTCTCCTTTCTGTTGAGTATGTTATGTATCTATCTGCAGTTATGCCCACCATCCCCTTTTGAATCTTGTACAACATGGCTAGTCTGTTCCTTGCCCTTCTTGTTTCCAGCGGTTCCCACTCCAGGTTGGACAGCATCTGGGTGAGACTGCTACCTCTATTGTAGTTCCCGATGCAAAAGCGGCTGCTTTCCTCTGCAGTTCTCCCTTCTGGGATTCGTAGCGTGTAGTGCTAAACCTTATGTTTGACAAGGCCACAATAATTACATTAGTAGAGTCATTTATCCTGCAAATGAATGTATACATATGATTTATTTTGGATAGCTTCTAAAGTATTGACTCCTGCAGCCACAAACATGTTACTAGCACTACACCATCTAGGTTTCCTTAGCAGTGTTCTCATGGCATCATTATATGACACCTTTAGTCTCTACAAACTTGTCTTTCCATAGTTCGCCCACAGATGCGCAGTATAGAGCGGTGTGCAATATGCTCTATATAGAGAGAGAGACATATATATATATATATGTAGAGAGAGACATATATATATAGAGAGAGACAAATATATATATATATATATAGAGAGAGAGAGGGAGAGAGAGAGATATATATATATAGAGAGAGAGACAGACAGACATATATATATATATATATAGAGAGAGAGAGACATATATATATATATCTGTCTCTCTCTGTAGATATATATATGTCTGTCTCTCTATCTCTCTCTCTATATATATATAGAGAGAGAGAGAGACAGACAGACAGATATATATTTAGAGAGACAGACATATATATATCTATAGAGAGAGACAGATATATATATATATAGAGAGAGAGAGACAGATATATAGATATATATATATATAGAGAGAGAGAGACATATATTAGTAATGTTACAACATTTTGAGATTTTAAAATTCAAGTCTGCAATTTATCCCATCAGATAAAGCATAAAAAGAAGTTTAATTTGACACCTAATTCACTTTCATATCTTCAGTATTACAAAAGTTATGGCCATTTTCATCCTCGGAAATTAGCATCTTGTTCCCTATTGCTTTTCCATTGATGTAACACAAAAGCTGTGATCGAGGGCAGTCAAAAGCCCATAACTTTCTTAAAAATTAAGAAAACTGAATGAAGTGTTCAGTTATTATAGATTGAGGCATTCTGAAACTAATATGAAACAATCTTACTTGGATGACCTGAAATTAAAACATATAATTAGTTAGTTACCCAATTGTAGCTAATTACAAAATTCAATTACTAGATTCTATCCATTTCTTAAGAAAAGATTAGCATTTTTAAATAGCCAAAGTGTCCAAATAACAGTCACACAAGAATTCACAATATAACATGATTTTTAAATCTCATTGTCATTAATTTATAGGCCAATTTGAAGGAATTTATTGTTTACTTCCCGTAAATTAATGGCCATTTAAATCAACTTGCGAGTGGGATTTTGTGGAACGCGATGGATTAGAAGGTTGCGGTTGCAGTGAATTTAAACCCCATATCGGCAGGAAAAATACTGCCGGTTCGTATGGGGAATAAATCACCGTTTCGCAACATGAAATGTTGATTAAGGTCATCTAAACAAGCAAGTTTATATGTAAAAATAAACAGCTTTCACTTACCTGTCCCCTACGTAAAATCCATCCCCATTGTCGGCGTTCACGGCATTAGGAGCTAATTTTTATTTTACTGCAGCGCTGAAATAGTCGGGTGATTAAATTTTTTTTTTAACTTCCCGGCAGTCAGAACGAATCTCCAGATAAAGCTCGCACTCCGAGAAATAAAGCTCCGGATGACAAGGGGAAAACCGCATTTTATCCCCTCCCCACCCCTCGAAGGCGCCAAAGTTGTGACAGAACTACAGCACTGCTAAAGGTAAGTTTTGTAACATACCTACATACATAAATATATATATATATATAGAGAGAGATCCAGAGAGAAAGATATATATATATAAATATATATATATATATATAGATATATATATATATATATATATAACATACCTACTCTATAACTGTTAATATTTTAGTGAACCATATTATGTATGCAGATGATCTTGTGGTCTTTAGTCAAACTAGCGCTGGTCTCCAGCAGTTCCTTACAATATGTTCTGTGTATGATGTGGAACATGATATTAAATATAATGCTTGTAAAAGTGCTGTTAAGATCTATAGAACCAAAGTGGATAAATGTCTACAATTTCCTGATTTTAAATTGTCTGACAATAATCTTAGTGTCTGTAATAAAGTAAAATATCTAGGGCATTTTATTACAGAACAAATGACAGATGATGAGGATATTTATAGGCAACGACGCATGCTGTGTGCACAGGCGAATATTCTCTTGAGTAAGTTTGGTGCGTGTACAGATGAGGTGAAGATGTTGCCATTTAGAGCATATTGCACACCACTCTAAAGAGCTCATTGTCGACTTCAGGAAGCACAGCACCGACTTAGCCCCCTTATACACCAATGGCGAGTGTGTGGGGAGGGTCCACACCTTCCGGTTTCTCGGCGTCCTCATCTCCGCTGACATCTCCTGGACAGACAACATCACAGCAAGAAGGCTCAGCAGCGGCTGCACTTCCTGAGGGTCCTCAGGAAGGACAACCTGGACTCCAACCTGCTGCTGACCTTCTACCGCTCGTCCATTGAGAGCCTGTTGACATACTGCATTACGGCATGGTACGGCAGCTGCACCATGGCAGACAGGGAGAGGCTTCAGAGGGTAGTTAGGGCAGCACAGAAGATCATCGGATGTCCTCTCCCCTCTCTGATGGACATTTACACCTCCCGCTGCCTCAGCAGGGCGAAGAACATTATCAAGGACAGCTCCCATCCTGCATTTGGCCTGTTCAACCTGCTACCCTCAGGGAGGCGCTATAGGTGCATCAGCACAAGGACAAATAGACTCAAGAACAGTTTCTTCCCAAAATCCATCATCTCCCTGAACTCACACATGCATTGACTTCACAGCCTAACCCCCGGACTTTCATCTATCCACCTACTGTAATCTGTACTGTAACTGTAACCCAGTACTGGATATGGGAATCCTATTGTCCATTCTATTTGTCCATTGTCTTTTTATAGATATGTATATAGCGCTGCAGAAACTGTGCCCCCCCCCCCCCCCCACCTTTTTGTCTTGTTTTTGCACTGAGTAGGAGCAGTTTTTAATCTCACTGTACATGTGTATAGTGACAATAAAAGGCATTCTGATTCTGATACTGTGCACCTGTGGGCGATCTATGGAAAGACAAGTTTGTGGAGACTAAAGGTGTCATATAATGATGCCATGAGAACACTGCTAAGGAAACCTAGATGGTGTAGTGCTAGTAACATGTTTGTGGCTGCAGGAGTCAGTACTTTAGAAGCTATCCAAAGAATTCATATGTATACATTCATTTGCAGGATAAATGACTCTACTAATGTAATTTTACTTCGGAGTCACGTGAGTGACTACGTGAAGACCCCGCCAGCACGCATGCGCGACATATCGTCGTGCGCATGCGGAAGCGACGGTCGGGAGGAGCGGGGCTCCTCCAGCGTGAGTTTAAAAAGCTCACGCCAGGTAAGTCTCACCGAAGGAGTGAGTCGACCATTATGGAAGGGAGAAAATCTAAGAGAGCGGCGGCCAAATGAGCGGCTAAGGACAGCAGCCAACGGAGAACCGCCTCTCCAGAGCTACAGGTTCTACCTGCAGCTCCCGACTTTTCGGACTTTGAGACCGTTGGTACGCCACGGTCGGGGAAAACTACCCGGAAGTCGGCCGGGGCCGACTCAGCGGAGTCCGGTCCCGAGGGCACCCCGCTCGCTGGCAGCGACGGAGGTCGCCTTGACCGCATTGAGCGGATGATGGAGCAGCTGCTCCAACGTGACCTGCTAAAGCAGGGGCAGGATCACAGTGGGACCCCTAGTAGGCCCACGGCAAGTTCCTTTCGAGGACTGCCTAATGTATCCCCTTCTATACAAGGGAGCATTGAGGGTCAGAACTGGGCTGACCCAGAAGAAGGGGAGTTGGCTGAAGCACCTGCAGCGTCAGGGGTGTGTGAAGATTATATGGATGTGGTGAGCAAACATGCCATGCCCAACCAGAAGGGCCTACCCATCCACCCCAAGCTGGCTGCCAGCATTGATTATATGGCCACTAACAAACTTCAGGAACAGGCCATCAACGCCACAGCAGACAAATATATGGCGCCAGAAAACTGCAAGTCATTAAATGTACCCGCGGTGAACAACCCGATATGGGGGAACATGAGCCCCTCGAGTAGAGGGCAGGAGATGAAACTTCAGAAGATCCTGAAGCTCCTTACCGCAGGGATTACTGCAGTAGCCAGAACAGCAGTGGGAGTGGATATGCCGGAAGAACTACAAGATGCTTTGGCCTTACTGTGCAACACACAGTATGAAATAAATAATTTCAGGAAAAGCATTATAAAGCCGGCGCTTAACCCCAAGTTCGCGGGGTTGTGTAAGCCTGGGAAGACGCAGCCTCCAAGCCTGCTATTCGGGGAAGATCTCCCCAAACAGGTTAAAGATCTTGACGAGGAGGCTAAGGCTTTGGGCCTTATTAAAGTACCTGGGTACACTAAGCCTCATCACCCACACAGAACGCACCCCTACGCACCCACCGGGCAGAGTTACCCTAACAGGTCTGCCGGTGGTGAAAGCTCGAAGGCCGGCATACCTGCTCAGCGGTCTTTTTTAGGCCAAGGCCCAGGCCGGCCTCCTTGGAAGATGCGCCACTCCCAGAACACCTACAACCAGCCGAGGAAGCAAGGGCAGAAACCACCACACCGGCAGTAACCATGGAGGTAGGTGGGTCTGGGATCCCCAAGAACACTACTGACCCAAATTCACTTTGCATAGGTGGCAGGTTGCACATGTTCCTCGAGAATTGGCTCACTTTTACCTCTGATCCTTATATACTCAGGAGTATTCAGGGCTACAAAATTGAATTTATTCACGAACTCCCTACCCCGGTACAGCATGCACCTAGTCGGAAATTTGTCCTTTCTCATAGAGATAAGGCAGCAGGGCATGCTGAACTACAGAGGTTGATAGGAAAAGGGGTAATTGAGAAGGCCTTTAAAGAACCTCAGGAGTTCGTGTCTAATATATTCACTAAAAACAAAAAAGATGGCGGTTGCCGCATCATCATAGATTTGACCGACCTGAATACTTCTGTCCAGTATATTCATTTTAAAATGGACACCTTCGACACTGCTATTCGGCTTATAGCCAATGGGTACTACATGGCATGCGTTGACCTCAAAGATGCATACTATTCAGTACCTATACACAAGGATCATAGGAAATACTTAAAATTTATCTGGATGGGACAATTATGGCAATATAAAGCTTTGCCTAATGGGTTATCGTCAGCACCCAGATTGTTTACCAAGATATTGAAACCAGCTTTGGCCTATTTAAGGAAACAGAATCATACTGTTATGGCCCATCTTGATGACATCCTCATAGTGGGGGAGAATTTGGAGATGGCTACCTTGGCAGTCACAGCCACGAAACATATTTTTCAGAAACTGGGGTTTACGATACATCCAGATAAATCAATATTGGAACCCTCTACCACCATGAAATATTTGGGGTTCATTATTGACTCAGTGCAAATGTCTGTCACGTTACCACCAAGCAAGGTGGAAGACCTGATAGAGGCGTGCAGGAGCCTCATTGGCATTAAGGTCCCATCCATTCGGCAGGTGGCCAGGGTGATTGGGAAGATAGTAGCTGCATTTCCTGCAGCACAATATGGGCCCTTACATTACCAAAACTTACAAAGAGCCAAAATTACGGCGCTCAAAAATCATGCTGGCCATTTTTGATAGGCCCATTAAAATTCCAGAAAAGGCAAAAGCCGAATTACATTGGTGGATGGGTAATGCCCAAAACTGTTCCAAACCCATAACTATCACCAATCCCTCGATCACCTTACAAACGGATGCCAGTGCCAAAGGGTGGGGAGCTACTAACACTACCTCTAGCTGTGGAGGTAGATGGAGTGCACCAGAGTTAACCCTATTTAAAAACTTAGGGATTAACTATTCAGAAATGCTGGCAGCATTTCACGGCCTTAAGGCATACTGCACTAACATGCACAAAGTTCATGTTAGAATACAGATTGACAACACCACGGTGGTAGCCTATATTAACCACATGGGCGGTGTAAAGTCGATATCATGTGATGAATTGGCCAACAATATCTGGTACTGGTGTCTGCAAAAAGAAATTTGGATCTCTGCAACTTACCTTCCAGGTAAACTAAACACAGTGGCAGACACCAGGTCACGAAAATTCAACGACAACATAGAATGGATGTTGGATCGGAATGTGTTCACAGATATTGTAGAACGTTATGGGACACCAGATATCGACCTTTTCGCGTCCAGGCTAAATCACCAACTACCAACGTATGTTGCTTGGGAGCCAGACCCGGGGGCAGTAGCGATGGATGCTTTCTCGCTACACTGGGGGGATTTATTTTGCTACGCTTTCCCCCCTTTCTGCCTCATCAGTCGGGTCTTGCAAAAAATCAAGCAAGACTCCGCATCGGGTATCTTGGTAGTGCCCGACTGGCCTACTCAACCATGGTTCCCTCTGGTACAGAAGATGGCCACAGAACCCTGTATCAGGGTGAATAAAAGACCAAGCCTGCTTGTTCATCCTGTTACAGGAGAATGTCATCCATGTCATGACCGCATGGATTGTTAATTTGCAGATTTTAAAACGGCCACTTCATGGATTCGGACTCTCCAACAGGACCATTGATACCATCACAGGAGCCTGCAGAGAGTCCACAAGGAAGCAGTACCTGACCTACATCAGGAAATGGGAAGGATTCTGCATGACTACTAAAACAACATACGAAACCGCCACCATCACGGAAGTGCTGGAGTTTCTGGCTACCCTTCATTACGATGAGGGTCTAAGCTACAGCGCCATTAACTGTGCCAGGAGTGCCCTATCGTCTTACTTGGGCAAGGGGAGTGACCAATTGGGAATTGGGTCACATCCCCTAGTATCCAAATTTATGAGGGGAATATTTAATTCTAATCCCCCCAGGCCCAGATATAGCCATACCTGGGACATCAGCACGGTATTGACGATGCTGCGAGGATGGACACCGAACACGGGACTCCCTTTGGCCAAATTAACCTACAAAATGGTCATGATAATGGCACTGATCACGGCGCAACGGGTCCAGTCCCTGCACAAACTCAGTCTGGATGCCATGGCAATTACCAGTGGGAAAATCACATTCCAGGTGCAGGGACTATTGAAGCAAGATCGACCCGGAGTGTCTGGACATACTTTGGAGTTCCTGGCTTACCCAGCGGACACTCGTCTTTGTATCGTCACATTGATTCTGCGATACATTTCAGTCACTAAAGATCTAAGGGGCACGGAAACAGCTTTGCTTGTCAGTCATAAGAAGCCTCATCACAGGGTCATGGTGCAAACCATTTCCAGATGGTTAAGGGTGGTACTGGATGCGGCGGGGGTGGATACTAATGTGTACAAATCTCACTCCACCAGGGCAGCATCCACCTCGGCGGCTAGAAGGATGGAGGTACCACTGGATCACATCCTGGCCACAGCGGGTTGGAACAATGAGAAAACCTTCCACCGCTTTTATAACAAACCCGTGACCTCCCCTGACAATTATGCAGGGAGGATTTTAAGTGCTGCCAGATAAATAACCCTTATGGGACACAATATTGTGTTTGGTATGAATAAATACCTGTTTTGTTTTTCAGCCAGTGTCTTGTCTGAATCACGTCCATCCTCTTATCCCAGCTTTAGCGGTGTGTGAGCATGGAGCTTCCAGGGCATGAAATCACAGAGCTTTGAAATCTTCACGTAGTCACTCACGTGACTCCGAAGTAAAATAGTAAGATTAAACGAGAACTTACCAGTTTGAAGTTTGATCTTTATTTTATGAGGTGTCACGATGAGGGATTACGTGCCCTCCGCTCCCGACCCTCTATTATAAAGATCACCTGGTATGAAAGTTCTCTTTTTTCTCTTACTATGTCAGTCATTGTGACTGTTTGTTCTGTGATTTCACACCACTGCTTTGAAGAATGTCGCGCATGCGTGCTGGCGGGGTCTTCACGTAATCCCTCATCGTGACACCTCATAAAATAAAGATCAAACTTCAAACTGGTAAGTTCTCGTTTAATCTTACTATTATTGTGGCCTTGTCAAACATAAGGTTTAGCACTACACGCTACGAATCCCAGTTGTGGAGACACTGGTATCGTTGTCTCGTTGTAGGACATTGATCATTCTTTTATTCGGGATTAAAATTCATGTATTGTGTTTTGGTTTTTTTTCTTAATATATAATTTATGATGCTTTTATAAGTGCTATACTAAGATTTTATTTGTACTTTATGATATTTTTTAATATGCAATGCAGTTTTATGTAATGTTGCCCCTTGTCTGAACCTTGAGTCCAAAATAAAGTATTATTATTATTAAACTAGAAGGGAGAACAGCAGAGGAAAGCAGCCGCTTTTGCATCGGGAACTACAATAGAGGTAGCAGTCTCACCCAGATGCTGCCCGACCTGGAATGGGAAACGCTGGAAACAAGAAGGGCAAGGAACAGACTAGATTCAGATTCAGATTACCTTTATTGTCATTCAGACCTTTCGGTCTGAACGAAATTTCGTGCCTGAAGTCATACATATATTAAAAGTAACAAAAACACACAATAAACACAAATTTAACATCCACCACAGTGAGTTCACCAAACAGCTCCTCACTGTGATGGAAGGCAAAAGTCTTAGTCTTTGTCTCTTCTCTCCTTGTTCTTCCTCTGCGCTGAGGCGATCCAGGCCTCCGATGTTGTGACCCCGCCGGGTGTTGGTAAGTGATTCAGTCCCGCGGCTAAATCCAGCTGCGCGAACGGGCCGATTCAAACTCCGCGGCCCGGTGCGGTCAAAGCAGCCGAAGCTGCCGCCCTGCAGTCCAGCGGATGCAGCTGTTGTTGCGGGAGCTGCTGAAAACAGGTCACCAACCTGTGACCTGCGAGCTCCCGACAATGTCGTCCACTGGGACTGCGGCCGGGCCTCGGAAGCCGCGCCGCCACCGCCGCCGAAACGCCAGAACACGCCACAGCTCCACACGCCACAGCTCCAAACGCCAGAACACGCCACAGCTGCCGCTACCGGAACGCCGGAGTGCCGCCACAGCTCCAAGTCGGGCCGCTGCTGCTGCCAGGTCGGGCCAGTCGGGCCGCTGCCACTGCCGGAATTGCCGCTGCCGCGAACGCAGCCCGAGGCCGTCAGTCCGAGGCCCCGAGGCCGTCAGCTTCGCCATCTCAGCTTCGTCAGCTCAGCGCAGACGGAGACAGGGGACATGACAAGAAAAGGTCGTATCCCCCCGAAGGAAGAGACTAAACCCCGTTTCTCCCACCCCCCCTCCCCCCCACACTTACACAATCAAATAAACTAACTAAACTAAACTAAAACAGACATATGCAAAACAACGACAAAAATAAAAAACAGACGGACTGCAGGCGAGCCGCAGCTGCCAGGCAGCTCTGCCACTTCCGCTTCCATTGACTTCAATGGAAGTTCCTTGACCAAAGATTTGAGTCTAGGAGCAGGGAGATTCCACTGCAGTTGTACAGGGTCTTGGTGAGACCACACCTGGAGTATTGCGTACCGTTTTGGTCTCCTAATCTGAGGAAAGACATTCTTGCCTTAGAGGGAGTGCAGAGAAGGTTCACCAGACTGATTCCTGGGATGGCAGTACTTCCATATGAACAAAGACTGGATAGACTCGACTTGTACTCGCTAGAATTTAGAAGATTGAGGGGGGATCTTATTGAAACTTACAAAATTCTTAAGGGGTTGGACAGGCTAGATGCAGGAAGATTGTTCCCGATGTTGGGGAAGTCCAGGACAAGGGGTCACAGTTTAAGGATAAGGGGGGAATCTTTTAGGACCAAGATGAGGAAAACATTTTTATTTCACACAGAGAGTGGTGCGTCTGTGGAATTCTCTGCCACAGAAGGTAGTTGAGGCCAGTTCATTGGCTATATTTAAGAGGGAGTTAGATGTGGCCCTTGTGGCTAAAGGGATCAGGGGGAATGGAGAGAAGGCAGGTACAGGATACTGAGTTGGATGATCAGCCATGATCATATTGAATGGCAGTGCAGGCTCGAAGGACCGAATGGCCTACTCCTGCACCTATTTTCTATGTTTCTATGGCTGCCTCCCTGCGGAGGGAAAAGAGATAGAGAAGGAGAGAGAGAGAAAGGTAGGAGAAGTGGAAGCCAGAGGGGAGAGAGAAAGAGAGAGAAAGAGGGAGAGAGAGAGACAAAAAAATGAAGACTGCCAGTAGCTAAGATGGCCACCCAGTGCTTCACTGCCATTGACTTCAATGGGGGGGCCGTGACCAAAGATGGCCGCACCCTGGCCTCACCTCCCATTGACTATTTTCAACCTTTCACTTCTGAGGTCTGAGGTTCCCACCTGCTTCAAAAGGGCATCAATTATACCAGTGCCCAAGAAGAGCAAGGTGACATGCCTCAATGACTATCGACCAGTGGCACTAACGCCTGTGGTGATGAAGTGCTTTGAGAGGTTGATCATGGCGCAAATCAACTCCTAACTCGACAAAAACCTGGACCCACTGCAGTTCGCTTACCGCCACAACAGATCAACGGTGGATGCGATCTCGCTGGCTCTCCACTCCGCTCTGAACCACTTGGAGAACAAAAACTCATATGTCAGGCCGTTATTCATCGATTACAGCTCGGCTGTAATTTAACATAATCATCCCGTTCAAGCTGGTTATCAAACTCGCAGAACTGGGTCTCTGCGCATCCCTCTGCAATTGGATCCTCGACTTCAAAAGTCAAAAGAGTTTATTGTCATGTGTCCCTGACAGGACAATGAAAATCTTTCTTTGCATAGCACAACAGAACATAGAAGGCATTGACTACAATTCTATACATAAATACACCCATGACTTAATAAATTAATAAAGTGCAAATAACAGATGGAGGGATATTAATGTTCAGAGTTCCGAGCCAGGTTTAATAGCCTGATGGCTGTGGGGAAGTAGCTATTCCAAGCTCTCCCATGACTTCCTCATTCACAGACCACAGTCTGTTCATATTGGTGGACATGTGTCAGACTCGATAACAATCAGCACGGGAGCACCTCAAGGCTGCGTGCTCAGCCCCCTGCTGTACTCACTCTATACTCATGACTGCGTAGCCGGTCATAGTGTGAATTCCATCATCAAATTCGCTGACGACACCACTGTTGTGGGACGTACCACTGATGGGGATGAGTCAGAGTATAGAAGAGAGATCGAGCGACTGTCCATATGGTGCCAGCACAACAACCTGGCCCTCAACACCAGCAAAACCAAGGAACAGATTGTGGACTTTGGAAGGAGTAAGATGGGAACACACAGTCCTGTTTATATCAACGGGTCGATGGTTGAAAGGGTCAAGAGCTTCAAATTCCTGGGCGTTCACATCTGTGAAGATCTTTCCTGGTCCAAGAACACAGGTGCAATTATTAAGAAAGCTCATCAGCGCCTCTACTTCCTGAGAAGATTACGGAGAGTCAGTCTGTCAAGGAGGACTCTCTCTAACTTCTACAGGTGCACAGTAGAGAGCTTGCTGACCGGTTGCATCGTGCCTTGGTTCGGCAACTTGAGTGCCCTGGAGAGGAAAAGACTACAAAAAGTAGTAAACACTGCACAGTTCATCATCGGCTCTGACCTTCCTTCCATCGAGGGGACCTATCACAGTCGCTGCCTCAAAAAGGCTGGCAGCATCATCAAGGACCCACATCACCCTGGCCACACACTCATCTCCCTGCTATCTTCGGGTAGAAGGTACAGGAGCCTGAGGACTGCAACGACCCAGTTCAGGAATAGCTACTCCACCACAGCCATCAGATATTAAACCTGGCTCAGACAAAACTCTGAACATTAATACCCCTCCATCTGTTATTTGCACTTTATTAATTTATTCATTAATGTGTGTATTTACGTATATAATTGTAGTCAATGCCTTCTATGTTCTGTTGTGCTATGCAAAGAAAGAATTTCATTGTCCTGTCAGGGACACATGACAATAAACTCTTGTGACTTTGACTTTGACTTTGATATATATATATATATATATATATATACATATATAGATATATACAGAGAGAGACATATATACATATATATATATATATATATATATATATATATATATATATATATAAAGAGATGGAGGCTATATATATATATAGAGAGAGAGAGAGAGAGAGACATATATATATAAATATAGAGAGTGATATACATATATATATATATATATATATATATATATATGTATATCACTCTCTATATTTATATATATATGTAAGATATATATATGGAGAGACATATATTTATATATATATAGAAAGAGAGAGATATATAGATAGAGAGAGAGACATATATATAGATATAGATATATATAAATATATATATAGATATATATATATATAGAGAGAGAGAGAGAGATAGAGAGAGTGAGAGAGAGATATATATATATATATATATAGAGAGAGAGAGATGTAGATATATAAATATAGGTGCATAGAGAGAGTAACAGATGGGGTGGAGTGGGGAGGGGGTGATTGGTTGCCTGTGAGTAGCTGCGACACGGCAGCAGCCGCTGATTGGCTCCCACCGTGAAATGGGGAGGATTTCAGGTTGTGATTGGTTGCCAGGTGAGTAAATGGTGAGCAGCAACAGCCTGTGATTGGTTGCCATGTGTGTAGCTGCGACCCGGCAACAGCCGCTGATTGGCTCCCACCGTGAAATGGGGCGGATTTCAGGTTGTGATTGGTTGCCAGGTGAGTAAATGGTGAGCAGCAACAGCCTGTGATTGGTTGCCTGTGAGTAGCTGCGACACGGCAGCAGCCGCTGATTGGCTCCCACCGTGAAATGGGGTGGATTTCAGGTTGTGATTGGTTGCTAGGTGAGTAAATGGTGAGCAGCAACGGCCTGTGATTGGGTCCTGGCGGTTGGAGTTGGAGCGCGAGGGGCGGGAGCGCGCGGTTGGCGGTTGGCGGTTGGCGGTTGGCGGTTGGCGGTTGGCGGTTGGCGGTTGGGAGTTGGCGGTTGGAGCGCGAGCGAGAGAGAGCGCGGGAACAAGATGGAGATGGAACCCGGACCCTGGTGAGAGAGAGAGTTATATATATATATATATATATATATATACATACACACACAGAGACACAGACAATAGGGGCAGGAGGCCATTCGGCCCTTCATTGTCATCATGGCTGATCGTCCCCAATCAATAACCCGTGCCTGCCTTCTCCCCAAATCCCTTGTCTCCCCCACACCCTAGAGACAGAGAGATCTCTCTATCTCTCTATCTCTCTATATCTATAATCCATCCAGTGACGTGGCCTCTCTCTCTCCACTCCCCTCTGTGGCAGCGAATTCCACACATTCACAACTCTCTGGGTGGAACAGTGACAGACACACACACACACACAGTGATAGATATATATATGTATGTAGAGAGAGACAGATATATAGATATATAGATAGACATATATATAGAGAGAAGATATATATATATATATATATAGAGAGAGACAGACAGATATATATATAGAGAGAGAGAGACAGACAGATATATATATATACACAAAGAGAGGGAGACAGATATAGATATATATAGAGAGAGACAGACAGATATATATATAGAGTTATATATATAGAGAGAGAGACAGATATGTGAGATATATATATATAGAGAGAGACATATATATATATATATGTGTGTGTAGAGATATATATATAGAGAGAGAGAGACAGATATATATATAGAGAGAGACAGACAGACATATATACATAGAGAGAGAGAGACAGACAGATATATATATATAGATATATATATATATATATGTATGTGTAGAGAGTGATATATATATATATATATAGAGAGAGAGAGAGACAGACATATATATATAGAGAGACAGACAGATATATATATATATATAGAAAGAGTGATATATATATATATATCTCTCTCTATATATATATATATATATATAGAGAGAGAGAGAGAGAGAGAGAGAGAGAGAAATATATGTATATAGAGAGAGAGTGACATACAGATATATGTATACATAGAGAGACAGACAAATATATATATATATAGAGAGAGACAGACAAATATATATATAGAGAGAGACAGACAGATAAATATATATTTAGAGAGATAGAGAGACAGACAGATATATATATATATATATATAGAGACACAGACAGATATATATATATAGAGAGAGAGACATATATATATAGAGAGACATATATATAATTTATATATATATATCTACATATAGAGAGAGAGACATATATATATATATAGATAGATATATATATATATATATATAGAGAGAGAGTGAGAGACATATATTAGTAATGTTACAACATTTTGAGATTTAAAAAATCAAGTCTGCAATTTACCCATCAGATAAAGCATAAAAAGAAGTTAACTTTGACACCTAATTCACTTTCATATCTTCAGTATTACAAAAGTTATGGCCATTTTCATCCTCGGAAATTAGCATCTTGTTCCCTATTGCTTTTCCATTGACTTAACACAAAGGCTGTGATCGAGGACAGTCAAAAGCCCATAACTTTCTTAAAAATTAAGAGAACTGAATAAAATTTTCAGTTATTATAGATTGAGGCATTCTGAAACTAATATGAAACAATCTTACTTGGATGACCTGAAATTAAAGCATTTAATTAGTTAGTTACCCATTTGTAGCTAATTACAAAATTCAATTACTAGATCTAAACATCTATCCATTTCTTAAGAAAAGATTAAATTTTTTAAATAGCCAAAGTGTCCAAATAACATTCACACAAGAATTCACAATATAACATGATTTTAAAATCTCATTGTCATTAATTTATAGGCCAATTTGAAGGAATTTAGTGTTTAATTCCCGTAAATTAATGGCTATTTAAATCAACTTGCGAGTGGGATTTTATGGAACGCGATGGATTAGAAGGTTGCGGTGAATTTAAACCCCATATCAGCAGGAAAAATACTGCCGGTTCGTATGGGGAATAAATCACCGTTTCGCAACATAAAATGTTGATTAAGGTCATCTAAACAAGCAAGTTTATATGTAAAAATAAACAGTTTTCACTTACCTGTCCCCTACGTAAAATCCGTCCCCGTTGTCGGCGTTCACGGCATTAGGGGCTAAATTTTATTTTACTGCAGCGCTGAAATAGTCGGACGATTAATTTTTTCTTTAACTTACCGGCAGTCAGAACGAATCTCCAGAAAAAGCTTGCACTCCGAGAAAATATGACTCCGGATGGCAAGGGGAAAACCGCATTTTAACCCCTCCCCCCCCCCCCCCTCAAAGGCGCCAAAGTCACGACAGAACTGCAGCACCGCTAAAGGTGAGTTTTGTAACATACCTACATATATATATAGATAGATAGATAGATAGATATAGAGAGAGAGAGAGACATAGAAACATAGACAATAGGTGCAGGAGGAGGCCATTCGGCCCTTCGAGCCTGCACCGCCATTCAATATGATCATGGCTGATCATCCAACTCAGTATCCTGTACCTGCCTTCTCTCCCTACCCCCTGATCCCTTTAGCCACATCTAACTCCCTCTTAAATATAGCCAATGAACTGGCCTCAACTACCTTCTGTGGCAGAGAATGCCACAGATTCACCACTCTCTGTGTGAAAAATCTTTTTCTCATCTCGGTCATAAAAGACTTCCCCCTTATACTGAAACTGTGACCCCTTGTTCTGGACTTCCCCTGCATCTAGCCTGTCCAACCTATTAAGAATTTTGTAAGTCTCTATAAGATCCCCCCTCAATCTCCTAAATTCCAGCGAGTACAAGCCGAGTCTATCCAGTCTTTCTTCATATGAAAGTCCTGCCATCCCAGGAATCAGTCTGGTGAACCTTCTCTGTACTCCCTCTATGGCAAGAATGTCTTTCCTTATATTTGGAGACCAAAACTGTACACAATACTCCAGGTGTGGTCTCACCAAAACCCCGTACAACTGCAGTAGAACTTCCCTGCTCCTATACTCAAATCCTTTTGCTATGGTATCGGAGCCACTCAATCCATCTGTAGGACATCCGTAACTTCCAGTATATGTTATTAATACAAGAAACGCGTACTTTCCTACCTGTTAAAAACCGCCAAAATGTTGGATTTGTGCGCTGTAAATAATTGTGGAAGTCGGGGTAAGCGTGAGAGACATTTACCCAACTTCAGAATTCCAAAAGTGAAGTGAAATGAAGGTAAAGAGAAGCGAGAGCTGAAGGGACAACAACAGCTAAAGTGCTTGGTGAACATTGGCCGTGCAGATATTGGAATTGAAAATATTGGAACGATTGCGTTTGCTCACTGCATTTCATCAACAGTAAGGCATTATTTGTGGTTTTTCCGATTCCTTTGGCATCTAAAAAGTCTCAGAAGTGATAAATCTGGCCGTAAATTTTGCTTCAGAGGCTATTTCTTTTTGTATGTAAAAACCCACTTGAAAAACTGGGGGATTTTAAAATTTGACAGCCAGATTTATCACTTCTGAAACTTTTTAGATGCCAAAGGAATCAAGAAAAATCACAAATAATGCCTTTGTTGATGAAATGCAGAGAGCAAACGGCCAATGTTGGCCAAGCACTCTGGCTGTTGTCCCTTCAGCTCTCGCTTCTATCTACCGTCATTTCTCCTCACTTTTGGAATTCTGAAGTAGGATAAATGTCTCTCGCGCTTATCCCCATTTCCATAATTATTATCAGCGCAAAAATGGACAATTTTGGCGGTCGGGTTTTAACGGGCCCGCTACGCTGGAAACAATGGTCAGTGTTTACCTGCAGTTCATCGCTTGTACTGCACTTGGCATAGCGTAGCAACAGTACGGGTCATGGGTCGTGAAACCTCGCTATTTTGATTAATAGTTTATTTATTGTTGAAGAAAAACAGTAAGATATTCATCCAACCTTCTTCTTTGACTCGTACACTTTCATCTTCGTCAAACTTCAGCATGTGGCTTAGAAATATTAGAAAACTGCTCATGTTGGAAAGGTCCTCATGCAGGGAAGTTCCTCATGGTCGAAAGGTCCTCCTTCGCCATGCTCCTCCGAACTAAACTAACAAATTACTAGCTTGTGCGCAAGAATCTCCACAGCCAACACGCCCCCGATGATGCAATAACTCCCACCTACATAATTACAGGCAGACAAAATAGTAAGATTAAACAAGAACTTACCAGTTTGAAGTTTGATCTTTATTTTATAAGGAGTTGCGATGAGGGATTTCGTGAAGACCCCGCCAACACGCATGCGCGGCATTCTTCAAAGCAGCAGTGTGGAATCACAGATCACAACCCAAAGATAGTAAGATTAAAACTTGACTATACCAGTTGAACTTTATGATAAAGGGTTGGGAGCGGAGGGCACGAAATCCCTCATCGCAACTCCTTATAAAATAAAGATCAAACTTCAAACTGGTAAGTTCTTGTTTAATCTTACTATTTTACTTCGGAGTCACGTGAGTGACTTTGTGAAGATTTCAAAGCTCTGTGATTACGCGCCCTGGACCACGTCCATGCTGCCACACTGCCGTAATTCTGATGGAGGAAGTTTATTAATACATTCCAGACTGAACAGGCTGAAAAATAAATGAATGTTTAATAACACAAATAATAAGACCCCTAACTCGGGGACAAAGAAATTTACGGAGCAGCTCCCAACACAGCTTCCGCAAACATCGCGGGTTTGGCCACCGGTTTGTTGTAGAATCTTTGAAATGTGGATTCACTGGCCCATCCCGCGGTAGCGAGGACATGATCCATGGGCACCTCCATGGCCCTCGCCGCTGAAGTGGATGCAGCCCTGGTAGAATGAGATTTGAACAGATTAGTATCTATCCCCGCTGCATCCAGTACTTCCCTGAGCCACCTTGTTGAACCAGTCACCCGGTGATGAGGCTTCTTATGCCTGATAAAGAGCCCTTGTTCCATCTTCCTAATGATACTGGTATTTTGGATATAGTAGCGAAGATGGGTGACTAGGCAGAGGGTGGCGTCTGTGGGATACGCCCGGAATTCTGGCCAACAGGTTTGCCACTGCTACACGGATGGTTTTAAACTGAATAAGGGGGGTGGGGTATCAAATGGGATAGTCGAGGACGGAGTTAGAGGGAAAGAGAGTAAAGCGATGGTTAATGACCCCAGAATTAACGGGGAAGAAAGCTCACAAAGGGATAGGAGAGTATGGCCAAGTGTAATAGGGATCGATGTGAAAGGGGCCACTTGTCAACATAATTGTATAAGGAGTAAGAGTGTTGTAAAAACAAGCCTGAAGGCTTTGTGTCTCAATGCGAGGAGCATTCGTAATAAGGTGGATGAGTTGAAGGTGCAGATAGCGATTAATGACTATGCTATAGTTGGAATCACGGAGACTTGGCTCCAGGATGACCAAGGCTGGGAGCTGAACATCCAGGGATATTCAATATTCAGGAGGGATAAAGGAAAAGGAGGTGGGGTAGCGTTGCTGGTGAGAGAGGAGATTAATGCAATAGAAAGGAAGGACATTAGCGTGGAGGATGTGGAATCGATATGGGTAGAGCTGCGAAACTCGTAAGGGGCAGAAAACGCTAGTGGGAACTGTGTACAGGCCACCTAACAGTAGTATTGGAGTTGGGGATGGCATCAAACAGGAAATTAGAAATGCGTGCAACAAGGGTAACACGGTTATAATGGGTGACTTCAATCTGCATGTAGATTGGGTGAATCAAATTGGCAGGGGTGCTGAGGAAGAGGATTTTCTGGAATGTATGCGGGATAGTTTTCTCAACCAACATGTGGAAGAACCAACGAGAGAGCAGGCTATTCTAGACTGGGTATTGAGTAATGAGGAAGGGTTAGTTAGCAGTCTTGTTGTGCGTGGCCCCTTGGGCAAGAGTGACCATAATATGGTTGAGTTCTTCATTAGGATGGAGAGTGACAAAATTAAGTCAGAAACAAGGGTTCTGAACTTGAACAAAGGTAACTTTGAAGGTATGAGATGTGAATTGGCCAAGATAGACTGGCAGGTGATTCTTAAAGGGTTGACAGTGGATGTGCAATGGAAGGTATTTAAAGACTGCATGGATGAAGTACAAAAGTTGTTCATACCAGTTTGGCAAAAGAATAAATCGGGGAAGGTGGTGCATCCATGGATAACAAGGGAAATCAGGGATAGTATAAAAACAAAAGATGAGGCATACAAATTTGCCAGAAAAAGCAGCCTACCGGAGGACTGGGAGAAATTCAGAATCCAGCAGAGGAGGACAAAGGGCTTAATTAGGAAAGGGAAAATAGATTATGAAAGGAAACTGGCAGGGAACATAAAAACTGACTGCAAAAGTTTTTATAGATATGTAAAGAGAAAGAGACTAGTTAAAACAAATGTTGGTCCCTTGCAGTCAGAAACAGGTGAATTGATCATGGGGAACAAGGACATGGCAGACCAATTGAATAACTACTTTGGTTCTGTCTTCACTAAGGAAGACATAAATAATCTGCCGGAAATAGCAGTGGAACGGGGGTCAAATAAGATGGAGGAACTGAGTGAAATCCAGGTTAGCCGGGAGGTGGTGTTGGGTAAATTGAACGGATTGAAGGCCGATAAATCCCCAGGGCCAGATAGTCTGCATCCCAGAGTACTAAAGGAGGTAGCCACAGAAATAGTGGATGCATTAGTGATAATTTTTCAAAATTCCTTAGATTCTGGAGTAGTTCCTGAGGATTGGAGGGTAGCTAATGTAACCCCACTTTTTAAAAAAGGAGGGAGAGAGAAAGCGGGGAATTACAGACCAGTTAGTCTAACATCGGTAGTGGGGAAACTGCTAGAGTCAGTTATTAAAGATGGGATAGCAGCGCATTTGGAAAGTGGTGAAATCATTGGACAAAGTCAGCATGGATTTACGAAAGGTAAATCATGTCTGACAAATCTGATAGAATTTTTCGAGGATGTAACTAGTAGAGTGGATAAGGGAGAACCAGTGGATGTGTTATATCTAGACTTTCAGAAGGCTTTCGACAAGGTCCCGCATAAGAGATTAGCATACAAACTTAAAGCACACGGTATTGGGGGTTCAGTATTGATGTGGATAGAGAACTGGCTAGCAGACAGGAGGCAAAGGGTAGGAGTAAACGGGTCCTTTTCAGAATGGCAGGCAGTGACTAGTGGGGTGCCGCAAGGCTCAGTGCTGGGACCCCAGCTATTTACAATATATATTAATGATTTGGACGAGGGAATTCAATGCAACATCTCCAAATTTGCAGATGATACCAAGCTGGGGGGTATAGTTAGGTGTGAGGAGGATGCTTGGAGGCTGCAGGGTGATTTGGATAGGCTGAGTGAATGGGCAGATGCATGGCAGATGCAGTACAATGTGGATAAATGTGAGGTTATCCACTTTGGTGGCAAAAACATGAGGGTAGACTATTATCTGAATGGTGGCAGATTAGGTAAGGGGGAGATGCAACGAGACCTGGGTGTCATGGTACACAAGTCATTGAAAGTAGGCATGCAGGTGCAGCAGGCAGTGAAGAAAGCAAATGGTATGTTAGCATTCATAGCGAAAGGATTTGAGTATAGGAGCAGGGAGGTTCTACTGCAGTTGTACAGGGTTTTGGTGAGGCCACACCTGGAGTACTGCGTACAGTTTTGGTCTCCAAATCTGAGGAAAGACATCCTTGCCATAGAGGGGGTACAGAGAAGATTCACCAGACTGATTCCTGGGATGTCAGGACTTTCATATGAGGAAAGATTGGATAGACTCGGTTTGTACTCGATGGAATTTAGAAGATTGAGGGGGGATCTTATAGAAACCTACAAAATTCTTAAGGGGTTGGACAAGCTAGATGCTGGAAGATTGTTCCCGATGATGGGGGAGTCCAGAACAATGGGTCACAGTCTAAGGACAAGGGGGAATTCCTTTAGGACCGAAATGAGGAAAACATTCTTTACACAGAGAGTGGTGAGTCTCTGGAATTCTCTGCCACAGAAGGTAGTTGAGGCCAGTTCATTGGCTATATTTAAGAGGGCGTTAGATGTGGCACTTGTGGCTAAAGGGATCAGGGGGTATGGAGAGAAGGCAGGTACGGGATACTGAGTTGGATGATCAGCCATGATCACATTGAATGGCGGTGCAGGCTCGAAGGGCCGAATGGCCTACTCCTGCACCTATTTTCTATGTTTCTATGTTTCTATGAATTCCAATTGCAGCCCTAGCGCACCTGGCCTGTGCTGCTTAAGTAACCCTTCGACAATGAAGGTTACTGTTTGCGGAGTTGAGACCATTTTGTCAAGTTGCAGTTTCTGCAGGGTCTGCACCCGCTGAGCCGTTGTCAGTGACATCAACATTACCACTTTGACGGTGAGCTTGTTAAGTTGTAACTCTTTCATGGGAGACCAGTTTCTTAATAGGGTCAACACCACCCCTACATCCCATGTGATGTTATATCTGGGTCTTGGGGGATTGGTATTGAACACTCCCCTCATGAATTTTGACACAAGTTGATTACACCCCACACCTATGTTGAGGTATGAGGACAGCGCACTCCTGGCGCTATTGATGGCACTGTAGCTGAGACCCTCATTGTAATGAAGGCCCGCCAGGAATTCCAGAACGTCAGGGGTTGTAGCAGAGTTATAGGTTGTAGCAGTTCTTGTGCAGTATGCCTCCCATTTCCTGATTTGTGTGAGGTACTGCCTTCTCGTTGAAACTCTGCATGACGCAACGATGAGGTCCATGGCCCTAGAGGAGATCCCAGCCTCCAGAAGCGGTCTTCTTAGAACCTGCAAGCCAACAGGTTTAAGTGGCGATGGCACGGGTGAATTTCCCCCGTAACGGGGTTCGTAACCAAATTAGTGCGTTTAGCAATTTGCACCCATGGGCTTTTGACCATCTGGAGGACCACCGGGTACCATGGTTGCGTAGGCCAGTCGGGTATAATCAGTATACCTGAAGCAGAATCTAATTTGATTTTCTGCAATACCCAGCTGATGAGGCAGAATGGGGGAAATGCGTAGCAGAACCATTTCCCCCAATGGAGAGAAAATGCACCCATTGCTACTGCCCCAGGGTCTGGTTCCCAAGACACATATGTTGGTATCTGATGGTTCAACCTAGACGCAAAAAGGTCAATATCTGGTGTACCAAATTTAGCTATTATTTCAGCAAATATTTTCGGATTCAACATCCACTCGATGTTATCATTAAATACTCGTGACCTGGTGTCCGCCACTGTATTGAGCTTCCCTGGAAGATAGGTTGCTGATATCCAAATATTTCTTTCAATACACCAGTGCCAAATTGTGTTGACTAATTCATCACAAGATATTGACCTGATATCACCCATATGATTTATGTACGCTACCACCGTGGTATTATCTACTTGAAGACAGACATGAACATGACTTAAATTTGTGCAATATGCCCGTAGCCCATGGAAAACACTTAGCATCTCCAAATAGTTTATCTCTTGTGACTGTAAAAGCGTGAATTCATGAGAATCCCATCTGCCCCCACAACTGGACACAGTATCAGTCGCTCCCCATCCTAGGGCACTTGCATCTGTTTGTACCACAACTGATGGGTTTGAGACAATGATGGGTTTATAACAGTCACTAATATTGTTGGTCCACCATTGTAACTCAATTTTTGCCTTTATCGGCAGCTGCATGGGTCTGTCATAATGTCCAGCATTTGATTTTAACGCTGAAATTTTTGCCCTTTGTAAATTTTGATAATGTAGTGGCCCAAATTGTGTAGCAGGAAATGTAGCTATAATCTTCCCAATTACCTTAGCAGCTTGTCGAATAGTGAGTACTGCAGCGCAAGCAAAGTTGTTACAAGTTTCTTGAATATCAGCAACTTTCCCAGCTGGGACAGTGATAATCATCTGATTCGTGTTAATAGTGAATCCCAAATAATTCATAACCTGTGAGGGATTAAACTTTGATTTGCTCTGGATGGATGACAAATCCCAACTCTTCAAATATAGATATAGTAGCTGCAACTGCCAGCTGTGCCAATTCCAACGTTTCTCCTATGATCAATATATCGTCCAGATATGCCATGACGATATGATTTTGTCTCCTGAGGTGTGCCAAAATACGTTTAACAATTTTTGTAAACAGCCGAGATGCTGTCGTAATCCCATTGGGTAACGCTTTATATTGCCATAACTGATCCTTCCAGACAAATTTCAAAAACTTCCTGTGACACGTTGTGATAGGAACAGTATAGTATGCATCTTTCAAATCAATGCAGGCCATAAAGCACCCTCTGCTAACTAACTGTTTAGCTGTTTCAAACGTCTCCATTTTAAAATGGGTGTATTGTACAAAAGTATTCAACTGGGTTAGGTCAATGATAATACGACAACCACCATCTTTTTTAGGTCTTGTAAAGATGTTGGACACAAACTCAACTGGCTCATGTGTCGTTCTTTCTATCACCCCTTTTGTTTCCAATCGTAAAATTTCTGCATGTCCTACCTCCATCTCTTTTTGAGAAAGCGCAAACTTGCGATGAGGCACATGCTGCGTAGGGGGAAGTTTGTCGTTAATAAACTCTATCACATAACCCTGAATACTTTGTAGAATAAATACGTCTGCAATGACTTTCCCCCAAGCACCCGCAAAGTACCGCAACTGTCCGCCAACCTGTGAGGGTACCTCTGCTACTTTTTGGCGAGAATCAAACCCCCTTACCTCCTTGGTTACCGCCGGGGTCTGGAGAATGGGGGCTTCTGCAGCCTTTGGGCTGATGCTGGTTGTTGCCGCATTTTTCACGCGGGCTTCGGACGGCCCTGCCCTAAAAAAGACGGTTGTTGTTGTTGCTGATGTTGATAATGCTGTTGGGGAACCGGTGGTTGGTAGGTTCTTGTCGGATATGTTCTTGGATTCCTGTCCGACTGCCACCTGGGTCTGGATGAAGGATGAGTTTGCTGCCTTCAATAGGGCAGGCTTCTACCCGTCATAGGTGGCTTCATAAGCCCCACCGTTTTGGCCTCTTCATCCAAGTCTTTTACCGGTTTAGACAGGTCTTCCCCAAACAGCTGTGTTGTTGGTGGTGCGGTGGAGGTGCGGCACAACCCAGCAAATTTTGGGTTTAAGTTGGGCCGAATGGAGCTTTTTCTAAAACAGTTGATCTCAAACTGTGCGTTGCACAGGAGAGCTAATGCGTCCTGCTGTTCCTCCGACAGTCAGATTTTCTGGAGCTTGCCCTCCTGTGCCCTGGTGTTGATATTTATGTTCCCCCAAATTGGCATGTTGACCTTTGGCACATTGAGGGACACACAATTTGCTGGGGCCTTGTATTTCTCCAATGTTTCGGCAACAACATTATCCTGGAGCTGGTGAGATGTTAAATAATTTATGGTAGCCGCTATTTTGGGATGTAGTGGCTCTCCAACGCTAGTTGGTTTCCCAAACTTCGCAACGGCCTCCAGCATTTCTTCAGCGTCTGGAACTGCGGGCTGGTCTTCTACCTCCGTATCTTCGAAATCCCCCATCCGTTCACTATGCCTACTGGCGATAGACGAGGGTGAGATCGACAGAGGCACCCTGCTCTTACTCCCAGACCGCAAGGACTCCCGCTCTTGCCGTTCCAGGTCCCGCTGATAAAGCACCTCCACCATTCGCTCCATTTGTGACAAGCGACCGCCGCCGCTACACGCGGACGACAGGTCGACTTCCCCAGGCCCTGCCGAGTCGCTGGGGCTTCTGCCAGTTGGTCGCACCTGCACGAGGTGCGCTGACAGGTACTCGTCAGCACCAGCTCCTGCGGGGCTGAATGACTTCTGCACGGACAACCTGCTAGCCCGTTGTCTCTCGGACCTTAGCGGCCTCTCTACCTGATGAGCAGGCAGAGGAAATGAGTCGGAACCGGTCTCCAACACCAGTTCCGTGGTCCGTGCAGGCACACTGTCACCCTCACCCCCAGTGGTCTGTGACGGCGCTTGGCTGGCTTTACCCGCAGCAGCGGGATTGCCTAACCGAATTTTCCTGCCACCGGTCTGCGCTCCGGCAGCCTGTTCCGGTGCAGTACTCGTACCTCCTGCACCTGCAGGGTAAACTGCTCCAGCAGTACGGTCGCCAGCCTGGAACCTCGCAGATTTCCCCTGCGGTATATCAACGCCCACCGCAGCAGCGGGGCTTGATATCTGCACGGCTTTCCCTCGAGTCTGCTCCCTAGAGACATGTAAAACAGAAGCGGTACTTGCCATGCGAGACACCTGTTGTGCCTTTTTTCCACCAGCCCTGACTTTGGGCGACGGTGGAACAAAGTCAGGGTCTCCTTCCCCCTGCTCCCGTGCGGAATTTCCTCCAGATAACAACGAAGGCGAGTCGGCCCCTACCGACTCCGTAGGGTCCGACTTCCGCACCATCTTCCCCGGTCTAACAGGTGTTGCCAATCCTTCGGTCAGCCCCGAGGAAGATTGCCGCGACCCGCGGCTCTTAGAGAGTTTCCTCTTCTCCTCCATCGCTTCTGTAGGACAAAACTTACAGAAGAACCAGCTCAAGGTTAGTTTCCACTTACCTGGAGCCGTCTTTTGAAGGAGCTGGTGGGGAAACGCACTCCCCCCCCCCCCCAGCTTGCCGGTAATTAAAGGCCCATAGCATTAGCCAGCATATTGTCAAAAGTTTTAGAAAGAGTTCTGCTGGATAGAAGAAATCATGTTTTTAACTCCACAAATAACCAGTTTGCTTTTAAAGCTAAACATGGCACTGACTTATGCATATATGCCCTAAAGGAGATTGTAAACAAATATAGAGGCAAAAACTATTCAATCCGTATGTGTTTTATTGATCCTTTGATCGTGTTAATCACAGAAAGTTGATTACATTTTGATTACTTTCCATTCTACCATAGAGATATAAAGTCTATAATAGACTTGTATTTCTATGATTCGACAGACCTTGGCTGGGAACCTGGGGCTCACCAAAATTGTTCCCAATTGGGCCCTGCACCTCCTAAGGCCGGCCCAGGATAGAAAAGACCATGGTGGATTGGAAATAAAGACAGAAATACATATTAGACACTGCAATAATCGACGTGATGGTTCCGCCTACGTTTAAACAGTCTCATCGCGTTTAATGCTTACAATTAATACGCTGAGGCATCTCACTGTGATTGATTTAGGAGATGCGGGCTGTCGTAGTGTGAGACTCAGAGCTCAGTATGTGTGTGTGTACAAGCACCTGCTTGTACTCGGGATGGATTCCAGGTACTGCAGTTCCTTCTTTAACACTGCTTGTACTCGGGATGGATTCCAACACCTACATTCCTTAGAACAGGGAGCAGCCTTTCTGCTGAAACCAAACCCAAACGGTTCGGCAACACAGTGTCAGTCAGCTGTAAATATAATGGTTTTAAATATGTTCTTTAACATTTCTGAAGGACCGACTTGGTGCCATTATCACGTTTATTAGTGGGAGTAAATTTCCAATGGGCTACTTTTGTAATTTCCACATCAATGCGGTTCTCTGTCGCGTTACAGGTGAGGGATGTTTGAGCTGAAACTCGTACTGCGGTGGGCAGCACCATTCACACACAGGGTGGAGCTGACAACCTCCCAGTGAATGGGGCGGATCAGATTCACAGCTTGGGATTCATTGAATTAAAACAAAAGACACTCGCCCCATTGGTCCAAATGGAATAGCAAAGACAGAAGTTGTGAGATCTACATGGAAATCCAGGCAGAAAATACATGCGATGGTGAGGTAAGGTTTGGTTTGATGTTGCTGCCTATGTTTCCTCCATTTGGCCTCACTCCACTTCTTGCCGCTTTCTGACCTGTCCTGGACCAGTGGCCCGGTCACTCTGAGAGTGGATGCAACCGGGATTGCTGTAGTCCACCTGAACCTCGGGCAGGAGTCAATGCTAGTTAACCCTTTCTGCTACTGGGAATGCAGGAACAGATCCGGATTTTAACATAACCTGTTGGAATTCTGTTTGCAGCATCTCAGGCAACATTTTTCCCAGTGGGTCTGCCCGCTGTTGCCCCCAGTAGCCAGCAGTCTGCCAAGACCGGGTGTTGGCCGATCCCACAGACAAATTACTGAGCAGTCACTGGGCACCAAGTGAGACTTGGATCACTGGGATTTAACCCATTCTAATCCACTGGCATTTTCCACTTACACTGTAATCCCAGCTGAGCGGGTTTGTGATCCGGTTCCAACAGTTCCTGGACGATGAGTGGAGAACAAACTCTTCAGCTCATTGCCGGGTGAAACACTACGCTGGTCAATTGTCCGTCTTCATCCTGCACCCAAGAAATCAGCCCGAGATTAGCCGAGATCCCTCTTCCCATCAGAACTGCCCCCTCCATCGACTCTTTTAAGTCGTGACTTAAAACTCATCTTTACTCTCAAGCCTTTCTTGACGTCCTCCGAGGGAGGGCTATATATGTGTGTATTTATGTACGTACTTCATCTATGAACCACTGTTGTATAACGTTAGTACCTCCACCAATGTAAAGCACTTTGGTCAACGAGAGTTGTTTTTTAAATGTGCTATAGAAATAAAAGTGACTCGACTTGACCAAAACTAAAACAACCCACGAAGGGAGACATGTTCTCCGATTCATCGGAACAGTTCATGTATGTGGCTTTAGCTGGTATCAGACGTAAACACGGAGAGAGAAAGGAACCGCGATAGACTCACGTTAATGAGAACATGAAAAATAGCTGGCAGTAGATTGCTGTTCGCTTAAATTGTATCCATGTTGAAATACTCCCTCACGCGGGTCGAGACAACTGAACTGGCCTCTGGAGAGGAGAGTTCTGTCAGCAGTCTTTATATAATAAATAACCATAGTGAGCAACAGCGGGCAGGAGGACGACAGATTTTTCCAGCATTGCCGCAGACAGAATTACTGCAGGTTATATTCAAGTCATATCCATGTTACCGAATCGCTATCAGCAGAAAGAGTTAACAGGCAATAAAACAACTTTATTCACAGTATATAGTAGTAGATTGTCACACCGGTTGGTCTTGGTTTCAGCAGCAAGAACGCTCCCTGTTCTGAGGAATGTGAGGATTGGAATCCACGCTGTCGACAGGCAGCAACTTGCACACAGATACTGAGCGCAGCAGCTCATAGAAAGAACTACAGCTGCACCTCGCAAATCAATATTCACCTGACTAGCTGGAATGAGGGTGGATCAGGGGTGGGGAACCTTTTCATGTTGGAATGCTGCATTAAGTCAGCTGTAATCTAATAAGGCTGCATCCCAGAAACTTCAATTAGATATACTTCAAAATGTACATTATTTTGTAAAAATCTAACTGCTATGTACTAACTTCAAGAAAATGAAAACATTTTGTTAATTCTAAAGTTAACTAATCTTATAATGACTTTGTTGTGACTGCTTTTTGTGGGAAAGCATTTGAATATTTGGTTGCAACATGGAGGTAGGCAGTTTCAGCTGATCTTCTAGATGGGTATCCGTCATTTGTGATCTTAAGGGCATCTTGATTTGGGTTAGATAGAAGAATGTAGATTCGCAGCAATAAGTGGTTGAAAAGCAAGAACATTTTTCATGCATGTTGCCGGAGGCGTGGGTATTCTATTGCATTTTTCCATATTTCAATCCGATCGTTCAGCATCAACTAAGGACTTTAAAATGTCATCTTCTGAGAGCTCAGTCAATTCCATCTGTAGTTCTATAGCAGCCTTGGAGACAACAACTAGGTGAGGTTGAAATGCTAGTTTGAGTGTGATGTCATGATTCTCAAAGTCAGTGAAGCTTTCATTGTATTCTTTAATTAATAAGACTATAACAGCTGCGTATTCTTCAAATGATTCGCATGAATCCTCCTGCTCATCAATGACCTTCGCTAACTGGGCAAAATGTTCATCCAAAATTTCATTTTGAAGAGGTGTTTTGAAAAAAGATAGCTTTTTTCGAAATGCTTCGATTTTTTGCCTCATATCATATGTAGACTTAGTTGGACCTTCCAAAGAAACATTCAAGTCATTTTGCTTTGATGATATCACTCAGAATTATTGAAATCTTCTTTCAATAATTCATGGGTGATTCTGTACTTCTCGCAAAGATAAACATTTTGCTAACACCTGCGATAGCCAATGCATTTTACAATCCACACTGAATGCCTCATCATTCAACTTTAACATATTACAAAACTGACGATGCCGTGTTGCATTTGCACGAATATAGTTAACAATACTTGTAACTTGATGCAAAGTGTCACTTAAAAGAGAAGATTTAGCACAGAGATTTTGCTGATGTAAGATACAATGAAAAGAGAGCATCTGGATCTGATTATACCTTTTTTATCTGCAAGAAACCCTTCACGCTTTCCTGACATGGTAGGTGCACCGTCTGTACATACACCGTCTGTACATAAATTAACCAAATTTCTCACAGAGGGTGGTGAGTCTGTGGAATTTCATTTCGGAGTCACGTGAGTGACTTCGTGAAGAGCCCGCCGGCGCGCATGCTCGACATATCGTCGTATCGCGTTGCTGCGACGGCTGGCGGTGGAGCGCGCTCCTCGCCAGCCCTTCAAAAGGGAGCCACGAAGGTAAGTATCCTACCTTAAGTTGGTGGTCCTTGTTGTACTGATTCTGTCTTGCAGCAAGGACATGGATGGGAGTGCTAAGGCCCGGAGGATGTCTGGACGAGTTCGCCGGTCAACAGTTCCGGGGCCATTTCCATCGGCAGTACCTGCAGCGCAGGCCGGGACTCAGGCGGAGATGTGGGTAAGCCCTGTGGTTACAGGTCCGGATCCGCCAGCACACCACAGCTTGGAGGAGTTCGACCAGGAGGAGTGTGGTGTGCCGCCAGAGCAGGAGGACAGTGCCATGGCAGTCAGGTCGTCAGCGGGCTCGCTGGCGACCTCGAGCAGAGGGGTGCGTGCAGCTGCACGGCCCTTTTCACTCAGCCCTCCGAGTAGGGGACGGGCTGGAGCCCAGAAGCCTAACCCTGTTAGGGCTAAGGCATTGCCTGCCGCGGAGGAGCGGTCAGGTTCCAGGGCGGGACCCGGGGCGGCTGTGAGGTCCAGTCGGCACCCCCCAACTCTCGACGCCGGGACGGGTCAGTTGAGTTGGGTCTCGTCACGGTCGCCGAGCCCCCCATGGATGGGTGGGCGAGACCATGCGTCGGCAAGGTCCACGACGTGGGCAGCCGGCAAGCCTGCGCGGGCTTCAGGCAGCCATGCTTCGGCTGGTGCCGACACCACGCCGCAAGTGTCCTTAGTGGCAGCGGCTTCAGCTCCCGCTAAACGGAGGCGGTTGAACACGCCCGCGCGGGAATCGCGCAGTTTCGCCTCGGCGGCTGTTTGCGACAACTACCGGCACCGGGTGGGCCTCAACGAGGTGCGGGCCGATGATAGGAGCCCCGGCATCTTTTCAGAGCCGGAGGACTCCGACCACCCGAGTGTTCAGGGTGAAGGGCGTATTGACCGTATGGAGCGGCTGCTGGAGCTCCTGCTTCAAGGTCAACAACAGCAGGGCAGCGACAGGCACAGGGCGTCATCACCAACTTCTACCATCAGCCTGGAGCAGCAGGAGGAGGAGGTTTTGGTTAATCCCTTACCACCTCCGTTGGAGGTGCCAGCGGAGGAACTTCTGGATGTGGCGACTAAATTCGCGGCCCCACATTCGTCTGGACTTCCTCTGAACACAAAACTAGCAGCCACAGTGGACTTCCTCAACAACCATCAACTGCAGGAAGAAGTCCTCATTCAGGCTATGAGCCGTCACAAGGCTCCATCCAATTGCAACTCCCTCAACGTGCCTGTGGTCAATACGCCGATATGGGGCAACATCAGTGCGGCTATCCGTCAACAAGAACTAAAACTGCAGCGGATCCTGAAACTCCTCACGGCCGGTATTACCGCCTTTGCGCGGTCGGTGGACGGGGACGATCTGAATTTGGACCAGGAAGATGCTCTGGCTCTCCTGTGTGCGACCCAACATGAGATCAATGGGTTCCGCAAAAGTAGCTTCCGCCGCCGCCGCCGCCCCGTCAGCTCTTTGGTGAGGATCTCTCGAAGAGGGTCAAAGAGCTTGACGAACAAGCCAAAACGGTGGGGCTCATGCGCTCTCAGAGTGCCCCCACACCGTCAGGCTCAAAAGCTCCATCTACTCGCCCACGAGGGTCTGCCAATACCTCTATGAGGACCTACCCTCCAGCTCCACAACGTTACCAACAGCCCCAGCAACAGGGGGCTTTTTTAGGACAGGGTCGGCAGAGACCTTGGTGGAAGACGAAGACGCCGCGCCCTCAAGCCAACCCAGCACCTCCACGTCCACCCACACGTGTCAAGGACCGCCGGTAACCACAGAGGTGAGGCGGTCTGGTTCTCTCTTTTCTCTTTGCTTAACTACACATGTTGGTGGGCACCTTCGGTTCTTTTTGGGTGCATGGGGTAATATTACTGGTGACGAGTATGTGTTGCAAAATATTCAGGGTCATAAAATCGAGTTTCTTAATGGCGACATTCCTCCATCCCAGCACATGCCCGGTCGTACGTTTAAATTGTCTGCTGCAGAACAGGCAGCAGGCTACAAGGAAATTTTAAGGCTTGAACAGAAGGGAGTGATTGAGAAAACGGTGCATGAACCAGTTGAATTTGTTTCGAATATATTCACTAGACCTAAGAAGGATGGAGGCTGTCGAGTCATTATTGACCTGACTCGTTTGAATACTTTTGTAACATACACTCATTTCAAAATGGACACTTTTGAAACAGCCAAATCATTGATTTCTCATGGTTGCTTTATGGCATGCATCGATTTAAAGGATGCGTACTATTCTGTATCCATCCAGAAATACGACAGGAGATTTTTGAAATTTGTCTGGATGGGTCAACTCTGGCAGTATAGGGCTTTGCCAAATGGGCTTACCACAGCCCCTAGATTATTCACTAAATTAGTGAAACCAATTATGGCTTATTTAAGACAACGACATCATATAGTAATGGCCTATTTAGATGATATCTTAATTGTCGGCCACACCCTGGAATTGGCTGAGCAGGGAGTTGCAGCTGCTGTCAATATATTTCAGCAGCTGGGGTTCATTGTCCATCCAGAGAAATCAAAGTTCTGCCCTGCCCAGGTGATTCATTACCTAGGATTTACGGTGGACTCTATACGCATGAGGGTCACCATACCAACTAATAAGGTTCAGGAGGTCACCTGGGTGTGTCAAGATTTGATCCGCACCAATATACCATCGATTCGGCATACAGCTACAGTAATTGGCAAACTTGTAGCTTTGTTTCCGGCAGCCCGTTATGGGCCTTTGCATTATCAGAATTTGCAGAGAGCCAAGATTGCTGCGTTAAAACAGAACGCTGGTCATTATGATCGACCAATGCAGCTGCCGTCCGAAGCGAAGAATGAGTTGCAATGGTGGGTGTGTCACATTAGCAGCTCATTCAAGCCTATTAGGGAGGCTAATCCGGTGGTATACTTGCAGACTGATGCGAGCTCTTATGGCTGGGGAGCTACGGATAATTGCTCTAGTTGTGGGGGCAGGTGGGACACCCTTGAGTCTACTTTGTTGTTGTCACAGGGGATAAACTATTTGGAGTTGCTGGCAGCATTCCACGGACTTTGTGCTTATTGTTCCAAGCTTGTTGGAGCACGTGTCCGTCTCCAAATAGACAACACCACAGCAGTGGCATACTTAAACCATATGGGCGGTACCAGGTCAGTTTCGTGTGATAAATTGGCTAACTCAATTTGGCTCTGGTGTGTTCAAAGAGACGTTTGGATTTCAGCTACCTATTTGCCAGGTGAGCTTAATACTGTGGCGGACACCAGGTCACGCAAATTTAATGACAATATTGAATGGATGTTACATCCTGAAATTTTTGCTAAAGTCACAGCCAAATTTGGTAAACCGGACATTGACCTTTTTGCGTCGCGGTTGAACCATCAGGTACCAACATACGTCTCATGGGAACCAGATCCTGGGGCAATAGCGCTAGATGCATTCTCGCTGGACTGGGGGAATTGGTTTTTCTATGCATTCCCCCCGTTCTGCCTCATCAGTCGGGTATTGCGAAAGATTCAGGCGGATGCTGCCAAGGGCATCCTTATCAAACCCGACTGGCCTACACAGCCTTGGTATCCGGTGGTCTTTGACATGCTCAGCGAACCTTGGGTCCTTTTGAAGGGTTGCCCACAATTGGTTACTCACCCTGTCTCAGGGGAGCCACATCTCTGCCATGGCTATTTGAATTTGTTGGCTTGCAGGTTCTGAACAGGCCGTTAGTCCAATACGGCCTCTCAGCTCGGACCATGGATACCATCGGGGCGTCGTGTCGAGAGTCAACAAGGCGAAGATACCGCTCGCATATTAAGAAGTGGGAAGCCTACTGCAGCCGCTCTCGCATCACGTACGATGACGTGACAATAACTGACGCCCTGGAATTCCTCGCGGGGTTGCACCATGATGTACACTTAAGTTACAGTGCCATCAACAGCGCCAGGAGCGCGCTGTCATTCTACCTCAAGATTGAGGTGGGATCCAACAGGCTAGTGTCCAGACTCATGCGGGGTATATTCAATATGAATCCGCCTACACCACGCTACAATATCACCTGGGATGTCAGGGACGTATTAAACCTGCTCAGGACGTGGTCTCCCATGGAAGGACTCCAACTGGACAAACTCACCATGAAGCTGGTGATGTTACTAGCGCTGACTTCAGCACAGAGGATACAGACACTACACAAACTACGTGTCGACAGAATGATATCTACCCCTATAGAAGTAGTCTTCTTCATTGATGAGCTACTAAAGCAGCATAGACCTGGGTGCACAGGGCTGCAGCTGAAGTTCCCGGCATACCCCGCAGATGCTAGGCTGTGTTTAGCCTCACATATCCGTCACTATGTCAAGGTGACGGCACGCATCAGAGGAATGGAGAGATACCTGCTTGTCACTCATAAGAGACCTCATCATCGAGTGACAGTCCAGACGATAGCCAGGTGGCTTCGAGTCGTCTTGGGTAAGTCAGGTATCGACACTAATGTGTTCAAGTCTCATTCCACCAGGGCTGCATCGACGTCAGCGGCGAGGATTATGGAGGTGCCTATGGACCAAATTCTCGCCACAGCAGGATAGGCTAATGAAGCTGTGTTTCAGCGATTTTATAACAAGCCTGTTGCTGCTTCTCTACAGTTCGCAGAAACCGTGCTGAATGCAGGTCAAGAACGTAGAGATGTCCTCGCATGAGGGTTTTTTGATTTGTTACTAATAAATATGCTCTTGTTTTGCAGTATGAACTATTTGAGCAAGTTTGTTCCTCCCATCCATCCCTGGTAGTGGTGTGTCTCCATGGACGTGGTCCAGGGCGTGTAATCACAGAGGCTTTGAAGTCTTCACGAAGTCACTCACGTGACTCCGAAATGAAATAGTAAGATTGAACGAGAACTTACCAGTTCGAAGGTTGATCATTATTTCATGAGGAGTCGAAGTGAGGGATTTCGTGCCCTCCTCGCCCAACCCTCAGTCACCTTCATCTGGTAATTTGAGTCTCTTCAATCTTACTATGCTAAGTCATTTCTGTTGCTGGTCTCTGTGATTCCACGCCGCTACTTTGAAGTATGTCGAGCATGCGCGCCGGCGGGCTCTTCACGAAATCCCTCACTTCGACTCCTCATGAAATAATGATCAACCTTCGAACTGGTAAGTTCTCGTTCAATCTTACTATTCTCTGCCTCAGAGGGCGGTGGAGGCCAGTTCTCTGGATACTTTCAAGAGAGAGCTAGATAGGGCTCTTAAAAATAGCGGAGTCGGGATATGGGGAGAAGGCAGGAACGGGGTACTGATTGGGGATGATCAGCCATGATCACATTGAATGGCGGTGCTGGCTCGAAGGGCCGAATGGCCTCCTGCACCTCTTGTCTATTGTCCATTGTTAAATCCAGTCCAACTTCACGACATTTATCTTGAAAGTTGTTGAAAAAATCTATTCCTCTTGTTCTACCCGTTAGAGTGCCCAAAGCGAGTAACTTTGGAGCAAAGAAAATCTTCTGTCATGGCCCGAATGAAGTATAAACCCTGTGCCGAGTCAGTAGTATCAGTTGATTCATCCAAAGCAATTGATTAATATATATTTTCATTTTGGAGTATTACGTGAAGTTGTTCCGTTATGTTGAGGGCTAATTCATGCTGCTGATCTCCTTGAAAGAGGCAGTTGTTTGTACTTTGAAACCTTATCGGGGTCTCCGCATCCTACAATGTCGACAATGCATTCTTTTACGATTTCTACACCTAAATGGCTTCCTTTTATGAATAATTATTAAAAATACAGTTGATTGCTGTTGTTCAGCATGGAGGGTGTGGGTAATTGGGTGTGAAGTGGTGATTGGAGAGGGGTGGGTGGGAAAGGGTCCAGTCTTTTCAGACTGGAGTCTTGCTTTAAGTAGGGGTGAATAGACAATAGGTGCAGGAGTAGGCCATTTGGCCCTTTGAGCCAGCACTGCCATTCACTGTGATCATGGCTGATCATCCCCAATCAGTTCCCGTTCCTGCCTTCTCCCCATATCCCCTGACTCCACTATTTTTAAGAGCCCTATCTAACTCTCTCTTGAACCAAGTCCGGGTCCTTGTTGGAATGCAACTGTCCTCACAAAAGCTGACATATGATGATGCAGTGTCCGTATACTCATCGAGGCTTCTGGTTGCTTCCATGAACACATTCCAAACCGTGCAGTCAAAGCAGGATTGTAGGTTCTCAATGCCCTCGCTTGTCCACCTTGTCATTGTTCTGACCACAGGCTTAGCAGCTTTTAGTTTCTGCCTGTAGGTCGGAATAAGGTGAACTAGACAATGACCAGAGAGACCCAGATGCGCCCGGGGAATAGAACGATATGCGTTCTTGATTGCTGTATAACAGTGATCGAGTGTTCTCTCCCGGGTTACACAAAAAGCTGGAGAAACTCAGCGGGTGCAGCAGCATCTAAGGAGCGAAGGAGATAGGCGACGTTTCGGGTCGAGACCCTTCTTCAGTGTTCTCTCCCCTCTGGTGGGGCAGGTTACATGAAGTCTGAATTTGGGAAGGTCACGGCTGAGGTAAGCTTTGTTAAAGTCCCCCAAAACAATGACCATGGTGTCCGGGAAGTCACTCTCTACCCTCATTACCTGGTCAGCGAGTTGCGTTTGTGCCTCACGTACGCAGGCATGGGGGGGGATGTAAACTCCAGTGGGAATAAAGGAGGGAAATTCCCTCGGAGAGTAGAAGGGTTTGCAGTTTATAGTAAAGAACACCGTGTTTGTAGCAAAGTGGGAACATTGCAAAGTGGTTTGGGAGTCACCATTCAATTATGATCATATACTCTGTCAGTTAATAATGTATCCAAAGTGGATGCAGATCTCACTTCATTGTTCCACTTCTGAAGCCTCCGATAATTAAATTATTTTACCACTTCCTCACAGTAAGTTCCTGCTCCAGCCTAAAACCTGGATCCCTCTAACATAACGTAAAGCAGACAAACAATGAAGAGTTTGAAAAGCTCCGTGAGTAATTGGCAGAGGAATTAAACAATCACTTTCTGTCTGTTTTCAGGCAAAAGGGTGCAATCATCTTCCAGTTCTCTTGAGGAAATAACGTTTAGAATAGAAAAGGGGGAATTAGTTAGTGTGTTGTATTTGGACTTTCAGATGGTTTATCGGACATTGTGTGAGCCCAGATAGTCTCAGACCTTGGGAAGATGGGCTCATTGGATCAGATATTGTGTGTGTTGGTTCACCAGGCAACGTTTTCCTTTGCATTCAATTGTTGCTTGATGGATATCTTAATATTGTTCATTCCAGAACCACAGAAGTTTGGAACGCTTGGCATCATCATGGCTGAAGGTGGCGATTGGGGAGGAGATGCAGTGACATCTACATCAAAGAAACAGAAAGGTTTGTAGAGCCGTCTGTGAAATATAAATGTTGCCCTGACAATGGGCGTGGAGTTGTTGCAAATACTGAGGTTAACAAACGATGTGGAAATAGGGAAGGGGATGAGCACAGACAATTTACATCGGCAGGGACCGCACAGTCACATGTGGATGGATGCAGGAACTTTGTGCTAAATCGCTGCAATTTGGTTTATGTTATCACAAAAGTTAAGTCAGAATATCAATGCCCAGAATCATGGGTCATACTGCGTAGAAATGGGCCTTTGACCCACGATGGGCCTGCCAGCTGCCAATCCCTCTACACTCTCACCAACGTCTGCAGATGTGCCGTAGTAAGCATTTATCAAGATGCACGACAGCATGGTTTTGTAAGAAGGATCTGCAGATGTTGGTTTAAACCAAAGGTAGCCACACAAAGTTGGAGTAACTCAGTGGGACAGAAGCGTGGCGACCCAAAACATCACCCATTCCTTCTCTCCAGAGATATTGCCTGACCTGCTGAGATACTCCAGCTTTTTGTGTCTATCCGGGATGGCGGAACTATCATATGCTGAGAGAATGGAGCAGCTGGGCTTGTACACTCTGGAGTTTAGAAGAATGTTTCATTGAAACATATAAGATTGTTAAGGGTTTGGACACGCTAGAGGCAGGAAACATGTTCCCGATGTTGGGGTAGTCCAGAACCAGGGGCCACAGTTTAAGAATAAGGAGTAAGCCATTTAGAACGGAAACGAGGCAACACTTTTTCTCACAGAGAGTTGTGAGTCTGTGGAATTCTCTGCCTCAGAGGGCGGTGGAGGCCAGTTCTCTGGATACTTTCAAGAGAGAGCTAGATAGGGCTCTTAAAGATAGCGGAGTCAGGGGATATGGGGAGAAGGCAGGAACGGGGTACTGATTGGGGATGATCAGCCATAATCACATTGAATGGCGGTGCTAGCTCAAAGGTCCGAATGGCCTCCTCCTGCAACTATTGTCTATTGTCTATGAGACTGGAGGATTGTGAATGTTGCGCCACTGGGGGTCAATGTTGAGCCCACTGCTGTCTCAACTGAAGAAATGAATTCAGTGGGGATGTTCAGGTATGATTAGTAAGTTTGGATGTAAGTTTGTGAAGTTAAACCAGGATTGGCCCTTCACGTTGAACGGAAACGCCATTGTAATTGAAGTGGTACAATAATAACATGTCATAGAGTGATACAGTGTGGAAATGGGCCCTACGGCCCAACTTACCCACACTGGCCAACGTGTCCCAGTTACACTAGTGCACCTGCCCGCGTTTGGCTCCTATCCCTCCAAACCTGTCCTATCCATTGACCTGTCTAACTGTTTCTTAAACGTTGCGATAGTCCCTGCCTCAACTACCTTCTCTGGAAGCTTGCTCCATACAATCACCACCCTTTATGTGAAAAAGTTACCCCTCAGATTCCTATTAAATCTTGTCCCTAAAGGACATTTGGACAGAACGGTTTAGAGAGATCATCGTCAAACCATGGACTGATGGAACTAGCTTTGATGAAGCATTTCGGTTGGGTTGGGCCAAAGGGCCTGTACTCTTGCTCTGTTGCTAACACGACCATTAACTTCCACTTGCCCCAGAATGTCAGCTCAGATTGCTGCCGGCTATTCAGAACCTGTGGTTTTCTCAATTTGAAATCGCTCTGCAACCTGCAATTCATGTTTTTTTCAGGTGGGAAATTAAGTAAAGTGCGCAAATTCTTCAAAATGAGGCTAGGCACCTCATCAAAGAAAGATGGTGAGAACACAGGAATAACGACAGAAAAACAAAGTGGGATTGAGAGCAGAACATCAAGGGAATGTGAAGCTGCTGAAGAGGAAAGGGAACAATGTCAGTCCCGAGGGCAAGGAATAGGAGACGTGGTTCACGGCCCTGGAAATGACCCAAGTGGCAAAATCCATCATGACCGAGATTCACCAAACAAGGATTCATCGAGTCTCATCCTAGGGGCAGGTGAGTGAAATGGGAGAGGAGTGGATGCTGCAGAATGGTGACGACTGTGTGGACAGGGAAGAGAAAAAAAAAAGGGGTTAGGGCGAGGGGAAGCAGGAGAGAGGAATAGTGGTGGAGGAGTGTTATTCTGACGAGGTTCGTGACCAATAGTATTCTGCAAGGGTACACAAAAGGCTGGAGAAACTCAGCGGGTGCAGCAGCATCTAAGGAGCGAAGGAGATAGGCTTTCTGCAAGGATCGGTTCTGGAACCTCTGCAATTTCTGATCATGTCCATGATTTGAACAAAAATGGAGGTGATGAGTTAGTAATTTTAAAAACAACAGAACTATTTGCAGAATTGTTGATCATGAGGAAAGCTGTCAAATGATCCATTAGAATACACGTCAGTTGGAAATATGGTCTGAGTTCAGGCAGACAAAGACTGGATTGTTTTATCTGAGTAATGAAGGCTGAGTGGAGGCCTAATAGAAGTATAGAATATAAGGGACACAGATATTGTCAGTCTTGTTCCCAGGGTGGAGGCAAAGGGGTTCTGGTGAGAGAGGAATGTTTAAAAGAGACAGGCTGGACTAGTTTTTTAGCAGACTTTGGTCGGTTCCTGGAAGGCTCTGCCTGAGGAGTTGGTGGAAACACTATTTAGACTAACACATGATGACGCAGTCAGGGAACAGAGGGATCCAGTCCATGAGCAGGTAGATGGGATTAGTTCAAATTGGCATGATATTGTTGGTGTAAACCTTCCTGATCAGAGCACCAGTGTAAATATATTTTACATGTTGTGGTAGCTCCTGCCTCAACTACCTCCTCTGGTAGCTCGATCCATATGTCCAACACGCTCTGTGTGAAAATGGTCTCCGCCAGATTCCTAAGTCTTTCTCCTCTAACCATAAATCTATGTTCTCTGGTTCTTCATTCTCTTCCTCTGGGTGTAAGACAATATCCACTCCCCTCACGAACTTATCTGCCTCAATAAGATCATCCCTCGTCCTGCTGCGCTCCACAGTATAAAGTCCTGGCATATAACCATATAACAATTACAGCACGGAAACAGGCCATCTCGGCCCTTCAAGTCCGTGCCGAACAACTTTTTTCCCTTAGTCCCACCTGCCTGCACTCATACCATTACCCTCCATACCCTTCTCATCCATATGCCTATCCAATGTATTTTTAAATGATACCAACGAACCTGCCGCCACCACTTCCACTGGAAGCTCATTCCACACCGCTACCACTCTCTGAGTAAAGAAGTTCCCATGTTACCCCTAAACTTCTGTCCCTTAATTCTAAAGTCATGTCCTCTTGTTTGAATCTCCCCTATTCTCAAAGGGAAAAGCTTGTCCACATCAACTCTGTCTATCCCTCTCATCATTTTAAAGACCTCTATCAAGTCCCAGTCAAGTCAAGGCATGCTCAACCTCTCCATGTAATTCAGGACCTGGAGTCCTGGCAACTTGCTCTTCAATCTTCTCCGCACCCTTTCCAGTTTGGTAACCTCTTTCCTATAACAGGATGTCCAGAACTGAACATGATTCACTAAATGTGACCTGGCCAAAGTCTTGTACTCCTGTTACTTGTACTCCTGTTGGAGAAACAGGGTGGAGCTACCTGCTGTGAGTATAAACCTAGCGCGGGGCTTGCTTTTTCACAGAGGCCCGGGGAGCCGTTGGAGAAACAGGGTGGAGCTACCTGCTGTGAGTATAAACCTAGCGCGGGGCTTGCTGACACAGAGGCCCGGGGAGCCGTTGGAGAAACAGGGTGGAGCTACCTGCTGTGAGTATAAACCTAGCGCGGGGCTTGCTGACACAGAGGCCCGGGGAGCCGTTGGAGAAACAGGGTGGAGCTACCTGCGCTGTGAGTATAAACCTAGCGCGGGGCTTGCTGACACAGAGGCCCGGGGAGCCGTTGGAGAAACAGGGTGGAGCTACCTGCTGTGAGTATAAACCTAGCGCGGGGCTTGCTGACACAGAGGCCCGGGGAGCCGTTGGAGAAACAGGGTGGAGCTACCTGCGCTGTGAGTAGACTGAAATCTGCAACGTTCCATCTTCCAGTGAGGAAATCTGGTGGGGAATCTGTGTAGCCTCTGATTGGTTGAAGAGGACCAGAGGAAGCAGCTGATTGGCTGGAACGCGGGGTTTACATTTCTCCATTTCTGCCTTCAGGTTTAAGGATTCTGGGTGCTAAGGATTCTGGGTGCTAAGGACTCTGGGAGCTAAGGACTCTGGGTGTTAGGGATTCATTATTTATTAGTAAAGTTTAAAGAATAAAGTTTTGTGTTTAATAAAAAATAAAAAAAATAAAATAAAATAAAATAAAAAAAAATATATATATATTTAATAGAGTAATTTGGGAGTAAGATGTCAGTGGAGATTGGTCCCGTGGTTTGCTCAGCCTGCAACATGTGGGAGATCAGGGATATGGTCGGTGTCCCTGATGACTACATTTGCAGGAAGTGTGTCCAGCTGCAGCACCTGGCAGACCGCATTGAACGATTGGAGCTGCGGCTGGATTCATACTGGAGCATCCACGATGCAGAGAAAGTCGTGGACAGCACATACAGCGAGTTGGTCACGCCACAGGTAAAAGGTAAGAGGACAGAAAGGGAGCGGGTGGCCAATAGCCAGCAAAACAGCAGGCAGGTAGTGCAGGAGTCCCCTGCGGTCATCTCCCTAGTCAACAGGTTTACCATTTTGGATACTGTTGAGGGAGATGGCTCATCAGGGGAATGCAGCAGCAGCCAAGTTCATGGCACCATGGGTGGCTCTGCAGCACATGATGGGGGAAAAAAGAGGGGAAGGGCTATTGTAATAGGGGATTCAATTGTCAGGGGAATAGATAGGCGTTTCTGCGGCCGCAAAAGAGACTCCAGGATGGTATGTTGCCTCCCTGGTGCAAAGGTCAGGGATGTTACTGAACGGCTGCAGAACATTCTGGAGGGGGAGGGTGAACAGCCAGTTGTCGTGGTGCATATTGGCACCAACGATATAGGGAAAAAAAGGGATGAGGTCCTACAAGGTGAATTTAGGGAGCTAGGAGATAAACTCAAAAGTAGGACCTCAAAGGTAATAATCTCTGGATTATTACCAGTACCACGGGCCAGTCAGAGTAGAAATAGGAGGATATTGCAGATGAATACGTGGCTTGAAAAATGGTGCAAGGGGGAGGGATTCAAATTTTTAGGGCACTGGGACCATTTCTGGGGGAGGTGGGACCAGTACAAACAGGACGGTCTGCACCTGGGCTGGAATGGAACCAATGTCCTTGGGGGAGTGTTTGCTAGTGCTGTCGGGGAGGATTTAAACTAATGTGGCAGGGGGATGGGTACAAGAGCAGAGAGGCAGGTGGGTGTAAAACGAGGGTGGAAGCAATAGGGAGCAAGGTGAAAAGTAAAAGGGGTAAGAGCATTGTAAAAACAAGCCTGAAGGCCTTGTGTCTCAATGCAAGGAGTATTCGTAATAAGGTGGATGAATTGAACGTGCAGATAGCTATTAATGAGTATGATATAGTTGGGATCACGGAGACATGGCTCCAGGGTGACCAAGGCTGGGAGCTGAACATCCAGGGGTATTCAATATTCAGGAGGGATAGAGAGAAAGGAAAAGGAGGTGGGGTAGCGTTGCTGGTTAGAGAGGAGATTAACGCAATGGAAAGGAAGGACATTAGCTTGGAGCATGTGGAATCAGTATGGGTAGAGCTGCGAAACACTAAGGGGCAGAAAACGCTAGTGGGAGTTGTGTACAGGCCACCTAACAGTAGTAGTGAAGTTGGGGATGGTATAAAACAGGAAATTAGAAATGCGTGCGACAAAGGCAAAACAGTTATAATGGGTGACTTCAATCTACATATAGATTGGGTGAATCAAATTGGCAGGGGCGCTGAGGAAGAGGATTTTTTGGAAAGTATGAGGGATAGTTATCTAAATCAACATGTAGAGGAACCAACGAGAGAGCAGGCTATTTTAGACTGGGTATTGAGTAATGAGGAAGGGTTAGTTAGCAGTCTTATTGTGCGTGCCCCCTTGGGCAAGAGTGACCATAATATGGTCGAGTTCTTCATTAGGATGGAGAGTGACATTGTTAATTCAGAAACAATGGTTCTGAACTTAAGGAAAGGTAACTTTGAGGGTATGAGACGTGAATTGCCAAGATTGACTGGCAATCAATTCTAAAAGGGTTGACGGTGGATACGCAATGGAAGACATTTAAAGACTGCATGGATGAACTACAAAAATTGTTCATCCCAATTTGGCAAAAGAATAGATCAGGGAAGGTAGTGAATCCGTGGATAACAAGGGAAATCAGGGATAGTATCAAAGCAAAGGATGATGCGTACAAAGTAGCCAGAAAAAGCAGCATACCAGAGGACTGGGAAAAATTCAGAGACCAGCAGAGAAGGACAAAGGGCTTGATTAGGAAAGGAAAAATAGATTATGAAAGAAAACTGGCAGGGAACATAAAAACTGACTGCAAAAGTTTTTATAGATATGTGAAGAGAAAGAGATTAGTTAAAACAAATGTAGGTCCCTTGCAGTCAGAAACAGGTGAGTTGATCATGGGGAACAAGGATATGGCGGACCAATTGAATAACTACTTTGGTTCCGTCTTCACTAAGGAAGACATAAATAATCTGCCGGAAATAGCAGGGGACCGCAGGTCAAAGGAGTACTTGAGTGAAATCCAGGTTAGTCGGGAAGTGGTGTTGGGTAAATTGAATGGATTAAAGGCCGATAAATCCCCAGGGCCAGATAGGCTGCATCCCAGAGTACTTAAGGAAGTAGCTCCGGAAATAGTGGATGCATTAGTGATAATCTTTCAAAACTCTTTAGATTCTGGAGTAGTTCCTGAGGATTGGCGGGTAGCAAACGTAACCCCTCTTTTTAAGAAGGGGGGGAGAGAGAAAACGGGGAATTACAGACCAGTTAGTCTAACATCGGTAGTGGGGAAACTGCTAGAGTCAGTTATTAAAGATGGGATAGCAGCACATTTGGAAAGTGGTGAAATCATTGGACAAAGCCAGCATGGATTTACGAAAGGTAAATCATGTCTGACGAATCTTGTGGAATTTTTCGAGGATGTAACTAGTAGCGTGGATGGGGGAGAACCAGTGGATGTGGTGTATCTGGACTTCCAGAAGGCTTTCGACAAGGTCCCACATAAGCGATTAGTATATAAACTTAAAGCATATGGCATTGGGGGTTCAGTATTGATGTGGATAGAGAACTGGCTGGCAAACAGGAAGCAAAGAGTAGGAGTTAACGGGTCGTTTTCACAATGGCAGGCAGTGACTAGTGGGGTACCACAAGGCTCAGTGCTGGGACCCCAGCTATTTACAATATACATAAATGATCTGGATGAGGGAATTGAAGGCAATATCTCCAAGTTTGCGGATGACACTAAGCTGGGGGGCAGTGTTGGCTGTGAGGAGGATGCTAGGAGAATGCAAGGTGACTTGGATAGGCTGGGTGAGTGGGCAAATGTTTGGCAGATGCAGTATAATGTGGATAAATGTGAGGTTATCCACTTTGGTGGCAAAAATAGGAAAACCGACTACTATCTAAATGGTGGCCGATTAGGAAAAGGGGAGATGCAGCGCGACCTGGGTGTCATGGTACACCAGTCATTGAAAGTAGGCATGCAGGTACAACAGGCAGTGAAGAAAGCCAATGGTATGTTAGCTTTCATAGCAAAAGGATTTGAGTATAGGAGCAGGGAGGTTCTACTTCAGTTGTATAGGGTCTTGGTGAGGCCACACCTGGAGTATTGCGTACAGTTTTGGTCTCCAAATCTGAGGAAGGACATTATTGCCATAGAGGGAGTGCAGCGAAGGTTCACCAGACTGATTCCTGGGATGTCAGGACTGTCTTATGAACAAAGACTGCATAGACTCGGTTTATACTCTCTAGAATTTAGGAGATTGAGAGGGGATCTTATAGAAACTTACAAGATTCTTAAGGGGTTGGACAGGCTAGATGCAGGAAGATTGTTCCCGATGTTGGGGACGTCCAGGACAAGGGGTCACAGCTTAAGGATAAGGGGGAAATCCTTTAGGACCGAGATGAGAAGGAATTTTTTCACACAGAGAGTGGTGGGTCTCTGGAATTCTCTGCCACAGAGGGTAGTTGAGGCCAGTTCATTGGATATATTTAAGAGGGAGTTAGATGTGGCCCTTGTGGCTAAGGGGATCAGAGGGTATGGAGAGAAGGCAGGTACGGGATACTGAGTTGGATGATCAGCCATGATCATATTGAATGGCGGTGCAGGCTCGAAGGGCCGAATGGCCTATTCCTGCACCTAATTTCTATGTTTCTATGTTTCTATGTTACATAACATCCCAACTTCTACCCTCAATATTGTGATTGATGAGCCCAGTCATTCACTGAGCTCCTGTCCTGCTTTGTCTTCCCCAAGTGCAACACCTTGAGCTTATCTGTATTAAACTCCATTCAACGTTCCTCAGCCCAACGGATGAAGACCCCTTTGCAACATTTGATAATCATGCCTTGTGTTCTCATCCACATATTTAATAGAAACCACAAACAGCAATGGGCCAGCGATGATCCCTGGGGAATATCACTAGTCACAGGCCTGCAGTCTGTAAAACAAACTTCCATCCTCACCCTCTGCTTCCTTTCATGGTCAATTCTCTATGCAGTCAGCTAGCTCTCCCTGGATCATTTGCGATGAAACTTCCAAAGCAGCGTATCATGCGGAACATTCCAATTACCCTGAAGTCCATATATGTTAAATCTTCCGCTTGTCCCATCAATCTTTCAAGTTACTCAGAAAATTCAATCACATTTGTGAGATATGATATCCGACACATAAAACTATGCTAACTATGCATAAACGGCCCTATCCATCACAATATAGATATGTCGTTCAATACCCCTCAATATCCTCCAGTAATTTGGGTACCACAGACGTTAGGTTCACTGCTCTACACTTCTCATGGTTTACACTGCAGCCCCTCTTAAATGCAGGCACAGCATAACTTGTTATTTCTGTTTTCAGTTATTTTTTGTGAGCAACGTCCTCGATTGCCAGCGTAAAGTCCTTTCTGAGCCTCCAGTACAGAGAGTTGCACATTTTTATCACCCTCTGGTCACAGCGGGGACTGTGATCCCAGGAGAAGTTGCAGCAGAATGATTGTAAAAGAAAGGATACTTTAAGTATTTTGCATTTGCAATATAGATTGCATTTTGTACATATTTGAATAATGAAATGAGAACTAACGAGTTGGGACTATTGAGTATATGAGTGGAAGTCTGACATTTACACAAATGCAAACATGAAGAGCAAGGTGGTCTACGGCTTTTAGTTTCTGTTCATTTGCAGGGGTACACCTTGTTTGGATGTGATGTTTTCCACATCTCCGCTGCACTGTAATGCTGTTTGTTGCTTCACAAGGCAATGTCTTCCTTCACGTTCAATTGTCACCTGATGGTTCTGTTAATATTGTGTATTTCAGAGCTACCGAGTTTGGGAACATCTGTCAACATCATGGCTGAAGGTGGTAAACGGGGAGGTGATTCAGTTGCCTGTGCAGCAAAGGAACAAAAAGGTTAGTGAGCCTTCTGTGATATATATATGATGTCCTGACAGTGGGTGTTCACACGGAAGTGGGAATAGGGAAGTGGGTGAGCACAGAGAGTTGACATCTACAGGGACAGCACCGTCACAGGTGGGCGGATGCAGGAATTGTCTGATAAACCAACAATCCTTTTGGATACAAATGATCTGAGTTGCCTCCAAAGTGTTTGTGAAATATTTATTTTATTAGAAGCAATTGTACAAGGAGAAAGTAACTGACATAATTATACAATTTTTGTACTGCTTCAATTTTAACATTTTATAAACTAATAACTAAATAGGGAAAAAGGGAAAGAAAGAAGAAAAGAAATAGAAAAGAAAGAATTTTGAAAAAGACACGAAAAAGAAGAGAGAAAAACCCCAGAACTAACAAAGAAGTGAAAGAAGCGGAGATATATCCCACGACCCTTCCCTACGCCCGCTCACCCCACCCTAGCGTTGGTTTTGAGTTTGTGTTCAACCATTATGTTCTTGAAGAAATTCAATAAAAAGACAATAGACAATAGGTAGAGGCCATTCGGCCCTTCGAACCAGCACCGCCATTCAATGTGATCATGGCTGATCATCCCCAATCAGTACCCCGTTCCTGCCTTCTCCCCATATCCCCCGACTCCGCTATTTTTAAGAGCCCTATCTAGCTCTCTCTTGAAAGCATCCAGAGAACCGGCCTCCACCGCCCTCTGAGGCAGAGAATTCCACAGACTCACCACTCTCAATGAGAAAAAGTGTTTCCTTGTCTCAGTTCTAAATGGCTTACTTCTCATTCTTAAACTGTGGCCCCTGGTTCTGGACTCCCCCAAAATCGGGAACATGTTTCCTGCCTCTAGTGTGTCCAAACCCTTAATAATCTTATATGTTTCAATAAGGTCCCCTCTCATCCTTTTAAACTGCAGAGTGTACAAGCCCAGCTGCACCATTCTCTCAGCATATGACAGTCCAGCCACACTATCTCTTCTTCACCACTAATCTCCATTATATTGTTTGCCGTGAAAAACATGTTTGCTCTCTCCATATAGGAGCTGAACAGCTCTCTACTCTTGTCAAAAGTGCCAAGGTTTCCAATGGAGCTCGTGGACGCTGCTATCGTGTGGTTCTCTTTTTTTTTAAAAAATGGTCCGTTTACAAACCCCGAATTCCTGTCTGTTCTGGTGTAACATTTCACCTAAAACGTAGCTGTACAAAGACTATTCAGCTTGAGGAATTCGACAAAAAAAACTCAGTTTAAAATGTTATACACTCCCAAGGATGACATCTTGCCACGTAGACACAACATAGAGATAGCCTGACAAACTCTCGTTGATTTGTCCAGCTGCTGTTTTAAACTAGTCCCCTGCATAGACGGATCTGCAGGCCTCTCATGTCCAGCTCGCAAACAACTGCGACACAACTCCGTATTTACTGTTTAAACTGTTAAACAATCCTGTGTGTTGCAAAACAGTCCTGCACTGTATTTAAAGGATGAGTTCACAAACTCTATCCCATCCTCAACGCCAATTTTGTTATATTCCGGACAACAGAATGAATAACAACTAACACACAGGCTGCCTGGATCACAAGAGAGATTTATTACCCAACATTCCCTACTTATATACAACACCAATTCATTAGCATAGACATGAATATGCATGAATACATTACAACACTAATCACCTCTGTTTACATGTGATCTGTATCCCACCCTATCCATGTGCCTACCAAAAAGCTGCTTAAATGGCATGAACATATTTGCCTCCGCCACCAAGTTTGGCAGCAAATTCCAGGCATTACATTGTTTATCAATTCCGCCCTCAACCTCTCACGCTCCACAGAATGCAATCCAGGTTTGTCCAATCCCTTCTTGCAGCTAACACCCCATAATACAGGGGACAATTTGGCCAACATCTTTGGCACCATTTCCAAAGTTCCATATGCTTACTTGGGATAATTGGGGGATCTGAACTGCCCAAAAATTCCAAACTGACAGTTCAGGGACAGGAAGTGCCCTTTTTGCCCGAGCCAGGCCCCAATGTGGAAAACGCCTGCAACAGCCACTGAGGAAAACAGATGTTAATTCTATTAAATTATGAAGGATTGGAGTATTTTCAGAAAGACAGCTATTTTCGATATCAGATTGGAATGCACAGTGGTGATGATGAGACATAGAAACATAGAAAATAGTAGCAGGAGGAAGCCATTTGGCCTTTCGAGCCAGCACCGCCATTCATTGTGATCATGGCTGATTGTCTGCTATCAATAACCCGTGCCTGCCTTCTCCCCATATCCCTTGACTCCACTAGCCTCTAGAGCTCTATCTAACTCTCTTAAATCCACCCAGTGATTTGGCCTGCACTGCCCTCTGTGGCAGGGAGTTCCATAAATTCACAACTCTCTGGGTGAAAAAGTTTTTTCTCACCTCAGTCTTAAATTACCTCCCCTTTATATACCTATACCTATTTTCTATGTTTATTCTAAGATTGTGGCCCCTGGTTCTGGACTCACCCAACATTAGGAACATTTTTCCTGCATCTAGCTTGTACAGTCCTTTTATAATTTTATACTAGACTAAGTGGGAGGGCTGGTCACCAACGCAATCTTCCACCTCTCCACCAATTCCAATATTGCCAGTTGGAGGGGGGTCTTTCTGTTGCGCTAGTATGGGTGTTGCGGGCCGAAGGTACTGGTTTCCAGAGGGCTAGTATAGACATTGTGGGCCGAATGGATTCTTGGGCTCGAAGCCAGCTGTTGCAACGATTTTAAAAGGTAAGCCAAGGCAAACAATTAGGCCGCAGCCACCTGACAACCAAAATCCATTTTGTGAACACAAACTTTTTTTAAAAAAGGCAAGGCAAACAATTGGGCAGCAAGCAGCCACCTGACAACCAAAATCCAATTTGTGAACACAAACTTTTTTTTATAAAGGCAAGGCAAACAATTGGGCAGCAAGCAGCCACCTGCCAACCAAAATCCATTTTGTGAACACAAACTCTTTAAAAAGACTTGGCAAACAATTGGGCCACAGCCACCTGACAACCAAAATCCATTTTGTGAACACAAACCTTTGGGGAAAAAAGGCGAGGCAAACAATTGGGCAGCAAGGAGCCACCTGACAACCAAAATTCATTTTGTGAACACAAACCCTTTTTTAAAAAGGCGAGGCAAACAATTGGGCAGCAAACAGCCACTTGACAACCAAAATTCATTTTGTGAACACAAACTGTAAAAAAAAAGGTAAACAATTTGGCAGCAGCTACATCAAGGGGACTCACTGTGGAGTAGACGTCCGTTCAGTGTTATTCACAGCTCCGAGAGCTGTGACCCTCTCGCTTTCTGGGTGTGGCAGAGACTGAGTGAGGCACGACACTTCCGAGTTTTATAGTCCCTCCCCCCTGCCGCCAGTAGGGATAGCAGAGAGAACAGAGAGAATGGGAAATATTTAAAAAACAGTAATATTTCTCTCATTTTGCATCGATGGGAAAATTCCTCTGGGCCAGGAAGGCGGAGGGGGTCTCTGAGCGAGGTGGCCAAAAATGACGGCCAAAGGTGGCGGCGTTCTCTCGGAAATCGCAGCACAGTGGGCCAAAAGCGGTCAAGATCAGACTTTTAGTAATATAGATGTTTCTATAAGAGCCCCTCATCCTTCTAAACTCCAGTGAATACAAGCCCAGTCTTTTCAACCTTTCCTCATATGACAGTCCCTCCATCCCAGGGATCAATCTCGTGAACCTACGCTGCACTGCCTCAATCACAAGGATGTCCTTCCTCAAATTAGGAGACCAGAACTGTACACAATACTCCAGATGTGGTCTCACCAGAGCCCTATACAACTGCAGAAGAACCTCTTTACTTCTATACTGAAACCCTCTTGTTATGAAGGCCAACATTCCATTAGCTTTCTTCACTGCCTGCTGTACCTGCACGCCAACTTTCAGTGACTGGTGTACAAGGACACCCAGGTCTCGCTGTGCCTCCCCCTTACCTAACCTAACCCCATTGAGATAATAATCTGCCCCCTTGTTTTTGCCACCAAAGTGGATAACCTCACATTTATCTATATTATACTGCATCTGCCACGCATCTGCCCACTCACTCAACCTGTCCAGGTCCCCCTGCAACCTCCTAACATTCTCTTCACAGTTCACACTGCCACCCAGCTTTGTGTCATCCGCAAACTTGCTAGTGTTGCTCCTAATTCCCTCTTCCAAATCATTAATATATATGGTAAACAGTTGCAGCCCCAACACCGAGCCTTGCGGCACTCCACTCGCCACTGCCTGCCATTCTGACCCGTTCATTCCTACTCTTTGCTTCCGGTCTGCCAACCAATTTTGTATCCATGTCAACACCCTACCCCCAATACCATGTGCTCTAATTTTAGTCACCAGTCTCCCGTGTGGGACCTTATCAAAGACTTTCTGAAAGTCTAGATACACTACATCCACTGGCACCCCTTCATCCATTTTACTTGTCACATCCTCAAACAATTCCAGAAGATTAGTCAAGCATGATTTCCCTTTCATAAATTCATGTTGACTTGAACTAATCCTTTTACTGCTTTCCAAAGTCCCCATTATTACCTCTCTATTAATTGACTCCAGCATCTTTCCCCCCACTGGTCAGGCTAACTGGTCTGTAATTCCCCGTTTTCTCTCTCACTCCTTTCTTGAAATTTCTGCCACCCCCCTGAGGACCCTGGGGTGCAGACCATCAGGCCCAGGGGATTTATCATCCTTCAGTCCCATTAGCCTACCCAATACTATTTCTCATCTAATGAACATTTATTTCAGTTCCTCTACCCCCTTAGATCCTCTGTCCTCCAGTACATCTGGGAGATTGTTTGTGTCCTCCTTCGTGAAGACAGATCCGAAGTACCTATTCAACTCTTCTGCCATTTCCTTGTTGCCCATAATAATTTCACCCGTGTCTGCCTTCAAAGGACCCATATTTGACTTTGCTACTCTTTTTCCCTTAACATATCTAAAGAAGCTTTTACTGTCCTTCTTTATATTCCTGGCCGGCATCCCCTCATACTTCATCTTTTCAGCCCGTATTGCCCGTTTTGTTTCCTTCTGTTGTCCTATGAAAGTTTCCCAATCCTCTGGCTTCCGACTACTCTTTGCTGTGTTATACATATTTTCTTTTAGTTTTATTCTATCCCTAACTTCTCTTGTCAGCCACGGTTGCCTCCTACTCCCCTTAGAATCTTTCTGCCTTTTAGGAATGAAATGATCCTGCATCTTACGGATTATGCCCAGAAATTCCTGCCATTGCTGTTCCACCGTCATTCCTGCTAGGATCCCTTTCCATTCTACTTTGGCCAGCTCCCCTCTCATGCCTTCATAGTCCCCTTTGTTCAACTGCATCACTGCCACTTCTGATTTAACCTTCTCCTTCTCAAATTGCAGATGAAAACTAATCATATTATGATCACTACCTCCAAGCGGTTCCTTTACCTCGAGTTCTCTTATCATATCTGGTTCATTGGACAACACTAAATCCAGAATTGCCTTTTCTCTGGTCGGCTCCATTCCAAACTGCTCTAAGAATCCATCTCGGAGGCATTATACAAACTTTCTTTCTTGGGGTCGTGAACCAACCTGATTTTCCCAGTCTACCTGCATATTGAAATCCCCCATCACCACAGTGGCATTACCTTTGTTACATGCCAGTTTTAACTCCTGCTGCAACTTACACCCTGCATCCCGGCTACTATTTGGGGGTCTGTAAATAACACCAATTCGTGCCTTCTTGCCTTCGTAATTCCTCAACTCAATCCACAGTGACTCTAGCTTGTCAGTCCGTATGTCTTCCCTCGCAAGGGACTGAATTCCATCCCTCACCAGCAGAGCTACCCCCCCTCCTGTGCCCACCTGCCTGTCCTTTCTATAGGATGTATAACCCTGAATATTAAGTTCCCAGGCCCAATCCTCCTGCAGCCACGTCTCAGTAATCCCCACAATGTCATATCTACCAGCCTGCAACTGAGCCTCAAGCTCATCTACTTTACTTCTTATACTTCGCACATTCATATAACCATATAACAATTACAACACGGAAACAGGCCTTCTCGGTCCTTCCAGTCCGTGCCGACCATTTATTTTCCCCTAGTCCCATCTACCTGCACTCAGACCATACCCCTCCATTCCCTTCCCGTCCATATACCTATCCACTTTACTTTTAAATGTTAAAATCAATCCTGCCTCCACCACTTCTGCTGGAAGATCATTCCACACAGCCACCACTCTCTGAGTAAAGAAGTTTCCCCTCATGTTACCCCTAAACTTCTGTCACTTAATTCTCATGTCGTGCCCTCTTGTTTGAATCTTCCCTACCCTCAATGGGAAAAGCTTATCCACGTCAACTCTGTCTACCCCTTTCATCATTTTAAAGACCTCAATGAAGTCCCCCCTTAACCTTCTGCGCTCCAAAGAATAAAGACCTAACTTGTTCAACCTTTCTCTGTAACTTAGTTGCTGGAACCCAGGCAATATTCTAGTAAATTTCCTCTGTACTCTCTCTATTTTGTTGACATCCTTCCTATACTTAGGCGACCAAAATTGTACACCATACTCCAGAATTGGTCTTACCAATGCCTTGTACAATTTTAACATTATTTCCCTACTTCTATATTCAATGCTCTGATTTATAAAGGCTAGCACACCAAAAGCTTTCTTTACCACCCTATCTACATGCGATTCCACCTTCAGGGAACTTTGCACAGTTATTCCTAGATCCCTCTGTTCCACAGCATTCCTCAATTCCCTACCATTTACCATGTACGTCCTATTTTGATTTGTCCTGCCAAGATGTAGCACCTCACACTTATCAGCATTAAACTCCATCTGCCATCTTTCAGCCCACTCTTCCAAATGGCCCAAATCTCTCTGCAGACTTTGAAAATCTACTTCATTATCCACAGCACAACCTATCTTAGTATCATCTGCATACTTACTTATCCAATTTTCCACCCCATCATCTAGATCATTGATGTACATGACAAACAACAGTGGACCCAACACAGATCCCTGAGGCACCCCACTGGTCACCGGCTTCCACCCTGACAAACAGCCATCCACCATTACTCTCTGGCATCTCCCATTCGGCCATTGTTGAATCCATCTTGCTACTCCGCCATTAACACCCAAAAATTGAACCTTCTTAACCAACCTTCCATGGGGAACCTTGTCAAAGGCCTTACTGAAATCCATATAGACAACATCCACTGCTTTACCCTCATCAATTTCCCTAGTAACCTCTTCAAAAAATTCAAGAAGGTTTATCAAACATGACCTTCCAGTCACAAATCCATGTTGACTGTTCTTGATCAGACCCTGTTTATCCAGATGCTTATATATCTTATCTCTAAGTATCTTTTCCATTAATTTGCCCACCACTGACGTCAAACTAACAGGTCTATAACTGCTAGGTTTATTCTTTGAACCCTTTTTAAACAATGGAACAACATCCGCAGTACGCCAATCCTCTAGCACTATTCCCGTTTTAATGACATTTGAAATATTTGTGTCATAGCCCTGCTATTTCTACACTAACTTCCCTCAATGTCCTAGGGAATATCCTGTCAGGACCTGGAGACTTATCCACTTTTATATTTTTCAAAAGTGTCAGTACTTCCTCCTCTTTGAATCTCATAGTTTCTATAGCTACTCAGTCTTCCCGTGGATTTTGAAGCAACAGCAACAAAGAGAAGCAGGAGAAAGCACTGATTGGCTCTAGCCCAAGTGGGAGGAGAGTTCTCAGTGAGTCAGAGGGGGAGAGCAGTTAAAAAGGAGAGGCAAAGCACAGGCAGACTTCACTCAGTCTTCCCGTGGATTTTGAAGCAACAGCAACAAAGAGAAGCAGGAGAAAGCACTGATTGGCTCTAGCCCAAGTGGGAGGAGAGTTCTCAGTGAGTCAGAGGGGGAAAGCAGTTCCTCAAAACTGAGGAATTTGGTTTGTAAATTAGGCAATTGAACAGTCAATATAAGCAAGGCAGCTCTTGGGGAGCGGCAGTGAGGGAAGTGCCCTGTGAGTAAAGTGTGAGTCTTTGGCTCGAGAGTCTTCGGCGAGGAGGCTGCGCAAAATACTGGATAGGGCGAGACCGAGGCAAAAGAAGATGTCAAGCAAGCTGATGCAGTGTGATGCTTGCAGTATGTGGGAGGTCAAGGACACTGCTGGTGCCTCTGGATGCTACAAATGTGAGAAGTGCATCCAGGTACAGCTCCTGAAGGACCGTGTTGGGGAACTGGAGAAACAAGTGGATGACCTCAGGTTCATTCGAGAAACTGAGTCGTTTCTCGACAAGTCCTTCAGTGAGATTGTTACACCCAAGGCACTAGAAGAGAGAAGGTGGGTGACGGTGAGAAAGGGAGGAAAACATGGGATGCAAAGGTCCCCGGGTGTTGTACCTCTTGTGAACAGGTTCACCCACGTGGAAGCTGCCGGGACAGAAGACGGTATCCCACTGAGCGGCGGACTGGCTTGCCAAACAAAAAGGGCTGATGAGCCAAACCCACAGAGGCCAAAGTCGGGCAACGCCATTGTAGTTGGAGACTCCATTGTGAGAGGTACGGACAGGGGTTTTTGCGGCAACAGACGGGATTCCAGGATGGTGTGCTGCCTTCCTGGTGCCAGGATCCAGGATGTTACGGACAGAGTGCAGACAATCCTCAAGGGCGAAGGTGACCAGCCGGAAGTGGTCGTGCATGTTGGCACAAATGATGTTGGAAAGAAGGAGATGAATTTTTTGCAGCGGGACTTCAGAGAGCTCGGAAAAATGCTGAAAAGCAGGACTTCCAGGGTTGTTATCTCCGGTTTGCTTCCAGTTCCTCGTGCTGGCGAGAGCAGGAACAGGGAGATATGGGACCTGAATGTGTGGCTGAGGAACTGGTGCAGGGGGCAGGGATTTAGATTCTTAGATCACTGGGATTTTTTTTATAGTAAGGGGGAACTGTACAAAAGGGACGGATTGCATCTTAACAGGTGGGGGACCAGCATTCTGGCCGGCAGGTTTGCCACTGCTACACGGATGGTTTTAAACTGAATAAGGGGGGTGGGGTATCAAATGGGATAGTCGAGGACGGAGTTAGAGGGAAAGAGAGTAAAGCGATGGTTAATGACCCCAGAATTAACGGGGAAGAAAGCTCACAAAGGGATAGGAGAGTATGGCCAAGTGGAATAGGGATCGATGTGAAAGGGGCCACTTGTCAACATAATTGTATAAGGAGTAAGAGTGTTGTAAAAACAAGCCTGAAGGCTTTGTGTCTCAATGCGAGGAGCATTCGTAATAAGGTAGATGAGTTGAAGGTGCAGATAGCGATTAATGACTATGCTATAGTTGGAATCACGGAGACTTGGCTCCAGGATGACCAAGGCTGGGAGCTGAACATCCAGGGATATTCAATATTCAGGAGGGATAGACGAAAAGGAAAAGGAGGTGGGGTAGCGTTGCTGGTGAGAGAGGAGATTAATGCAATAGAAAGGAAGGACATTAGCGTGGAGGATGTGGAATCGATATGGGTAGAGCTGCGAAACTCTAAGGGGCAGAAAACGCTAGTGGGAACTGTGTACAGGCCACCTAACAGTAGTATTGGAGTTGGGGATGGCATCAAACAGGAAATTAGAAATGCGTGCAACAAGGGTAACACGGTTATAATGGGTGACTTCAATCTGCATGTAGATTGGGTGAATCAAATTGGCAGGGGTGCTGAGGAAGAGGATTTCCTGGAATGTATGCGGGATAGTTTTCTCAACCAACATGTGGAGGAACCAACGAGAGAGCAGGCTATTCTAGACTGGGTATTGAGTAATGAGGAAGGGTTAGTTAGCAGTCTTGTTGTGCGTGGCCCCTTGGGTAAGAGTGACCATAATATGGTTGAGTTCTTCATTAGGATGGAGAGTGACAAAATTAAGTCAGAAACAAGGGTTCTGAACTTGAACAAAGGTAACTTTGAAGGTATGAGATGTGAATTGGCCAAGATAGACTGGCAGGTGATTCTTAAAGGGTTGACAGTGGATGTGCAATGGAAGGTATTTAAAGACTGCATGGATGAAGTACAAAAGTTGTTCATACCAGTTTGGCAAAAGAATAAATCGGGGAAGGTGGTGCATCCATGGATAACAAGGGAAATCAGGGATAGTATAAAAACAAAAGATGAGGCATACAAATTTGCCAGAAAAAGCAGCCTACCGGAGGACTGGGAGAAATTCAGAATCCAGCAGAGGAGGACAAAGGGCTTAATTAGGAAAGGGAAAATAGATTATGAAAGGAAACTGGCAGGGAACATAAAAACTGACTGCAAAAGTTTTTATAGATATGTAAAGAGAAAGAGACTAGTTAAAACAAATGTTGGTCCCTTGCAGTCAGAAACAGGTGAATTGATCATGGGGAACAAGGACATGGCAGACCAATTGAATAACTACTTTGGTTCTGTCTTCACTAAGGAAGACATAAATAATCTGCCGGAAATAGCAGTGGAACGGGGGTCAAATAAGATGGAGGAACTGAGTGAAATCCAGGTTAGCCGGGAGGTGGTGTTGGGTAAATTGAACGGATTGAAGGCCGATAAATCCCCAGGGCCAGATAGTCTGCATCCCAGAGTACTCAAGGAGGTAGCCACAGAAATAGTGGATGCATTAGTGATAATTTTTCAAAATTCCTTAGATTCTGGAGTAGTTCCTGAGGATTGGAGGGTAGCTAATGTAACCCCACTTTTTAAAAAAGGAGGGAGAGAGAAAGCGGGGAATTACAGACCAGTTAGTCTAACATCGGTAGTGGGGAAACTGCTAGAGTCAGTTATTAAAGATGGGATAGCAGCGCATTTGGAAAGTGGTGAAATCATTGGACAAAGTCAGCATGGATTTACGAAAGGTAAATCATGTCTGACAAATCTGATAGAATTTTTCGAGGATGTAACTAGTAGAGTGGATAAGGGAGAACCAGTGGATGTGTTATATCTAGACTTTCAGAAGGCTTTCGACAAGGTCCCGCATAAGAGATTAGCATACAAACTTAAAGCACACGGTATTGGGGGTTCAGTATTGATGTGGATAGAGAACTGGCTAGCAGACAGGAGGCAAAGGGTAGGAGTAAACGGGTCCTTTTCAGAATGGCAGGCAGTGACTAGTGGGGTGCCGCAAGGCTCAGTGCTGGGACCCCAGCTATTTACAATATATATTAATGATTTGGACGAGGGAATTCAATGCAACATCTCCAAATTTGCAGATGATACCAAGCTGGGGGGTATAGTTAGGTGTGAGGAGGATGCTTGGCGGCTGCAGGGTGATTTGGATAGGCTGAGTGAATGGGCAGATGCATGGCAGATGCAGTACAATGTGGATAAATGTGAGGTTATCCACTTTGGTGGCAAAAACATGAGGGTAGACTATTATCTGAATGGTGGCAGATTAGGTGAGGGGGAGATGCAACAAGACCTGGGTGTCATGGTACACCAGTCATTGAAAGTAGGCATGCAGGTGCAGCAGGCAGTGAAGAAAGCAAATGGTATGTTAGCATTCATAGCGAAAGGATTTGAGTATAGGAGCAGGGAGGTTTTACTGCAGTTGTACAGGGTTTTGGTGAGGCCACACCTGGAGTACTGCGTACAGTTTTGGTCTCCAAATCTGAGGAAAGACATCCTTGCCATAGAGGGGGTACAGAGAAGATTCACCAGACTGATTCCTGGGATGTCAGGACTTTCATATGAGGAAAGATTGGATAGACTCGGTTTGTACTCGATGGAATTTAGAAGATTGAGGGGGGATCTTATAGAAACCTACAAAATTCTTAAGGGGTTGGACAAGCTAGATGCTGGAAGATTGTTCCCGATGTTGGGGGAGTCCAGAACAAGGGGTCACAGTCTAAGGATAAGGGGGAATTCCTTTAGGACCGAAATGAGGAAAACATTCTTTACACAGAGAGTGGTGAGTCTCTGGAATTCTCTGCCACAGAAGGTAGTTGAGGCCAGTTCATTGGCTATATTTAAGAGGGCGTTAGATGTGGCACTTGTGGCTAAAGGGATCAGGGGGTATGGAGAGAAGGCAGGTACGGGATACTGAGTTGGATGATCAGCCATGATCACATTGAATGGCGGTGCAGGCTCGAAGGGCCGAATGGCCTACTCCTGCACCTATTTTCTATGTTTCTATGTTTCTACTCTACTTTTTTTCCCTTACCTCACAGAGTTCAATATCCTTCTCCTTGGTGAATACCGAAGAAAATACATTGTTCAATATGTCCCCCATCTCTTTTGGCTCTGCAGATAGCTGTCCATTCTGGCTCTCTAATGGTCCAATTTTATCCCTCGATATCCTTTTGCTATTAATATAGCTGTAGAAACCCTTTGGATTTACTTTCACCTTTCTTGCCAAAGCAACCTCATATCTTCTTTTAGCTTTTCTTATTTCTTAAGATTATTTTTACATTCTTTATACTCATCTAGCACCTCATTTACTCCATGCCTCGTATAAATATTGTAGATATCTCTCTTTTTTTGAACCGTGTCCAATTTCCCTTGAAAACCATGGCTCTTTCCGATTTTCACCATTTCCTTTCAACCGAACAGGGACTTAAAGATTCTGTACTCTTACAATTTCCCCTTTAAATGTCCTCCATTTCTCTTCTACATCCGTCCCATAAAACAAAATGTCCCAATTCACTCCTTTTAAATCATTACGCATTCCCTCAAAGTTAGCCTTTCTCCAATCAAAAATCTCAACCCTAGGTCCAGTTCTGACTCTCTCCATAATTATATTAAAACTAATGGTATTGTGATCACTGGTCCCGAAGTGCTCACCAACGCATACCTCCGTCACCTGACCTGCCTCTGTCCTAACAGGAGGTCCAGCACTGCCCTTTCTCTGGTCGATACCTCTATGTATTGCTGCAAAAAACTATCCTGCACACATTTAACAAACTCCAAACCATCCAGGCCATTTACAGAATGTGTTTCCCAGTCTATTTTTGAAAAATTGAAATCTCCCACAATCACTACCTTATGTTTACTACTAATATCTGCTATCTCCTTACAAATTAGCTCTTCCAATTCTCGCTCCCCATTTGGCGGTCTATAATACACCCCTAAAAGTGTTGCTACACCGTTCCCACTTCTCAGTTCCACCCAAATAGCCTCCCTAGACGAGCCCTCTAATCTATCCTGCCAAAGCACTGCTGTAATATCTTCTCTGACAAGCAATGCAACCCCCCCACCTCTGGTCCCTCCAATTCTATCACACCTGAAGCAACGAAATCCTGGAATATTTAGTTTCCAATCACAACCCTCCCGCAACCATGTTTCACTGATTGCCACAACATCATATTTCCAGGTGTCAATCCAGGCTCTAAGTTCTTCCACCTTTCTTACAATGCTCCTAGCATTAAAATGTACACATTTTAGAAACCCACCATCCCTTATTCTCTGTTTATTATCTTTTTCCTCTTTCTCGTCTACATTTTGGGTCCGAGTGCTTACCTTCTTTGCCTCTTGCCCCTCACCCGGTCCCCTAGTCCCCACTACCCGAGTCCCTCCCCCAGCCTTTCTAGTTTAAAGTCTCCCTTGCAAATCTCCCCGCCAGGATATTGGTTCCCATCAGGTTCAAGTGCAACCCGTCCTTTTTTATACAGATCATGCCTTCCCCAAAAGAGGTCCCAGTGATCAAGAAACTTGAATCCCTGCCCAATGCACCAGTCCCTCAACCACGCATTTATCCTCCACCTCATTCCATTTCTACTCTCACTGTCACGTGGCACAGGCAGTAATCCTGAAATTGTTACTCTTTTGGTCCTTAAATTCTCCCTAAATCCTGAAATTGTTACTCTTTTACTCCCTAAATTCTCCTTTCAGGCCCTCTTCTCTTTTTCTGCCTATGTCATTGGTACCAATGTGTACCACAACGTCAGGCTCCTCTCCCTCCCTTTTCAGAATCTTTTCGACACGTTCTGACACATCCGAGACCTTGGCACCAGGGAGGCAAACTACCATCCGGGTCTCCCGACTGCGCCCACAGAATCGCCAATCTGACCCCCTAACTACGGAGTCCCCTATTACAATTGCCCTCCTCTTTTTGCTACTCTTGTGAGCATCAGGGCCGTTCTCTGTGCCGAAGGCCCGGCTGCTGTTGCTGCCCCCAGGTAGGCTGTCCGCTCCAATTGAACTCAAACATGAGTACCTATTTTCCAGGTGTACAACCACCGGGGTACTCTCTAGTCCCTGCCTCTGCCCCTTGCCCTTCCTAACAGTGACCCACTTGTCTGCCTCCCGTGGTCCGGGAGTGAATACCTCCCTGTAACTCCTGTCTATGACCTCATCGTTCTCCATGACCAGACGGAGGTCCTCGAGCTGTTGCTCCAGGTTCCTAACACAGTCCTTTAGGAGCCCCATCTCGACACACCTGGCACAGATGTGGACGTCTGGAGGGCTATCAGCTTCCCTGACCTCCCACATCTGACATTCACAACAGTACACTGCCCTGGCCTTCATACTCCCCCCTTACACAGGATACAATCTCAACACAATACAAAGTACCCAACAAACTGCTGGAATCTGACTGCCAATCAGCTGCTTACCCTAGTCCACTTCCCACCAATCAGCGGCTTCCTCAAAAAAAAACACTTCTCCGAAAAGTATACAATACTTTTAATTCCTTACGCATCTCACCTTTCACATCGATCCCTATTACACTTGGCCATACTCTCCTATCCCTTAGTGAGCTTCCTTTCCCGTTAATTCTGGGGTCATTAACTATCCCTTTACTCTCTTTCCCTTTAACTCTATCGTTGACTATCCCATTTGACACCCCGCCCCCCTTATTCAGTTTAAAACCACCCGTGTAGCAGTGGCAAACCTGTCTGCCAGAATGCTGGTCCCCGACCTGTTAAGATGCAATCCGTCCCTTTTGTACAGTTCCCCCTTACTCCAAAACAGATCCCAGTGATCTAAGATTCTAAATCCCTGCCCCCTGCACCAGTTCCTCAGCCACACATTCAGGTCCCATATCTCCCTGTTCCTGCTCTCGCCAGCACGAGGAACTGGAAGCAAACCGGAGATAACCACCCTGGAGGTCCTGCTTTTCAGCATTTTTCCGAGCTCTGTAAAGTCACGCTGCAGAATATTCATCCCCTTCTTTCCGGCATCGTTTGTGCGGACATGTACTACCACTTCCCACTGTTTACCTTCGCCCTTGAGGATTCTCTGCACTCTGTCCATGACACCCTGGATCCTGGCACCAGGAAGGCAGCACATCATCCTCGAATCCCGTCTGTTGCCGCAGAAACCCCTGTCCGTACCTCTCACAATGGAGTCTCTAACTACAATGGTGTTGCCCGACGTTGCCCTCTTTGATTTTGGTTCAACAGCCCTTTTTACTTCGCAAGCCAGTCCGCCGCTCAGTGTTTTAACGTGTTCTGTCCCGACAGCTTCTAAGTGGGTGAACCTGTTCACAAGAGGTACAACACCCAGGGACCTTTGCATTCCAAGTTTCCCTCCCTTTCTCACCGTCACCCACTTTCTCTCTTCCAGTACCTTAGGTGTAACAATCTCACTGTAGAACTTGTCGAGGAACGACTCCGTTTCTCGGACGAACCTGAGGTCATCCACTTGCTTCTCCAATTACCGAACATGGTCCTTCAGGAGCTGTACCTGGATGACCTTCGTTCTATCTATGTCCAGTGACCCAGCTAGGGAACATTTGCCGGTGTGATGAATGGAAGTGGGAACCGTTCATTGTGAATACGTGATGTTAAAACTGCAGTTTCTTTCTAATGCACCCATGGAAGTGTGAACTGAGGGCCAATGGTGAACGATTCCTCAGCTGGTGTTCTCCTTCCCCTCCTGTGTTCACAGATATAAACTCCGCAATCTCCACTTTCCTGTCAAACTGTGATGATCACCAGCTCTTACAGTTGACAAGATTCTACCGGGACCGACTGGAGCAGGCGATTGAAGAGGGTGTGGATGGACTTGGCTTGATGCTAATGGGCGCGGGTCACTTCACTGGGCAAGAGTATCACGTAAGTGGAACGGACGCGGATTGTGTGTTGCTTCTAAATTTAACACAGACTGAGAGAACCAATGTAAGGAAATATCTGGGGCCCATGTGGATCAAACTCCACAAAGGAGTCTGGGGATGCAGTAACACTGAGCCTGTATTCCACCGACACCAGCTCACAGAACCAACAGAAGTCACCGATTGCCCTGAATTCCCATGTTTAGCCACATATGGGCACGTGCCTTCCAGTGATATGACACCTCATGGTACTGCGAGCGCAGATTGTATTAAGCTTGTCTTCCATGATGTTTCAAATACTTGGCCCGAAGGCCCTGACAAGGGGCTGAGTAGTCCCAGTGCTTCCCGGCTTTTGGGCATATTACATCATGCCTCGTGTTGCAGATGCCTTTTCCTTATGAGTATTTCACAGTTTCATAATTACAGCGGTGGAAAGGTTAACATTATTGAAGTATTATGAACAATACATACCTGGAAGCAGCTGCCGAGTTAAATAATGACTGGTGATCACGGTCCTTATGTATGACCCTAAACTGTATGACCCCAAAAATACAAACCCTACCTAACCATAACATTCCCCGTGTGATTATAACCATATAACCATATAACAATTACAGCACGGAAACAGGCCATCTCGGCCCTTCAAGTCCGTGCCGAACAACTTTTTTCCGTTAGTCCCACCTGCCTGCACTCATACCATAACCCTCCATACCCTTCTCATCCATATGCCTATCCAATTTATTTTTAAATGATACCAACGAACCTGCCGCCACCACTTCCACTGGAAGCTCATTCCACACCGCTACCACTCTCTGAGTAAAGAAGTTCCCCCTCATGTTACCCCTAAACCTCTGTCCCTTAATTCTAAAGTCATGTCCTCTTGTTTGAATCTTCCCTATTCTCAAAGGGAAAAGCTTGTCCACATTAACTCTGTCTATCCCTCTCATCATTTTAAAGACCTCTATCAAGTCCCCCCTTAACCTTCTGCGCTCCAGAGAATAAAGACCTAACTTATTCAACCTATCTCTGTAACTTAGCTGTTGAAACCCAGGCAACATTCTATTAAATCTCCTCTGTACCCTCTCTATTTTGTTGACATCCTTCCTATAATTGGGCGACCAAAATTGTACACCATACTCCAGATTTGGTCTCACCAACGCCTTGTACAATTTTAACATTACATCCCAGCTTCTATACTCAATGATCTGATTTATAAAGGCTAGCATACCAAAAGCTTTCTTTACCACCCTATCTGTATGAGATTCTACCTTCAAGTAACTATGCACGGTTATTCCCAGATCCCTCTGTTCAACTGTATTCTTCAATTCCCTACCGTTTACCATGTACGTCCTATTTTGATTTGTCCTGCCAAGGTGTAGCACCTCACATTTATCAGCATTAAACTCCATCTACCATCTTTCAGCCCATTTTTCCAACTGGCCTAAATCACTCTGTAGACTTTGGAAATCCTCTTCATTATCCACAACACCCCCTATCTTGGTATCATCTGCATACTTACTAATCCAATTTACCACCCCTTCATCCAGATCATTGATGTACATGATTGTTCCACTTCAAACAGGTTTCACTGCTGCTTGGCCCCCAACTCTCTCCCTGCGCACATGTCCCGTGGTCACTGGCTTCTCCTTGCTACTGGTTCCCCAGCTGACACCAGACCCCTCATGTTTCACTGCCTCACTGCTGCTTGGCCCCCAACTCTCTCCCTGCGCACATGTCCCGTGGTCACTGGCTTCTCCTTGCTACCGGTTCCCCAGCTGACACCAGACCCCTCATGTTTCACTGCCTCACTGCTGCTTGGCCCCCAACTCTCTCCCTGCGCACATGCCCCGTGGTCACTGGCTTCTCCTTGCTACTGGTTCCCCAGCTGACACCAGACCCCTCATTGAGCCAAGTAGTGACGTGTGCTCTTCCTGTAGTTAATCAGTACTTACCCTGGGGAAGCTCAACACTGACCCTGTGGTAGTCAGACTGTGCTGGGTCAGTCGGTGTCCAGGGTGGGTCATTGTCAGCCTGGTGATGATTGCACGGTGACATTGATGCTGAGGGTCGTGTCTCGGAGTTGGCCCTTTTCTCCCGCTTGCTGCTTGCCTTTCTCCGCTCCTCAATATGTTCACCATTGGTCATTACAGAGTGTGACTGAGCTTGCAGAGACGGGAAAGCAAGCGGCCGGCTCCAAACTGCTCCTCAATCTGGTGATGGAGAAGGGTTCTGGGGCACGAAGGGTGATGTGGGAATCCCTTGCGGAAATACGTCAAACACTACCGAAGCTGAGCAGAATATTGAAGGAGATACTGGCTCAAGGTACGGCAACATTAGACTATTAAACTTCAGCTGTAAATGCTGCTGATCTTACAATATTGAACAAAAAGGACCATACAAGTTAAGCCCAAGATAGATACTCCCCCAAATGCTGGAGTAACTCAGCGGGACAGGCTGAGGATAGGATAGAAAGAATGGGTGATTTCGTATTGAGACCCTTCTTCAGACTGAGTCAGGGGAGTGGGGGATACAGAGATAAGGAAGTGTAAGGTGTGAAAACGGACAAAGAGGAAGGAGTTCAATGAAATTGTACTATAGATCAGTGCTTGTTAAACTGGTGAATGGTTCACCCAAGGGTGAATGAAGTTGTTTTGCGATGAATGAAACTAGAGGGTGAATGACAATTTATTCAGCTCTTCATACACAAGGGAGAATAAGAGGAAAATCACCAAAGAACACGAGAATATTTAGTGGAGGGTGAATGAAATGTTGTGATAAAGACACAAGGGTGAATGACACTGAACTAGTTTAAGAAGCACTGGAATAGATTATTGTTAGCTAGGAGAATGTAACAAAACAAACAGATAAAATGTAATCAAGGACAGTCAGACTGGCCGGAGAACTGTGAAGGTGTGAGGGATGGAGACAGAGAGGGAAAGCAAGGGTTACTTGAAGTTAGAGAAGTCAATATTCATACCACTGGGGTGTAAGTTCTCAAGTTAATACGTTCATCTGTTTAAACAGGTCCAGGCCAATTTGCCTACATGGACACAGTGGGGCAGGGTTTATCTGAAGTGCCCACTCACCTGAAAGGTAAGTGATGGGATGGGACTCACAAAGTCTGCCTCTCACTCTGAAACTGAATGTCTGCCATCAGCTGCCTGATTAGAATCTGTCACAACTTGGGCGGTGGGCTTTCCTTGTTGGCTCGGATGGATGGGGAACTATTGGTTTTTGTCACAATCCTGGATAATTTTGTGGAGTCTCCATGTTTAATCAGACTCCTCCACGGGGAATCCAGCGACGGGCTGCTGTCTGTCAGTCAGCAAGTCACCGAATTCCATTTTCGGCAGCGCTGCCGGAGAATCCCGAGAATTCCCAAAATTTACTAGACTGAAGAAAAAATAGAAACCTCCAACTGCAGGGTAGAGGTGTTGCAATGCTGAGTTCTACAGCAGAACCCAGACTTGCTTGGAGTTCCTGGGGAATTGTCTGCATTCAGACGATGGTTGCCACTTACAGAGCAGACCGCAGTGATGCAGAGTAGGAATGTGATGGAGGTTTGTGGAGCCAACACTGGCTCAGCCTGGAGAAGGAAAGAGATTGTGTTCAATGATGCTGGCTCCGTCCTGAGAACAGTGATCTATATGGATTGACGGGAGAACCTGCAGCAAGGTGGTAAAGTGAATATAACTGAATAGTTGGGTTGTGGATATAATATTTACATGATGGTGTGGTGGACACGGACTGGATAATGGCCCAAAAGTACATTAGGAGATGAATACAGAATTAAACTAGCATGGACAATGAGCTGTGGGGGGTTGGGCAGAGGTGAATGTTACGTGGCCTTGTTGTTGGAACACACAGAGCAGGTACAATGAGCAATCCTGTCTCCAGTCCAGATATTCCAGGAAATGGACTGGGAAACTCCATGAAATGTCATGAGCTGTTGGTTAGAATAGTTCCATTCACAAGCAGCCTTGTCACAATGTGACTATCCGAGGTGAGTACCATCGTCCTGATACACATGTGACACAGTGGTGTTACTGTGCCCGTGAGTGGAAATCGCTTCTAAAACATGGGGGGGTGGGGGACACACACATTTCCTGGCGGCCCGATGACAAGTGTGCATGACAACGAACAATGTCATCTCCTCCCACTCCCCCTCACCCCCTGCATAACAAGAAGAACATTATATTTATTGTTTAAACATAGTAATACCGTCTGCTTGCCTGCGTAACGGACACAACAAGCTCCCCCGCACAAAACACCAGATCAGCTGTATTTTTCCCTTTATTTGCAGTTCATTTGTTTTTTTGAACTTTGCCCATTTAACGGTGCCATTTTAGCAGCGGTGTTAGAGATACTTAGAGATAATATATATATATAAGTATCTCGATAAAGAGGGTCTAATTAGGAACAGTCAACATGGATTTATGCCTGGAAGGTCATGTTTGACTAATCTTCTTGAATTTTTTGAAGAGGTTACTAGGGAAATTGACGAGGGTAAAGCAGTGGATGTTGTCTATATGGACTTCAGTAAGGCCTTTGACAAGGTTCCTCATGGAAGGTTGGTTAAGAAGGTTCAACTGTTGGGTATAAATGCAGGAATAGCAAGATGGATTCAACAGTGGCTGAATGGGAGAAGCCAGAGGGTAATGGTGGATGGCTGTTTGTCGGGTTGGAGGCAGGTGACTAGTGGGGTGCCTCAGGGATCTGTGTTGGGTCCTTTGTTGTTTGTCATGTACATCAATGATCTGGATGAAGGGGTGGTAAATTGGATTAGTAAGTATGCAGATGATACCAAGATAGGGGGTGTTGTGGATAATGAAGAGGATTTCCAAAGTCTACAGAGTGATTTAGGCCAGTTGGAAAAATGGGCTGAAAGATGGTAGATGGAGTTTAATGCTGATAAATGTGAGGTGCTACACCTTGGCAGGACAAATCAAAATAGGACGTACATGGTAAGCGGTAGGGAATTGAAGAATACAGTTGAACAGAGGGATCTGGGAATAACCGTGCATAGTTCCTTGAAGGTGGAATCTCATATAGATAGGGTGGTAAAGAAAGCTTTTGGTATGCTAGCCTTTATAAATCAGAGCATTGAGTATAGAAGCTGGGATGTAATGTTAAAATTGTACAAGGCGTTGGTGAGACCAAATCTGGAGTATGGTGTACAATTTTGGTCGCCCAATTATAGGAAGGATGTCAACAAAATAGAGAGGGTACAGAGGAGATTTACTAGAATGCTGCCTGGGTTACAACAGCTAAGTTACAGAGATAGGTTGAATAAGTTAGGTCTTTATTCTCTGGAGCGCAGAAGGTTAAGGGGGGACTTGATAGAGGTCTTTAAAATGATGAGAGGGATAGACAGAGTTAATGTGGACAAGCTTTTCCCTTTGAGAATAGGGAAGATTCAAACAAGAGGACATGACTTTAGAATTAAGGGACAGAGGTTTAGGGGTAACATGAGGGGGAACTTCTTTACTCAGAGAGTGGTAGCGGTGTGGAATGAGCTTCCAGTGGAAGTGGTGGCGGCAGGTTCGTTGGTATCATTTAAAAATAAATTGGATAGGCATATGGATGAGAAGGGTATGGGGGGTTATGGTATGAGTGCAGGCAGGTGGGACTAAGGGAAAAAGGTTGTTCGGCACGGACTCGAAGGGCCGAGATGGCCTGTTTCCGTGCTGTAATTGTTATATGGTTATATGGTGTTGAGTAATTCGTACTTCCCCTCCCCTTCCCCCCACAGACGATATTCTCAAATCACATACCTTACCTCAATTACCCCTCTACATAACAACAACGTGTCAATGCCTCTTTAAGGTCTACTGATCCACCCATAGCTTCAGTTGCAGGTACAGCTGAAGGGATTTGTCGCTCGCTCGTAACAATGACCACATTAGAGGATCATCTGAGCATCTTGAAATCAATCTCATGAGTACGTGAAAGATAGCCCAGTGACACGGTATTGATCAGCCCACATCGCACAGAGTGGGAAAAGAATGAAATGGAAATTGCTAATTATTCAACTGCAACTTTCCCCTTCCCTGACATAAAGGCAGCAATAACATATTTGCCACATGTTTAATCTTTTTCCCGAATATGCATAAAAGAGGCAGTTTAAAACCTCCCCTTCTTCTGGCCATGTCTTATGCAATATTCAGCAAGCCAACCTGGACAATTCGTTTGGTGTGACAGTTGCATAGAAAGGAACTACAGAGTTTAACCAAATATGGACACAAAAAGCTGGAGTAACTCAGCAGAACAGGCAGCATCACTGGAGAGAAGGAATGGATGATGTATCGGGTCGAGACCCTTCTTCAGACCTGAAGACCGAGTCTGAAGGGTCTCGACCTGAAACATCACCCATTCCTTCTCTCCAGAGATGCTGCCCATCCCACTGAGTCACTCCAGCTTTTTGTGTCTATCTTTGGTGTGACAGTTGTCTCATTTAATCGGCTTCGTGTATTGACGGAAGAGACGCTAGATGTTTATATGTTTACATGCCGCTCGCATCTATCCATCCAAGTGTGCTCTGAATGAAATCTCACATCTTTGCGAGAGAGGGATGGAATGGATGTGACCACCGGCTAAAGCAAAGGCATAGTTCGGACAGGGAAATAATCCCACCATTTAATTAACCAGGTTCCCAAATGTAAGAACTATTTATACATGTAACATTTTTGTTTTTACATCAATGTAACTCTTTTTTGAGGTTTTAATGCCGAACTAAAACCCTGCCCTGTGGGATGGGCTTGCGGCAGCTGGTTTCATAGTGCCTTGAAACCAGGGCAATATAGTAATGAAGACAAGATGGTCCACGGGCAGACCCGCTACAGAAGACCGCGGACCACGGGTAGTGGCGGGCCGCCAACCTCACCACCCCAGTCGCTGATGACAATTCCAGCGACTGCAGACTTGGTGTCCCTGCAGAGCACCGTGGCTACCCCGAGGGTGGGGAAAGCCAAGCAGAAGTCTGCAAGGCCTATAGACTCAGCTGAGTCAGGCCAGGAGGATGCATCTCCCACAAAGGATAGTTACTTTATGGTACAAGTACTAACCACCTAGAGTTAATGGGTGCACACAATGGGTCAGAGACTAATTGTGTGAATATGCATCACCTGCATGTTCAACTTTAATTAACAAGCAGCCCAGATCACCAGTCACCAAGCATGTTGCACGCGTGCACAGCCCATAGGCAGAGGTGGTGGAGGTACTCCCGCAAACTCCGGGGAAGGATGTGCTTTATGCGTTTCCCCCGTTCTGCCTTCATCAGTCAATGCTTGCTCATGGTAAGGCAAGACGTGCTTTAGGCCTCCTGGTAACCCAGGCTGGCCGACATAGCCATCTTTCTCTATTTTGGGGTATGATCAGCATTTATGGCCGTCCCCAAGGCAGCATCTGCAATCCACCCTGTAAACGGGGGGGGATGCAAAACATCCTCACCATGACCAAAATAAATGATTGGTTCACAGAGTCTGAGAAGACCTATCCTGGGGCTCGGATTGACTGAACGCACAGTGGATGTACTGACTGCATCCTGGAGAGACAGTATGAAGAAACGATACGTTTCCCATATTAGGAAGTGGGAAGAGTTCTGTACACAAGCCCATATATCATATGGCTCAGCACAAGAAACCGATGTGATAGAGTTTCTCTCCAAACTTTTCTTTGAAGAAAAGTTGAGTTATAGTGCTATTAACTGTGCCAGAAGTGCACTATCAGCGTATCTGGGGCCGAGATTGGGACAACAACCTTTTGGGTCACACCCTCTAGTGTCCAGGTTCACGAAGGGCATCTTCAACATGAAGCCTCCTAGGCCCAGATATACTGAAATATGGGATGTAAGCACAGTATTAACTCTGCTCCGCCGGTGGACGCCGGCAGCATCCCTGTCCCTGGCCCAGCTTACATACAAAGTAGTGATGCTCATGGTGCTGGTGTCAGCACAACGGGTCCAGTCTTTACACAAGCTCCGACTGGACAGAATGGTCAAAACTGCTGATAGCATCATGTTCTACGTGTATGACCTAGTCAAACAAAGCAGACCAGGTACATCCGGTATCAAGCTGGTTTTTGTGGCTTACCCCTTGGACATCCGGCTATAGAAACATAGAAAATAGGTGCAGGAGTAGGCCATTCGGCCCTTCATTGTGATGATGGCTGATCCTCCCCAATCCCTTGACTCCACCAGCCCCTAGAGCTCTATCCAACTCTCTCTTAAATCCATCCAGTGACTTGGCCTCCACTGCCCTCTGTGGCAGGGAATTCCACAAATTCACAACTCTCTGAGTGAAAAAGTTTGTTCTCACCTCTTAAATGGCTTCCACTTTATTCTAAGACTGTGGAAGACTGAGGTGAGAAAAAACGTAAATGTTTTAAATTCATAAAACATTCCCAAATGATGGGTAAAAATGACTAAATAACATGGCTGAATGAGGGACTGTACCTGCACGCCAGGAAAAAGCCCGTGATCATGGTCCGGAGCCCTTAATGGCAGTTTTAAACTGAATAAGGGGGGTGGGGTGTCAAATGGGATAGTCGAGGACGGAGTTAAAGGGAAAGAGAGTAAAGGGATGGTTAATGACCCCAGAATTAACGGGAAAGAAAGCTCACAAAGGGATAGGAGAGTATGGCCAAGTGTAATAGGGATCGATGTGAAAGGGGCCACTTGTCAACATAATTGTATAAGGAGTAAGAGTGTTGTAAAAACAAGCCTGAAGGCTTTGTGTCTCAATGCGAGGAGCATTCGTAATGAGTTGAAGGTGCAGATAGCGATTAATGACTATGCTATAGTTGGGATCACGGAGACATGGCTCCAGGGTGACCAAGGCTGGGAGCTGAACATCCAGGGATATTCAATATTCAGGAGGGATGGACGAAAAGGAAAAGGAGGTGGGGTAGCATTGCTGGTGTGAAAGGAGATTAATGCAATAGAAAGGAAGGACATTAGCGTGGAGGATGTGGAATCGATATGGGTAGAGCTGCGAAACTCTAAGGGGCAGAAAACGTTAGTATTGGAGTTGGGGATGGCATCAAACAGGAAATTTGAAATGCGTGCAACAAGGGTAACACGGTTATAATGGGTGACTTCAATCTGCATGTAGATTGGGTGAATCAAATTGGCAGGGGTGCTGAGGAAGAGGATTTCTTGGAATGTATGCGGGATAGTTTTCTCAACCAACATGTGGAGGAACGAACGAGAGAGCAGGCTATTCTAGACTGGGTATTGAGTAATGAGGAAGGGTTAGTTAGCAGTCTTGTTGTGCGTGGCCCCTTGGGCAAGAGTGACCATAATATGGTTGAGTTCTTATAGATATGTGAAGAGAATGAGGAGTTCTTCATTAGGATGGAGAGTGACAAAATTAAGTCAGAAACAAGGGTTCTGAACTTGAACAAAGGTAACTTTGAAGGTATGAGATGTGAATTGGCCAAGATAGACTGGCAGGTGATTCTTAAAGGGTTGACAGTGGATGTGCAGTGGAAGGTATTTAAAGACTGCATGGATGAAGTACAAAAATTGTCCATACCAGTTTGGCAAAAGAATAAATCGGGGAAGGTGGTGCATCCATGGATAACAAGGGAAATCAGGGATAGTATAAAAACAAAAGATGAGGCATACAAATTTGCCAGAAAAAGCAGCCTACCGGAGGACTGGGAGAAATTCAGAATCCAGCAGAGGAGGACAAAGGGCTTAATTAGGAACGGGAAAATAGATTATGAAAGGAAACTGGCAGGGAACATAAAAACTGACTGCAAAAGTTTTTGAACAAACCTGCGATTTTTGAACAAATATGGTCTCCATTCATTGATTATATGAAGGGGTAGCTGGGCTCAGCATAGAAACTCAATGAGTACCCGGTGGAAAGATCAAACAAAAATGTTTAAGATCAGATTTATATACTTGTCTCTATATTATAATTAGAAATTGTTCCACTCATTGATAAGTTGTATACCGTTTTCTTTTCCACAAGTATTTTTATTTTTATTTTTTATTTTTTTGTTTTTTGTTTTTGTTTATTTTATTTTATTTTTATTTTATTTTTTCTTCTCTCTCTTCTTTATATTAATCAACTATAATCATACTCTTATAATTATTCACTATTCTTTCTTTATACTTTTTTCACTCTATAAAAAAAAGTGAGGCCAATATATATATTTTGTTAACATTTATATAATTTTGGAAAGATGTCTCAACTACATTTGGAAAAAAATGCTATATTATTTGTTATATGTATGGCCTCTAATAAAAATATATTCAAAAAAAAAAAAAAAAAGTTTTTATGGATATGTGAAGAGAAAGAGACTAGTTAAAACAAATGTTGGTCCCTTGCAGTCAGAAACGGGTGAATTGATCATGGGGAACAAGGACATGGCAGACCAATTGAATAACTACTTTGGTTCTGTCTTCACTAAGGAAGACAAATAATCTGCCGGAAATAGCAGTGGAACGGGGGTCAAATAACATGGAGGAACTGAGTGAAATCCAGGTTAGCCGGGAGGTGGTGTTGGGTAAATTGAACGGATTGAAGGCCGATAAATCCCCCAGGGCCAGATAGTCTGCATCCCAGAGTACTCAAGGAGGTAGCCACAGAAATAGTGGATGCATTAGTGATAATTTTTCAAAATTCCTTAGATTCTGGAGTAGTTCCTGAGGATTGGAGGGTAGCTAATGTAATCCGACTTTTTAAAAAAGGAGGGAGAGAGAAAGCGGGGAATTACAGACCGTTTAGTCTAACATCAGTAGTGGGGAAACTGCTAGAGTTAGTTATTAAAGATGGGATAGCAGCGCATTTGGAAAGTGGTGAAATCATTGGACAAAGTCAGCATGGATTTACGAAAGGTAAATCATGTCTGACAAATCTGATAGAATTTTTCGAGGATGTAACTAGTAGAGTGGATAAGGGAGAACCAGTGGATGTGTTATATCTAGACTTTCCATACAACCATACAACAATTACAGCACGGAAACAGGCCATCTCGGCCCTTCAAGTCCGTGCCGAACAACTTTTTTCCCTTAGTCCCACCTGCCTGCACTCATACCATAACCCTCCATACCCTTCTCATCCATATGCCTATCCAATTTATTTTTAAATGATACCAACGAACCTGCCGCCACCACTTCCACTGGAAGCTCATTCCACACCGCTACCACTCTCTGAGTAAAGAAGTTCCCCCTCATGTTACCCCTAAACCTCTGTCCCTTAATTCTAAAGTCATGTCCTCTTGTTTGAATCTTCCCTATTCTCAAAGGGAAAAGCTTGTCCACATTAACTCTGTCTATCCCTCTCATCATTTTAAAGACCTCTATCAAGTCCCCCCTTAACCTTCTGCGCTCCAGAGAATAAAGACCTAACTTATTCAACCTATCTCTGTAACTTAGCTGTTGAAACCCAGGCAACATTCTAGTAAATCTCCTCTGTACCCTCTCTATTTTGTTGACATCCTTCCTATAATTGGGCGACCAAAATTGTACACCATACTCCAGATTTGGTCTCACCAACGCCTTGTACAATTTTAACATTACATCCCAGCTTCTATACTCAATGCTCTGATTTATAAAGGCTAGCATACCAAAAGCTTTCTTTACCACCCTATCTATAAGAGATTCTACCTTCAAGGAACTATGCACGGTTATTCCCAGATCCCTCTGTTCAACTGTATTCTTCAATTCCCTACCGTTTACCATGTACGTCCTATTTTGATTTGTCCTGCCAAGGTGTAGCACCTCACATTTATCAGCATTAAACTCCATCTGCCATCTTTCAGCCCATTTTTCCAACTGGCCTAAATCACTCTGTAGACTTTGGAAATCCTCTTCATTATCCACAACACCCCCTATCTTGGTATCATCTGCATACTTACTAATCCAATTTACCACCCCTTCATCCAGATCATTGATGTACATGACAAACAACAAAGGACCCAACACAGATCCCTGAGGCACCCCACTAGGCACCTGCCTCCAACCCGACAAACAGCCATCCACCATTACCCTCTGGCTTCTCCCATTCACCCACTTTCAGAAGGCTTTCGACAAGGTCCCGCATAAGAGATTAGCATACAAACTTAAAGCACACGGTATTGGGGGTTCAGTATTGATGTGGATAGAGAACTGGCTAGCAGACAGGAGGCAAAGGGTAGGAGTAAACGGGTCCTTTTCAGAATGGCAGGCAGTGACTAGTGGAGTACCGCAAGGCTCAGTGCTGGGACCCCAGCTATTTACAATATATATTAATGATTTGGACGAGGGAATTCAATGCAACATCTCCAAATTTGCAGATGACACCAAGCTGAGGGGTATAGTTAGGTATGAGGAGGATGCTTGGAGGCTGCAGGGTGATTTGGATAGGCTGAGTGAATGGGCAGATGCATGGCAGATGCAGTACAATGTGGATAAATGTGAGGTTATCCACTTTGGTGGCAAAAACATGAGGGTAGACTATTATCTGAATGGTGGCAGATTAGGAAAAGGGGAGTTGCAACGAGACCTGGGTGTCATGGTACACCAGTCATTGAAAGTAGGCATGCAGGTGCAGCAGGCAGTGAAGAAAGCAAATGGTATGTTAGCATTCATAGCGAAAGGATTTGAGTATAGGAGCAGGGAGGTTCTACTGCAGTTGTACAGGGTTTTGGTGAGGCCACACCTGGAGTATTGCGTACAGTTTTGGTCTCCAAATCTGAGGAAAGACATCCTTGCCATAGAGGGGGTACAGAAGAAATTCACAAGACTGATTCCTGGGATGTCAGGACTTCCATATGAGGAAAGATTGGATAGACTCGGCTTGTACTCGCTGGAATTTAGAAGATTGAGGGGGGATCTTATAGAAACTTACAAAATTCTTAAGGGGTTGGACAAGCTAGATGCTGGAATATTGTTCCCGATGTTGGGGGAGTCCAGAACAAGGGGTCACAGTCTAAGGATAAGGGGGAATTCCTTTAGGACCGAGATGAGGAAAACATTCTTTACACAGAGAGTGGTGAGTCTCTGGAATTCTCTGCCACAGAAGGTAGTTGAGGCCAGTTCATTGGCTATATTTAAGAGGGCATTAAATGTGGCACTTGTGGCTAAAGGGATCAGGGGGTATGGAGAGAAGGCAGGTATGGGATACTGAGTTGGATGATCAGCCATGATCACAGGCTCGAAGGGCCGAATGGCCTACTCCTGCACCTATTTTTCTATGTTTCTATGTTAAGAAATTCTCCCTTGAATTGTATTCAAATGAACGCGGCGTCAGTAATACTTGAAGGTCAAAACACAATTATATTTACTGAGGAATGCATATCGGTGTATTGGTGACACATTGTATAACTACTTGTGAACTACTGGCAGTTAACAAGCGCTAACAGTAGTAGTTAACAAATCGTTTTTGTCTCGGAGGAATCAAGTGATAAACGGATAAACGACTACAATCTTTCTGCAGTTTCTGCATTAAACCCGACCTTTTTAAAAATGTAAAATTCCAAAGTGATTTTGCTGGAACATGTTTCACAAAACATTGGGGGGGATTGTCCCCCATCTCTCAAAACATTGGGGGACAGCCCCCCCGCCCCCCGGTCCCCCCAGGATTTACCAGTGTCGCAGAGTTGCTGCCTAACAGCGCCAGAGACCCCAGCTGGATCCTAACTACGCGTGCTGTCTGTATGGAGTTTGTACCTTCTCCCCTTGACCACGTGGGTTTTCTCCGGGTGCGTCGGTTTCATCCCAATTTCCCAAGACGTGCAGTTTGTATGTTAATTTGCTTCTGGCAAATTGTCCCGAGTGTGAAGAAAAGGAGTCGTGCAGGTGATTGATGATCGGCGTGGGATTGGTTGGGCGAATAGCCTGTTTCCTCTAACCTAAAGTGAAACTCAATGAAACAAATCCACATGAAGCCCAACACATTGTAATTGATCCCGTCGACTGTTACTCTCGGCAGTGTTTCCTAGTTCAGTTGATCAGTGAAGGCAAGTGCCCATATTCAGGCCCCGTAGCCACTACACATGATTTTCCATGAAACAATCTTCACTCTGTAATAAACAGCCAATGGAGCCTGAAGCAAACACATTCGGAGTTAGATGTGGGATGTTGAAATATTCCCGGCCATTGTTCCGGGGGGGTGGGGTATCAAATGGGATAGTCGAGGACGGAGTTAGAGGGAAAGAGAGTAAAGCGATGGTTAATGACCCCAGAATTAACGGGGAAGAAAGCTCACAAAGGGATAGGAGAGTATGGCCAAGTGTAATAGGGATCGATGTGAAAGGGGCCACTTGTCAACATAATTGTATAAGGAGTAAGAGTGTTGTAAAAACAAGCCTGAAGGCTTTGTGTCTCAATGCGAGGAGCATTCGTAATAAGGTGGATGAGTTGAAGGTGCAGATAGCGATTAATGACTATGCTATAGTTGGAATCACGGAGACTTGGCTCCAGGATGACCAAGGCTGGGAGCTGAACATCCAGGGATATTCAATATTCAGGAGGGATAGACGAAAAGGAAAAGGAGGTGGGGTAGCGTTGCTGGTGAGAGAGGAGATTAATGCAATAGAAAGGAAGGACATTAGCGTGGAGGATGTGGAATCGATATGGGTAGAGCTGCGAAACTCTAAGGGGCAGAAAACGCTAGTGGGAACTGTGTACAGGCCACCTAACAGTAGTATTGGAGTTGGGGATGGCATCAAACAGGAAATTAGAAATGCGTGCAACAAGGGTAACACGGTTATAATGGGTGACTTCAATCTGCATGTAGATTGGGTGAATCAAATTGGCAGGGGTGCTGAGGAAGAGGATTTCCTGGAATGTATGCGGGATAGTTTTCTCAACCAACATGTGGAGGAACCAACGAGAGAGCAGGCTATTCTAGACTGGGTATTGAGTAATGAGGAAGGGTTAGTTAGCAGTCTTGTTGTGCGTGGCCCCTTGGGCAAGAGTGACCATAATATGGTTGAGTTCTTCATTAGGATGGAGAGTGACAAAATTAAGTCAGAAACAAGGGTTCTGAACTTGAACAAAGGTAACTTTGAAGGTATGAGATGTGAATTGGCCAAGATAGACTGGCAGGTGATTCTTAAAGGGTTGACAGTGGATGTGCAATGGAAGGTATTTAAAGACTGCATGGATGAAGTACAAAAGTTGTTCATACCAGTTTGGCAAAATAATAAATCGGGGAAGGTGGTGCATCCATGGATAACAAGGGAAATCAGGGATAGTATAAAAACAAAAGATGAGGCATACAAATTTACAGAAAAAGCAGCCTACCGGAGGACTGGGAGAAATTCAGAATCCAGCAGAGGAGGACAAAGGGCTTAATTAGGAAAGGGAAAATAGATTATGAAAGGAAACTGGCAGGGAACATAAAAACTGACTGCAAAAGTTTTTATAGATATGTAAAGAGAAAGAGACTAGTTAAAACAAATGTTGGTCCCTTGCAGTCAGAAACAGGTGAATTGATCATGGGGAACAAGGACATGGCAGACCAATTGAATAACTACTTTGCTTCTGTCTTCACTAAGGAAGACATAAACAATCTGCCGGAAATAGCAGTGGAACGGGGGTCAAATAAGATGGAGGAACTGAGTGAAATCCAGGTTAGCCGGGAGGTGGTGTTGGGTAAATTGAACGGATTGAAGGCCGATAAATCCCCAGGGCCAGATAGTCTGCATCCCAGAGTACTCAAGGAGGTAGCCACAGAAATAGTGGATGCATTAGTGATAATTTTTCAAAATTCCTTAGATTCTGGAGTAGTTCCTGAGGATTGGAGGGTAGCTAATGTAACCCCACTTTTTAAAAAAGGAGGGAGAGAGAAAGCGGGGAATTACAGACCAGTTAGTCTAACATCGGTAGTGGGGAAACTGCTAGAGTCAGTTATTAAAGATGGGATAGCAGCGCATTTGGAAAGTGGTGAAATCATTGGACAAAGTCAGCATGGATTTACGAAAGGTAAATCATGTCTGACAAATCTGATAGAATTTTTCGAGGATGTAACTAGTAGAGTGGATAAGGGAGAACCAGTGGATGTGTTATATCTAGACTTTCAGAAGGCTTTCGACAAGGTCCCGCATAAGAGATTAGCATACAAACTTAAAGCACACGGTATTGGGGGTTCAGTATTGATGTGGATAGAGAACTGGCTAGCAGACAGGAGGCAAAGGGTAGGAGTAAACGGGTCCTTTTCAGAATGGCAGGCAGTGACTAGTGGGGTGCCGCAAGGCTCAGTGCTGGGACCCCAGCTATTTACAATATATATTAATGATTTGGACGAGGGAATTCAATGCAACATCTCCAAATTTGCAGATGATACCAAGCTGGGGGGTATAGTTAGGTGTGAGGAGGATGCTTGGAGGCTGCAGGGTGATTTGGATAGGCTGAGTGAATGGGCAGATGCATGGCAGATGCAGTACAATGTGGATAAATGTGAGGTTATCCACTTTGGTGGCAAAAACATGAGGGTAGACTATTATCTGAATGGTGGCAGATTAGGTAAGGGGGAGATGCAACGAGACCTGGGTGTCATGGTACACCAGTCATTGAAAGTAGGCATGCAGGTGCAGCAGGCAGTGAAGAAAGCAAATGGTATGTTAGCATTCATAGCGAAAGGATTTGAGTATAGGAGCAGGGAGGTTCTACTGCAGTTGTACAGGGTTTTGGTGAGGCCACACCTGGAGTACTGCGTACAGTTTTGGTCTCCAAATCTGAGGAAAGACATCCTTGCCATAGAGGGGGTACAGAGAAGATTCACCAGACTGATTCCTGGGATGTCAGGACTTTCATATGAGGAAAGATTGGATAGACTCGGTTTGTACTCGATGGAATTTAGAAGATTGAGGGGGGATCTTATAGAAACCTACAAAATTCTTAAGGGGTTGGACAAGCTAGATGCTGGAAGATTGTTCCCGATGTTGGGGGAGTCCAGAACAAGGGGTCACAGTCTAAGGATAAGGGGGAATTCCTTTAGGACCGAAATGAGGAAAACATTCTTTACACAGAGAGTGGTGAGTCTCTGGAATTCTCTGCCACAGAAGGTAGTTGAGGCCAGTTCATTGGCTATATTTAAGAGGGCGTTAGATGTGGCACTTGTGGCTAAAGGGATCAGGGGGTATGGAGAGAAGGCAGGTACGGGATACTGAGTTGGATGATCAGCCATGATCACATTGAATGGCGGTGCAGGCTCGAAGGGCCGAATGGCCTACTCCTGCACCTATTTTCTATGTTTCTATTTTCAACCTCTCTAATTTTGATTTTTCAAAGGTTTAGTTAAAACATTCCCCGACTAGTTTTGCTGAACACATGTTGGCTGTTCCACCTTGACCAGAATAGATACAAACATGCTGTCTCTATGTCCACAGATGTTCAATGGAAACACAAGGAGACTCTGCGAAAACAGACTGAAACACTGAGCGTGAACACCATCCTGATGAACGAGAAGGTTAAGAATTTCCTACTGGTTGATCGATACGCTGAGCTCACAATCATCTCCACTGTTCGAGATCGGACACAGGTGGAACATGAACTGCTGGCAAGAGGCCGGGACCATGAGGGATGGCAAGAGAAACATCTGCGGAGAGAACTGGAGAAAATGCGGATTGATCAATTGTTCCAGGAAAGTTTCCGCAAGAACATTCTGCCATTTTGGTCTGGGCATAAATCTGGGAGTTCAGCAGCTGTGGCTGGTGTCCCGGGGATCGGAAAAACAACAATGGTGCAAAAGATTGTTCATGACTGGGCCACGGGGAAAATATACCGACACTTCCAGTTTGTCTTCAGTTTCAAATTCCGGGATTTGAACACTATTGACTGCAAAATAAACCTGAGGCAGCTAATTCTGCATCAGTATCCATACTTTGGGAATATGCTGGGAGAGGTCTGGAAGAACCCAGAGGGATTGCTGTTTATATTCGACGGTCTGGATGAATTCAAGGGCAGAATCGATTTTGCTGACAGTCGGAGAGACACAGAACCTCAGCACCAGTGCCCAAATGCTGAATCCCAGTGTAAAGTGCCTGACATTGTGTACAGTTTAATCCAGGGCAAGCTGCTCCCAGGGTGTTCAGTGCTAGTGACCACCCGCCCCACTGCGTTACATTTACTGGAAAAGGCAGTGATCAGTGTCCGGGCTGAAATCCTGGGATTTGTTGGTGAGGAACGGAAGGAATATTTCACCAGGTATTTTGAAGATCAGTCGGTGGCAGCAGCTGTTTTCAAACACGTGAAGGAGAACGAGATCCTGTACACCATGAGCTACAACCCCTCCTACTGCTGGATCCTCGGCCTGACACTGGGCCCCTTCTTCACACAAACACACCGGGATCCGCAGCAAGTTCCCAAGACCATCACCCAACTATATTGCTACTTTATTTACAACATCCTGAAAAACCACGGCCGTGAGATTGAGAGCCTCCGTGAGGTGTTATTGAGGCTTGGTCAGATGGCCTTCACTGGAGTGGATGAGAAGAAGATTATGTTCACAGATGGAGATTTGATCAAATACAATCTGCAGCCTTCCCAGTTCCTGTCCGGGTTCCTGATGGAACTTTTGGAGAGAGAGGATTCAGCCCGGAGCGTGGTGTACACCTTCCCGCACCTCACCATCCAAGAGTTTGTAGCTGCACTCGCACAATTCCTCACTGTAGATCCCGGGAATATTGTGAAATTCCTATCTGAAGTCCACAGCACGACAGACGGGCGATTTGAAGTATTTCTCCGTTTTGTCGCTGGTCTCTCCTCCCCACGGGCAGCTTGGATCCTGGAGGAGTTTCTGGGTCCATTTCCTAATGAAACAATCTGCCGAGTGATTGACTGGGTGAAGGAGGAGGTTCAACGTCAGATTAGAAATGCAGGGAGTGAGTTTGGTCAAAGGAGGCTCCTGAACACGATGCACTACCTGTTTGAGTCTCAGAATCCTGTACTGGCTCAGCAGACACTGGGATCTGTGGAAACACTTTCATTCCATGGACTGGGACTGACCCCGATTGACTGTGCGGTCCTGTCTCATGTCATCAGGCTCTGTGATACAATCAAACGCCTCGATCTGACGAACTGCCGCATTCAGTGTGAAGGTCTCCAGCGGCTGGGACCGGCTCTGCACAAGTGTCAGGACTTGAGGTAACTGTCCGTTTGACACTAACACTGAACTGTAAAATTGTTCCACTATTTTGTTATTAAGTCCAGCACCCCTTCTATGGGGCCGAGCGAGCAGCCGTCACTGTGCGGGGGGAAAGGGGGCACCCCTCCTATTTTACCCTCCCCCGTCCCCCCCTCCTCGGGTCACCAGTGGTTGACTCCGTCCCCCCCCTCCCCCGGGTCACGCATGTTGCCGCCGTTCTCTACACAGGGAACATTATCCGGTCGTCGGGGAATGAGAATAAACGGTGAAAGTCACCAAACACCACAACCACAGAGATTTGTTCAATAATTTGCCGAGGCGCTTCCATTAATATCCGTTTGGCAGAAGTTGTCTATCTCAGCCTCGCGGGGGTTTGTATCCGTCTGTTTCTTACTCTGTCTGTTTGTGTTTAGACTGGGAGACAACGACCTGGGAGATTCCGGAGTGAAACTGGTGTCTGCGGCTCTGAGGAACCCGGACTGTAAAATTCAGACACTGGAGTAAGTCCCAGACTGTGAGAGATTGTGTTTACACTCACTGGGTGTCTGACACTGAACATTAATAGTAAGATTAAACGAGAACTTACCAGTTTGAAGTTTGATCTTTATTTTATGAGGAATTGCGATGAGGGATTTCGTGAAGAACCCGCCAGCACGCATGCGCGAAATTCTTCAAAGCAGCGGTGTGGAATCACAGAACCAACAAACAAAGAAATGACTTGTTATAGTAAGATTGAAGAGACTCTAATTACCAGTTGACTTTATGATCGAGGGTTGGGAGCGGAGGGCACGAAATCCCTCATCGCAACCCCTCATAAAATAAAGATCAAACTTCAAACTGGTAAGTTCTCGTTTAATCTTACTATTTCATTTCGGAGTTACGTGAGTGACTTCGTGAAGACTTCAAAGCTCTGTGATTTCATGCCCTGGACCACGTCCATGCTCTCACACACGCCACTATAAGGATGGATAGGAGTAATCATGTAATGGTCTATTCAGAACCTGCAAGCCAATAATTTCAAATGACTATGGCAGGGATGATGTTCCCCTGTAACAGGGTTCGTCACCAATTGTGGGCAATTCTCTAAGAGGGCCCATGGTTCACTTATCATTCCAAGGACCACCGGATACCATGGCTGTGTAGGCCAGTCGGGTATGATAAGAATGCCTTTAGCAGCATCTGACTGGATTTTCCGCAATACCCGACTGATGAGGCAAAATGGAGGAAATGCGTAGAAAAACCATTTCCCCCAGTCTAGTGAGAAAGCGTCCATCGCCATTGCCCCAGGATCTGGTTCCCATGATACGTATGTTGGTACCTGATGGTTTAACTGTGACGCTAAAAGGTCAATATCCGGTTTACCAAATTTGGCTGTAATTTTGCCGAATATTTGGGGATGTAACATCCACTCAATGTTGTCATTAAATTTCTGTGACCTGGTGTCCGCCACTATATTGAGCTTACCTGGTAGGTAGGTAGCTGAAATCCAAATATTGTGTTGTATGCACCAGAGCCAAATTGTATTAGCCAATTCATCACATGAAATTGACCTGGTACCGCCCATATGATTTAGATATGCCACCGCAGTGGTGTTGTCTATTTGGAGACGGACATTAGTGTTAGTAATGTTTGAACAATAAGCTCTAAGTCCGTGGAATGCCCCTAGCATCTCCAAATAATTTATCCCTTGTGATAACAAAAGGGTAGATTCAAGTGTGTCCCATCTGCCTCCACAACTAGTGTTGTTGTCCGTAGCTCCCCAGCCATGGGAGCTTGTGTCTGTTTGTAAGTACACCAACGGACGAGGCACAATGATGGGTTTGAATGAGTTACGGATATTGTCAATCCACCATTGTACCTCAATTTTTGCCTTGAATGGTAGCTGCATGGATCTATCAAAATGTCCAGCATTCAATTTTAATGCTGAAATCTTGGATCTTTGCAAATTTTGATAATGTAAAGGTCCGAATTGAGCAGCTGGAAAAGCTGCAACCATTTTTCCAATTACCTTGGCAGCTTGACTGATTGATGGTATACTGGTGCAGACCAGATTATTACATGCTTCAATGATATCCCCAACTTTATTAATTGGAATGGTGGTAATCATTCGATTGGAATCAATCGTAAATCCCAGATAGTCCATGATCTGTGAAGGACAGAACTTCGATTTATCTGGTTGGATAATAAATCCCATTTTTTGAAATAATGTCACAGTGGCTGTAACTGCCAATTTTGTTGATTCCAATGTATTCCCAATAATTAGGATATCATCCAAGTAAGCCATAACCGTATGGTTTTGTCTCCTCAGTGTTGCTAACACTGGCTTGAGTAATTTAGTAAATAACCTGGGGGCTGTGGTAAGCCCATTGGGCAAAGCTCTGTATTGCCAAAGTTGATCCATCCAGGTAAATTTGAAGAACTTCCTGTGATGTTTCTGAATGGATACCGAATAGTATGCATCTTTTAAATCAATGCATGCCATGAAGCAGCCCTTGGAAACCAGAGATTTGGCTGTCTCGAACGTGTCCATTTTAAAATGGGTACATTTTACAAAAGTATTCAAATGGGTTAGATCTATGATAACCCGACATCCACCATCTTTCTTGGTTTTTGTGAATATGTTGGATACAAATTCAATTGGTTCGTGGATAGTTCTTTCTATCACCCCTTTTTCTTGTAATCTCAAGATTTCAGCATAGCCTTCTGCTACTTCCTTATTGGAAAGTGCAAATTTGCGATTCGGCATATGCTGAGGTGGTGGAAGTTGACCATTTATAAACTCAATCTCATGGCCTTGAATACTTTGTAAAATAAACTCATCTGAGGTGATGGTATCCCATGCCTCCTTAAAGAACCGTAATCTCCCTGCAACATGTGAGGTTAGACATGCAAGTGCATGAAATCCAGACCGCCTTACCTCCATGGTTATCGGCGGTCCCTGGCATGTTTGGTGGGTCGTGGAGGTGCTGGGTTGTGCTGGTGATGCGGTTGCCGCATCTTCCATGCTGTCCGCTGCGGGCCTTGCCCTAAAAAAGGCCTCGGCTGTTGAAATTGCTGGTATTGTGGAGGCGCCGGTATGTAGGTCCTTGCTGGCCTTTCGGTTTGACCCCGTGGCCTGGAATATGGCGTTTTCCAGGCCGTTTGTCAGGTCGAGGTGTGCGACCTCATAAGACCCACTGTCTTGGCATGGTCGTCTAGATCCTTGACCTGCTTCGGTAGGTCTTCCCCGAATAGTTGACTGGGTGGTGGTGTTGGAGATGCTCTGCATAGCCCCGCGAATTTGGGATTTAGAGTGGGCTTGATGGTACTTTTCCGAAACGCATTTATCTCATATTGCGTATTACACAATAATGCAAGAGCGTCCTCCTGTTCGGTGTTTAAATCCATCCCGTCCACCGACCTCGCAAAAGCGGTAATCCCAGACGTGAGCAATTTTAGGATTCTTTGTAATTTTATCTCCTGTGCTCTTGTGCCCGGGCTTATATTGCCCCAAATAGACATATTTACTATAGGTACATTGAGTGAGTTGCAATTACTCGGTGCCTTGTACCTATTCATGGCTTCCGCAAGGACCTGATCCTGTAGTTGATGATTGGTGAGGAAGTCAATGGTAGCAGCCAGTTTTGGTTTAAGAGGTTGCCCCGATGATTTGGGTAAAGCAAACGTGGCTGCCACGTCCAAAAGTTCTTCCTGAGGAACCTCAGATGCCACTGGTTTGTGTACCAATATATCCTCTTCTTCTCCTGGCTGCCTCATGCTACCCATTGACGATGGGAATATATCCAAAAGTCCCCTGGAACTGGACATTTCCTGCCGTTGACTCTGCTGCAGGATTCGTTCCATCATCCTCTCCATTCGTTCGATGCGGCTTCATCGTGAGTGAATGGGAGGTCAGAGCCCTCATGCCCGAAGGAACTCCTGAGGCTCCTATCATTGGCCTGTACCTCGTCGAGGTAATCTCGGTGCCGTGACGAAAAGTCGCTGCCAGCCGCCTAAGCGGAGCTGTACGACTCCCGCGTGGATCTGCTCATTCGCCTCCTTTTGGATGAGCTAGGTGCGACTGCCTCAAAGGCCATATGCGGTGTGAAGTCGGTACCTGCCGCCGCAGCGTGGTGACCCGACATCCGCGCGGGCTTGCCGCCTGTCCTCCTGGACTCAGGCGACGTACGGTCCCGTCCTGCCGCTAATGGGGGATGCGGTGACCGTGGTGAGACTCCACCTGCATGACTTCTACTGGTTCTGCTAGGTGGTGAGTCTACACTGGCCCTTCCTGGTCTGCCAGTGGACTCGGGTCTCGGTAAACCACCAGTCCGCAGTCTAGCGGTCTCTGGTGAAAATTCTGCCCTATAAGGGCTTTGCTGTTGAGCACTATCCCTGGCTCTTCCACGAGGGCTCGGGGAGAAGGGCCGTGCAGCAGCACGTGTAACCCGTTTGCTCATTTCAGCCAACGTTTCTCTCCCAGTTGGAGATAGTGAAATGGAGTCAGGGTCTACCTGCTCCGGCGCCGTTCCAACTTGCTGTTCTGCGGGTTCCCCGCTCATACACAGCTGTGTCGGTGGGTCGGGTCCTGTAGTCACAGGGCTCCCCGACTTCCGCACCTTTTTCCCGGCCCGACTTATGGGTGCTGCCGTTGTAGAGGGCTCCGGGAATGGTGGCCGACGACTCCTTTCGGAAGTCCTGCGGCCTGTACTCCTTTTATCCATATCCCTGTTGAAGAAAACACAGTTCAAACACCAGGGACAACCAGCTCAAGGTTGCCTATACTTACCTGAGCGGTCCTTATGAAGGGCTGGTGGTGAGCCGCGCTCCACCTCCAGCAGTCGACTGCAAATGCGAGCGACGATATGTCGCGCATGCATGCTGGCGGGTTCTTCACGAAGTCACTCACGTGACTCCGAAATGAAATATGATCAGTAATTGTGTCACTGATAAACACTGGGGATTTGCACCGTCTCCTGTCTCTCTGTGTCCCTCACCCTCATTCTCTCTCATCTCCAGGCTGAACAGTGTCGGTCTCACAGATTCTGGAGCCGCGTATCTCGTCTCTGCTCTCAGTACAAACTATACAGTGACGGGGCTGGACCTGGATGGTAATAAACTGGGAGATTCCGGAGTGAAACTGGTGTCTGCGGCTCTGAGGAACCCGGACTGTAAAATACAGAGACTGTGGTAAGTCCCAGACTGTGAGAGATTGTGTTTACACTCACTGGGTGTCTGACACTGAACATTAATATGTTTAAGAAGGAACAGCCGATGCGGGAAAAATCGAAGGTGGACAAAAATGCTGGAGAAACTCAGCGGGTGAGGCAGCATCTATAGAGTGAAGGAATAGGTGATGTTTCAGGTCGAGATCCTTCTTCAGACTGATGTGGGGGGGGGGGGGGGGGCGGGAAGAAGAAAGGAAGAGGCGGAGACAGTGGGCTGAGGGAGAGCTGGGAAGGGGAGGGGAATGAGGGAGAAAGCAGGGACTACCTGAAATTGGAGAAGTCAATGTTCATACATGATAGTGAAGTCTAGAAGCGGTAGGGAGATGTCGGAAATGTTCCAGGTGTATGTGAGTGCCGGATGGAAGATAGTACTGAAATGGATGAAGTCAGTGAGTTGTGTGTGGGTGCAGGAGGTAGCGCCAATGCAGATGTAACGGAGGTAGAGTTTGGGGATGGGGCCCTGGTACGTTTCGAACAAGTATTGTTCGACGTACCCGACAAAGAGGCAGGCATAGTTTGGACCCGACCTCTACCTCCGTTAAATCGACGACTGCATTGGTGCCACCTCCTGCACCCACACACAACTCACTGACTTCATCCATTTCACCACTAACTACCATACGGCACTCACATACACCTGGAACATTTCCGACACTTCCCTACATTTCCAGACCTCACTATCTCCATCGCAGGTAACAGACTACTGACCGACATCCACTATAAACCCACTGACTCCCATGGCTCTCTGGAGTACACTCCTTCCCACTCTGCTTCCTGTGAGGACTCCATCCCCTATTCCCAATTCCTCCGTCTACACCGCATCTGCTCCCAGGATGAGATGTTCCAAAACAGGGCATCGGAAATGTCCTCATTTTTCAGGGAACGGGGGTTCCCCTCATCTTCTATAGATGAGGCTCACACCAGGGTCTCTTCTATACCCTGTAACTCTGCTCTCTCTCCCCATCCCACAACTCGTAACAAGAACAAAGTCCCCTTTGTCCTCACCTTCCACCCTACCAGCCGTCACATACAACAGATAATCCTCCAACATTTTCGCCCCCTCCATCGGGATCCCACCACTGGCCACATATTCCCATTTCCTCCCCTTTTGGCTTTCCGCAGAGACCACTCCCCCCGTAAATCCCTGGTCAATTCGTCCCTTCCCACCCAAACCACCCTCTTCCCTGGTACTTTCACTTGCAACCGCAGGAGATGCTACACTTGTCGCTTTACCTCCCCCTTGACTCCATCCAAGAACCCAAGCAGTCGTTCCAGGTGAGGCAGAGGTACACCTGCACCTCCTCCAACCTCATCTATTGCATCCGCTGCTCTAGATGTCAGCTGCTCTACATCGGTGAGACCAAGCGTAGGCTTGGCAATCGCTTCACCCAACACCTCCGCTCGGTCCGCATTAACCAACCTGATCTCCCGGTGGCTCAGCACTTCAACTCCCCCTTCCATTCCCAATCCGACCTTTCTGTCCTGGGCCTCCTCCATGGCCAGAGTGAGGCCCACCGTAAATTGGAGGAGCAGCACCTCATATTTCGCTTGGGCAGTTTACACCCCAGTGGTATGAACATTGACTTCTCCAATTTCAGGTGGTCCCTGCCCTCTCCCTCTTTCCTCTCCCCTTCCCAGCTCTCCCACAGCCCACTGTCTCCGCCTCTTCCTTTCTTCCCCCCTCCCACCCCCCCTCACCCCCAAATCAGTCTGAAGAAGGGTCTCGACCCGAAACTTCACCTATTTCTTCGCTCCATAGATGCTGCACCTGCTGAGTTTCTCCAGCATCTTTGTCTACCGTGAACATTTAATATGATCAGTAATTGTGTCACTGATAAACACTGGGGATTTGCACCGTCTCCTGTCTCTCTGTGTCCCTCACCCTCACTCTCTCTCATCTCCAGGCTGGAATGTGTCGGTCTCACAGATTCTGGAGCCGAGGATCTAGTCTCCGCTCTCAGTACAAACCACACGGTGACGGAGCTCGACCTGAGTGGGAATAAACTGGGAGATTCCGGAGTGAAACTGGTGTCTGCGGCTCTGAGGAACCCGGACTGTAAAATACAGAGACTGTGGTAAGTCCCAGACTGTGAGAGATTGTGTTTACACTCACTGTATATGATAAACTCACTTAATATGTTTAAGAAGGAACAGCAGATGCGGGAAAAATCGAAGGTGGGCAAAAATGCTGGAGAAACTCAGCGGGTGAGGCAGCATCTATTGAGTGAAGGAATAGGTGACGTTTCGCGTCGAGACCCTTTTTCAGACTGATGTGGGGTGAGGGGGGACGAAAGGAAGAGGCGGAGACAGTGGGCTGTGGGAGAGCTGGGAAGGGGAGGGGAAAGAGGGAGAGAGCAGGGACTACCTGAAATTAGAGAAGTCAATGTTCATACCGCTGGGGTGTAAACTACCCAAGCGAAATATGAGGTGCTGCTCCTCCAATTTACGGTGGGCCTCACTCTGGCCATGGAAGAGGCCCAGGACAGAAAGGTCGGATTGGGAATGGGAGGGGGAGTTGAAGTGCTGAGCCACTGGGAGATCAGGTTGGTTATTGCAAACCGAGCGGAGGTGTTGGGTGAAGCGATCGCCAAGCCTACGCTTGGTCTCACCGATGTAGAGCAGCTGACACCTAGAGCAGCGGATACAATGGATGAGGTTGGAGGAGGTGCAGGTGAACCTCTGCCTCACCTGGAACGACTGCTTGGGTCCTTGGATGGAGTCAAGGGGGGAGGTAAAGCGACAAGTGTAGCATTTCCTGCAGTTGCAAGGGAAAGTACCGGGGAAGGGGGTGGTTTGGGTGGGAAGGGACGAATTGACCAGGGAGTTACGGGTGGGAGTGGTCTCTGCGGAAAGCCAAAAGGTGAGGAGATGGGAATATGTGGCCAGTGGTGGGATCCCGATGGAGGGGGCGAAAATGTCGGAGGATTATCTGTTGTATGTGACGGCTGGTAGGGTGGAAGGTGAGGACAAGGGGGACTTTGTCCTTGTTACGAGTGGGGGGGATGGGGAGAGAGAGCAGAGTGACGGGGTATAGAAGAGACCCTGGTGAGAGCCTCATCTATAGTAGAACAGGGGAACCCCCGTTCCTTAAAGAACGAGGACATCTCCGATGCCCTGGTTTGGAACATCTCGTCCTGGGAGCAGATGCGGCATAGAGGAATTGGGAATAGGGGATGGAGTCCTTACAGGAAGCAGGGTGGGAAGGAAGAGTAGTCCAGAGAGCCGTGGGAGTCAGTGGGTTTATAGTGGATGTCGGTCAGTAGTCTGTTACCTGCGATGGAGATAGTGAGGTCTAGAAACGGTAGGGAGATGTCGGAAATGGTCCAGGTGTATGTGAGTGCCGGATGGAAGTCAGTGGTGTAGATGAAGTCAGTGAGTTGTGTGTGGATGCAGGAGGTAGCACCAATGCAGTCGTCGATGTAACGGAGGTAGAGTTCGGGGATGGGGCCTCAACAACTTTGCATTTGACTCCTCCCGTTTCCTCCAAATCCAAGGCGTAGTTTTGGGCACGCGCATGGGCCCCATCCCCTGCACTACTGACCGACATCTACTACAAACCCACTGACTCCCACGGCTCTCTGGACTACACTTCGTCCCACCCTGCTTCCTGTAAAGACTCCATCCCTTATTCCTCAGTCTATGTCGCATCTGCTCCCAGGATGAGGTGTTCCACACCAGGGTATCGGAGATGTCCTAAATTGGAGGAGCAGCACCTCATATTTCGCTTGGGTAGATTGCACCCCAGCGGTATGAACATTGACTTCTCCAATTTCAGGTAGTCCCTGCTCTCTTACTCTTTCCCCTCCCCTTCCCAGCTCTCCCACAGCCCACTGTCTCCGCCTCTTCCTTTCTTCTTCCCAACCACCCCCCTCACCACCCCCATTCTTCACCCTCAGTCTGAAGAAGGGTCTTGACCCGAAACTTCACCTATTTCTTTGCTCCATAGATGCTGCACCTGCTGAGTTTCTCCAGCATCTTTGTCTACTGTGAACATTAATATGATCAGTAATTGTATCACTGATAAACACTGGGGATTTGCACCGTCTCCTGTCTCTCTGTGCCCCTCACCCTCACTCTCTCTCATCTCCAGGCTGGAACGTGTCAGTCTTACAGATTCTGGAGCCGAGGATCTTGTCTCCGCTCTCAGTACAAACCACACGGTGACGGAGCTGAACCTGAGTGGGAATAAACTGGGAGATTCCGGAGCGAAACTGGGGTCTGCGGCTCTGAGGAACCCGGACTGTAAAATACAGACATTGGAGTAAGTGCCAGACTGTGAGAGATTGTGTTTACACTCACTGGGTGTCTGACACTGAACATTAATATGATCAGTAATTGTGTCATTGATAAACACTGGGGATTTGCACCGTCTCCTGTCTCTCTGTGTCCCTCACCCTCACTCTCTCTCATCTCCAGGCTGGACTGTGTCGTTCTCACCGCTTCTGGTGCCGAGGATCTCGTCTCCGCTCTCAGTACAAACCACACGGTGACGGAGTTGAACCTGAGTGGGAAGAAACTGGGAGATTCCGAAGTGAAACTGGTGTCTGCGGCTCTGAGGCACCCGGACTGTAAAATACAGACAATGGAGTAAGTCCCAGACTGAGAGGTTGTGTTTACACTCACTGGGTGTCTGACACTGAACATTAATATGATCAGTAATTGTGTCACTGATAAACACTGGGGATTTGCACCGTCTCCTGTCTCTCTGTGTCCTTCACCCTCACTCTCTCTCATCTCCAGCCTGTACAGTGTCGGTCTCACAGATTCTGGAGCCGAGGATCTCGTCTCCGCTCTCAGTACAAACCCCTCACTGATGGAGCTGTACCTGGCAGACAACTCCCTCACGGACCGATGTATCCCTGCTCTCCGCCGCCTCATACTTACCCGCCCAAGTCTGAAGCGGATCGGGTGAGTGTTTGTGTTAATGTTTAATGTGATAAAACATCAGGTGATCCATCCTTCTCCTGTGATTTTGTTCTGTAAGTGTTGTTGAAATATTAACCCCAGTCCCTGTTATTGACACTGTTGTTTCATCTGTTTATTTCCTCTTTATTCCTCGACTTGTTTCAGGCTGTTGGGGAATAAGTTCAGTGCAGATGGAGAGAACCAGCTGAAGAGTCTGCGGGGAACCAGACGCGGACTGAATGTGATTGTGTAAATATCTCGTGGTGTGAACGTCACCGCCCGCCCTGGGGACCGGAATATTGTTGACCGATTCCCCCCCCCCGCCCTCTCCTTTAAACCTCCTGCTCTCCCCCTCCTGCTCCCCCCCTCCTGGTCCACCCCCCTCTCCTGCTCCCCCCACCCCTCTGTTGTGGGACGTACCACTGATGGGGATGAGTCAGAGTATAGAAGAGAGATCGAGCGACTGTCCATATGGTGCCAGCACGACAACTTGGCCCTCAACACCAGCAAAACCAAGGAACTGAATGTGGAGTTTGGAAAGGGTAGGATGGGGACCCACAGTCCTGTTTATATCAAGGGTACACAAAAGGCTGGAGAAACTCAGCGGGTGCAGCAGCATCTAAGGAGCGAAGGAGATAGGCGACGTTTCGGGTCGAGACCGTTATTCAGACTGGTTAGGGATCAGGGAAACGAGAGATATATCAACGGGTCGATGGTTGAAAGGGTCAAGAGCTTCAAATTCCTGGGCGTGCACATCTGTGAAGATCTTTCCTGGTCCAAGAACACAGAAGCAATTATTAAGAAAGCTCATCAGCGCCTCTACTTCCTGAGAAGATTACGGCGAGTCGGTCTGTCAAGGAGGACTCTCTCTAACTTCTACAGGTGCACAGTAGAGAGCTTGCTGACCGGTTGCATCGTGGCTTGGTTCGGCAACTTAAGTGCCCTGGAGAGGAAAAGACTACAAAAAGTAGTAAACACTGCCCAGTCCATCATCGGCTCTGACCTTCCTTCCATCGAGGGGATCTATCACAGTCGCTGCCTCAAAAAGGCTGGCAGCATCATCAAGGACCCACACCATCCTGGCCACACACTGATCTCCCTGCTACCTTCGGGTAGAAGGTACAGGAGCCTGAGGACTGCAATGATCCGGTTCAGGAATAGCTACTCCCCCACAGCCATCAGATATTAAACCTGGCTCGGACAAAACTCTGAACATTAATACCCCTCCATCTGTTATTTGCACTTTATTAATTTATTAATTAATGTGTGTATTTACGTATATAATTGTAGTCAATGCCTACTATGTTCTGTTCTATGCAAAGAAAGAATTTCATTGTCCTGTCAGGGACACATGACAATAAACTCTTGTGACTTTGACTTTGATATATATATATATATATATATACATACATATACGCATATATAGAGAGAGAGAGACACATATATATATTATATATATATATAAAGAGATGGAGACTATATATATATATATATATATATATAGTCTCCATCTCTTTATATATATATATAAAAATATAGAGAGAGAGAGACATATATATACATATAGAGAGAGGCATATATATATCTAGAGAGATATATATATATATATTAGGTATGTTATAAAACTTATCTTTAGCGGTGTTGCAGTTCTGCCGCTGGCCGTCTGCGCGACTTTGGCGCCTTTAAGGGGAGGGCGGGGTTAAAATGCGGGTTTCTCCATTCAATCAGGAGCTTTCTGTTGTCGGAGTGCGATTTATTTTTGGAGATGCGTTCCGACAGCCGGTAAGTCCGTTTTTTTTAATAAATAGCCCGACTACTTAATCACTGCAGTAAAATTAAAATCAACTCCTAATGCCGTGAATGCCGACAACGGGGACCAATTTTACGTAGGGGACAGGTAAGTGAAAGCTGTTTATTTTTACATATAAACTTGCTTTTTTAGGGGACTTTAATCAATATTTCATGTTGCGAAACGGTGATTTAGCCCCCATATGAACTGGCAGAAAATGTCCTGCCGATATTGGGTTTAAATTCATCGCAACCGCAACGTTCTAATCCATCGCGTTCCAGAAAATCCCACTCGCAAGCTGTTTAAAATGCCCATTAATTTACAGGCATTAAACACTTCAATTTGACCTAAAAATGGTAAGATTAAACGAGAACTTACCAGTTTGAACTTTGATCTTTATTTTATGAGGAGTTGCGATGAGGGATTTCGTGAAGAACCCGCCAGCACGCATGCGCGACGTTCTTCAAAACTGCGGTGTGGAATCACAGAACCAACAAACAAAGAAATGACTTGTTATAGTAAGATTGAAGAGACTCTATTTACCAGTTGACTTTATGATCGAGGGTTGGGAGCGGAGGGCACGAAATCCCTCATCGCAAGTCCTCATAAAATAAAGATCAAACTTCAAACTGGTAAGTTCTCATTTAATCTTACTATTTCATTTCGGAGTCACGTGAGTGACTTCGTGAAGACTTCAAAGCTCTGTGATTTCATGCCCTGGACCACGTCCATGAGCTCACACACGCCACTATAAGGATGGATAGGAGTAATCATGTATTCAGACTGGATGTACTGAAAAATAATAATGTTTATTAATTATAACAAAGAAAAAAACCCTCACTGGGGAGTAGCTGTATGTTCTTGACCCGCATTCAGCATGGCCTCCGCGAACATAATAGGAGCGGCAACAGGTTTTGTTATAAAACCGCTGAAAAGTGGCTTCACTAGCCCATCCCGCTGTGGCAAGAATATGGTCCATGGGCACCTCCATGACCTTTGCCGCCGACGTCGATGCAGCCCTGGTGGAATGGGATTTAAAGACATTAGTGTCAATACCTGCTGTGTCCAAGACGATCCTGAGCCATCGAGATCATCTGAACCGACACTCTATGGTGTGTTTTTTTGTGGCTGATCAGCAGATATTTCTCCATTCCCCTTAAAAGTCTGCGTCACTTTTATATAGTGGCGGATATGGGTGGCTAAACATAGCCTCACATCAGCGGGGTATGCTGGAAACACCAGCTGCAGCCCTGTGAACCCAGGTCTATGCTGCTTTAGTAATTCATCAATGTAGAAGATTACTTTCTCTGGGGTAGAGACCATTCTGTCAAGCTTGATCTTTTGTAGCGTCTGTACCCATTGTGCTGAGGTAAGTGCCAATAACATCACCTACTTCAGGGTGAGTTTGTCCAAAGCGAGTCCAGCCATAGGCGACCATGTCCTGAGTAGGGTTAAAACTATCCCAATGTCCCAGGTAACATTGTAACGGGGTCGGGGTGGATTAGAATTGAATATGCCCCGCATCAATTTGGACACCAATTTATTAGATCCTACTTCGATATTGAGGTAGGATGATAGCGCACTTCTGGCGCTATCAATGGCACTGTAGCTGAGGTGTTCATCATGGTACAACCCCGCAAGAAATTCCAGCACATCTGATATGGTGACGGAGTCATATGCAATGTTCATGCGGCCGCAGTAGGTTTCCCATTTCCTTATTTGCGTCAATTATTGCCGTCTTGTAGACTCCCTGCTTGATGCTCCAATTGTATCCATTGTCCTTGATGAGAGACCATACTGCAGCAATGGTCTATTCAAAACCTGCAAGCCAATAATTTCAAGTGACTATGGCAGGGATGGTGTTCCCCTGTAACAGGGTTCGTCACCAACTGTGGGCAATTCTCTGAGAGCCCATGGTTCACTTATCATTCCAAGGACCACCGGATACCATGGCTGTGTAGGCCAGTCGGGTATGATAAGAATGCCTTTAGCAGCATCTGACTGGATTTTCCGCAATACCCGACTGATGAGGCAAAATGGAGGAAATGCATAGAAAAACCATTTCCCGCAGTCTAGTGAGAAAGCGTCCATCACCATTGCCCCAGGATCTGGTTCCCATGATAAATATGTTGGTATCTGATGGTTTAACCGTGACGCGAAAAGGTCAATATCCGGTTTACCAAATTTGGCTACAATTTTAGTGAATATTTGGGGATTTAACATCCATTCAATGTTGTCATTAAATTTTCGTGACCTGGTGTCCGCCACTGTGTTGAGCTTACCTGGAAGATAGGTAGCTGAAATCCAAATATTCCGTTGTATGCACCAGAGCCAAATTGTATTGGCCAATTCATCACATGAAATTGACCTGGTACCGCCCATATGATTTAAATATGCCACCGTAGTGGTGGTGTCTATTTGGAGACGGACATGAGTGTCAGTAATATTTGAACAATAAGCTCTATAAGTCCGTGGAATGCCCCAAGCATCTCCAAATAATTTATCCCTTGTGATAACTAAAGGGTAGATTCAAGTGAGTCCCATCTGCCCCCACAACTAGAGTCGTTGTTAGTAGCTCCCCAGCCATGGGAACGTGCGTCAGTTTGTAAGTACACCAACGGACGAGGCACAATGATGGGTTTGAATGAGTTACGGATGTTATCAATCCACCATTGGAACTCAATTTTTGCCTTAATGGCAGCTGAATGGGTCTATCAAAATGTCCAGCATTCAATTTTAATGCTGAAATCTTGGATCTTTGCAAATTTTGATAATGTAAAGGTCCGAATTGAGCAGCTGGAAAAGCTGCTACCATTTTCCCAATTACCTTAGCAGCTTGTCTAATTGATGGCATACTGGCGCAGACCAGATTATTACATGCTTCAATGATATCCCCAACTTTGTTAGTTGGAATGGTGGTAATCATTGAATGGTGTTAATGGAATGAGGTTGCTTTGGCAAGAAAGGTGAAAGTAAATCCAAAGGGTTTCTACAGCTATATTAATAGCAAAAGTCTAACGAGGGATAAAATTGGACCATTAGAGAGCCAGAATGGACAGCTATCTGCAGAGCCAAAGGAGATGGGGGAGATATTGAACAATTTCTTTACTTCGGTATTCACCAAGGAGAAGGATATTGAACTCTGTGAGGTAAGGGAACAAAGTAGAGTAGCTATGGAAACTATGAGATTCAAAGAGGAGGAAGTACTGACACTTTTGAAAAATATAAAAGTGGATAAGTCTCCAGGTCCAGACAGGATATTCCCTAAGACATTAGTGTAGAAATAGAAGGGGCTATGACAAAAATATTTCAGATGTCATTAGAAACGGGAATAGTGACGGAGGATTGGCGTACTGCACATGTTGTTCCATTGTTTAAAAAGGGTTCAAAGAATAAACCTAGCAATTATAGACCTGTTAGTTTGACGTCAGTGGTGGGCAAATTAATGGAAAGGATACTTAGAGATAATATATATAAGCATCTGGATAAACAGGGTCTGATCAAGAACAGTCAACATGGATTTGTGCCTGGAAGGTCATGTTTGACAAACCTTCTTGAATTTTTTGAAGAGGTTACTAGGGAAATTGATGAGGGTAAAGCAGTGGATGTTGTCTATATGGATTTCAGTAAGGCCTTTGACAAGGTTCCCCATGGAAGGTTGGTTAAGAAGGTTCAATCTTTGGGTGTTAATGGTGGAGTAGCAAGATGGATTCAACAGTGGCTGAATGGGAGATGCCAGAGAGTAATGGTGGATGGCTGTTTGTCAGGTTGGAAGCTGGTGACCAGTGGGGTGCCTCAGGGATCTGTGTTGGGTCCACTGTTGTTTGTCATGTACATCAATGATCGAGATGATGGGGTGGAAAATTGGATAAGTAAGTATGGAGATGGTAGGGGGTGCTGTGGATAATGAAGTAGATTTTCAAAGTCTGCAGAGAGATTTGGGCCATTTGGAAGAGTGGGCTGAAATATGGCAGATGTAGTTTAATGCTGATAAGTGTGAGGTGCTACATCTTGGCAGGACAAATCAAAATAGGACGTACATGGTAAATGGTAGGGAATTGAGGAATGCTGTGGAACAGAGAGATCTAGGAATAACTGCAAAGTTCCATGAAGGTGGAATCGCATGTAGATAGGGTGGTAAAGAAAGCTTTTGGTGTGCTGGGCTTTATAAATCAGAGCATTGAATATAGGAGTAGGGAAGTAATGTTAAATTGTACAAGGCATTGGTGAGACCAATTCTGGAGTATGGTGTACAATTTTGGTCGCCTAATTATAGGAAGGATGGCATCAAACAAGATTCAAACACGAGGGCATGGCATGAGAATTAAGGGACCGAAGTTTAGGGGTAACATGAGGGGGAACTTCTTTACTCAAAGAGTGGTGGCTGTGTGGAATGATCTTCTCGCAAAAGTGGGGGAGGCAGGATCGATTTTAACATTTGAAAGTAAAGTGGATAGATATATGGACGGGAAGGGAATTGGGTGGTATGGTCTGAGTGCAGGAAGATGGGACGAGGGGAAAATAAAAGGTCGGCACGGACTGGAAGGGCCGAGAAGGCCTGTTTCCGTGCTGCAATTGTTATATGGTTCGGCACAGACATCGTGGGTCGATGGGCCTGCTCTTGTGCTGTACTTTTCTGCATTCCATGTACACCTCCCCCCAACTGCTTCCTATAATGAGCCCATTTTATTCCCCCAATTTTGCCCTCTCCATTTTATCTCTAGTGATGGTGTTTTTTTGTCGTGGAGAGGAAGAACTTTGCCAAGCGTTGGGGCAAGATGAAGGGTGCAGAGAAGATTTACAAGAATGCTGCCAGGACTCGAGGACCTGAGCTATAGGAAGAGGTTGAACAGGCTAGGACTCTCTTCGGTAGACGGGGGCTGCGAGGGGGGAGGGGGCGGGGAGGGGAGAGGGGACAGGGAGAGGGGGTGGGGAGGGGGGGAGGGGGTAGAGGGGGTGGGGATGAGGAGGGGGTAGAGGGGGTGGGGATGAGGAGGGGGTAGAGGGGTAGGAGAGAAGGGTAGGGAAAGGGGGAGGGGTAGTGAGTGGTAGGGGAGAGGGGGTGGGGACAGGGCGGGGGGCAGGGTTAGATAGGGAGAGGGCAAGGGGGCAGAGGTGAGGAGAGTGTGAGAGGGGGAACCCAGTGTCCACACTGTGACCGTGACCGTGCAGGAGGATTGTCACTGGACACTGTCCCATATAGAGATAGATAGATAGATAGAGATCTCTCTCTCTCTGTCTGTCTGCATCTCTAGACTCATGTAGACGATTCGTGCACTCACTGCCCCCTCACTGGCCCCGCCCCCTGCGACGCCACACCCCCAGCCCGCTGACCCCGCCCCCTGCACCGTCACACTGACCCCACCCCCTGCAACGTCACACTGTCCCCGCCCCCTGCACCGTCACACTGACCCCGCCCCTGCACCGTCACACCCCCAGCCCGCTGACCCCGCCCCCTGCAGCGTCACACCCCCAGCCCGCTGACCCCGCCCCCTGAACAGTCACACCCCTAGCCCGCTGACCCCGCCCCCTGAACCGTCACACCCCCAGGCCGCTGACCCCGCCCCCTGCACCGTCACACGCCCAGCCCGCTGACCCCGCCCCCTGCACCGTCACACGCCCAGCCCGCTGACCCCGCCCCCTGCAGCGTCACACCCCCAGCCCGCTGACCCCGCCCACTGCACCGTCACACCCCCAGCCCGCTGACCCCGCCCCCTGCACCGTCACACTGACCCCGCCCCCTGCACCGTCACACCCCCAGCCCGCTGACCCCGCCCCCTGCACCGTCACACTGACCCCGCCCACTGCACCGTCACACCCCCAGCCCGCTGACCCCGCCCCCTGCACCGTCATACGGACCCCGCCCCCTGCACCGTCACACCCCCAGCCCGCTGACCCCGCCCCCTGCACCGTCACTGACCCCGCCCCCTGCACCGTCACACCCCCAGCCCGCTGACCCCGCCCCCTGCACCGTCACACTGACCCCGCCCCCTGCACCGTCACACCCCAGCCCGTTTCGTTAGCCCCGCCCCCTGCACCGTCACACCCCAGCCCGCCGACCCCGACCCCTGCACCGTCACACCCCCAACCCGTTGCACCGCCCCGTTCCACAGCCCCGCCCCGTTCCACAGCCCCGCCCCGTTCCACAGCCCCGCCCCCGTTCCACAGCCCCGCCCCCGTTCCACAGCCCCGCCCCGTTCCACAACTCCGCCCCCGTTCCACAGCCCCGCCCCCGTTCTACATCCCCGCCCCGTTCCACAATCCCGCCCCCGTTCCACAGCCCCGCCCCCGTTCCACATCCCCGCCCCCGTTCCACAACCCCGCCCCCGTTCCACAGCCCCGCCCCGTTCCACATCCCCGCCCCCGTTCCACAACCCCGCCCCCGTTCCACAGCCCCGCCCCCGTTCCACTGCCCCGCCCCCGTTCCACATCCCCGCCCCCGTTCTACAGCCCCGCCCCCGTTCCACATCCCCGCCCCCGCCCCGTTCCACAGCCCCGCCCCCGTTCCACATTCCCGCCCCCGTTCTACATCCCCGCCCCCGTTCCACATCCCCGCCCCCGTTCTACATCCCCGCCCCCGTTCTACATCCCCGCCCCCGTTCCACATCCCCGCCCCCGTTCTACATCCCCGCCCCCGTTCTACAGGCCCGCCCCCGTTCTACATCCCCGCCCCCGTTCCACATCCCCGGCCCCGTTCTACATCCCCGCCCCCATTCCACATCCCCGGCCCCGTTCTACATCCCCGCCCCCGTTCCACATCCCCGCCCCCGCCCCCGTTCCACAGCCCCGCCCCCGTTCCACATCCCCGCCCCCGTTCTACATCCCCGCCCCCGTTCCACCTCCCCGCCCCCGTTCTCCATCCCCGCGCCCGTTCCACATCCCCGCGCCCGTTCCACATCCCCGCCCCCGTTCCACCTCCCCGCCCCCGTTCTACATCCCCGCCCCCGTTCTACATCCCCGCCCCGTTCTACAACCGCGCCCCCGTTCCACAGCCCCGCCCCCATTCTACATCCCCGCCCCCGTTCCACATCCCCGCCCCCGTTCTACAACCCCGCCCCTGTTCCACATCCCCGCCCCCGTTCCACAGCCCCGCCCCCGTTCCACATCCCCGCCCCCGCCCCCGTTCCACATCCCCGCCCCCGTTCCACATCCCCGCCCCCGTTCTACATCCCCGCCCCGTTCTACAACCCCGCCCCCGTTCCACAGCCCCGCCCCCGTTCTACATCCCCGCCCCCGTTCCACATCCCCGCCCCCGTTCTACAACCCCGCCCCCGTTCCACATCCCCGCCCCCGTTCCACAGCCCCGCCCCCGTTCCACATCCACGCCCCCGCCGCCGTTCCACAGCCCCGCCCCATTCCACAGCCCCGCCCCCGTTCCACAGCCCCGCCCGCGTTCCACAGCCCCGCCCCATTCCACAGCCCCGCCCCCGTTCTACAGGCCCGCCCCGTTCCACATCCCCGCCCCCGTTCCACAGCCCCTCCCCTCCCCTCCCCCCGCAGAGCAGGAGCTGCAGCTCCGCGTCCATTCAGCCCGTCGCTTCCGTCCGTGCCAGCCCCCACGGCAGCCATTCCCACCGGCACTGTTCCCTCATCCTCAACACAGCCCTCCCGCTCATTCCCACCCACACAGAGAGACTGGCTGTCCTTTCATTCTATTTGCCCTTAACCCAAACTACAAAGAGTAACCCATCAGCGATAACACATTTATCTCATGATTCTATGAGCAAGATGTGCAAGATGTCCCATCTACTCCAGTCCTGCATTTGGCCCATATCCATCTGGACCTTTCCTATCCACATACCTGTCTATGATTCTATGAGCAAGATGAGCAAGATGTCCCATCTGCTCCAGTCCTGCATTTGGCCCATATCCATCAGCACCTTTCCTATCCACATACCTGTCTATGATTCTATGAGCAAGATGTGCAAGATGTCTCACCTTAAACTGCCGTCCTCTGGTTCCTGATTCCCTGACGTAATGACGACCTAGAAGCATTACAGGAATAGTGTGTAGGAAGGAACTGCAGATGCTGATTTAAACCGAAGATAGACACAAAAAGCTGGAGTAACTCAGTGGAACAGGCAGCATTTCTGCAGAGAAGGAATGGGTGACATTTCGGCTCATGACCCTCCTTCACATCTTTGGGTTAAAGACTCTGTGCATTACCAGTATGGGTTTGTGATGCAGGAGAACATGCAAACTCCACACAGAGAGCACCCAAGGGCAGGATTGAACCCAGCTCACTGGGAACCAGAGGCATCAACTGCTGTGTCACTTTGCCTTCCAAAGAGAGAAAAAATATGGCTAACAATTGGTTAACAAATTAAATTAAAGAAATACTAGCATAGAAATTATTTTATTGTCTTTTAACAACAGTAAAAATAAATCATTGCAAATTCCTTTTGGTGAAAGTCTCATTAGTTCATGTTATCAGAGCAGAATTAGGCCTGAATTAACCACTGACATCTGTGCCAATCTCAGCCTTAAAAATACCCACTGACTTGGTCTCTTCAGCGTTCTGTGGCAATGAATTCCACAGATGCTCCACCCTCTGTGCAAGTTCACAAGTTCACGTTCGAGGAGTAGAATTAGGCCATTTGGCCCATCAAGTCAACTCCGCCTTTCAATCAGGACTGATCTCTCCCGCCTTATTCCATTTTCCTGCCTGCTCCCATAATCCCTGACACCCGTTCTAATCAGGAATTTGTCTGTCTCAGCCTTAAAATATCCACTGACTTGGCCTCCACAGCTCTCTGTGGCAATGAGTTCCACAGATTCACCACCCCCTGACTAAAGAGGTTCCTCCTCACCACCTTTCTAAAAGAGCACCCTTTAATTCTGAGACTGTGACCTCTGGTCCCAGACTCTCCCACAAACATCCTTTCCACATCCACTCTATCTATGCTTCCCCTGTGACCTTTGCTCCATGGTGGCACTGGTTGACATGGTCTGACTTTAGTTTAGTGTAGTTTATTGTCACGTGTACCAAGGTACGATGAAAAGCGTTTTTTACACTCCAGTCGGCGGAAAAACTACACATGATTACAATCGAGCCGTCCACAGTGTACAGACACATGTTAAAGGGAATAACGTTTAGTGCAAGCTAGAGCCAGTAATGTCCGAAAAAAAGATAGTCCAAGGATCTCCATTGAGGCAGATAGTAGTTCAGGACCACACTCTAGTTGTTGGTGGGATGGTTCAGTTGCCTGATAACAGCTGGGAAGAAACTGTCCCTGAATCTGATGGTGTGTGTATTCACACTTCTGTACCTCTTGCCTCATGGGAGAGGGGAGAAGAGGGAGTGGCCAGGGTGTGACTGGCCCTTGATTGTGCTGCTGGCCTTGCCGAGGCAGCGTGAGGTGTAGATGGAGTCAACGGAAGGTTTGTGTGACAGTCCGGGCTGCGTCCACAACTCTACAATTTCTTGCGGTCTTGGATGGAGCTGTTCCCAAACCGTGCCGTGATGCATCCCGATAAAATGCCTTCCGCGACGCCTCAAGAAGTTGATGAGAACTGTTGGGGACATGCCGAACTTCCCAAGCCTTGCCCATGGCTTCCATGTGTTTGAGGATGTTCACAGCTGTGATTCAATTGCGCTGCTGCAATTAAGAATTTCATTTTTCTATCTGGGACAAAGGACAATAAAACACTCTTGACTCTTGACTCTTAACCCTTGACACTCAACTCTTGACCCTTGACTTGACTCTTGAGCCTTGAGCCTTGACCCTTGGAGCCAGCACCGCCATTCAATGTGATCATGGCTGTGATCATGGACTCTTGATTCTTGTCACTTGACCCTTGACGTGTCTGTTGCGGGACGATGTGCTGGTGATATTTACTCCCCTGGCCCTGCATCTTCCTGGGTGGGGAGTCAGTGAGGGTGGGGAGGGGTAAGACGCCACCATGCTCAGGCCGCAGTGGTGAGAGCCAGCGCTGGGATCTCAGGGTTCCCCAGCAGCAAGCACCAGGTAGCCGTGTATCCCAGCAGGGCGGTGGTGTACCCCAGCAGGGCGGCTGTGGACCAGGGCTGGGCGTAGGGGTGGAGGAGAGCCAGGACGAGGGTGAGGATGCCGAGTGCGGCCCACAGGAGGCTAGAGGGGGCAGCGGGGAGGAGGCACAGGCCGACGTACCCCAGGGCCCCACAGCACAATCTCCACAGCCCCGCAGCCCTGCAGAGGCCCAGCACAGAGCAGCAGGAGCCGGCAACTCCCAGCACAGCGCAGCACACCCACCAGGCCCACATGTCCGTGTCCGACAGCCACAGCAGGCCGAGCAAACCCCCCCAGCTCAGCGCTAGCAGAAGAGGATGGGCTGGACCTCTCCACATCACAGCCACGCAGGCAGCGACCACGCACATCCCAGCAGGTCCAGCACAGGCCAGCAGGAGGCAGGAGAGCCCCACGAAGCCCAGCGCCCCACAGGAATCCCAGCAGGCCTGGGCCAGGCGGGTGGGCCCCAGCAGAGACCAGCAGAGGCCGCCGGATCCCAGCAGGGCACAGCAGACCACGTAGAGCTCGGCTCTGCCCGGAGAGGCCACGGGCAGAGCCAGGAGCAGCGCCAGGCCCAGCCATTCCCAACGCCGGCTGTCCCAGCCCCCTCCTCCAGCACCTGCAGATGCCCCCACCTCGAGGGGCCGCTGCAGAGGGCCCAGGGCCTGCGAGAGGGAGGGGACCACGGGCAAGCTGATCACTGGAGGCACAGACATGGGACATCCCACCACGGACATAGAGGGTGACCAGCAGACCCCTCCAACCCAGCCCAGCCCAGCTCCAGTAGCCCTGGGCAATGGTGCCAAGCTGGAAAGGGCACACAGAAGATTTACCAGGATGTTGCCAGGACTAGAGGGTGCGAGATATAGGGAGAGGTTGAGTAGGCTGGGACTCTATTCCCTGGAGCGCAGGAGGGTGAGGGGGGATCTGAAAGAGGTACTAAATCATGAGAGGAATAGTTGCACAAAGTGTCTTGTCCAGAGTAGGGAATCGAGGTCCAGAGGGCATAGGTTTAAGGTGAAGGGGTAAAGATTCAATAGCAACCCGTGTCCATGCCGTGTCACTCTATGACTCTCTGACTGTGTCTCCACTGGTCCGGGGTGGGGGGGGTGGGGGGGTGGGGACGGTGTGTTGTCTCCGTTGGGGGGGTGGGGTGGTGGTGTTGACGGTGTGTTGTCTCCGTTGGGGGGGGGGGGGGAAGAAGGGGGTGATATCCCCCTCCCTGCCGAGCCGCTCTCTCACCCACCCCCGGGCCCACCTTCACTATCCAGGCGGGGCAAGGGTCCGACTCTGTGGGTCTCCGGGCAACTGGTGACCCCGGGTGGAGTGGGCAGCGGTCGGGTTCAGCGGCTGCCACTCGGACCCTGGAACACCAAGGGAAACGTGTGAAAGCGCTGATCATCCCTCTGGATCATAGACTCACCCTGCACCAAAACAGGCCCTTCGGCCCAACACCGCCATGCTGTCCAACATGCCCCATCTAAGCTAGTCCCAGTGAGTATAGAGGGAGTGGAGCGGGCGTGGGGGAACCAACGTGAGGGAGGGGGAGGGGGCGGGGAGAGAACAAAGGGGGCGGGGCTACTTTGTGACTGTCAGCGCCCTTTATGTGGGCACTATTTGCATACCTTGTGTCGGCAAGCAAAGAATTTCACTGTTACTTGTCACATGTACTTAATGTGTCAATATGTACATAATCTATGAACCACTGTTGTATAACGTTAGTACCTCCACCAATGTAAAGCACTTTGGCCAACAAAAGTTGTTTTTTAAATGTGCTATAGAAATAAAAGTGACTCGACTTGACTGACATGTGACGATAAAATATTAATTAATTAATTAAATAATTAATCAATTAATTAATTAATTAATTGATTAATTCATTCGTGGAGCGGCTGCCTCACAGCGACCACTGCCTACTCCACCCGGGGGCACCAGAGGTCGGGGTTCCATCCTGACCTCAGTGCTCTCTGAGTGTGTGGAGTTTTCACACTCTCCCTGTGACCGCGTGGGTCCCTTCCGGGTGCTCCGATTTCCTCCCATAGGTTTGCGAGTTTGTGAGTTCATTGGCCATCTGCAAATTGCGCCTAGTTCTCATCCTAGGGAGTGGATGAGAACGTGGGATAGCATAGAACTAGTGTGAACGGGTGATGGCTGGTAAGTGTGGGTTTTTGGGCCGAAGGGCCTGTTTCTGTGCTGTACCTTTCACCCTCAGCCTCTTATGCTCCATTTTAACTAACCGCTCCCTATAACTTCTTCTGCAGTTGTATAGGGCTCTGGTGAGACCACATCTGGAGTATTGTGTACAGTTTTGGTCAACTAATTTGAGGAATGCCATCCTTGTGATTGAGGCAGTGCAGCGTAGGTTCACGAGATTGATCCCTGGGATGGCGGGATTGTCATACGAGGAAAGATTGAAAAGACTAGGCTTGTATCCACTGGAGTTTAGAAGGATGAGGGGGGGATCTTATAGAAACATATAAAATGATAAAAGGACTGGACAAGCTAGATGCAGGAAAAATGTTCCCAATGTGGGGCGAGTCCAGAACCAGGGGCCACAGTCTTAGAATAAAGGGGAGGTCATTTAAGACTGAGGTGAGAAAAAACTTTTTCACCCAGAGAGTTGTGAATTTGTGGAATTCCCCTGCCACAGAGGGCAGTGGAGGCCAAAACACTGGATGGATTTAAGAGAGATTTGGATAGAGCTCTTGGGTCTAGTGGAGTCAAGGGATATGGGGAGAAGGCAGGCACGGGTTATTGATAGGGGATGATCGGCCATTGAATGGCGGTGCTGGCTCGAAGGGCCGAATGGCCTCCTCCTGCACCTATTGTCTATGTTTCTATGTTTCTATGTTTCTAAGTGAAGCCCACAAGCCCAGGTAACACTGGGGTGAATTTCTTTGGTGCCCATTCCAACTCCATGTCCAATGTGGTAGGAGATAGGGATGGAGTGGGTTTATTGTTACCAGGACCAAAAGCATCAAACGCCTGCCATCACCTCCCATCTAAGATAGACACAAAATGCTGGAGTAACTCAGCGGGACAGGCAGCAAGTCTGGAGAGAAGGAATGGGTGACGTTTCGGGTCGACACCCTTCTTCAGACTGGGTCAGGAGAGAGGAAACTACAGAGATAATGATGTATAAGGTGTGAAACCTGGACATCAAAGGGAGTTGAGGTCAAGGAATATATAGAATCCCCTTTGATATCTCCTTTTTACACCTCAAACTTCCTTATCTCTGTGTCTATCACTCCCCTGACTCAGCCTGAAGATGGTCTCAACCTGAAAAGTCAATTAATCTTTTTCTCCGCAGATACTGCCTGGCACGCTGAGTTACTCCAACACTGTGCTTTTCACAAAACTCCAGCACCTGCAGTTCCTTGTGTCTGCAGATTTTCCTTCATACCCTAGACAGACACAAAAAGCTGGAGTGACTCAGCGGGTCAGGCAGCTTCTCTGGTGAAAAGGAATGGGAGATATTTCAGGTCGAGACCCTTCTTCAGACTGAGAGTCAGGGGAGAGGGAAACGAGAGATGTTGGCGGTAAATAGGACAAATGAATGAAAGCATCGATGAACAAGGAAAGGTAGACCCACAATAGAAGAGATACAAAGTGTGAAACTAGCAAGACAACAGCTCCGGGCCTCCTCCACTGTCAGAGTGAGGCCAAATGCAAATTGGAAGATCAGCATCTCATATTTCCCTTGGGCAGCTGACACCCCAGCGGCATGAATATTGATTTCTCCAACTTCAAGTAACTCTTGCATCCCCTCTCCCTCCCTCTCCCCCCACCCTAGTCATCCTACTAGTTTCACTGTTATCCTGTGGAGTTCCACTGTCTGTCTAACTCATTATCACCTATCCCACATTGCGGGCTCCACATTTCCTTGATTATCACATATGTTCCAAATTAAAATGCTGTTTTCTCCTGCCTGTCGGAGGCGAACTTCCTCGGGCTGCCAGCTGCTGCAGAACAATCAACCAGACTTTCGTTCTCCATATGTTTTTTTTTAATCGCTGGATTAAAATAAAAAGCTACTTCTAATGCCGTTAACGCCCACAACGTGACGGATCTCGTAGGGGACAAAACACTGGGTAAGTCGTCTATTTTACATATAAACTAGTTTGGGATGACTTTAATCAAAATTTTGGCCCCATACGAACCGACAGTCTTTTTTCCTGCCAATATGAGGTTCAAATTCACCGCAACCGCAACGTTCCAATCGATCGCATTCCACAAAAACCCACTCGCAAGATGATTTAAATGCCCATTAATTTACGGGAATTAAACATTCCTTCCATTTGGTCTATAAATTAATGACAATGAGATTTAAAAATCATGTTATATTGTGAATTCTAGTGTGAATGTTATTTGGACACTTAGGCTATTTAAAAATATTAACATAGAAACATAGAAAATAGGTGCAGGAGTAGGCCATTCGGCCCTTCGAGCCTGCACCGCCATTCAATGTGATCATGGCTGATCATCCAACTCAGTATCCCATACCTGCCTTCTCTCCATACCCCCTGATCCCCTTAGCCACAAGTGCCAGATCTAACGCCCTCTTAAATATAGCCAATGAACTGGCCTCAACTACCTTCTGTGGCAGAGAATTCCAGAGACTCACCACTGTCTGTGTAAAGAATGTTTTCCTCATTTCGGTCCTAAAGGAATTCCCCCGTATCCTTAGACTGTGACCCCTTGTTCTGGACTCCCCCAACATCGGGAACAATCTTCCAGCATCTAGCCTGTCCAACCCCTTAAGAATTTTGTAAGTTTCTATAAGATCCCCCCTCAATCCTCTAAATTCCAGCGAGTACAAGCCGAGTCTATCCTTTTCTTAAGAAATGGATAGATGTTTAGATCTAGTAATTGAATTTTGTAATTATCTACAATTAGGTAACTAACTAATTATATGCTTTAATTTCTGGGCATCCAAGTAAGATTGTTTCATATTTGTTTCAGAATGCTTCAATCTATAATAACTGAAAATTTCATTCAGTTCTCTTAATTTTTAAAAAAGTTATGGGCTTTTGACTGTCCTCGATCACAGCATTTGTGTTAAGTCAATGGAAAAGCAATAGGGAACAAGATACTAATTTCAGAGTATGTAAATGGCCATAACTTTTTTAATACTGAAGATATGAAAGTTAATTAGGTGTCAAATTAAACTTCTTTTTATGCTTTATCTCATGGGATAAATTTAAAAATCTCAAAATGTTGTAACATTGCTACTTATTGAGGTATATAAGAAAATGAGAGGAATAGATCAGGTAGATGCAGAGTTTCTCGCCCAGAGTCTGTCAATCGAGGACCAGACGACATTGGTTCAAGGTGAAGGGGTGCAAATTTAATAGAAATCTGAGGGGGAATTTTTTCACACAAAGGATGGTGGGAGTATGGAACAAGATGCCAGGGGAGGTCGTTGAGGCTGGGACTATCCCGAAATGTCACCCATTCCTTCTCTCCAGAGATGCTGCCTGTCCCGCTGAGTTACTCCAGCTGTTCATGTCTATGTTCGGTTTAAACCAGTATCAGCAGTTCCAACCTATACATGGCATATTAATCACACCACCACTGAACTGTCTAGACATATCTAGATGCTCCCCCCTGATTGCATAACTGTGTTGAAACTATATTCTGGCACCAAAATTAAATGCTTGTCACAATACCAATAATTACAAGAGTTATTATTCCAGGAATCATCATCTGTTCTAATAAGCCCTCCTCCCTCCAGCCCTAACTCAGCAATGTTCACTAGTTTAATGTGGTAATAAGGACCAGTCTCGCCCCGGTCACTCCCTCTTCTCTCCTCTCCCATCAGGCAAGAGGCACAGAAGTGTGAAAACGCACACCTCCAGATTCAGGGACAGTTTCTTCCCGGCTGTTATCAGGGAACTAAACCATCCTACCAATAACGAGAGTGGCCTGAGCTACTCTCTACCGCGTTGGTGACCCTTACACTATCTTTAATCCGACATCACTGGACTTTATCTTGCATTAAACATTATTCCTTTAATCCTGTGTCCGCACACAGAACGACTCGATTGTAATCATGTATAGTCTTTCCGCTGACTGGATAGCACGGAATAAAAATGCCTTTCACTGTACCTCGGTACACGTGTCAATAAATGAATTAATAAGATCAGTGACCTTTACAGGGACAATCTTTATCTTTCATTTAAAGAAATACAGGAAATATATGGACAACGCTTTAAACACTACTTCAGATATCTACAAGTAACTGACTACATTAAAACAACTGCACAGGAATATAAAAAGAGAAAGACGGGAATTCTAGATGAATGCTTAAATAAACACCCAAACACGGAAAATTTAATATCATACATTTATAATATTTTATTAGAAAATGAAATACCCAATACGGAAAAGTACAGACAACTATGGGAAAATGAAATAGGTGAAACAATGAAATAGGTGAAACAATTGAATCTGATATCTGGGATGAAAGTTTACGATATATACATAATTGTTCATTAAATTCTAGACACTCTCTGATACAATTCAAAGTTTTACATAGATTGCATTTTTCAAAATCTAAATTACATAGAATATTTTCTAATGTATCTCCTATATGTGACAAATGCCAATACCCAGAAGCAAATTTAACATATTCTTTTACAACTTGTATAAAAATTACGAATTTTTGGTTGGAAATATTTAAGGTAATCTCAAATGTTGTAAATAAGAATCTAGTTCCAGACCCAAAATTAATAATATTGGGAATATTAGAAAAGGATCAATTACTCACGACAGCACAAAGAACTTTCATAGATTATAGTTTAATAATTGGTAAAAAATTAATTTTACAATTTTGTAAAGGCCCCACACCCCCTACAATCAAATTGTGGATTTCAGGAATGGTGGAGACTTTACACTTGGAAAGAATAAGACTTGTACTTTTAGGCAAGTTAGACCAATTTAATGTGATTTGGTCTCCATTCCTTGAATATCTTAAGGGATCAATATGACTCGGTTTGAGGACCTGATCGAGACCTGCACGAAGGATTGGACGAAGAATAATACATTATTGATCACGGATATATTATTATATGAATAATGTTGGTATAATATACCACTGTTATTTTATTTACTTTTTTCTTTTGGTTATTTTATAACTATCTTTATGTTAATCATTTTTCACACTTTCCTACTTTTCACTAAAAAAAACTATAATAAAATTATTACCTATCTCTTTATCAAGAATCTTGTTTTAATAAGTACTTATACTTGTACTTATACTTGTACTTATACTTCTAATAAAAAATATTCAACAAACCCAATCCACTAGACCCAAACCCACTCCGCAAGACCCAAACCCACTCCGCTAGACCCAAACCCACTCCGCTAGACCCAAACCCACTCCGCTAGACCCAAACCCACTCCGCTAGACCCAAACCCACTCCGCTAGACCCAGACCCACTCCGCTAGACCCAGACCCACTCCGCTAGACCCAAACCCACTCCGCTAGACCCAAACCCACTCCGCTAGACCCAAACCCACTCCGCTAGACCCAAACCCACTCCGCTAGACCCAAACCCACTCCGCTAGACCCAAACCCACTCCGCTAGAACCAAACCCACTCCGCTAGACCCAAACCCACTCCGCTAGACCCAAACCCACTCCGCTAGACCCCAACCCACTCCGCTAGACCCCAACCCACTCCGCTAGACCCCAACCCACTCCGCTAGACCCCAACCCACTCCGCTAGACCCCAACCCACTCCGCTAGACCCCAACCCACTCCGCTAGACCCCAACCCACTCCGCTAGACCCAAACCCACTCCGCTAGACCCAAACCCACTCCGCTAGACCCAAACCCACTCCGCTAGACGCAAACCCACTCCGATAGACCCAAACCCACTCCGCTAGACCTAAAATTCACTCCGCTAGACCCAAACCCACTCGGCTAGACCCAAACCCACTCCGCTAGACCCAAATCCACTCCGCAAGACCCAAACCCACTCCGATAGACCCAAACCCACTCCGCTAGACACAAACCCACTCCGCTAGACCCAAACCCACTCCGCTAGACCCAAACCCACTCCACTAGACCCACACTCCCACTCCGCTAGACCCAAACCCACTCCGCTAGACCCAAACCCACTCCGCTAGACCCACACTCCCACTCCGCTAGACCCACACTCCCATTCCGCTAGACCCAAACCCACTCCGATAGACCCAAACCCTCTCCGCTAGACCCAAACCCACTCCGCTAGACCCAAACCCACTCCACTAGACCCACACTCCCACTCCGCTAGACCCAAACCCACTCCGCTAGACCCAAACCCACTCCGCTAGACCCACACTCCCACTCCGGTCGACCCACACTCCCATTCCGCTAGACCCAAACCCACTCCGATAGACCCAAACCCTCTCCGCTAGACCCAAACGCACTCCGCTAGACCCAAACCCACTCCGCTAGACCCAAACCCACTCCGCTAGACCCAAACCCACTCCGCCAGACGCAAACCCACTTCGCTAGACCCAAATTCCCATGCCGCTAGAACCAAACCCACTCCGCTAGACCCACCCTCCCACTCCGCTAGACCCAAACCCACTCCGCTAGACCCAAACCCACTTCGCTAGACCCAAACCCACTCCGCTAGACACACACTCCCACTCCGCTAGACCCACACTCCCACTCCGCTGGACCCAAACCCACTCCGCTAGACCGAAACCCACTCCGCTAGACACAAACCCACTGCGTTAGACCCAAACCCACTCCACTAGACACAAACCCACTCCGCTGGACCCAAATCCACTCCGATAGACCCACACTCCCACTCCGCTAGACCCTAACCCACTCCGCTAGACACAAACCCACTCCGCTAGACCCAAACCCACTGCGCTAGACCCAAACCCACCCTACTAGACCCGAACCCACTCCGCTCGACCCAAACCCACTCCGCTAGACCCAAACCCACTCCGCTAGACCCAAACCCACTCCGCTAGACCCAAACTCCCACTCCGCCATACCCAAAGCCACTCCGCTGGACCCAAACCCACTCCGCTAGACCCAAACCCACTCCGCTAGACCCAAACCCACTCCGCTAGACCCAAACCCACTCCGCTAGACCCAAACCCACTCCCTAGACCCAAACCCACTCCGCTAGACCCAAACCCACTCCGCAAGACCCAAACCCACTCCTCTGGACCCACACTCACTCCGCTAGACCAACAATCCCACTCCGCTAGACCCAAGCCCACTCCGCTAGACCCAAAACCACTCCGCTAGACCCAAACCCACTCCGCGATACCCAAACCCACTCCGCTAGACCATACCCACTCCGCTGGACCCAAACCCACTCCGCTAGAGCCAAACCCACTCCGCTAGTCCAAAACCCACTCCGCTAGACCCAAACCCACTCCGATAGACCAAAACCCACTCCGCTAGACCCAAACCCACTCCGCTAGACCCAAACTCACTCGGCTAGACCCAAACCCACTCCGCTAGACCCAAACCCACTCCGCTAGACACAAACCAACTCCGCTAGACCCACATTCACTCCGCTAGACCCACACTCCCACTCCACTAGACCCAAACCCACTCCGCTACACCCAAACCCACTCCGCTAGACCAAACCCACTCCGCTAGACAAACACTCCCACTCCGCTAGACCCAAACCCACTCCGCTAGACCCAAACCCACTCCGCTAGACCCAAACCCACTCCGCTAGACCCAAACCCACACCACTGGACCCAAACCCACTCCGCTAGACCCAAACCCACTCCGGTAGACCCAAACCCACTCCGCTAGACCCAGACCCACTCCGATAGACCCAAACCCACTCCGCTAGACCCAAACCCACTCCGCTAGACCCAAACCCACTCCGCTAGACCCAAACCCACTCCGCTAGACCCAAACCCACTCCGCTAGACCCAAACCCACTCCGCTAGACCCAAACCCACTCCGCTAGACCCAAACCCACTCCGCTAGACCCAAACCCACACCACTTGACCCAAACCCACTCCGCTATACCCAAACCCACTCCGCTAGACCCAAACCCACTCCGCTAGTCCCAGACCCACTCCGATAGACCCAAACCCACTCCGCTAGACCCAAACCCACTCCGCTAGACCCAAACCCACTCCGCTAGACCCACACCCACTCCACTAGACCCAAACCCACTCCGCTAGACCCAAACCCACTCCGCTAGACCCAAACCCACTCCGCTAGACCCAAACCCACTATGCTAGACCCAAACCCACTCCGCTAGACCCCAACCCACTCCGCTAGACCCCAACCCACTCCGCTAGACCCCAACCCACTCCGCTAGACCCAAACCCACTCCGCTAGACCCAAACCCACTCCGCTAGACCCAAACCCACTCCGCTAGACCCAAACCCACTCCGCTAGATGCAAACCCACTCCGATAGACCCAATCCCACTCCGCTAGACCTAAAACCCACTCCGCTAGACCCAAACCCACTCCGCTAGACCCAAACCCACTCCGCTAGACCAACACTCACACTCCGCTAGATCCAAACCCAACCCGCTAGACCCAAGCCCACTCCGCTAGACCCAAACCCACTCCGCTAGACACAAACCCACTCCGCTAGACCCAAACCCACTCCGCTAGACCCAAACCCACTCCGCTAGACCCAAACCCACTCCGCTAGACCCAAACCCACTCCGCTAGACCCAAACCTACTCCGCTAGACCCAAATCCACTCCGCTAGACCCAAACCCACTCCGCAAGACCCAAACCCACTCCGCTAGACCCAAACCCACTCCGCTAGACACAAACCCACTCCGCTAGACCCAAACCCACTCCGTTAGACCCAAACTCCCACTCTGCTAGACCCAAACCAACTCCGCTAGACCCAAACCCACTCCGCTAGACCCAAACCCACTCCACTGGACCCACACTCCCACTCCGCTAGACACAAACCCATTCCGCTAGACCCAAATGCACTCCGCTAGACCCACACTCCCACTCCGCTAGACCCACACTCCCATTCCGCTAGACCCAAACCCACTCCGATAGACCCAAACCCTCTCCGCTAGACCCAAACCCACTCCGCTAGACCCAAACCCACTCCGCTAGACCCAAACCCACTCCACTAGACCCAAACGCACTCCGCTAGACGCAAACCCACTTCGCTAGACCCAAACTCCCATGCCGCTAGAACCAAACCCACTCCGCTAGACCCACCCTCCCACTCCGCTAGACCCAAACCCACTCCGCTAGACCCAAACCCACTTCGCTAGACCCAAACCCACTCCGCTAGACACACACTCCCACTCCGCTAGACCCACACTCCCACTCCGCTAGACCCAAACCCACTCCGCTAGACCGAAACCCACTCCGCTAGACACAAACCCCCTGCGTTAGACCCAAACCCACTCCACTAGACACAAACCCACTCCGCTGGACCCAAATCCACTCCGATAGACCCACACTCCCACTCCGCTAGACACAAACCCACTCCGCTAGACCCACACTCCCACTCCGCTAGACCCAGACTCCCCCTCCGCTAGACCCAAACCCAATCCGCTAGACCCAAACCCACTGCGCTAGACCCAAACCCACCCAACTAGACCCGAACCCACTCCGCTAGACCCAAACCCACTCCGCTAGACCCAAACCCACTCCGCTAGACCCAAACCCACTCCGCGAGACCCAAACCCACTCCGCTAGACCATACCCACTCCGCTGGACCCAAACCCACTCCGCTAGAGCCAAACCCACTCCGCTAGTCCCAAACCCACTCCGCTAGACCCAAACCCACTCCGATAGACCAAGACCCACTCCGCTAGACCCAAACCCAGTCCGCTAGACCCAAACTCACTCCGCTAGACCCAAACCCACTCCGCTAGACCCAAACCCACTCCGCTAGACCCAAACTCCCACTCCGCCATACCCAAAGCCACTCCGCTGGACCCAAACCCACTCCGCTAGACCCAAACCCACTCCGCTAGACCCAAACCCACTCCGCTAGACCCAAACCCACTCCGCTAGACCCAAACCCACTCCCTAGACCCAAACCCACTCCGCTAGACCCAAACCCACTCCGCAAGACCCAAACCCACTCCTCTGGACCCACACTCACTCCGCTAGACCAACAATCCCACTCCGCTAGACCCAAGCCCACTCCGCTAGACCCAAACCCACTCCGCTAGACCCAAACCCACTCCGCTAGACCATACCCACTCCGCTGGACCCAAACCCACTCCGCTAGAGCCAAACCCACTCCGCTAGTCCCAAACCCACTCCGCTAGACCCAAACCCACTCCGATAGACCAAAACCCACTCCGCTAGACCCAAACCCACTCCGCTAGACCCAAACTCACTCGGCTAGACCCAAACCCACTCCGCTAGACCCAAACCCACTCCGCTAGACACAAACCAACTCCGCTAGACCCACATTCACTCCGCTAGACCCACACTCCCACTCCACTAGACCCAAACCCACTCCGCTACACCCAAACCCACTCCGCTAGACCAAACCCACTCCGCTAGACAAACACTCCCACTCCGCTAGACCCAAACCCACTCCGCTAGACCCAAACCCACTCCTCTAGACCCAAACCCACTCCGCTAGACCCAGACCCACTCCGATAGACCCAAACCCACTCCGCTAGACCCAAACCCACTCCGCTAGACCCAAACCCACTCCGCTAGACACAAACCCACTCCGCTAGACCCAAACCCACTCCGCTAGACCCAAACCCACTCCGCTAGACCCAAACCCACTCCGCTAGACCCAAACCCACTCCGCTAGACCCAAACCCACACCACTGGACCCAAACCCACTCCGCTATACCCAAACCCACTCCGCTAGACCCAAACCCACTCCGCTAGTCCCAGACCCACTCCGATAGACCCAAACCCACTCCGCTAGACCCAAACCCACTCCGCTAGACCCAAACCCACTCCGCTAGACCCACACCCACTCCACTAGACCCAAACCCACTCCGCTAGACCCAAACCCACTCCGCTAGACCCAAACCCACTCCGCTAGACCCAAACCCACTACGCTAGACCCAAACCCACTCCGCTAGACCCCAACCCACTCCGCTAGACCCCAACCCACTCCGCTAGACCCCAACCCACTCCGCTAGACCCCAACCCACTCCGCTAGACCCCAACCCACTCCGCTAGACCCCAACCCACTCCGCTAGACCCAAACCCACTCCGCTAGACCCAAACCCACTCCGCTAGACCCAAACCCACTCCGCTAGACGCAAACCCACTCCGATAGACCCAAACCCACTCCGCTAGACCTAAAATTCACTCCGCTAGACCCAAACCCACTCGGCTAGACCCAAACCCAATCCGCTAGACACAAACCCACTCCGCTAGACCCAAACCCACTCCGCTAGACCCAAACCCACTCCGCTAGACCCAAACCCACTCCGCTAGACCCAAACCCACTCCGCTAGACCCAAACCTACTCCGCTAGACCCAAACCCACTCCGCTAGACCCAAATCCACTCCGCAAGACCCAAACCCACTCCGATAGACCCAAACCCACTCCGCTAGACACAAACCCACTCCGCTAGACCCAAACCCACTCCGCTAGACCCAAACCCACTCCACTAGACCCACACTCCCACTCCGCTAGACCCAAACCCACTCCGCTAGACCCAAACCCACTCCGCTAGACCCACACTCCCACTCCGCTAGACCCACACTCCCATTCCGCTAGACCCAAACCCACTCCGATAGACCCAAACCCTCTCCGCTAGACCCAAACCCACTCCGCTAGACCCAAACCCACTCCACTAGACCCACACTCCCACTCCGCTAGACCCAAACCCACTCCGCTAGACCCAAACCCACTCCGCTAGACCCACACTCCCACTCCGGTCGACCCACACTCCCATTCCGCTAGACCCAAACCCACTCCGATAGACCCAAACCCTCTCCGCTAGACCCAAACGCACTCCGCTAGACCCAAACCCACTCCGCTAGACCCAAACCCACTCCGCTAGACCCAAACCCACTCCGCCAGACGCAAACCCACTTCGCTAGACCCAAATTCCCATGCCGCTAGAACCAAACCCACTCCGCTAGACCCACCCTCCCACTCCGCTAGACCCAAACCCACTCCGCTAGACCCAAACCCACTTCGCTAGACCCAAACCCACTCCGCTAGACACACACTCCCACTCCGCTAGACCCACACTCCCACTCCGCTGGACCCAAACCCACTCCGCTAGACCGAAACCCACTCCGCTAGACACAAACCCACTGCGTTAGACCCAAACCCACTCCACTAGACACAAACCCACTCCGCTGGACCCAAATCCACTCCGATAGACCCACACTCCCACTCCGCTAGACCCTAACCCACTCCGCTAGACACAAACCCACTCCGCTAGACCCAAACCCACTGCGCTAGACCCAAACCCACCCTACTAGACCCGAACCCACTCCGCTCGACCCAAACCCACTCCGCTAGACCCAAACCCACTCCGCTAGACCCAAACCCACTCCGCTAGACCCAAACTCCCACTCCGCCATACCCAAAGCCACTCCGCTGGACCCAAACCCACTCCGCTAGACCCAAACCCACTCCGCTAGACCCAAACCCACTCCGCTAGACCCAAACCCACTCCGCTAGACCCAAACCCACTCCCTAGACCCAAACCCACTCCGCTAGACCCAAACCCACTCCGCAAGACCCAAACCCACTCCTCTGGACCCACACTCACTCCGCTAGACCAACAATCCCACTCCGCTAGACCCAAGCCCACTCCGCTAGACCCAAAACCACTCCGCTAGACCCAAACCCACTCCGCGAGACCCAAACCCACTCCGCTAGACCATACCCACTCCGCTGGACCCAAACCCACTCCGCTAGAGCCAAACCCACTCCGCTAGTCCCAAACCCACTCCGCTAGACCCAAACCCACTCCGATAGACCAAAACCCACTCCGCTAGACCCAAACCCACTCCGCTAGACCCAAACTCACTCGGCTAGACCCAAACCCACTCCGCTAGACCCAAACCCACTCCGCTAGACACAAACCAACTCCGCTAGACCCACATTCACTCCGCTAGACCCACACTCCCACTCCACTAGACCCAAACCCACTCCGCTACACCCAAACCCACTCCGCTAGACCAAACCCACTCCGCTAGACAAACACTCCCACTCCGCTAGACCCAAACCCACTCCGCTAGACCCAAACCCACTCCGCTAGACCCAAACCCACTCCGCTAGACCCAAACCCACACCACTGGACCCAAACCCACTCCGCTAGACCCAAACCCACTCCGGTAGACCCAAACCCACTCCGCTAGACCCAGACCCACTCCGATAGACCCAAACCCACTCCGCTAGACCCAAACCCACTCCGCTAGACCCAAACCCACTCCGCTAGACCCAAACCCACTCCGCTAGACCCAAACCCACTCCGCTAGACCCAAACCCACTCCGCTAGACCCAAACCCACTCCGCTAGACCCAAACCCACTCCGCTAGACCCAAACCCACACCACTGGACCCAAACCCACTCCGCTATACCCAAACCCACTCCGCTAGACCCAAACCCACTCCGCTAGTCCCAGACCCACTCCGATAGACCCAAACCCACTCCGCTAGACCCAAACCCACTCCGCTAGACCCAAACCCACTCCGCTAGACCCACACCCACTCCACTAGACCCAAACCCACTCCGCTAGACCCAAACCCACTCCGCTAGACCCAAACCCACTCCGCTAGACCCAAACCCACTATGCTAGACCCAAACCCACTCCGCTAGACCCCAACCCACTCCGCTAGACCCCAACCCACTCCGCTAGACCCCAACCCACTCCGCTAGACCCCAACCCACTCCGCTAGACCCAAACCCACTCCGCTAGACCCAAACCCACTCCGCTAGACCCAAACCCACTCCGCTAGACCCAAACCCACTCCGCTAGATGCAAACCCACTCCGATAGACCCAATCCCACTCCGCTAGACCTAAAACCCACTCCGCTAGACCCAAACCCACTCCGCTAGACCCAAACCCACTCCGCTAGACCAACACTCACACTCCGCTAGATCCAAACCCAACCCGCTAGACCCAAGCCCACTCCGCTAGACCCAAACCCACTCCGCTAGACACAAACCCACTCCGCTAGACCCAAACCCACTCCGCTAGACCCAAACCCACTCCGCTAGACCCAAACCCACTCCGCTAGACCCAAACCCACTCCGCTAGACCCAAACCTACTCCGCTAGACCCAAACCCACTCCGCTAGACCCAAACCCACTCCGCAAGACCCAAACCCACTCCGCTAGACCCAAACCCACTCCGCTAGACACAAACCCACTCCGCTAGACCCAAACCCACTCCGTTAGACCCAAACTCCCACTCTGCTAGACCCAAACCAACTCCGCTAGACCCAAACCCACTCCGCTAGACCCAAACCCACTCCACTGGACCCACACTCCCACTCCGCTAGACACAAACCCATTCCGCTAGACCCAAATGCACTCCGCTAGACCCACACTCCCACTCCGCTAGACCCACACTCCCATTCCGCTAGACCCAAACCCACTCCGATAGACCCAAACCCTCTCCGCTAGACCCAAACCCACTCCGCTAGACCCAAACCCACTCCGCTAGACCCAAACCCACTCCACTAGACCCAAACGCACTCCGCTAGACGCAAACCCACTTCGCTAGACCCAAACTCCCATGCCGCTAGAACCAAACCCACTCCGCTAGACCCACCCTCCCACTCCGCTAGACCCAAACCCACTCCGCTAGACCCAAACCCACTTCGCTAGACCCAAACCCACTCCGCTAGACACACACTCCCACTCCGCTAGACCCACACTCCCACTCCGCTAGACCCAAACCCACTCCGCTAGACCGAAACCCACTCCGCTAGACACAAACCCCCTGCGTTAGACCCAAACCCACTCCACTAGACACAAACCCACTCCGCTGGACCCAAATCCACTCCGATAGACCCACACTCCCACTCCGCTAGACACAAACCCACTCCGCTAGACCCACACTCCCACTCCGCTAGACCCAGACTCCCCGTCCGCTAGACCCAAACCCAATCCGCTAGACCCAAACCCACTGCGCTAGACCCAAACCCACCCTACTAGACCCGAACCCACTCCGCTAGACCCAAACCCACTCCGCTAGACCCAAACCCACTCCGCTAGACCCAAACCCACTCCGCGAGACCCAAACCCACTCCGCTAGACCATACCCACTCCGCTGGACCCAAACCCACTCCGCTAGAGCCAAACCCACTCCGCTAGTCCCAAACCCACTCCGCTAGACCCAAACCCACTCCGATAGACCAAGACCCACTCCGCTAGACCCAAACCCAGTCCGCTAGACCCAAACTCACTCCGCTAGACCCAAACCCACTCCGCTAGACCCAAACCCACTCCGCTAGACCCAAACTCCCACTCCGCCATACCCAAAGCCACTCCGCTGGACCCAAACCCACTCCGCTAGACCCAAACCCACTCCGCTAGACCCAAACCCACTCCGCTAGACCCAAACCCACTCCGCTAGACCCAAACCCACTCCCTAGACCCAAACCCACTCCGCTAGACCCAAACCCACTCCGCAAGACCCAAACCCACTCCTCTGGACCCACACTCACTCCGCTAGACCAACAATCCCACTCCGCTAGACCCAAGCCCACTCCGCTAGACCCAAACCCACTCCGCTAGACCCAAACCCACTCCGCTAGACCATACCCACTCCGCTGGACCCAAACCCACTCCGCTAGAGCCAAACCCACTCCGCTAGTCCCAAACCCACTCCGCTAGACCCAAACCCACTCCGATAGACCAAAACCCACTCCGCTAGACCCAAACCCACTCCGCTAGACCCAAACTCACTCGGCTAGACCCAAACCCACTCCGCTAGACCCAAACCCACTCCGCTAGACACAAACCAACTCCGCTAGACCCACATTCACTCCGCTAGACCCACACTCCCACTCCACTAGACGCAAACCCACTCCGCTACACCCAAACCCACTCCGCTAGACCAAACCCACTCCGCTAGACCCAAACCCACTATGCTAGACCCAAACCCACTCCGCTAGACCCCAACCCACTCCGCTAGACCCCAACCCACTCCGCTAGACCCCAACCCACTCCGCTAGACCCCAACCCACTCCGCTAGACCCAAACCCACTCCGCTAGACCCAAACCCACTCCGCTAGACCCAAACCCACTCCGCTAGACCCAAACCCACTCCGCTAGATGCAAACCCACTCCGATAGACCCAATCCCACTCCGCTAGACCTAAAACCCACTCCGCTAGACCCAAACCCACTCCGCTAGACCCAAACCCACTCCGCTAGACCAACACTCACACTCCGCTAGATCCAAACCCAACCCGCTAGACCCAAGCCCACTCCGCTAGACCCAAACCCACTCCGCTAGACCCAAACCCACTCCGCTAGACCCAAACCCACTACGCTAGACCCAAACCCACTCCGCTAGACCCCAACCCACTCCGCTAGACCCCAACCCACTCCGCTAGACCCCAACCCACTCCGCTAGACCAACACTCACACTCCGCTAGATCCAAACCCAACCCGCTAGACCCAAGCCCACTCCGCTAGACCCAAACCCACTCCGCTAGACCCAAACCCACTCCGCTAGACCCAAACCCACTACGCTAGACCCAAACCCACTCCGCTAGACCCCAACCCACTCCGCTAGACCCCAACCCACTCCGCTAGACCCCAACCCACTCCGCTAGACCCAAACCCACTCCGCTAGACCCAAACCCACACCACTGGACCCAAACCCACTCCGCTATACCCAAACCCACTCCGCTAGACCCAAACCCACTCCGCTAGTCCCAGACCCACTCCGATAGACCCAAACCCACTCCGCTAGACCCAAACCCACTCCGCTAGACCCAAACCCACTCCGCTAGACCCACACCCACTCCACTAGACCCAAACCCACTCCGCTAGACCCAAACCCACTCCGCTAGACCCAAACCCACTCTGCTAGACCCAAACCCACTACGCTAGACCCAAACCCACTCCGCTAGACCCCAACCCACTCCGCTAGACCCCAACCCACTCCGCTAGACCCCAACCCACTCCGCTAGACCCCAACCCACTCCGCTAGACCCAAACCCACTCCGCTAGACCCAAACCCACTCCGCTAGACCCCAACCCACTCCGCTAGACCCCAACCCACTCCGCTAGACCCAAACCCACTCCGCTAGACCCAAACCCACTCCGCTAGACCTAAAACCCACTCCGCTAGTCCCAAACCCACTCCGCTAGACCCAAACCCACTCCGATAGACCAAAACCCACTCCGCTAGACCCAAACCCAGTCCGCTAGACCCAAACTCACTCCGCTAGACCCAAACCCACTCCGCTAGACCCAAACCCACTCCGCTAGACACAAACCAACTCCGCTAGACCCACATTCACTCCGCTAGACCCACACTCCCACTCCACTAGACCCAAACCCACTCCGCTACACCCAAACCCACTCCGCTAGACCAAACCCACTCCGCTAGACAAACACTCCCACTCCGCTAGACCCAAACCCACTCCGCTAGACCCAAACCCACTCCACTAGACCCAAACCCACTCCGCTAGACCCAAACCCACACCACTGGACCCAAACCCACTCCGCTAGACCCAAACCCACTCCGCTAGACCCAAACCCACTCCGCTAGACCCAGACCCACTCCGATAGACCCAAACCCACTCCGCTAGACCCAAACCCACTCCGCTAGACCCAAACCCACTCCGCTAGACCCAAACCCACTCCGCTAGACCCAAACCCACTCCGCTAGACCCAAACACACTCCGCTAGACCCAAACCCACTCCGCTAGACCCACACCCACTCCGCTAGACCCAAACCCACACCACTGGACCCAAACCCACTCCGCTGGACGCAAACCCACTCCGCTAGACCCAAACCCACTCCGCTAGACCCAGACCCACTCCGATAGACCCAGACCCACTCCGCTAGACCCAAACCCACTCCGCTAGACCCAAACCCACTCCGCTAGACCCCAACCCACTCCGCTAGACCCCAACCCACTCCGCTAGACCCCAACCCACTCAGCTAGACACCAACCCACTCCGCTAGACCCAAACCCACTCCGCTAGACCCAAACCCACTCCGATAGACCCAAACCCACTCCGCTAGACGCAAACCCACTCCGATAGACCCAAACCCACTCCGCTAGACCTAAAACCCACTCCGCTAGACCCAAACCCACTCCGCTAGACCCAAACCCACTCCGCTAGACCCAGACCCACTCCGATAGACCCAAACCCACTCCGCTAGACCCAAACCCACTCCGCTAGACCCAAACCCACTCCGCTAGACCCAAACCCACTCCGCTAGACCCAAACACACTCCGCTAGACCCAAACCCACTCCGCTAGACCCAAACCCACTCCGCTAGACCCAAACCCACACCACTGGACCCAAACCCACTCCGCTGGACGCAAACCCACTCCGCTAGACCCAAACCCACTCCGCTAGACCCAGACCCACTCCGATAGACCCAGACCCACTCCGCTAGACCCAAACCCACTCCGCTAGACCCAAACCCACTCCGCTAGACCCAAACCCACTCCGCTAGACCCAAACCTACTCCGCTAGACCCAAACCGACTCCGCTAGACCCAAACCCACTCCGCTAGACCCCAACCCACTCCGCTAGACCCCAACCCACTCCGCTAGAACCCAACCCACTCCGCTAGACCCCAACCCACTCCGCTAGACCCCAACCCACTCCGCTAGACCCCAACCCACTCCGCTAGACCCAAACCCACTCCGCTAGACCCAAACCCACTCCGATAGACCCAAACCCACTCCGCTAGACGCAAACCCACTCCGATAGACCCAAACCCACTCCGCTAGACCTAAAACCCACTCCGCTAGACCCAAACCCACTCCGCTAGACCCAAACCCACTCCGCTAGACCCTCACTCACACTCCGCTAGATCCAAACCCAACCCGCTAGACCCAAGCCCACTCCGCTAGACCCAAACCCACTCCGCTAGACACAAACCCACTCCGCTAGACCCAAACCTACTCCGCTAGACCCAAACCCACTCCGCTAGACCCAAACCCACTCCGCTAGACCCAAACCCACTCCGCTAGACCCAAATCTACTCCGCTAGACCCAAACCCACTCCGCTAGACCCAAACCCACTCCGCAAGACCCAAACCCACTCCGCTAGACCCAAACCCACTCCGCTAGACACAAACCCACGCCGCTAGACCCAAACCCACTCCGCTAGACCCAAACCCACACCACTGGACCCAAACCCACTCCGCTGGACGCAAACCCACTCCGCTAGACCCAAACCCACTCCGCTAGACCCAGACCCACTCCGATAGACCCAGACCCACTCCGCTAGACCCAAACCCACTCCGCTAGACCCAAACCCACTCCGCTAGACCCAAACCCACTCCGCTAGACCCAAACCTACTCCGCTAGACCCAAACCGACTCCGCTAGACCCAAACCCACTCCGCTAGACCCCAACCCACTCCGCTAGACCCCAACCCACTCCGCTAGAACCCAACCCACTCCGCTAGACCCCAACCCACTCCGCTAGACCCCAACCCACTCCGCTAGACCCCAACCCACTCCGCTAGACCCAAACCCACTCCGCTAGACCCAAACCCACTCCGATAGACCCAAACCCACTCCGCTAGACGCAAACCCACTCCGATAGACCCAAACCCACTCCGCTAGACCTAAAACCCACTCCGCTAGACCCAAACCCACTCCGCTAGACCCAAACCCACTCCGCTAGACCCTCACTCACACTCCGCTAGATCCAAACCCAACCCGCTAGACCCAAGCCCACTCCGCTAGACCCAAACCCACTCCGCTAGACACAAACCCACTCCGCTAGACCCAAACCTACTCCGCTAGACCCAAACCCACTCCGCTAGACCCAAACCCACTCCGCTAGACCCAAACCCACTCCGCTAGACCCAAATCTACTCCGCTAGACCCAAACCCACTCCGCTAGACCCAAACCCACTCCGCAAGACCCAAACCCACTCCGCTAGACCCAAACCCACTCCGCTAGACACAAACCCACGCCGCTAGACCCAAACCCACTCCGTTAGACCCAAACTCCCACTCCGCTAGACCCAAACCAACTCCGCTAGACCCAAACCCACTCCGCTAGACCCAAACCCACTCCACTAGACCCACACTCCCACTCCGCTAGACACAAACCCACTCCGCTAGACCCAAACCCACTCCGCTAGACCCACTCTCCCACTCCGCTAGACCCACACTCCCATTCCGCTAGACCCAAACCCACTCCGATAGACCCAAACTCCCTCCGCTAGACCCAAACCCACTCCGCTAGACCCAAACCCACTCCGCTAGACCCAAACCCACGCCGCTAGACCCAAACCCACTCCGCTAGACCCAAACCCACTCCGCTAGACCCAAATCTACTCCGCTAGACCCAAACCCACTCCGCTAGACCCAAACCCACTCCGCTAGACCCAAACCCACTCCGCTAGACCCAGACCCACTCCGATAGACCCAAACCCACTCCGCTAGACCCAAACCCACTCCGCTAGACCCAAACCCACTCCGCTAGACCCAAACCCACTCCGCTAGACCCAAACCCACTCCGCTAGACCCAAACCCACTCCGCTGGACCCAAACCCACTCCGCTAGACCCAAACCCACACCACTGGACCCAAACCCACCCCGCTATACCCAAACCCACTCCGCTAGACCCAAACCCACTCCGCTAGTCCCAGACCCACTCCGATAGACCCAAACCCACTCCGCTAGACCCAAACCCACTCCGCTAGACCCAAACCCACTCCGCTAGACCCACACCCACTCCACTAGACCCAAACCCACTCCGCTAGACCCAAACCCACTCCGCTAGACCCAAACCCACTCCGCTAGACCCCAACCCACTCCGCTAGACCCCAAACCACTCCGCTAGACCCCAACCCACTCCGCTAGACCCAAACCCACTCCGCTAGACCCAAACCCACTCCGCTAGACCCAAACCCACTCCGCTAGACCCAAACCCACTCCGCTAGATGCAAACCCACTCCGATAGACCCAAACCCACTCCGCTAGACCTAAAACCCACTCCGCTAGACCCAAACCCACTCCGCTAGACCCAAACCCACTCCGCTAGACCAACACTCACACTCCGCTAGATCCAAACCCAACCCGCTAGACCCAAGCCCACTCCGCTAGACCCAAACCCACTCCGCTAGACACAAACCCACTCCGCCAGACCCAAACCCACTCCGCTAGACCCAAACCCACTCCGCTAGACCCAAACCCACTCCGCTAGACCCAAACCCACTCCGCTAGACCCAAACCTACTCCGCTAGACCCAAACCCACTCCGCTAGACCCAAACCCACTCCGCAAGACCCAAACCCACTCCGCTAGACCCAAACCCACTCCGCTAGACACAAACCCACTCCGCTAGACCCAAACCCACTCCGTTAGACCCAAACCCACTCCGCTAGACCCAAACCCACTCCGCTAGACCCAAACCCACTCCGCTAGACCCAAACCCACTCCGCTAGACCCAAACCTACTCCGCTAGACCCAAACCCACTCCGCTAGACGCAAACCCACTCCGCAAGACCCAAACCCACTCCGCTAGACCCAAACCCACTCCGCTAGACACAAACCCACTCCGCTAGACCCAAACCCACTCCGTTAGACCCAAACTCCCACTCTGCTAGACCCAAACCAACTCCGCTAGACCCAAACCCACTCCGCTAGACCCAAACCCACTCCACTGGACCCACACTCCCACTCCGCTAGACACAAACCCATTCCGCTAGACCCAAATGCACTCCGCTAGACCCACACTCCCACTCCGCTAGACCCACACTCCCATTCCGCTAGACCCAAACCCACTCCGATAGACCCAAACCCTCTCCGCTAGACCCAAACCCACTCCGCTAGACCCAAACCCACTCCGCTAGACCCAAACCCACTCCACTAGACCCAAACGCACTCCGCTAGACGCAAACCCACTTCGCTAGACCCAAACTCCCATGCCGCTAGAACCAAACCCACTCCGCTAGACCCACCCTCCCACTCCGCTAGACCCAAACCCACTCCGCTAGACCCAAACCCACTTCGCTAGACCCAAACCCACTCCGCTAGACACACACTCCCACTCCGCTAGACCCACACTCCCACTCCGCTAGACCCAAACCCACTCCGCTAGACCGAAACCCACTCCGCTAGACACAAACCCACTGCGTTAGACCCAAACCCACTCCACTAGACACAAACCCACTCCGCTGGACCCAAATCCACTCCGATAGACCCACACTCCCACTCCGCTAGACACAAACCCACTCCGCTAGACCCACACTCCCACTCCGCTAGACCCAGACTCCCCCTCCGCTAGACCCAAACCCACTCCGCTAGACCCAAACCCACTGCGCTAGACCCAAACCCACCCTACTAGACCCGAACCCACTCCGCTAGACCCAAACCCACTCCGCTAGACCCAAACCCACTCCGCTAGACCCAAACCCACTCCGCGAGACCCAAACCCACTCCGCTAGACCATACCCACTCCGCTGGACCCAAACCCACTCCGCTAGAGCCAAACCCACTCCGCTAGTCCCAAACCCACTCCGCTAGACCCAAACCCACTCCGATAGACCAAAACCCACTCCGCTAGACCCAAACCCAGTCCGCTAGACCCAAACTCACTCCGCTAGACCCAAACCCACTCCGCTAGACCCAAACCCACTCCGCTAGACACAAACCAACTCCGCTAGACCCACATTCACTCCGCTAGACCCACACTCCCACTCCACTAGACCCAAACCCACTCCGCTACACCCAAACCCACTCCGCTAGACCAAACCCACTCCGCTAGACAAACACTCCCACTCCGCTAGACCCAAACCCACTCCGCTAGACCCAAACCCACTCCACTAGACCCAAACCCACTCCGCTAGACCCAAACCCACACCACTGGACCCAAACCCACTCCGCTAGACCCAAACCCACTCCGCTAGACCCAAACCCACTTCGCTAGACCCAAACCCACTCCGCTAGACACACACTCCCACTCCGCTAGACCCACACTCCCACTCCGCTAGACCCAAACCCACTCCGCTAGACCGAAACCCACTCCGCTAGACACAAACCCACTGCGTTAGACCCAAACCCACTCCACCAGACACAAACCCACTCCGCTGGACCCAAATCCACTCCGATAGACCCACACTCCCACTCCGCTAGACACAAACCCACTCCGCTAGACCCACACTCCCACTCCGCTAGACCCACACTCCCACTCTGCTAGACCCAAACCCACTCCGCTAGACCCAAACCCACTCCGCTAGACCCAAATCTACTCCGCTAGACCCAAACCCACTCCGCTAGACCCAAACCCACTCCGCTAGACCCAAACCCACTCCGCTAGACCCAGACCCACTCCGATAGACCCAAACCCACTCCGCTAGACCCAAACCCACTCCGCTAGACCCAAACCCACTCCGCTAGACCCAAACCCACTCCGCTAGACCCAAACCCACTCCGCTAGACCCAAACCCACTCCGCTAGACCCAAACCCACTCCGCTGGACCCAATCCCACTCCGCTAGACCCAAACCCACACCACTGGACCCAAACCCACCCCGCTATACCCAAACCCACTCCGCTAGACCCAAACCCACTCCGCTAGTCCCAGACCCACTCCGATAGACCCAAACCCACTCCGCTAGACCCAAACCCACTCCGCTAGACCCAAACCCACTCCGCTAGACCCACACCCACTCCACTAGACCCAAACCCACTCCGCTAGACCCAAACCCACTCCGCTAGACCCAAACCCACTCCGCTAGACCCAAACCCACTACGCTAGACCCAAACCCACTCCGCTAGACCCCAACCCACTCCGCTAGACCCCAACCCACTCCGCTAGACCCCAAACCACTCCGCTAGACCCCAACCCACTCCGCTAGACCCAAACCCACTCCGCTAGACCCAAACCCACTCCGCTAGACCCAAACCCACTCCGCTAGACCCAAACCCACTCCGCTAGATGCAAACCCACTCCGATAGACCCAAACCCACTCCGCTAGACCTAAAACCCACTCCGCTAGACCCAAACCCACTCCGCTAGACCCAAACCCACTCCGCTAGACCAACACTCACACTCCGCTAGATCCAAACCCAACCCGCTAGACCCAAGCCCACTCCGCTAGACCCAAACCCACTCCGCTAGACACAAACCCACTCCGCGAGACCCAAACCCACTCCGCTAGACCCAAACCCACTCCGCTAGACCCAAACCCACTCCGCTAGACCCAAACCCACTCCGCTAGACCCAAACCTACTCCGCTAGACCCAAACCCACTCCGCTAGACCCAAACCCACTCCGCAAGACCCAAACCCACTCCGCTAGACCCAAACCCACTCCGCTAGACACAAACCCACTCCGCTAGACCCAAACCCACTCCGTTAGACCCAAACCCACTCCGCTAGACCCAAACCCACTCCGCTAGACCCAAACCCACTCCGCTAGACCCAAACCCACTCCGCTAGACCCAAACCTACTCCGCTAGACCCAAACCCACTCCGCTAGACCCAAACCCACTCCGCAAGACCCAAACCCACTCCGCTAGACCCAAACCCACTCCGCTAGACACAAACCCACTCCGCTAGACCCAAACCCACTCCGTTAGACCCAAACTCCCACTCTGCTAGACCCAAACCAACTCCGCTAGACCCAAACCCACTCCGCTAGACCCAAACCCACTCCACTGGACCCACACTCCCACTCCGCTAGACACAAACCCATTCCGCTAGACCCAAATGCACTCCGCTAGACCCACACTCCCACTCCGCTAGACCCACACTCCCATTCCGCTAGACCCAAACCCACTCCGATAGACCCAAACCCTCTCCGCTAGACCCAAACCCACTCCGCTAGACCCAAACCCACTCCGCTAGACCCAAACCCACTCCACTAGACCCAAACGCACTCCGCTAGACGCAAACCCACTTCGCTAGACCCAAACTCCCATGCCGCTAGAACCAAACCCACTCCGCTAGACCCACCCTCCCACTCCGCTAGACCCAAACCCACTCCGCTAGACCCAAACCCACTTCGCTAGACCCAAACCCACTCCGCTAGACACACACTCCCACTCCGCTAGACCCACACTCCCACTCCGCTAGACCCAAACCCACTCCGCTAGACCGAAACCCACTCCGCTAGACACAAACCCACTGCGTTAGACCCAAACCCACTCCACTAGACACAAACCCACTCCGCTGGACCCAAATCCACTCCGATAGACCCACACTCCCACTCCGCTAGACACAAACCCACTCCGCTAGACCCACACTCCCACTCCGCTAGACCCAGACTCCCCCTCCGCTAGACCCAAACCCACTCCGCTAGACCCAAACCCACTGCGCTAGACCCAAACCCACCCTACTAGACCCGAACCCACTCCGCAAGACCCAAACCCACTCCGCTAGACCCAAACCCACTCCGCTAGACCCAAACCCACTCCGCGAGACCCAAACCCACTCCGCTAGACCATACCCACTCCGCTGGACCCAAACCCACTCCGCTAGAGCCAAACCCACTCCGCTAGTCCCAAACCCACTCCGCTAGACCCAAACCCACTCCGATAGACCAAAACCCACTCCGCTAGACCCAAACCCAGTCCGCTAGACCCAAACTCACTCCGCTAGACCCAAACCCACTCCGCTAGACCCAAACCCACTCCGCTAGACACAAACCAACTCCGCTAGACCCACATTCACTCCGCTAGACCCACACTCCCACTCCACTAGACCCAAACCCACTCCGCTACACCCAAACCCACTCCGCTAGACCAAACCCACTCCGCTAGACAAACACTCCCACTCCGCTAGACCCAAACCCACTCCGCTAGACCCAAACCCACTCCACTAGACCCAAACCCACTCCGCTAGACCCAAACCCACACCACTGGACCCAAACCCACTCCGCTAGACCCAAACCCACTCCGCTAGACCCAAACCCACTCCGCTAGACCCAGACCCACTCCGATAGACCCAAACCCACTCCGCTAGACCCAAACCCACTCCGCTAGACCCAAACCCACTCCGCTAGACCCAAACCCACTCCGCTAGACCCAAACCCACTCCGCTAGACCCAAACACACTCCGCTAGACCCAAACCCACTCCGCTAGACCCAAACCCACTCCGCTAGACCCAAACCCACACCACTGGACCCAAACCCACTCCGCTGGACGCAAACCCACTCCGCTAGACCCAAACCCACTCCGCTAGACCCAGACCCACTCCGATAGACCCAGACCCACTCCGCTAGACCCAAACCCACTCCGCTAGACCCAAACCCACTCCGCTAGACCCCAACCCACTCCGCTAGACCCCAACCCACTCCGCTAGACCCCAACCCACTCAGCTAGACCCCAACCCACTCCGCTAGACCCAAACCCACTCCGCTAGACCCAAACCCACTCCGATAGACCCAAACCCACTCCGCTAGACGCAAACCCACTCCGATAGACCCAAACCCACTCAGCTAGTCCCAGACCCACTCCACAAGACCCAACCCCACTCCGCTAGACTCAAACCCACTCCGCAAAACACAAACCCACTCCGCTAGACCCAAACCCACTCCGTTAGACCCAAACTCCCACTCCGCTAGACCCAAACCATCTCCGCTAGACCCAAACCCACTCCGCTAGACCCAAACCCACTCCACTAGACCCACACTCCCACTCCGCCAGACACAAACCCACTCCGCTAGACCCCAACCCACTCCGCTAGACCCCAACCCACTCCGCTAGACCCCAACCCACTCCGCTAGACCCCAACCCACTCTGCTAGACCCCAACCCACTCCGCTAGACCCAAACCCACTCCGCTAGACCCAAACCCACTCCGCTGGACCCAAACCCACTTCGCTAGACGCAAACCCACTCCAATAGACCCAAACCCACTCCGCTAGACCTAAAACCCACTCCGCTAGACCCAAACCCACTCCGCCAGACCCAAGCCCACTCCGCTAGACCCACACTCACACTCCGCTAGATCCAAACGCAACCCGCTAGACCCAAGCCCACTCCGCTAGACCCAAACCCACTCCGCTAGACACAAACCCACTCCGCTAGACCCAAACCCACTCCGCTAGACCCAAACCCACTCCGCTAGACCCAAACCCACTCCGCTAGACCCAAACCCACTCCGCTAGACCCAAACCTACTCCGCTAGACCCAAACCCACTCCGCTAGACCCAAACCCACTCCACAAGACCCAAACCCACTCCGCTAGACCCAAACCCACTCCGCTAGACACAAACCCACTCCGCTAGACCCAAACCCACTCCGTTAGACCCAAACTCCCACTCCGCTAGACCCAAACCATCTCCGCTATACCCAAACCCACTCCGCTAGACCCAAACCCACTCCACTAGACCCACACTCCCACTCCGCTAGACACAAACCCACTCCGCTAGACCCAAACCCACTCCGCTAGACCCACACTCCCACTCCGCTAGACCCACACTCCCATTCCGCTAGACCCAAACCCACTCCGATAGACCCAAACCCTCTCCGCTAGACCCAAACCCACTCCGCTAGACCCAAACCTTCTCCACTAGACCCACACTCCCAATCCGCTAGACCCAAACCCACTCCGCTAGACCCAAACCCACTCCGCTAGACCCACACTCCCACTCCGCTAGACCCACACTCCCATTCTGCTAGACCCAAACCCACTCTGATAGACCCAAACCCTCTCCGCTAGACCCAAACCCACTCCACTAGACCCCAACCCACTCCGCTAGACCCTAACCCACTCCGCTAGACCCCAACCCACTCCGCTAGACCCCAACCCACTCCGCTAGACCCCAACCCACTCCGCTAGACCCCAACCCACTCCGCTAGACCCAAACCCACTCCGCTAGACCCAAACCCACTCCGCTAGACCCAAACCCACTCCGCTAGACGCAAACCCACTCCAATAGACCCAAACCCACTCCGCTAGACCTAAAACCCACTCCGCTAGACCCAAACCCACTTCGCTAGACCCAAACCCACTCTGCTTGACCCACACTCACACTCCGCTAGATTAAAACGCAACCCGCTAGACCCAAGCCCACTCCGCTAGACCCAAACCCACTCCGCTAGACACAAACCCACTCCGCTAGACCCAAAGCCACTCCGCTAGACCCAAACCCACTCCGCCAGACCCAAACCCACTCCGCTAGACCCAAACCCACTCCGCTAGACCCAAACCTACTCCGCTAGACCCAAACCCACTCCGCTAGACCCAAACCCACTCCGCAAGACCTAAACCCACTCCGCTAGACCCAAACCCACTCCGCTAGACACAAACCCACTCCGCTAGACCCAAACCCACTCCGTTAGACCCAAACTCCCACTCCGCTAGACCCAAACCAACTCCGCTAGACCCAAACCCACTCCGCTAGACCCAAACCCACTCCACTGGACCCACACTCCCACTCCGCTAGACACAAACCCACTCCGCTAGACCCAAACCCACTCCGCTAGACCCACACTCCCACTCCGCTAGACCCACACTCCCATTCCGCTAGACCCAAACCCACTCCGATAGACCAAAGCCCTCTCCGCTAGACCCAAACCCACTCCGCTAGACCCAAACCCACTCCGCTAGACCCAAACCCACTCCGCTAGACACAAACCCACTCCGCTAGACCCAAAGCCACTCCGCTAGACCCAAACCCACTCCGCCAGACCCAAACCCACTCCGCTAGACCCAAACCCACTCCACTAGACCCAAACCTACTCCGCTAGACCCAAACCCACTCCGCTAGACCCAAGCCCACTCCGCAAGACCCAAACCCACTCCGCTCGACCCAAACCCACTCCGCCAGACACAAACCAACTCCGCTAGACCCAAACCCACTCCGCTAGACCCAAACCCACTCCACTAGACCCACACTCCCACTCCGCTAGACACAAACCCACTCCGCTAGACCCAAACCCACTCCGCTAGACCCACACTCCCACTCCGCTAGACCCACACTCCCATTCCGCTGGACCCAAACCCACTCCGATAGACCAAAGCCCTCTCTGCTAGACCCAAACCCACTCCGCTAGACCCAAACCCACTCCACTAGACCCACACTCCCACTCCGCTAGACCCAAACCCACTCCGCTAGACCAAAACCCACTCCGCTAGACCCACACTCCCACTCCGCTAGACCCACACTCCCATTCCGCTAGACCCACACTCCCACTCCGCTAGACCCAAACCCACTCCGCTAGACCCAAACCCACTCCCTCGACCCAAACCCACTCCGCAAGACCCAAACCCATTCCTCTGGACCCACACTCACTCCGCTAGACCAACAATCCCACTCCGCTAGACCCAAGCCCACTCCGCTAGACCCAAACCCACTCCGCTAGACCCAAACCCACTCCGCTAGACCCAAACCCACTCCGCTAGACCATACCCACTCCGCTAGACCCAAACCCACTCCGCGAGAGCCAAACCCACTCCGCTAGTCCCAAACCCACTCCGCTAGGCCCAAACCCACTCCGCTAGACCCACACTCCCACTCCGCTAGACCCACACTCCCATTCCGCTAGACCCAAACCCACTCCGATAGACCCAAACCCTCTCCGCTAGACCCAAACCCACTCCGCTAGACCCAAACCCACTCCACTAGACCCACACTCCCACTCCGCTAGACACAAACCCACTCCGCTAGACCCAAACCCACTCCGCTAGACCCACACTCCCACTCCGCTAGACCCACACTCCCATTCCGCTAGACCCAAACCCACTCCGATAGACCCAAACCCTCTCTGCTAGACCCAAACCCACTCCGCTAGAACCCAAACCACTCCGCTAGACCCAAACCCACTCCGCTCGACCCAAACCCACTCCGCTAGACCCAAACCCACTCCGCTAGACGCAAACCCACTTCGCTAGACCCAAACTCCCATGCCGCTAGAACCAAACCCACTCCGCTAGACCCACCCTCCCACTCCGCTAGACCCAAACCCACTTCGCTAGACCCAAACCCACTCCGCTAGACACACACTCCCACTCCGCTAGACCCACACTCCCACTCCGCTAGACCCAAACCCACTCCGCTAGACCCAAACCCACTCCGCTAGACCCAAACCCACTCCCTAGACCCAAACCCACTCCGCAAGACCCAAACCCACTCCTCTGGACCCACACTCCACTCCGCCAGACCAACAATCCCACTCCGCTAGACCCAAGCCCACTCCGCTAGACCCAAACCCACTCCGCTAGACCATACCCACTCCGCTAGACCCAAACCCACTCCGCTAGAGCCAAACGCACTCCGCTAGTCCCAAACCCACTCCGCTAGACCCAAAGCCACTCCGATAGACCCAAACCCACTCCGCTAGACCCAAACTCACTCCGCTCGACCCAAACTCACTCCGCTAGACCCAAACCCACTCCGCTAGACCGAAACCCACTCCGCTAGACCAAACCCACTCCGCTAGACCCACATTCACTCCGCTAGACCCAACCCACTCCGCTAGACCCAAACCCACTCCGCCAGACCCAAACCCACACCACTGGACCCAAACCCACTCCGCTAGACCCAAACCCACTCCGCTAGACCCAAACCCACTCCGCTATACCCAACCCCACTCCGCTATACCCAACCCCACTCCGCTAGACCCAAACCCACTCCACTAGACCCAAACCCACTCCGCTAGACCCAAACCCACTCCGCTAGACCCAAACCCACTCCGCTAGACCCAAACCCACTCCGCTAGACCCAAACCCACTCCGCTAGACCCCAACCCACTGCGCTAGAGCCCAACCCACTCCGCTAGACCCCAACCCACTCCGCTAGACCCCAACCCACTCCGCTAGACCCCAACCCACTCCGCTAGACCCCAACCCACTCCGCTAGACCCCAACCCACTCCGCTAGACCCAAACCCACTCCTCTGGACCCACACTCCACTCCGCCAGACCAACAATCCCACTCCGCTAGACCCAATCCCACTCCGCTAGACCCAAGCCCACTCCGCTAGACCCAAACCCACTCCGCTAGACCATACCCACTCCGCTAGACCCAAACCCACTCCGCTAGAGCCAAACGCACTCCGCTAGTCCCAAACCCACTCCGCTAGACCCAAAGCCACTCCGATAGACCCAAACCCACTCCGCTAGACCCAAACTCACTCCGCTCGACCCAAACTCACTCCGCTAGACCCAAACCCACTCCGCTAGACCGAAACCCACTCCGCTAGACCAAACCCACTCCGCTAGACCCACATTCACTCCGCTAGACCCAACCCACTCCGCTAGACCCAAACCCACTCCGCCAGACCCAAACCCACACCACTGGACCCAAACCCACTCCGCTAGACCCAAACCCACTCCGCTAGACCCAAACCCACTCCGCTATACCCAACCCCACTCCGCTATACCCAACCCCACTCCGCTAGACCCAAACCCACTCCACTAGACCCAAACCCACTCCGCTAGACCCAAACCCACTCCGCTAGACCCAAACCCACTCCGCTAGACCCAAACCCACTCCGCTAGACCCAAACCCACTCCGCTAGACCCCAACCCACTGCGCTAGAGCCCAACCCACTCCGCTAGACCCCAACCCACTCCGCTAGACCCCAACCCACTCCGCTAGACCCCAACCCACTCCGCTAGACCCCAACCCACTCCGCTAGACCCCAACCCACTCCGCTAGACCCAAACCCACTCCGCTAGATGCAAACCCACTCCGATAGACCCAAACCCACTCCGCTAGACCTAAAACCCACTCCGCTAGACCCAAACCCACTCCGCTAGACCCAAACCCACTCCGCCAGACCCACACTCACACTCCGCTAGATCCAAACCCAACCCGCTAGACCCAAGCCCACTCCGCTAGACCCAAACCCACTCCGCTAGACACAAACCCACTCTGCTAGACCCAAACCCACTCCGCTAGACCCAAACCCACTCCGCTAGACCCAAACCCACTCCGCTAGACCCAAACCCACTCCGCTAGACCCAAACCTACTCCGCTAGACCCAAACCCACCAAACTAGACTCAAACCCACTCCGCAAGACCCAAACCCACTCCGCTAGACCCAAACCCACTCCGCTAGACACAAACCCACTCCGCTGGACCCAAACCCACTCCGTTAGACCCAAACTCCCACTCTGCTAGACCCAAACCAACTCCGCTAGACCCAAACCCACTCCGCTAGACCCAAACCCACTCCACTAGACCCACACTCCCACTCCGCTAGACACAAACCCACTGCGTTAGACCCAAACCCACTCCACTAGACACAAACCCACTCCGCTGGACCCAAATCCACTCCGATAGACCCACACTCCCACTCCGCTAGACACAAACCCACTCCGCTAGACCCACACTCCCACTCCGCTAGACCCAGACTCCCCCTCCGCTAGACCCAAACCCACTCCGCTAGACCCAAACCCACTGCGCTAGACCCAAACCCACCCTACTAGACCCAAACCCACTCCGCTAGACACAAACCCATTCCGCTAGACCCAAACCCACTCCGCTAGACCCACACTCCCACTCCGCTAGACCCACACTCCCATTCCGCTAGACCCAAACCCACTCCGATAGGCCCAAACCCTCTCCGCTAGACCCAAACCCACTCCGCTAGACCCAAACCCACTCCGCTAGACACAAACCCACTCCACTAGACCCAAACGCACTCCGCTAGACGCAAACCCACTTCGCTGGACCCAAACTCCCATGCCGCTAGAACCAAACCCACTCCGCTAGACCCACCCTCCCACTCCGCTAGACCCAAACCCACTCCGCTAGACCCAAACCCACTTCGCTAGACCCAAACCCACTCCGCTAGACAGACACTCCCACTCCGCTAGACCCACACTCCCACTCCGCTAGACCCAAACCCACTCCGCTAGACCGAAACCCACTCCGCTAGACACAAACCCACTGCGTTAGACCCAAACCCACTCCACTAGACACAAACCCTCTCCGCTGGACCCAAATCCACTCCGATAGACCCACACTCCCACTCCGCTAGACACAAACGCACTCCGCTAGACCCACACTCCCACTCCGCTAGACCCAGACTCCCCCTCCGCTAGACCCAAACCCACTCCGCTAGACCCAAACCCACTGCGCTAGACCCAAACCCACCCTACTAGACCCAAACCCACTCCGCTAGACCCAAACCCACTTTGCTAGACCCAAACCCACTCCGCTAGACCCAAACCCACTCCGCGAGACCCAAACCCACTCCGCTAGACCATACCCACTCCGTTGGACCCAAACCCACTCCGCTAGAGCCAAACCCACTCCGCTAGTCCCAAACCCACTCCGCTAGACCCAAATCCACTCCGATAGACCAAAACCCACTCCTCTAGACCCAAGCCCACTCCGCTAGACCCAAACTCACTCCGCTAGACCCAAACCCACTCCGCTAGACCCAAACCCACTCCGCTAGACACAAACCAACTCCGCTAGACCCACATTCACTCCGCCAAACCCACACTCCCACTCCACTAGACCCAAACCCACTCCGCTACACCCAAACCCACTCCGCTAGACCAAACCCACTCCGCTAGACAAACACTCCCACTCCGCTAGACCCAAACCCACTCCGCTAGACCCAAACCCACTCCGCTAGACCCAAACCCACTCCGCTAGACCCAAACCCACACCACTGGAACCAAACCCACTCCGCTAGACCCAAACCCACTCCGCTAGACCCAAACCCACTCCGCTAGACCCAGACCCACTCCGATAGACCCAAACCCACTCCGCTAGACCCAAACCCACTCCGCTAGACCCAAACCCACTCCGCTAGACCCAAACACACTCTGCTAGACCCAAACCCACTCCGCTAGACACAAACCCACTCCGCTAGACCCAAACCCACTCCGCTAGACCCAAACCCACTCCGCTAGACCCAAACCCACACCACTGGACCCAAACCCACTCCGCTAGACCCAAACCCACTCCGCTAGACCCAAACCCACTCCGCTAGACCCAGACCCACTCCGATAGACCCAGACCCACTCCGCTAGACCCAAACCCACTCCGCTAGACCCAAACCCACTCCGCTAGACCCAAACCCACTCCGCTAGACCCAAACCCACTCCGCTAGACCCAAACCCACTCCGCTAGACCCAAACCTACTCCGCTAGACCCAAACCCACTCCGCTAGAGCCAAACCCACTCCGCTAGACCCCAACCCACTCCGCTAGACCCCAACCCACTCCGCTAGACCCCAACCCACTCCGCTAGACGCCAACCCACTCCGCTAGACCCCAACCCACTCCGCTAGACCCCAACCCACTCCGCTAGACCCAAACCCACTCCGCTAGACCCAAACCCACTCCGCTAGACCCAAACCCACTCCGCTAGACGCAAACCCACTCCGATAGACCCAAACCCACTCCGCTAGACCTAAAACCCACTCCGCTAGACCCAAACCCACTCCGCTAGACCCAAACCCACTCCGCTAGACCCACACTCACACTCCGCTAGATCCAAACCCAACCCGCTAGACCCAAGCCCACTCCGCTAGACCCAAACCCACTCCGCCAGACACAAACCCACTCCGCTAGACCCAAACCCACTCCGCTAGACCCAAACCCACTCCGCTAGACACAAACCCACTCCGCTAGACCCAAACCCACTCCGCCAGACCCAAAGCTACTCCGCTAGACCCAAACCCACTCCGCTAGACCCAAACCCACTCCGCAAGACCCAAACCCACTCCGCTAGACCCAAACCCACTCCGCTAGACACAAACCCACGCCGCTAGACCCAAACCCACTCCGTTAGACCCAAACTCCCACTCCGCTAGACCCAAACCAACTCCGCTAGACCCAAACCCACTCCGCTAGACCCAAACCCACTCCACTAGACCCACACTCCCACTCCGCTAGACACAAACACACTCCGCTAGACCCAAACCCACTCCGCTAGACCCACACTCCCACTCCGCTAGACCCACACTCCCATTCCGCTAGACCCAAACCCACTCCGATAGACCCAAACCCTCTCCGCTAGACCCAAACCCACTCCGCTAGACCCAAACCCACTCCGCTAGACCCAAACCCACTCCACTAGACCCAAACCCACTCCGCTAGACGCAAACCCACTTCGCTAGACCCAAACTCCCATGCCGCTAGAACCAAACCCACTCCGCTAGACCCACCCTCCCACTCCGCTAGACCCAAACCCACTCCGCTAGACCCAAACCCACTTTGCTAGACCCAAACCCACTCCGCTAGACACACACTCCCAGTCCGCTAGACCCACACTCCCACTCCGCTAGACCCAAACCCACTCCGCTAGACCGAAACCCACTCCGCTAGACACAAACCCACTGCGTTAGACCCAAACCCACTCCACTAGACACAAACCCACTCCGCTGGACCCAAATCCAGTCCGATAGACCCACACTCCCACTCCGCTAGACACAAACCCACTCTGCTAGAGCCAAACCCACTCCGCTAGTCCCAAACCCACTCCGCTAGACAAACGAACTCCGCTAGACCCACATTCACTCCGCTAGACCCACACTCCCACTCCGCTAGACCCAAACCCACTCCGCTAGACCCAAACCCACTGCGCTAGACCGAAACCCACTCCGCTAGACACAAACCCACTGCGTTAGACCCAAACCCACTCCACTAGACACAAACCCACTCCGCTGGACCCAAATCCACTCCGATAGACCCACACTCCCACTCCGCTAGACACAAAGCCACTCCGCTAGACCCACACTCCCACTCCGCTAGACACAAAACCACTCCGCTAGACCCACACTCCCACTCCGCTAGACCCAGACTCCCCCTCCGCTAGACCCAAACCCACTCCCTAGACCCAAACCCACTCCGCAAGACCCAAACCCATTCCTCTGGACCCACACTCACTCCGCTAGACCAACAATCCCACTCCGCTAGACCCAAGCCCACTCCGCTAGACCCAAACCCACTCCGCTAGACCCAAACCCACTCCGCTAGACCCAAACCCACTCCGCTAGACCCAAACCCACTCCGCTAGACCCAAACCCACTCCGCTAGACCCAAACCCACTCCGCTAGACCCAAACCCACTCCGCAAGACCCAAACCCACTCCTCTGGACCCACACTCACTCCGCTAGACCAACAATCCCACTCTGCTAGACCCAAGCCCACTCCGCTAGACCCAAACCCACTCCGCTAGACCCAAACCCACTCCGCGAGACCCAAACCCACTCCGCTAGACCATACCCACTCCGCTGGACCCAAACCCACTCCGCTAGAGCCAAACCCACTCCGCTAGTCCCAAACCCACTCCGCTAGACAAACCAACTCCGCTAGACCCACATTCACTCCGCTAGACCCACACTCCCACTCCACTAGACCCAAACCCACTCCGCTACACCCAAACCCACTCCGCTAGACCAAACCCACTCCGCTAGACAAACACTCCCACTCCGCTAGACCCAAACCCACTCCGCTAGACCCAAACCCACTCCGCTAGACCGAAACCCACTCCGCTAGACACAAACCCACTGCGTTAGACCCAAACCTACTCCACTAGACACAAACCCACTCCGCTGGACCCAAATCCACTCCGATAGACCCACACTCCCACTCCGCTAGACCCAAACCCACTCCGCTAGACCCAAACCCACTGCGCTAGACCCAAACCCACCCTACTAGACCCGAACCCACTCCGCTAGACCCAAACCCACTCCGCTAGACCCAAACCCACTCCGCTAGACCCAAACCCACTCCGCGAGACCCAAACCCACTCCGCTAGACCATACCCACTCCGCTAGACACAAACCCACTGCGTTAGACCCAAACCCACTCCACTAGACACAAACCCACTCCGCTGGACCCAAATCCACTCCGATAGACCCACACTCCCACTCCGCTAGACACAAACCCACTCCGCTAGACCCACACTCCCACTCCGCTAGACCCAGACTCCCCCTCCGCTAGACCCAAACCCACTCCGCTAGACCCAAACCCACTGCGCTAGACCCAAACCCACCCTACTAGACCCAAACCCACTCCGCTAGACACAAACCCATTCCGCTAGACCCAAACCCACTCCGCTAGACCCACACTCCCATTCCGCTAGACCCACACTCCCATTCCGCTAGACCCAAACCCACACCGATAGGCCCAAACCCTCTCCGCTAGACCCAAACCCACTCCGCTAGACCCAAACCCACTCCGCTAGACACAAACCCACTCCACTAGACCCAAACGCACTCCGCTAGACGCAAACCCACTTCGCTGGACCCAAACTCCCATGCCGCTAGAACCAAACCCACTCCGCTAGACCCACCCTCCCACTCCGCTAGACCCAAACCCACTCCGCTAGACCCAAACCCACTTCGCTAGACCCAAACCCACTCCGCTAGACACACACTCCCACTCCGCTAGACCCACACTCCAACTCCGCTAGACCCAAACCCACTCCGCTAGACCGAAACCCACTCCGCTAGACACAAACCCACTGCGTTAGACCCAAACCCACTCCACTAGACACAAACCCACTCCGCTGGACCCAAATCCACTCCGATAGACCCACACTCCCACTCCGCTAGACACAAACGCACTCCGCTAGACCCACACTCCCACTCCGCTAGACCCAGACTCCCCCTCCGCTAGACCCAAACCCACTCCGCTAGACCCAAACCCACTGCGCTAGACCCAAACCCACCCTACTAGACCCAAACCCACTCCGCTAGACCCAAACCCACTCTGCTAGACCCAAACCCACTCCGCTAGACCCAAACCCACTCCGCGAGACCCAAACCCACTCCGCTAGACCATACCCACTCCGTTGGACCCAAACCCACTCCGCTAGAGCCAAACCCACTCCGCTAGTCCCAAACCCACTCCGCTAGACCCAAACCCACTCCGATAGACCAAAACCCACTCCTCTAGACCCAAGCCCACTCCGCTAGACCCAAACTCACTCCGCTAGACCCAAACCCACTCCGCTAGACACAAACCAACTCCGCTAGACCCACATTCACTCCGCCAAACCCACACTCCCACTCCACTAGACCCAAACCCACTCCGCTACACCCAAACCCACTCCGCTAGACCAAATCCACTCCGCTAGACAAACACTCCCACTCCGCTAGACCCAAACCCACTCCGCTAGACCCAAACCCACTCCGCTAGACCCAAACCCACTCCGCTAGACCCAAACCCACACCACTGGAACCAAACCCACTCCGCTAGACCCAAACCCACTCCGCTAGACCCAAACCCACTCCGCTAGACCCAGACCCACTCCGATAGACCCAAACCCACTCCGCTGGACCAATCCCACTCCGCTAGACAAACACTCCCACTCCGCTAGACCCAAACCCACTCCGCTAGACCCAAACCCACTCCGCTAGACCCAAACCCACACCACTGGACCCAAACCCACTCCGCTAGACCCAAACCCACTCCGCTAGACCCAAACCCACTCCGCTAGACCCAGACCCACTCCGACAGACCCAAACCCACTCCGCTAGACCCAAACCCACTCCGCTAGACCCAAACCATCTCCGCTAGACCCAAACCCACTCCGCTAGACCCAAACCCACTCCGCTAGACCCAAACCCACTCCGCTAGACCCAAACCCACTCCGCTAGACCCAAACCCACTCCGCTAGACCCAAACCCACTCCGCTAGACCCCAACCCACTCCGGAAGACCCCAACCCACTCCGCTATGCCCCAACCCACTCCGCTAGACCCCAACCCACTCCGCTAGACCCACACTCACACTCCGCTAGATCCAAACGCAACCCGCTAGACCCAAGCCCACTCCGCTAGACCCAAACCCACTCCGCTAGACACAAACCCACTCCGCTAGACCCAAACCCACTCCGCTAGACCCAAACCCACTCCGCTAGACCCAAACCCACTCCGCTAGACCCAAACCCACTCCGCTAGACCCAAACCTACTCCGCTAGACCCAAACCCACTCCGCTAGACCCAAACCCACTCCACAAGACCCAAACCCACTCCGCTAGACCCAAACCCACTCCGCTAGACCCAAACCCACTCCGCTAGACCAAAACCCACTCCGCTAGAACCAAACCCACTCCGCTAGACGCAAACCCACTCCGATAGACCCAAACCCACTCCGCTAGACATAAAACCCACTCCGCTAGACCCAAACCCACTCCGCTAGACCCAAACCCACTCCGCTAGACCCACACTCACACTCCGCTAGATCCAAACCCAACCCGCTAGACCCAAGCCCACTCCGCTAGACCCAAACCCACTCCGCTAGACACAAACCCACTCCGCTAGACCCAAACCCACTCCGCTAGACCCAAACCCACTCCGCTAGACCCAAACCCACTCCGCTAGACCCAAACCCACTCCGCTAGACCCAAATCTACTCCGCTAGACCCAAACCCACTCCGCTAGACCCAAACCCACTCCGCAAGACCCAAACCCACTCCGCTAGACCCAAACCCACTCCGCTAGACACAAACCCACGCCGCTAGACCCAAACCCACTCCGTTAGACCCAAACTCCCACTCCGCTAGACCCAAACCAACTCCGCTAGACCCAAACCCACTCCGCTAGACCCAAACCCACTCCACTAGACCCACACTCCCACTCCGCTAGACACAAACCCACTCCGCTAGACCCAAACCCACTCCGCTAGACCCACACTCCCACTCCGCTAGACCCACACTCCCATTCCGCTAGACCCAAACCCACTCCGATAGACCCAAACCCTCTCCGCTAGACCCAAACCCACTCCGCTAGACCCAAACCCACTCCGCTAGACCCAAACCCACTCCACTAGACCCAAACCCACTCCGCTAGACGCAAACCCACTTCGCTAGACCCAAACTCCCATGCCGCTAGAACCAAACCCACTCCGCTAGACCCACCCTCCCACTCCGCTAGACCCAAACCCACTCCGCTAGACACAAACCCACTTCGCTAGACCCAAACCCACTCCGCTAGACACACACTCCCACTCCGCTAGACCCACACTCCCACTGCGCTAGACCCAAACCCACTCCGCTAGTCCGAAACCCACTCCGCTAGACACAAACCCACTGCGTTAGACCCAAACCCACTCCACTAGACACAAACCCACTCCGCTGGACCCAAATCCACTCCGATAGACCCACACTCCCACTCCGCTAGACACAAACCCACTCCGCTAGACCCACACTCCCACTCCGCTAGACCCACACTCCCACTCCACTAGACCCAAACCCACTCCGCTAGACCCAAACCCACTGCGCTAGACCGAAACCCACTCCGCTAGACACAAGCCCACTGCGTTAGACCCAAACCCACTCCACTAGACACAAACCCACTCCGCTGGACCCAAATCCTCTCCGATAGACCCACACTCCCACTCCGCTAGACACAAACCCACTCCGCTAGACCCACACTCCCACTCCGCGAGACCCAGACTCCCCCTCCGCTAGACCCAAACCCACTCCGCTAGACCCAAACCCACTGCGCTAGACCCAAACCCACCCTACTAGACCCGAACCCACTCCGCTAGACCCAAACCCACTCCGCTAGACCCAAACCCACTCCGCTAGACCCAAACCCACTCCGCGAGACCCAAACCCACTCCGATAGACCATACCCACTCCGCTGGACCCAAACCCACTCCGCTAGAGCCAAACCCACTCCGCTAGTCCCAAACCCACTCCGCTAGACCCAAACCCACTCCGATAGACCAAAACCCACTCCGCTAGACCCAAGCCCACTCCGCTAGACCCAAACTCACTCCCCTAGACCCAAACCCACTCCGCTAGACCCAAACCCACTCCGCTAGACACAAACCAACTCCGCTAGACACACATTCACTCCGCTAGACCCACACCCCCAATCCACTAGACCCAAACCCACTCCGCTACACCCAAACCCACTCCGCTAGACCAAACCCACTCCGCTAGACAAACACTCCCACTCCGCTAGACCCAAACCCACTCCGATAGACCCAAACCCACTCCGCTAGACCCAAACCCACTCCGCTAGACCCAAACCCACACCACTGGACCCAAACCCACTCCGCTAGACCCAAACCCACTCCGCTAGACCCAAACCCACTCCGCTAGACCCAGACCCACTCCGATAGACCCAAACCCACTCCGCTAGACCCAAACCCACTCCGCTAGACCCAAACCCACTCCGCTAGACCCAAACCCACTCCGCTAGACCCAAACCCACTCCGCTAGACCCAAACCCACTCCGCTAGACCCAAACCCACTCCGCTAGACCCAAACTCCCACTCCGCTATACCCAAAGCCACTCCGCTGGACCCAAACCCACTCCGCTAGACCCAAACCCACTCCGCTAGACCCAAACCCACTCCGCTAGACCCAAACCCACTCCGCTAGACCCAAACCCACTCCCTAGACCCAAACCCACCCCGCTAGACCCAAACCCACTCCGCAAGACCCAAACCCACTCCTCTGGACCCACACTCACTCCGCTAGACCAACAATCCCACTCCGCTAGACCCAAGCCCACTCCGCTAGACCCAAACCCACTCCGCTAGACCCAAACCCACTCCGCGAGACCCAACCCCACTCCGCTAGACCATACCCACTCCGCTGGACCCAAACCCACTCCGCTAGAGCCAAACCCACTCCGCTAGTCCCAAACCCACTCCGCTAGACAAACCAACTCCGCTAGACCCACATTCACTCCGCTAGACCCACACTCCCACTCCACTAGACCCAAACCCACTCCGCTACACCCAAACCCACTCCGCTAGACCAAACCCACTCCGCTAGACAAACACTCCCACTCCGCTAGACCCAAACCCACTCCGCTAGACCCAAACCCACTCCGCTAGACCCAAACCCACACCACTGGACCCAAACCCACTCCGCTAGACCCAAACCCACTCCGCTAGACCCAAACCCACTCCGCTAGACCCAGACCCACTCCACAAGACCCAAACCCACTCCGCTAGACCCAAACCCACTCCGCTAGACCGAAACCCACTCCGCTAGACACAAACCCACTGCGTTAGACCCAAACCCACTCCACTAGACACAAACCCACTCCGCTGGACCCAAATCCACTCCGATAGACCCACACTCCCACTCCGCTAGACACAAACCCACTCCGCTAGACCCACACTCCCACTCCGCTAGACCCAGACTCCCCCTCCGCTAGACCCAAACCCACTCCGCTAGACCCAAACCCACTGCGCTAGACCCAAACCCACCCTACTAGACCCGAACCCACTCCGCTAGACCCAAACCCACTCCGCTAGACCCAAACCCACTCCGCTAGACCCAAACCCACTCCGCGAGACCCAAACCCACTCCGCTAGACCATACCCACTCCGCTGGACCCAAACCCACTCCGCTAGAGCCAAACCCACTCCGCTAGTCCCAAACCCACTCCGCTAGACCCAAACCCACTCCGATAGACCAAAACCCACTCCGCTAGACGCAAGCCCACTCCGCTGGACCCAAACTCACTCCGCTAGACCCAAACCCACTCCGCTAGACCCAAACCCACTCCGCTAGACACAAACCAACTCCGCTAGACCCACATTCACTCCGCTAGACCCACACCCCCACTCCACTAGACCCAAACCCACTCCGCTACACCCAAACCCACTCCGCTAGACCAAACCCACTCCGCTAGACAAACACTCCCACTCCGCTAGACCCAAACCCACTCGGCTAGACCCAAACCCACTCCGCTAGACCCAAACCCACTCCGCTAGACCCAAACCCACACCACTGGACCCAAACCCACTCCGCTAGACCCAAACCCACTCCGCTAGACCCAAACCCACTCCGCTAGACCCAGACCCACTCCGATAGACCCAAACCCACTCCGCTAGACCCAAACCCACTCCGCTAGACCCAAACCCACTCCACTAGACCCAAACCCACTCCGCTAGACCCAAACCCACTCCGCTAGACCCAAACCCACTCCGCTAGACCCAAACCCACTCCGCTAGACCCAAACCCACTCCACTAGACCCAAACCCACTTCGCTAGACGCAAACCCACACCACTGGACCCAAACCCACTCCGCTAGACCCAAACCCACTCCGCTACACCCAAACCCACTCCGCTAGACCCAGACCCACTCCGATAGACCCAGACCCACTCCGCTAGACCCAAACCCACTCCGCTAGACCCAAACCCACTCCGCTAGACCCAAACCCACTCCGCTAGACCCAAACCCACTCCGCTAGACCCAAACCCACTCCGCTAGACCCAAACCTAATCCGCTAGACCCAAACCCACTCCGATAGACCCAAACCTACTCCGCTAGACCTAAAACCCACTCCGCTAGACCCAAACCCACTCCGCTAGACCCAAACCCACTCCGCTAGACCCACACTCACACTCCGCTAGATCCAAACCCAACCCGCTAGACCCAAGCCCACTCCGCTAGACGCAAACCCACTCCACTAGACACAAACCCACTCCGCTAGACCCAAACCCACTCCGCTAGACCCAAACCCACTCCGCTAGACCCAAACCCACTCCGCTAGACCCAAACCTACTCCGCTAGACCCAAATCTACTCCGCTAGACCCAAACCCACTCCGCTAGACCCAAACCCACTCCGCAAGACCCAAACCCACTCCGCTAGACCCAAACCCACTCCGCCAGACACAAACCCACGCCGCTAGACCCAAACCCACTCCGTTAGACCCAAACTCCCACTCCGCTAGACCCAAACCAACTCCGCTAGACCCAAACCCACTCCGCTAGACCCAAACCCACTCCGCTAGACCCACACTCCCACTCCGCTAGACACAAACCCACTCCGCTAGACCCAAACCCACTCCGCTAGACCCACACTCCCACTCCTCTAGACCCACACTCCCATTCCGCTAGACCCAAACCCACTCCGATAGACCCAAACCCTCTCCGCTAGACCCAAACCCACTCCGCTAGACCCAAACCCACTCCGCTAGACCCAAACCCACTCCACTAGACCCAAACCCACTCCGCTAGACGCAAACCCACTTCGCTAGACCCAAACTCCCATGCCGCTAGAACCAAACCCACTCCGCTAGACCCACCCTCCCACTCCGCTAGACCCAAACCCACTCCGCTAGACCCAAACCCACTTCGCTAGACCCAAACCCACTCCGCTAGACACACACTCCCACTCCGCTAGACCCACCCTCCCACTCCGCTAGACCCAAACCCACTCCGCTAGTCCGAAACCCACTCCGCTAGACACAAACCCACTGCGTTAGACCCAAACCCACTCCACTAGACACAAACCCACTCCGCTGGACCCAAATCCACTCCGATAGACCCACACTCCCACTCCGCTAGACACAAACCCACTCCGCTAGACCCACACTCCCACTCCGCTAGACCCACACTCCCACTCCGCTAGACCCAAACCCACTCCGCTAGACCCAAACCCACTGCGCTAGACACAAACCCACCCTACTAGACCCGAACCCACTCCGCTAGACCCAAACCCACTCCGCTAGACCCAAACCCACTCCGCTAGACCCAAACCCACTCCGCTAGACCCAAACTCCCACTCCGCTATACCCAAAGCCACTCCGCTGTACCCAAACCCACTCCGCTAGACCCAAACCCACTCCGCTAGACCCAAACCCACTCCGCTAGACCCAAACCCACTCCGCTAGACCCAAAACCACTCCCTAGACCCAAACCCACTCCGCTTGACCCAAACCCACTCCGCAAGACCCAAACCCACTCCTCTGGACCCACACTCACTCCGCTAGACCAACAATCCCACTCCGCTAGACCCAAACCCACTCCGCTAGACCCAAACCCACTCCGCTAGACCCAAAGCTACTCCGCTAGACCCAAACCCACTCCGCTAGACCCAAACCCACTCCGCAAGACCCAAACCCACTCCGCTGGACCCAAACCCACTCCGCTAGACACAAACCCACGCCGCTAGACCCAAACCCACTCCGTTAGACCCAAACTCCCACTCCGCTAGACCCAAACCAACTCCGCTAGACCCAAACCCACTCCGCTAGACCCAAACCCACTCCACTAGACCCACACTCCCAGTCCGCTAGACACAAACCCACTCCGCTAGACCCAAACCCACTCCGCTAGACCCACACTCCCACTCCGCTAGACCCACACTTCCATTCCGCTAGACCCAAACCCACTCCGATAGACCCAAACCCTCTCCGCTAGACCCAAACCCACTCCGCTAGACCCAAACCCACTCCGCTAGACCCAAACCCACTCCACTAGACCCAAACCCACTCCGCTAGACGCAAACCCACTTCGCTAGACCCAAACTCCCATGCCGCTAGAACCAAACCCACTCCGCTAGACCCACCCTCCCACTCCGCTAGACCCAAACCCACTCCGCTAGACCCAAACCCACTTTGCTAGACCCAAACCCACTCCGCTAGACACACACTCCCACTCCGCTAGACCCACACTCCCACTCCGCTAGACCCAAACCCACTCCGCTAGACCGAAACCCACTCCGCTAGACACAAACCCACTGCGTTAGACCCAAACCCACTCCACTAGACACAAACCCACTCCGCTGGACCCAAATCCAGTCCGATAGACCCACACTCCCACTCCGCTAGACACAAACCCACTCCGCTAGAGCCAAACCCACTCCGCTAGTCCCAAACCCACTCCGCTAGACAAACGAACTCCGCTAGACCCACATTCACTCCGCTAGACCCACACTCCCACTCCGCTAGACCCAAACCCACTCCGCTAGACCCAAACCCACTGCGCTAGACCGAAACCCACTCCGCTAGACACAAACCCACTGCGTTAGACCCAAACCCACTCCACTAGACACAAACCCACTCCGCTGGACCCAAATCCACTCCGATAGACCCACACTCCCACTCCGCTAGACACAAAGCCACTCCGCTAGACCCACACTCCCACTCCGCTAGACACAAACCCACTCCGCTAGACCCACACTCCCACTCCGCTAGACCCAGACTCCCACTCCGCTAGACCCAAACCCACTCCCTAGACCCAAACCCACTCCGCAAGACCCAAACCCATTCCTCTGGACCCACACTCACTCCGCTAGACCAACAATCCCACTCCGCTAGACCCAAGCCCACTCCGCTAGACCCAAACCCACTCCGCTAGACCCAAACCCACTCCGCTAGACCCAAACCCACTCCGCTAGACCCAAACCCACTCCGCTAGACCCAAACCCACTCCGCTAGACCCAAACCCACTCCCTAGACCCAAACCCACTCCGCTAGACCCAAACCCACTCCGCAAGACCCAAACCCACTCCTCTGGACCCACACTCACTCCGCTAGACCAACAATCCCACTCCGCTAGACCCAAGCCCACTCCGCTAGACCCAAACCCACTCCGCTAGACCCAAACCCACTCCGCGAGACCCAAACCCACTCCGCTAGACCATACCCACTCCGCTGGACCCAAACCCACTCCGCTAGAGCCAAACCCACTCCGCTAGTCCCAAACCCACTCCGCTAGACAAACCAACTCCGCTAGACCCACATTCACTCCGCTAGACCCACACTCCCACTCCACTAGACCCAAACCCACTCCGCTACACCCAAACCCACTCCGCTAGACCAAACCCACTCCGCTAGACAAACACTCCCACTCCGCTAGACCCAAACCCACTCCGCTAGACCCAAACCCACTCCGCTAGACCGAAACCCACTCCGCTAGACACAAACCCACTGCGTTAGACCCAAACCCACTCCACTAGACACAAACCCACTCCGCTGGACCCAAATCCAGTCCGATAGACCCACACTCCCACTCCGCTAGACACAAACCCACTCCGCTAGAGCCAAACCCACTCCGCTAGTCCCAAACCCACTCCGCTAGACAAACGAACTCCGCTAGACCCACATTCACTCCGCTAGACCCACACTCCCACTCCGCTAGACCCAAACCCACTCCGCTAGACCCAAACCCACTCCGCTAGACCCAAACCCACTCCGCGAGACCCAAACCCACTCCGCTAGACCATACCCACTCCGCTGGACCCAAACCCACTCCGCTAGAGCCAAACCCACTCCGCTAGTCCCAAACCCACTCCGCTAGACCCAAACCCACTCCGATAGACCAAAACCCACTCCGCTAGACCCAAGCCCACTCCGCTGGACCCAAACTCACTCCGCTAGACCCAAACCCACTCCGCTAGACCCAAACCCACTCCGCTAGACACAAACCAACTCCGCTAGACCCACATTCACTCCGCTAGACCCACACCCCCACTCCACTAGACCCAAACCCACTCCGCTACACCCAAACCCACTCCGCTAGACCAAACCCACTCCGCTAGACAAACACTCCCACTCCGCTAGACCCAAACCCACTCGGCTAGACCCAAACCCACTCCGCTAGACCCAAACCCACTCCGCTAGACCCAAACCCACACCACTGGACCCAAATCCACTCCGCTAGACCCAAACCCACTCCGCTAGACCCAAACCCACTCCGCTAGACCCAGACCCACTCCGATAGACCCAAACCCACTCCGCAAGACCCAAACCCACTCCGCTAGACCCAAACCCACTCCACTAGACCCAAACCCACTCCGCTAGACCCAAACCCACTCCGCTAGACCCAAACCCACTCCGCTAGACCCCAACCCACTCCGCTAGACCCAAACCCACTCCACTAGACCCAAACCCACTTCGCTAGACGCAAACCCACACCACTGGACCCAAACCCACTCCGCTAGACCCAAACCCACTCCGCTACACCCAAACCCACTCCGCTAGACCCAGACCCACTCCGATAGACCCAGACCCACTCCGCTAGACCCAAACCCACTCCGCTAGACCCAAACCCACTCCGCTAGACCCAAACCCACTCCGCTAGACCCAAACCCACTCCGCTAGACCCAAACCCACTCCGCTAGACCCAAACCTAATCCGCTAGACCCAAACCCACTCCGATAGACCCAAACCTACTCCGCTAGACCTAAAACCCACTCCGCTAGACCCAAACCCACTCCGCTAGACCCAAACCCACTCCGCTAGACCCACACTCACACTCCGCTAGATCCAAACCCAACCCGCTAGACCCAAGCCCACTCCGCTAGACGCAAACCCACTCCACTAGACACAAACCCACTCCGCTAGACCCAAACCCACTCCGCTAGACCCAAACCCACTCCGCTAGACCCAAACCCACTCCGCTAGACCCAAACCTACTCCGCTAGACCCAAATCTACTCCGCTAGACCCAAACCCACTGCGCTAGACCCAAACCCACTCCGCAAGACCCAAACCCACTCCGCTAGACCCAAACCCACTCCGCCAGACACAAACCCACGCCGCTAGACCCAAACCCACTCCGTTAGACCCAAACTCCCACTCCGCTAGACCCAAACCAACTCCGCTAGACCCAAACCCACTCCGCTAGACCCAAACCCACTCCGCTAGACCCACACTCCCACTCCGCTAGACACAAACCCACTCCGCTAGACCCAAACCCACTCCGCTAGACCCACACTCCCACTCCTCTAGACCCACACTCCCATTCCGCTAGACCCAAACCCACTCCGATAGACCCAAACCCTCTCCGCTAGACCCAAACCCACTCCGCTAGACCCAAACCCACTCCGCTAGACCCAAACCCACTCCACTAGACCCAAACCCACTCCGCTAGACGCAAACCCACTTCGCTAGACCCAAACTCCCATGCCGCTAGAACCAAACCCACTCCGCTAGACCCACCCTCCCACTCCGCTAGACCCAAACCCACTCCGCTAGACCCAAACCCACTTCGCTAGACCCAAACCCACTCCGCTAGACACACACTCCCACTCCGCTAGACCCACACTCCCACTCCGCTAGACCCAAACCCACTCCGCTAGTACGAAACCCACTCCGCTAGACACAAACCCACTGCGTTAGACCCAAACCCACTCCACTAGACACAAACCCACTCCGCTGGACCCAAATCCACTCCGATAGACCCACACTCCCACTCCGCTAGACACAAACCCACTCCGCTAGACCCACACTCCCACTCCGCTAGACCCACACTCCCACTCCGCTAGACCCAAACCCACTCCGCTAGACCCAAACCCACTGCGCTAGACACAAACCCACCCTACTAGACCCGAACCCACTCCGCTAGACCCAAACCCACTCCGCTAGACCCAAACCCACTCCGCTAGACCCAAACCCACTCCGCTAGACCCAAACTCCCACTCCGCTATACCCAAAGCCACTCCGCTGTACCCAAACCCACTCCGCTAGACCCAAACCCACTCCGCTAGACCCAAACCCACTCCGCTAGACCCAAACCCACTCCGCTAGACCCAAAACCACTCCCTAGACCCAAACCCACTCCGCTTGACCCAAACCCACTCCGCAAGACCCAAACCCACTCCTCTGGACCCACACTCACTCCGCTAGACCAACAATCCCACTCCGCTAGACCCAAACCCACTCCGCTAGACCCAAACCCACTCCGCTAGACCCAAAGCTACTCCGCTAGACCCAAACCCACTCCGCTAGACCCAAACCCACTCCGCAAGACCCAAACCCACTCCGCTGGACCCAAACCCACTCCGCTAGACACAAACCCACGCCGCTAGACCCAAACCCACTCCGTTAGACCCAAACTCCCACTCCGCTAGACCCAAACCAACTCCGCTAGACCCAAACCCACTCCGCTAGACCCAAACCCACTCCACTAGACCCACACTCCCAGTCCGCTAGACACAAACCCACTCCGCTAGACCCAAACCCACTCCGCTAGACCCACACTCCCACTCCGCTAGACCCACACTTCCATTCCGCTAGACCCAAACCCACTCCGATAGACCCAAACCCTCTCCGCTAGACCCAAACCCACTCCGCTAGACCCAAACCCACTCCGCTAGACCCAAACCCACTCCACTAGACCCAAACCCACTCCGCTAGACGCAAACCCACTTCGCTAGACCCAAACTCCCATGCCGCTAGAACCAAACCCACTCCGCTAGACCCACCCTCCCACTCCGCTAGACCCAAACCCACTCCGCTAGACCCAAACCCACTTTGCTAGACCCAAACCCACTCCGCTAGACACACACTCCCACTCCGCTCGACCCACACTCCCACTCCGCTAGACCCAAACCCACTCCGCTGGACCGAAACCCACTCCGCTAGACACAAACCCACTGCGTTAGACCCAAACCCACTCCACTAGACACAAACCCACTCCGCTGGACCCAAATCCAGTCCGATAGACCCACACTCCCACTCCGCTAGACACAAACCCACTCCGCTAGAGCCAAACCCACTCCGCTAGTCCCAAACCCACTCCGCTAGACAAACGAACTCCGCTAGACCCACATTCACTCCGCTAGACCCACACTCCCACTCCGCTAGACCCAAACCCACTCCGCTAGACCCAAACCCACTGCGCTAGACCGAAACCCACTCCGCTAGACACAAACCCACTGCGTTAGACCCAAACCCACTCCACTAGACACAAACCCACTCCGCTGGACCCAAATCCACTCCGATAGACCCACACTCCCACTCCGCTAGACACAAAGCCACTCCGCTAGACCCACACTCCCACTCCGCTAGACACAAACCCACTCCGCTAGACCCACACTCCCACTCCGCTAGACCCAGACTCCCACTCCGCTAGACCCAAACCCACTCCCTAGACCCAAACCCACTCCGCAAGACCCAAACCCATTCCTCTGGACCCACACTCACTCCGCTAGACCAACAATCCCACTCCGCTAGACCCAAGCCCACTCCGCTAGACCCAAACCCACTCCGCTAGACCCAAACCCACTCCGCTAGACCCAAACCCACTCCGCTAGACCCAAACCCACTCCGCTAGACCCAAACCCACTCCGCTAGACCCAAACCCACTCCCTAGACCCAAACCCACTCCGCTAGACCCAAACCCACTCCGCAAGACCCAAACCCACTCCTCTGGACCCACACTCACTCCGCTAGACCAACAATCCCACTCCGCTAGACCCAAGCCCACTCCGCTAGACCCAAACCCACTCCGCTAGACCCAAACCCACTCCGCGAGACCCAAACCCACTCCGCTAGACCATACCCACTCCGCTGGACCCAAACCCACTCCGCTAGAGCCAAACCCACTCCGCTAGTCCCAAACCCACTCCGCTAGACAAACCAACTCCGCTAGACCCACATTCACTCCGCTAGACCCACACTCCCACTCCACTAGACCCAAACCCACTCCGCTACACCCAAACCCACTCCGCTAGACCAAACCCACTCCGCTAGACAAACACTCCCACTCCGCTAGACCCAAACCCACTCCGCTAGACCCAAACCCACTCCGCTAGACCGAAACCCACTCCGCTAGACACAAACCCACTGCGTTAGACCCAAACCCACTCCACTAGACACAAACCCACTCCGCTGGACCCAAATCCAGTCCGATAGACCCACACTCCCACTCCGCTAGACACAAACCCACTCCGCTAGAGCCAAACCCACTCCGCTAGTCCCAAACCCACTCCGCTAGACAAACGAACTCCGCTAGACCCACATTCACTCCGCTAGACCCACACTCCCACTCCGCTAGACCCAAACCCACTCCGCTAGACCCAAACCCACTGCGCTAGACCGAAACCCACTCCGCTAGACTCAAACCCACTGCGTTAGACCCAAACCCACTCCACCAGACACAAACCCACTCCGCTGGACCCAAATCCACTCCGATAGACCCACACTCCCACTCCGCTAGACACAAAGCCACTCCGCTAGACCCACACTCCCACTCCGCTAGACACAAACCCACTCCGCTAGACCCACACTCCCACTCCGCTAGACCCAGACTCCCACTCCGCTAGACCCAAACCCACTCCCTAGACCCAAACCCACTCCGCAAGACCCAAACCCATTCCTCTGGACCCACACTCACTCCGCTAGACCAACAATCCCACTCCGCTAGACCCAAGCCCACTCCGCTAGACCCAAACCCACTCCGCTGGACCCAAACCCACTCCGCTAGACCCAAACCCACTCCGCTAGACCCAAACCCACTCCGCTAGACCCAAACCCACTCCGCTAGACCCAAACCCACTCCCTAGACCCAAACCCACTCCGCTAGACCCAAACCCACTCCGCAAGACCCAAACCCACTCCTCTGGACCCACACTCACTCCGCTAGACCAACAATCCCACTCCGCTAGACCCAAGCCCACTCCGCTAGACCCAAACCCACTCCGCTAGACCCAAACCCACTCCGCGAGACCCAAACCCACTCCGCTAGACCATACCCACTCCGCTGGACCCAAACCCACTCCGCTAGAGCCAAACCCACTCCGCTAGTCCCAAACCCACTCCGCTAGACAAACCAACTCCGCTAGACCCACATTCACTCCGCTAGACCCACACTCCCACTCCACTAGACCCAAACCCACTCCGCTACACCCAAACCCACTCCGCTAGACCAAACCCACTCCGCTAGACAAACACTCCCACTCCGCTAGACCCAAACCCACTCCGCTAGACCCAAACCCACTCCGCTAGACCGAAACCCACTCCGCTAGACACAAACCCACTGCGTTAGACCCAAACCCACTCCACTAGACACAAACCCACTCCGCTGGACCCAAATCCACTCCGATAGACCCACACTCCCACTCCGCTAGACACAAACCCACTCCGCTAGACCCACTCCCACTCCGCTAGACCCAGACTCCCCCTCCGCTAGACCCAAACCCACTCCGCTAGACCCAAACCCACTGCGCTAGACCCAAACCCACCCTACTAGACCCGAACCCACTCCGCTAGACCCAAACCCACTCCGCTAGACCCAAACCCACTCCGCTAGACCCAAACCCACTCCGCGAGACCCAAACCCACTCCGCTAGACCATACCCACTCCGCTGGACCCAAACCCACTCCGCTAGAGCCAAACCCACTCCGCTAGTCCCAAACCCACTCCGCTAGACCCAAACCCACTCCGATAGACCAAAACCCACTCCGCTAGACCCAAGCCCACTCCGCTAGACCCAAACTCACTCCGCTAGACCCAAACCCACTCGGCTAGACCCAAACCCACTCCGCTGGACACAACCAACTCCGCTAGACCCACATTCACTCCGCTAGACCCACACTCCCACTCCACTAGACCCAAACCCACTCCGCTACACCCAAACCCACTCCGCTAGACCAAACCCACTCCGCTAGACAAACACTCCCACTCCGCTAGACCCAAACCCACTCCGCTAGACCCAAACCCACTCCGCTAGACCCAAACCCACTCCGCTAGACCCAAACCCACACCACTGGACCCAAACCCACTCCGCTAGCCCCAAACCCACTCTGCTCGACCCAAACCCACTCCGCTAGACCCAGACCCACTCCAATAGACCCAAACCCACTCCGCTAGACCCAAACCCACTCCGCTAGACCCAAACCCACTCCGCTAGACCCAAACCCACTCCGCTAGACCCAAACCCACTCCGCTAGACCCAAACCCACTCCGCTAGACCCAAACCCACTCCGCTAGACCCAAACCCACTGCGCTAGACCCAAACCCACACCACTGGACCCAAACCCACTCCGCTAGACCCAAACCCACTCCGCTACACCCAAACCCACTCCGCTAGACCCAGACCCACTCCGATAGACCCAGACCCACTCCGCTAGACCCAAACCCACTCCGCTAGACCCAAACCCACTCCGCTAGACCCAAACCCACTCCGCTAGATCCAAACCCACTCCGCTAGACCCAAACCTACTCCGCTAGACCCAAACCCACTCCGATAGACCCAAACCCACTCCGCTAGACCTAAAACCCACTCCGCTAGACCCAAACCCACTCCGCTAGACCCAAACCCACTCCGCTAGACCCACACTCACACTCCGCTAGATCCAAACCCAACCCGCTAGACCCAAGCCCACTCCGCTAGACCCAAACCCACTCCGCTAGACACAAACCCACTCCGCTAGACCCAAACCCACTCCGCTAGACCCAAACCCACTCCGCTAGACCCAAACCCACTCCGCTAGACCCAAACCCACTCCGCTAGACCCAAATCTACTCCGCTAGACCCAAACCCACTCCGCTAGACCCAAACCCACTCCGCAAGACCCAAACCCACTCCGCTAGACCCAAACCCACTCCGCTAGACCCAAACCCACTCCGCTAGACCCAAACCCACTCCGCGAGACCCAAACCCACTCCGCTAGACCATACCCACTCCGCTGCACCCAAACCCACTCCGCTAGAGCCAAACCCACTCCGCTAGTCCCAACCCCACTCCGCTAGACCCAAACCCACTCCGATAGACCAAAACCCACTCCGCTAGACCCAAGCCCACTCCGCTAGACCCAAACTCACTCCGCTAGACCCAAACCCACTCCGCTAGACCCAAACCCACTCCGCTAGACACAAACCAACTCCGCTAGACCCACATTCACTCCGCTAGACCCACACTCCCACTCCACTAGACCCAAACCCACTCCGCTACACCCAAACCCACTCCGCTAGACCAAACCCACTCCGCTGGACAAACACTACCACTCCGCTGGACCCAAACCCACCCCGCTAGACCCAAACCCACTCCGCTGGACCCAAACCCACTCCGCTAGACCCAAACCCACACCGCTAGACCCAAACCCACACCACTGGACCCAAACCCACTCCGCTAGCCCCAAACCCACTCTGCTAGACCCAAACCCACTCCGCTAGACCCAGACCCACTCCGATAGACCCAAACCCACTCCGCTAGACCCAAACCCACTCCGCTAGACCCAAACCCACTCCGCTAGACCCAAACCCACTCCGCTAGACCCAAACCCACTCCGCTAGACCCAAACCCACTCCGCTAGACCCAAACCCACTCCGCTAGACCCAAACCCACACCACTGGACCCAAACCCACTCCGCTAGACCCAAACCCACTCCGCTACACCCAAACCCACTCCGCTAGACCCAGACCCACTCCGATAGACCCAGACCCACTCCGCTAGACCCAAACCCACTCCGCTAGACCCAAACCCACTCCGCTAGACCCAAACCTACTCCGCTAGACCCAAACCCACTCCGATAGACCCAAACCCACTCCGCTAGACCTAAAACCCACTCCGCTAGACCCAAACCCACTCCGCTAGACCCAAACCCACTCCGCTAGACCCACACTCACACTCCGCTAGATCCAAACCCAACCCGCTAGACCCAAGCCCACTCCGCTAGACCCAAACCCACTCCGCTAGACACAAACCCACTCCGCTAGACCCAAACCCACTCCGCTAGACCCAAACCCACTCCGCTAGACCCAAACCCACTCCGCTAGACCCAAACCCACTCCGCTAGACCCAAATCTACTCCGCTAGACCCAAACCCACTCCGCTAGACCCAAACCCACTCCGCAAGACCCAAACCCACTCCGCTAGACCCAAACCCACTCCGCTAGACACAAACCCACGCCGCTAGACCCAAACCCACTCCGTTAGACCCAAACTCCCACTCCGCTAGACCCAAACCAACTCCGCTAGACCCAAACCCACTCCGCTAGACCCAAACCCACTCCACTAGACCCACACTCCCACTCCGCTAGACACAAACCCACTCCGCTAGACCCAAACCCACTCCGCTAGACCCACACTCCCACTCCGCTAGACCCACACTCCCATTCCGCTAGACCCAAACCCACTCCGATAGACCCAAACCCTCTCCGCTAGACCCAAACCCACTCCGCTAGACCCAAACCCACTCCGCTAGACCCAAACCCACTCCACTAGACCCAAACCCACTCCGCTAGACGCAAACCCACTTCGCTAGACCCAAACTCCCATGCCGTTAGAACCAAACCCACTCCGCTAGACCCACCCTCCCACTCCGCTAGACCCAAACCCACTCCGCTAGACCCAAACCCACTTCGCTAGACCCAAACCCACTCCGCTAGACACACACTCCCACTCCGCTAGACCCACACTCCCACTCCGCTAGACCCAAAGCCACTCCGCTAGACCGAAACCCACTCCGCTAGACACAAACCCACTGCGTTAGACCCAAACCCACTCCACTAGACACAAACCCACTCCGCTGGACCCAAATCCACTCCGATAGACCCACACTCCCACTCCGCTAGACACAAACCCACTCCGCTAGACCCACACTCCCACTCCGCTAGACCCACACTCCCACTCCGCTAGACCCGAACCCACTCCGCTAGACCCAAACCCACTCCGTTAGACCCAAACCCACTCCGCTAGACCCAAACCCACTCCGCTAGACCCAAACTCCCACTCCGCTATACCCAAAGCCACTCCGCTGGACCCAAACCCACTCCGCTAGACCCAAACCCACTCCGCTAGACCCAAACCCACTCCGCTAGACCCAAACCCACTCCGCTAGACCCAAACCCACTCCCTAGACCCAAACCCACTCCGCTAGACCCAAACCCACTCCGCAAGACCCAAACCCACTCCTCTGGACCCACACTCACTCCGCTAGACCAACAATCCCACTCCGCTAGACCTAAGCCCACTCCGCTAGACCCAAACCCACTCCGCTAGACCCAAACCCACTCCGCGAGACCCAAACCCACTCCTCTAGACCATACCCACTCCGCTGGACACAAACCCACTCCGCTAGAGCCAAACCCACTCCGCTAGTCCCAAACCCACTCCGCTAGACAAACCAATTCCGCTAGACCCACATTCACTCCGCTAGACCCACACTCCCACTCCACTAGACCCAAACCCACTCCGCTACACCCAAACCCACTCCGCTAGACCAATCCCACTCCGCTAGACAAACACTCCCACTCCGCTAGACCCAAACCCACTCCGCTAGACCCAAACCCACTCCGCTAGACCCAAACCCACACCACTGGACCCAAACCCACTCCGCTAGACCCAAACCCAATCCGCTAGACACAAACCCACTCCGCTAGACCCAGACCCACTCCGACAGACCCAAACCCACTCCGCTAGACCCAAACCCACTCCGCTAGACCCAAACCCACTCCGCTAGACCCAAACCCACTCCGCTAGACCCAAACCCACTCTGCTAGACCCAAACCCACTCCGCTAGACCCAAACCCACTCCGCTAGACCCAAACCCACTCCGCTAGACCCCAACCCACTCCGGAAGACCCCAACATACTCCGCTATGCCCCAACCCACTCCGCTAGACCCCAACCCACTCCGCTAGACCCCAACCCACTCCGCTAGACCCCAACCCACTCCTCTAGACCCAAACCCACTCCGCTAGACCCAAACCCACTCCGCTGGACCCAAACCCACTTCGCTAGACGCAAACCCACTCCAATAGACCCAAACCCACCCCGCTAGACCTAAAACCCACTCCGCTAGACCCAAACCCACTCCGCTAGACCCAAGCCCACTCCGCTAGACCCACACTCACACTCCGCTAGATCCAAACGCAACCCGCTAGACCCAAGCCCACTCCGCTAGACCCAAACCCACTCCGCTAGACACAAACCCACTCCGCTAGACCCAAACCCACTCCGCTAGACCCAAACCCACTCCGCTAGACCCAAACCCACTCCGCTAGACCCAAACCCACTCCGCTGGACCCAAACCTACTCCGCTAGACCCAAACCCACTCCGCTAGACCCAAACCCACTCCACAAGACCCAAACCCACTCCGCTAGACCCAAACCCACTCCGCTAGACCCAAACCCACTCCGCTAGACCCAAACCCACTCCGCTAGACCCAAACCCACTACGCTAGACGCAAACCCACTCCGATAGACCCAAACCCACTCCGCTAGACCTAAAACCCACTCCGCTAGACCCAAACCCACTCCGCTAGACCCAAACCCACTCCGCTAGACCCACACTCACACTCCGCTAGATCCAAACCCAACCCGCTAGACCCAAGCCCACTCCGCTAGACCCAAACCCACTCCGCTAGACACAAACCCACTCCGCTAGACCCAAACCCACTCCGCTAGACCCAAACCCACTCCGCTAGACCCAAACCCACTCCGCTAGACCCAAACCCACTCCGCTAGACGCAAATCTACTCCGCTAGACCCAAACCCACTCCGCGAGACCCAAACCCACTCCGCAAGACCCAAACCCACTCCGCTAGACCCAAACCCACTCCGCTAGACACAAACCCACGTCGCTAGACCCAAACCCACTCCGTTAGACCCAAACTCCCACTCCGCTAGACCCAAACCAACTCCGCTAGACCCAAACCCACTCCGCTAGACCCAAACCCACTCCACTAGACCCACACTCCCACTCCGCTAGACACAAACCCACTCCGCTAGACCCAAACCCACTCCGCTAGACCCACACTCCCACTCCGCTAGACCCACACTCCCATTCCGCTAGACCCAAACCCACTCCGATAGACCCAAACCCTCTCCGCTAGACCCAAACCCACTCCGCTAGACCCAAACCCACTCCGCTAGACCTAAACCCACTCCACTAGACCCAAACCCACTCCGCTAGACGCAAACCCACTTCGCTAGACCCAAACTCCCATGCCGCTAGAACCAAACCCACTCCGCTAGACCCACCCTCCCACTCCGCTAGACCCAAACCCACTCCGCTAGACCCAAACCCACTTCGCTAGACCCAAACCCACTCCGCTAGACACACACTCCCACTCCGCTAGACCCACACTCCCACTCCGCTAGACCCAAACCCACTCCGCTAGTCCGAAACCCACTCCGCTAGACACAAACCCACTGCGTTAGACCCAAACCCACTCCACTAGACACAAACCCACTCCGCTGGACCCAAATCCACTCCGATAGACCCACACTCCCACTCCGCTAGACACAAACCCACTCCGCTAGACCCACACTCCCACTCCGCTAGACCCACACTCCCACTCCACTAGACCCAAACCCACTCCGCTAGACCCAAACCCACTGCGCTAGACCGAAACCCACTCCGCTAGACACAAGCCCACTGCGTTAGACCCAAACCCACTCCACTAGACACAAACCCACTCCGCTGGACCCACATCCACTCCGATAGACCCACACTCCCACTCCGCTAGACAAAAACCCACTCCGCTAGACCCACACTCCCACTCCGCTAGACCCAGACTCCCCCTCCGCTAGACCCAAACCCACTCCGCTAGACCCAAACCCACTGCGCTAGACCCAAACCCACCCTACTAGACCCGAACCCACTCCGCTAGACCCAAACCCACTCCGCTAGGCCCAAACCCACTCCGCTAGACCCAAACCCACTCCGCGAGACCCAAACCCACTCCGCTAGACCATACCCACTCCGCTGGACCCAAACCCACTCCGCTAGAGCCAAACCCACTCCGCTAGTCCCAAACCCACTCCGCTAGACCCAAACCCACTCCGCTAGACCCAAACCCACTCCGCTAGACCCAAACCCACTCCGCTAGACCCAAACCCACTCCGCTAGACCCAAACCCACTCCGCTGGACCCAAACCTACTCCGCTAGACCCAAACCCACTCCGCTAGACCCAAACCCACTCCACAAGACCCAAACCCACTCCGCTAGACCCAAACCCACTCCGCTAGACCCAAACCCACTCCGCTAGACCCAAACCCACTCCGCTAGACCCAAACCCACTACGCTAGACGCAAACCCACTCCGATAGACCCAAACCCACTCCGCTAGACCTAAAACCCACTCCGCTAGACCCAAACCCACTCCGCTAGACCCAAACCCACTCCGCTAGACCCACACTCACACTCCGCTAGATCCAAACCCAACCCGCTAGACCCAAGCCCACTCCGCTAGACCCAAACCCACTCCGCTAGACACAAACCCACTCCGCTAGACCCAAACCCACTCCGCTAGACCCAAACCCACTCCGCTAGACCCAAACCCACTCCGCTAGACCCAAACCCACTCCGCTAGACGCAAATCTACTCCGCTAGACCCAAACCCACTCCGCGAGACCCAAACCCACTCCGCAAGACCCAAACCCACTCCGCTAGACCCAAACCCACTCCGCTAGACACAAACCCACGCCGCTAGACCCAAACCCACTCCGTTAGACCCAAACTCCCACTCCGCTAGACCCAAACCAACTCCGCTAGACCCAAACCCACTCCGCTAGACCCAAACCCACTCCACTAGACCCACACTCCCACTCCGCTAGACACAAACCCACTCCGCTAGACCCAAACCCACTCCGCTAGACCCACACTCCCACTCCGCTAGACCCACACTCCCATTCCGCTAGACCCAAACCCACTCCGATAGACCCAAACCCTCTCCGCTAGACCCAAACCCACTCCGCTAGACCCAAACCCACTCCGCTAGACCTAAACCCACTCCACTAGACCCAAACCCACTCCGCTAGACGCAAACCCACTTCGCTAGACCCAAACTCCCATGCCGCTAGAACCAAACCCACTCCGCTAGACCCACCCTCCCACTCCGCTAGACCCAAACCCACTCCGCTAGACCCAAACCCACTTCGCTAGACCCAAACCCACTCCGCTAGACACACACTCCCACTCCGCTAGACCCACACTCCCACTCCGCTAGACCCAAACCCACTCCGCTAGTCCGAAACCCACTCCGCTAGACACAAACCCACTGCGTTAGACCCAAACCCACTCCACTAGACACAAACCCACTCCGCTGGACCCAAATCCACTCCGATAGACCCACACTCCCACTCCGCTAGACACAAACCCACTCCGCTAGACCCACACTCCCACTCCGCTAGACCCACACTCCCACTCCACTAGACCCAAACCCACTCCGCTAGACCCAAACCCACTGCGCTAGACCGAAACCCACTCCGCTAGACACAAGCCCACTGCGTTAGACCCAAACCCACTCCACTAGACACAAACCCACTCCGCTGGACCCACATCCACTCCGATAGACCCACACTCCCACTCCGCTAGACAAAAACCCACTCCGCTAGACCCACACTCCCACTCCGCTAGACCCAGACTCCCCCTCCGCTAGACCCAAACCCACTCCGCTAGACCCAAACCCACTGCGCTAGACCCAAACCCACCCTACTAGACCCGAACCCACTCCGCTAGACCCAAACCCACTCCGCTAGGCCCAAACCCACTCCGCTAGACCCAAACCCACTCCGCGAGACCCAAACCCACTCCGCTAGACCATACCCACTCCGCTGGACCCAAACCCACTCCGCTAGAGCCAAACCCACTCCGCTAGTCCCAAACCCACTCCGCTAGACCCAAACCCACTCCGATAGACCAAAACCCACTCCGCTAGACCCAAGCCCACTCCGCTCGACCCACACTCACTCCGCTAGACCCAAACCCACTCCGCTAGACCCAAACCCACTCCGCTAGACACAAACCAACTCCGCTAGACCCACATTCACTCCGCTAGACCCACACCCCCACTCCACTAGACCCAAACCCACTCCGCTACACCCAAACCCACTCCGCTAGACCAAACCCACTCCGCTGGACAAACACTCCCACTCCGCTAGACCCAAACCCACTCCGCTAGACCCAAACCCACTCCGCTAGACCCAAACCCACTCCGCTAGACCCAAACCCACACCACTGGACCCAAACCCACTCCGCTAGACCCAAACCCACTCCGCTAGACCCAAACCCACTCCGCTAGACCCAGACCCACTCCGATAGACCCAAACCCACTCCGCTAGACCCAAACCCACTCCGCTAGACCCAAACCCACTCCGCTAGACCCAAACCCACTCCGCTAGACCCAAACCCACTCCGCTAGACCCAAACCCAGTCCGCTAGACCCAAACTCCCACTCCGCTATACCCAAAGCCACTCCGCTGGACCCAAACCCACTCCGCTAGACCCAAACCCACTCCGCTAGACCCAAACCCACTCCGCTAGACCCAAACCCACTCCGCTAGACCCAAACCCACCCTACTAGACCCGAACCCACTCCGCTAGACCCAAACCCACTCCGCTAGGCCCAAACCCACTCCGCTAGACCCAAACCCACTCCGCGAGACCCAAACCCACTCCGCTAGACCATACCCACTCCGCTGGACCCAAACCCACTCCGCTAGAGCCAAACCCACTCCGCTAGTCCCAAACCCACTCCGCTAGACCCAAACCCACTCCGATAGACCAAAACCCACTCCGCTAGACCCAAGCCCACTCCGCTCGACCCACACTCACTCCGCTAGACCCAAACCCACTCCGCTAGACCCAAACCCACTCCGCTAGACACAAACCAACTCCGCTAGACCCACATTCACTCCGCTAGACCCACACCCCCACTCCACTAGACCCAAACCCACTCCGCTACACCCAAACCCACTCCGCTAGACCAAACCCACTCCGCTGGACAAACACTCCCACTCCGCTAGACCCAAACCCACTCCGCTAGACCCAAACCCACTCCGCTAGACCCAAACCCACTCCGCTAGACCCAAACCCACACCACTGGACCCAAACCCACTCCGCTAGACCCAAACCCACTCCGCTAGACCCAAACCCACTCCGCTAGACCCAGACCCACTCCGATAGACCCAAACCCACTCCGCTAGACCCAAACCCACTCCGCTAGACCCAAACCCACTCCGCTAGACCCAAACCCACTCCGCTAGACCCAAACCCACTCCGCTAGACCCAAACCCACTCCGCTAGACCCAAACCCAGTCCGCTAGACCCAAACTCCCACTCCGCTATACCCAAAGCCACTCCGCTGGACCCAAACCCACTCCGCTAGACCCAAACCCACTCCGCTAGACCCAAACCCACTCCGCTAGACCCAAACCCACTCCGCTAGACCCAAACCCACTCCCTAGACCCAAACCCACTCCGCTAGACCCAAACCCACTCCGCAAGACCCAAACCCACTCCTCTGGACCCACACTCACTCCGCTAGACCAACAATCCCACTCCGCTAGACCCAAGCCCACTCCGCAAGACCCAAACCCACTCCGCTAGACCCAAACCCACTCCGCGAGACCCAAACCCAATCCGCTAGACCATACCCACTCCGCTGGACCCAAACCCACTCCGCTAGAGCCAAACCCACTCCGCTAGTCCCAAACCCACTCCGCTAGACAAACCAACACCGCTAGACCCACATTCACTCCGCTAGACCCACACTCCCACTCCACTAGACCCAAACCCACTCCGCTGCACCCAAACCCACTCCGCTAGACCAAACCCACTCCGCTAGACAAACACTCCCACTCCGCTAGACCCAAACCCACTCCGCTAGACCCAAACCCACTCCGCTAGACCCAAACCCACACCACTGGACCCAAACCCACTCCGCTAGACCCAAACCCACTCCGCTAGACCCAAACCCACTCCGCTAGACCCAGACCCACTCCACAAGACCCAAACCCACTCCGCTAGACCCAAACCCACTCCGCTAGACCGAAACCCACTCCGCTAGACACAAACCCACTGCGTTAGACCCAAACCCACTCCACTAGACACAAACCCACTCCGCTGGACCCAAATCCACTCCGATAGACCCACACTCCCACTCCGCTAGACACAAACCCACTCCGCTAGACCCACACTCCCACTCCGCTAGACCCAGACTCCCCCTCCGCTAGACCCAAACCCACTCCGCTAGACCCAAACCCACTGCGCTAGACCCAAACCCACCCTACTAGACCCGAACCCACTCCGCTAGACCCAAACCCACTCCGCTAGACCCAAACCCACTCCGCTAGACCCAAACCCACTCCGCGAGACCCAAACCCACTCCGCTAGACCATACCCACTCCGCTGGACACAAACCCACTCCGCTAGAGCCAAACCCACTCCGCTAGTCCCAAACCCACTCCGCTAGACCCAAACCCACTCCGATAGACCAAAACCCACTCCGCTAGACCCAAGCCCACTCCGCTAGACCCAAACTCACTCCGCTAGACCCAAACCCACTCCGCTAGACCCAAACCCACTCCGCTAGACACAAACCAACTCCGCTAGACCCACATTCACTCCGCTAGACCCACACCCCCACTCCACTAGACCCAAACCCACTCCGCTACACCCAAACCCACTCCGCTAGACCAAACCCACTCCGCTAGACAAACACTCCCACTCCGCTAGACCCAAACCCACTCCGCTAGACCCAAACCCACTCCGCTAGACCCAAACCCACTCCGCTAGACCCAAACCCACACCACTGGACCCAAACCCACTCCGCTAGACCCAAACCCACTCCGCTAGACCCAAACCCACTCCGCTAGACCCAGACCCACTCCGATAGACCCAAACCCACTCCGCTAGACCCAAACCCACTCCGCTAGACCCAAACCCACTCCGCTAGACCCAAACCCACTCCGCTAGACCCAAACCCACTCCGCTAGACCCAAACCCACTCCGCTAGACACAAACCCACTCCGCTAGACCCAAACCCACTTCGCTAGACGCAAACCCACACCACTGGACCCAAACCCACTCCGCTAGACCCAAACCCACTCCGCTACACCCAAACCCACTCCGCTAGACCCAGACCCACTCCGATAGACCCAGACCCACTCCGCTAGACCCAAACCCACTCCGCTTGACCCAAACCCACTCCGCTAGACCCAAACCCACTCCGCTAGACCCAAACCCACTCCGCTAGACCCAAACCCACTCCGCTAGACCCAAACCTACTCCGCTAGACCCAAACCCACTCCGATAGACCCAAACCCACTCCGCTAGACCTAAAACCCACTCCGCTAGACCCAAACCCACTCCGCTAGACCCAAACCCACTCCGCTAGACCCACACTCACACTCCGCTAGATCCAAACCCAACCCGCTAGACCCAAGCCCACTCCGCTAGACCCAAACCCACTCCGCTAGACACAAACCCACTCCGCTAGACCCAAACCCACTCCGCTAGACCCAAACCCACTCCGCTAGACGCAAACCCACTCCGCTAGACCCAAACCCACTCCGCTAGACCCAAATCTACTCCGCTAGACCCAAACCCACTCCGCTAGACCCAAACCCACTCCGCAAGACCCAAACCCACTCCGCTAGACCCAAACCCACTCCGCTAGACACAAACCCACGCCGCTAGACCCAAACCCACTCCGTTAGACCCAAACTCCCACTCCGCTAGACCCAAACCAACTCCGCTAGACCCAAACCCACTCCGCTAGACCCAAACCCACTCCGCTAGACCCACACTCCCACTCCGCTAGACACAAACCCACTCCGCTAGATCCAAACCCACTCCGCTAGACCCACACTCCCACTCCGCTAGACCCACACTCCCATTCCGCTAGACCCAAACCCACTCCGATAGACCCAAACCCTCTCCGCTAGACCCAACCCCACTCCGCTAGACCCAAACCCACTCCGCTAGACCCAAACCCACTCCACTAGACCCAAACCCACTCCGCTAGACGCAAACCCACTTCGCTAGACCCAAACTCCCATGCCGCTAGAACCAAACCCACTCCGCTAGACCCACCCTCCCACTCCGCTAGACCCAAACCCACTCCGCTAGACCCAAACCCACTTCGCTAGACCCAAACCCACTCCGCTAGACACACACTCCCACTCCGCTAGACCAACACTCCCACTCCGCTAGACCCAAACCAACTCCGCTAGTCCGAAACCCACTCCGCTAGACACAAACCCACTGCGTTAGACCCAAACCCACTCCACTAGACACAAACCCACTCCGCTGGACCCAAATCCACTCCGATAGACCCACACTCCCACTCCGCTAGACACAAACCCACTCCGCTAGACCCACACTCCCACTCCGCTAGACCCACACTCCCACTCCGCTAGACCCAAACCCACTCCGCTAGACCCAAACCCACTGCGCTAGACACAAACCCACCCTACTAGACCCGAACCCACTCCGCTAGACCCAAACCCACTCCGCTAGACCCAAACCCACTCCGCTAGACCCAAACCCACTCCGCTAGACCCAAACTCCCACTCCGCTATACCCAAAGCCACTCCGCTGTACCCAAACCCACTCCGCTAGACCCAAACCCACTCCGCTAGACCCAAACCCACTCCGCTAGACCCAAACCCACTCCGCTAGACCCAAACCCACTCCGCTAGACCCAAACTCCCACTCCGCTATACCCAAAGCCACTCCGCTGTACCCAAACCCACTCCGCTAGACCCAAACCCACTCCGCTAGACCCAAACCCACTCCGCTAGACCCCAACCCACTCCCTAGACCCAAACCCACTCCGCTTGACCCACACTCACTCCGCTAGACCAACAATCCCACTCCGCTAGACCCAAGCCCACTCCGCTAGACCCAAACCCACTCCGCTAGACCCAAACCCACTCCGCGAGACCCAAACCCACTCCGCTAGACCATACCCACTCCGCTGGACACAAACCCACTCCGCTAGAGCCAAACCCACTCCGCTAGTCCCAAACCCACTCCGCTAGACAAATCCCACTCCGCTAGACCCAAACCCACTCCGCTAGACCCAAACCCACACCACTGGACCCAAACCCACTCCTCTAGACCCAAACCCAGTCTGCTAGACCCAAACCCACTCCGCTAGACCCAAACCCACTCCGCTAGACCCAAACCCACTCCGCTAGACCCCAACCCACTCCGGAAGACCCCAACCCACTCCGCTATGCCCCAACCCACTCCGCTAGACCCCAACCCACTCCGCTAGACCCCAACCCACTCCGCTAGACCCCAACCCACTCCGCTTGACCCAAACCCACTCCGCTAGACCCAAACCCACTCCGCTGGACCCAAACCCACTTCGCTAGACGCAAACCCACTCCAATAGACCCAAACCCACTCCGCTAGACCTAAAACCCACTCCGCTAGACCCAAACCCACTCCGCTAGACCCAAGCCCACTGCGCTAGACCCACACTCACACTCCGCTAGATCCAAACGCAACCCGCTAGACCCAAGCCCACTCTGCTAGACCCAAACCCACTCCGCTAGACACAAACCCACTCCGCTAGACCCAAACCCACTCCGCTAGACCCAAACCCACTCCGCTAGACCCAAACCCACTCCGCTAGACCCAAACCCACTCCGCTAGACCCAAACCTACTCCGCTAGACCCAAACCCACTCCGCTAGACCCAAACCCACTCCACAAGACCCAAACCCACTCCGCTAGACCCAAACCCACTCCGCTAGACACAAACCCACTCCGCTAGACCCAAACCCACTCCGTTAGACCCAAACTCCCACTCCGCTAGACCCAAACCATCTCCGCTAGACCCAAACCCACTCCGCTAGACCCAAACCCACTCCACTAGACCCACACTCCCACTCCGCTAGACACAAACCCACTCCGCTAGACCCAAACCCACTCCGCTAGACCCACACTCCCACTCCGCTAGACCCACACTCCCATTCCGCTAGACCCAAACCCACTCCGATAGACCCAAACCCTCTCCACTAGACCCAAACCCACTCCGCTAGACCCAAACCCTCTCCACTGGACCCACACTCCCAATCCGCTAGACCCAAACCCACTCCGCTAGACCCAAACCCACTCCGCTAGACCCACACTCCCACTCCGCTAGACCCACACTCCCATTCCGCTAGACCCAAACCCACCACTGATAGACCCAAACCCTCTCCGCTAGACCCAAACCCACTCCACTAGACCCCAACCCACTCCGCTAGACCCCAACCCACTCCGCTAGACCCCAACCCACTCCGCTAGACCCCAACCCACTCCGATAGACCCCAACCCACTCCGCTAGACCCCAACCCACTCCCCTAGACCCAAACCCACTCCGCTAGACCCAAACCCACTCCGCTAGACCCAAACCCACTCCGCTAGACGCAAACCCACTCCAATAGACCAAACCCACTCCGCTAGACCTAAAACCCACTCCGCTAGACCCAAACCCACTCCGCTAGACCCAAACCCACTCCGCTAGACCCACACTCACACTCCACTAGATTAAAACGCAACCCGCTAGACCCAAGCCCACTCCGCTAGACCCAAACCCACTCCGCTAGACACAAACCCACTCCGCTAGACCCAAAGCCACTCCGCTAGACCCAAACCCACTCCGCCAGACCCAAACCCACTCCGCTAGACCCAAACCCACTCCGCTAGACCCAAACCTACTCCGCTAGACCCAAACCCACTCCGCTAGACCCAAACCCACTCCGCAAGACCCAAACCCACTCTGCTAGACCCAAACCCACTCCGCTAGACACAAACCCACTCCGCTAGACCCAAACCCACTCCGTTAGACCCAAACTCCCACTCCGCTAGACCCAAACCAACTCCGCTAGACCCAAACCCACTCCGCTAGACCCAAACCCACTCCACTAGACCCACACTCCCACTCCGCTAGACCCAAACCCACTCCGCTAGACCCAAACCCACTCCGCTAGACCCACACTCCCACTCCGCTAGACCCACACTCCCATTCCGCTAGACCCAAACCCACTCCGATAGACCCAAACCCTCTCCGCTAGACCCAAACCCACTCCGCTAGACACAAACCCACTCCGCTAGACACAAACCCACTCCGCTAGACCCAAACCCACTCCGTTAGACCCAAACTCCCACTCCGCTAGACCCAAACCAACTCCGCTAGACCCAAACCCACTCCGCTAGACCCAAACCCACTCCACTAGACCCACACTCCCACTCTGTTAGACACAAACCCACTCCGCTAGACCCAAACCCACTCCGCTAGACCCACACTCCCACTCCGCTAGACCCACACTCCCATTCAGCTAGACCCAAACCCACTCCGATAGACCCAAACCCTCTCTGCTAGACCCAAACCCACTCCTTTAGACCCCAAACCACTCCGCTAGACCCAAACCCACTCCGCTAGACCCAAACCCACTCCGCTAGACGCAAACCCACTTCGCTGGACCCAAACTCCCATGCCGCTAGAACCAAACCCACTCCGCTAGACCCACACTCCCACTCCGCTAGACCCAAACCCACTCCGCAAGACCCAAACCCACTCCGCTAGACCCAAACCCACTCCCTAGACCCAAACCCACTCCGCAAGACCCAAACCCACACATCTGGACCCACACTCACTCCGCTAGACCAACAATCCCACTCCGCTAGACCCAAGCCCCCTCCGCTAGACCAAAACCCACTCCGCTAGACCCAAACCCACGCCGCTAGACCCAAACCCACTCCGCTAGACCATACCCACTCCGCCAGACCCAAACCCACTGCGCTAGAGCCAAACCCACTCCGCTAGTCCCAAACCCACTCCGCTAGACCCAAACCCACTCCGATAGACCCAAACCCACTCCGCTAGACCCAAACCCACTCCGCTCGACCCAAACTCACTCCGCTAGACCCAAACCCACTCCGCTAGACCCACACTCCCACTCCGCTAGACCCACACTCCCATTCCGCTAGACCCAAACCCACTCCGATAGATCCAAACCCCCTCCGCTAGACCCAAACCCACTCCGCTAGACCCAAACCCACTCCGCTAGACACAAACCCACTCCGCTAGACCCAAACCCACTCCGTTAGACCCAAACTCCCACTCCGCTAGACCCAAACCAACTCCGCTAGACTCAAACCCACTCCGCTAGACCCAAACCCACTCCACTAGACCCACACTCCCACTCCGCTAGACACAAACCCACTCCGCTAGACCCAAACCCACTCCGCTAGACCCATACTCCCACTCCGCTAGACCCACACTCCCATTCCGCTAGACCCAAACCCACTCCGATAGACCCAAACCCTCTCCGCTAGACCCAAACCCACTCTGCTAGACCCAAACCCACTCCACTAGACCCACACACCCACTCCGCTAGACAGAAACCCACTCCGCTAGACCCAAACCCACTCCGCTAGACCCACACTCCCACTCCGCTAAACCCACACTCCCATTCCGCTAGACCCAAACCGACTCCGATAGACCCAAACCCTCTCCGCTAGACCCAAACCCACTCCACTAGACCCAAACCCACTCCACTAGACCCACACTCCCACTCCGCTAGACAGAAACCCACTCCGCTAGACCCAAACCCACTCCGCTAGACCCACACTCCCACTCCGCTAAACCCACACTCCCATTCCGCTAGACCCAAACCGACTCCGATAGACCCAAACCCTCTCTGCTAGACCCAAACCCACTCCGCTAGACCCCAAACCACTCCGCTAGACCCAAACCCACTCCGCTAGACCCAAACCCACTCCGCTAGACGCAAACCCACTTCGCTAGACCCAAACTCCCATGCCGCTAGAACCAAACCCACTCCGCTAGACCCACCCTCCCACTCCGCTAGACCCAAACCCACTTCGCTAGACCCAAACCCACTCCGCTAGACACACACTCCCACTCCGCTAGACCCACACTCCCACTCCGCTAGACCCAAACCCACTCCGCTAGACCCAAACCCACTCCGCTAGACCCAAACCCACTTCGCTAGACCCAAACCCACTCCGCTAGACACACACTCCCACTCCGCTAGACCCACACTCCCACTCCACTAGACCCAAACCCACTCCGCTAGACCCAAACCCACTCCGCTAGACCCAAACCCACTCCCTAGACCCAAACCCACTCCGCAAGACCCAAACCCACTCCTCTGGACCCACACTCACTCCGCTAGACCAACAATCCCACTCCGCTAGACCCAAGCCCACTCCGCTAGACCCAAACCCACTCCGCTAGACCCAAACCCACTCCGCCAGACCCAAACCCACTCCGCTAGACCATACCCACTCCGCTAGACCCAAACCCACTCCGCTAGAGCCAAACCCACTCCGCTAGTCCCAAACCCACGCCGCTAGACCCAAACCCACTCCGCTAGACCATACCCACTCCGCGAGACCCAAACCCACTCCGCTAGAGCCAAACCCACTCCGCTAGTCCCAAACCCACTCCGCTAGACCCAAACCCACTCCGATAGACCCAAACCCCCTCCGCTAGACCCAAACCCACTCCGCTCGACCCAAACTCACTCCGCTAGACCCAAACCCACTCCGCAAGACCCACACTCCCACTCCGCTAGACCCACACTCCCATTCCGCTAGACCCAAACCCACTCCGATAGACCCAAACCCCCTCCGCTAGACCCAAACCCACTCCGCTAGACCCAAACCCACTCCGCTAGACACAAACCCACTCCGCTAGACCCAAACCCACTCCGTTAGACCCAAACTCCCACTCCGCTAGACCGAAACCAACTCCGCTAGACCCAAACCCACTCCGCTAGACCCAAACCCACTCCACTAGACCCACACTCCCACTCCGCTAGACACAAACCCACTCCGCTAGACCCAAACCCACTCCGCTAGACCCATACTCCCACTCCGCTAGACCCACACTCCCATTCCGCTAGACCCAAACACACTCCGATAGACCCAAACCCTCTCCGCTAGACCCAAACCTACTCCGCTAGACCCAAACCCACTCCACTAGACCCAGACTCCCACTCCGCTCGACACAAACCCACTCCGCTAGACCCAAACCCACTCCGCTAGACCCACACTCCCACTCCGCTAGACCCACACTCCCATTCCGCTAGACCCAAACCCACTCCGATAGACCCAAACCCTCTCTGCTAGACCCAAACCCACTCCGCTAGACCCCAAACCACTCCGCTAGACCCAAACCCACTCCGCTAGACACACACTCCCACTCCGCTAGACCCACACTCCCACTCCGCTAGACCCAAACCCACTCCGCTAGACCCAAACCCACTCCGCTAGACCCAAACCCACTTCGCTAGACCCAAACCCACTCCGCTAGACACACACTCCCACTCCGCTAGACCCACACTCCCACTCCGCTAGACCCAAACCCACTCCGCTAGACCCAAACCCACTCCGCTAGACCCAAACCCACTCCCTAGACCCAAACCCACTCCGCAAGACCCAAACCCACTCCTCTGGACTCACACTCACTCCGCTAGACCAACAATCCCACTCCGCTAGACCCAAGCCCACTCCGCTAGACCCAAACCCACTCCGCTAGACCCGAACCCACTCCGCCAGACCCAAACCCACTCCGCTAGACCATACCCACTCCGCTAGACCCAAACCCACTCCGCTAGAGCCAAACCCACTCCGCTAGTCCCAAACCCACTCCGCTAGACCCAAAGCCACTCCGATAGACCCAAACCCACTCCGCTAGACCCAAACTCACTCCGCTCGACCCAAACTCACTCCGCTAGACCCAAACCCACTCCGCTAGACCGAAACCCACTCCGCTAGACCAAACCCACTCCGCTAGACCCAAACTCACTCCGCTAGACCCAAACCCACTCCGCTAGACCCAAACTCACTCCGCTAGGCCCAAACCCACTCCGCTAGACCCAAACCCACTCCGCTAGACCCAAACCCACTCCACTAGACCCACACTCCCACTCCGCTAGACCCAAACCCACTCCGCTAGACTAAAACCCACTCCGCTATACCCACACTCCCACTCCGCTAGACCCACACTCCCACTCCGCTAGACCCACACTCCCACTCCGCTAGACCCACACTCCCACTCCGCTAGACCCAAACCCACTCAGCTAGACCCAAACCCACTCCGCTAGACCCAAACCCACTCCGCTAGACCCAAACCCACTGCGCTAGACCCAAACTCCCACTCCGCTAGACCCAAACCAACTCCACTAGACCCAAACCCACTACGCTAGACCCACACGCCCACTCCGCTAGACCCACACTCCCACTCCGCTGGACCCAAGCCCACTCCGCTAGACCCAAACCCACGCAGCTAGACCCAAACGCACTCCGTTAGACCCAAACCCACTCCACTAGACACAAACCCACTCCGCTGGACCCAAACCCACTCCGCAAGACCCACACTCCCACTCCGCTAGACCCAAACCCACTCCGCTAGACACAAACCCACTCCGCTAGACCCACACTCCCACTGCTAGACCCTCACTCCCACTCCGCCAGACCCAAACCCACTCCGATAGACACAAACCCTCTCCGCTAGACCCAAACCCACTCCGCCAGACCCAAACCCACTCCACTAGACCGAAACCCACTCCGCTTGAACCAAACCCACTCCGCTAGACCCAAACCCACTCCGCTAGAGCCAAACTCCCACGCCGCTAGAACCAAACCCACACCGCTAGACCCACACTCCCACTCCGCTAGACCCAAACCCACTCCGCTAGACCCAAACCCACTCCGCTAGACCCAAACCCACTCCGCTAGACCCAAACCCACTCCGCTAGACCCAAACTCCCACGCCGCTAGAACCAAACCCACTCCGCTAGACCCACACTCCCACTCCGTTAGACCCCAACCCACTCCGCTAGACCCAAACCCACTCCGCTAGACCCAAACCCACTCCGCTAGACCCACACACCCACTCCGCTAGACCCACACTCCCACTCCGCTAGACCCAAACCCACTCCGCTAGACCCAAACCCACTCCGCTAGACACAAACCCACTCCGTTAGACCCAAACCCACTCCGCTAGACCCTAACCCACTCCGCTAGACCCAAACCCACTCCGCTAGACCCACACTCCCACTCCGCTAGACCCACACTCCCACTCCGCTAGACCAACACTCCCACTCCGCTACACTCAAACCCACTCCGCTAGACCCTAACCCACTCCACTAGACCCAAACCCACTCCGCTAGACCCAAACCCACTCCGCTGGACCCAAACCCACTACGCTAGACCCACACTCCCACTCCGCTAGACCCAAATCCACTCCGCTAGACCCAAACCCACTCCGCTAGAACCAAACCCACTCCGCTAGACCCAAACCCACCCCGCTAGACCCAAGCCCACTCCGCTAGACCCAAACCCACTCCGCTAGACACACTCCCACTCCGCTAGACACAAACCCACTCCGCTAGACCCAAACCCACTGCGCTAGACCCAAACCCACTCCGCTAGACCCAAACCCACTCCGCTAGACCCAAACCCACTCCGCTAGACCCAAACCCACTCCGCTAGACCCAAACCCACTCCGCAAGACCCAAACCCACTCCGCTAGATCCAAACCCACTCTGCCAGACACAAACCCACTCCGCTAGACCCAAACCCACTCCGTTAGACACAAACTCCCATCTGCTAGACACAAACCAACTCCGCTAGACCCAAACCCACTCCGCTAGACCCAAACCCACTCCACTAGACCCACACTCCCACTCCGCTAGACCCAAACCCACTCCGCTAGACTAAAACCCACTCCGCTAGACCCACACTCCCACTCCGCTAGACCCACACTCCCATTCCGCTAGACCCAAACCCACTCCGATAGACCCAAACCCTCTCCGCTAGACCCAAACCCACTCCGCTAGACCCAAACCCACTCCGCTAGGCCCAAACCCACTCCGCTAGACCCAAACCCACTCCGCTAGACGCAAACCCACTCCGCTAGACCCAAACCCACTCCGCTAGACCCAAACCCACTCTACTAGACCCGAACCCACTCCGCTAGACCCAAACCCACTCCGCTAGACCCAAACTCACTCCGCTAGACCCAAACCCACTCCGCTAGACCCAAACGCACTCCGCTAGACCCAAACCCACTCCGCTAGACCCAAACCCACTCCGCGAGACACAAACCAACTCCGCTAGACCCACATTCACTCCGCTAGACCCACACTCCCACTCCACTAGACCCAAAACCACTCCGCTACACCCAAGCCCACTCCGCTAGACCAAACCCACTCCGCGAGACAAACACTCCCACTCCGCTAGACCCAAACCCACTCCGCTAGACCCAAACCCACTCCGCTAGACCCAAACCCACACCACTGGACCCAAACCCACTCCGCTAGACCCAAACCCACTCCGCCAGACCCAAACCCACTCCGCAAAACCCAAACCCACTCCGCTAGACCCAAACCCACTCCGCTAGACACAAACCCACTCCGCTAGACCCAAACCCACTCCGTTAGACCCAAACTCCCACTCCGCTAGACCCAAACCAACTCCGCTAGTCCCAAACCCACTCCGCTAGACCCAAACCCACTCTACTAGACCCACACTCCCACTCCGCTAGACACAACCCCACTCTGCTAGACCCAAACCCACTCCGCTCGACCCACACTCCCACTCCGCTAGACCCACACTCCCAATCCGCTAGACCCAAACCCACTCCGATAGACCCAAACCCTCTCCGCTAGACCCAAACCCACTCCGCTAGACCCAAACCCACTCCACTAGACCCACACTCCCACTCCGCTAGACCCACACACCCATTCCGCTAGACCCAAACCCTCTCCGCTAGACCCAAACCCACTCCGCTAGGCCCAAACCCACTCCGCTAGACCCAAACCCACTCCGCTAGACGCAAACCCACTCCGCTAGACCCAAACCCACTCCGCTAGACCCAAACCCACTCTACTAGACCCGAACCCACTCCGCTAGACCCAAACCCACTCCGCTAGACCCAAACTCACTCCGCTAGACCCAAACCCACTCCGCTAGACCCAAACTCACTCCGCTAGACCCAAACCCACTCCGCTAGACCCAAACCCACTCCGCGAGACACAAACCAACTCCGCTAGACCCACATTCACTCCGCTAGACCCACACTCCCACTCCACTAGACCCAAAACCACTCCGCTACACCCAAGCCCACTCCGCTAGACCAAACCCACTCCGCGAGACAAACACTCCCACTCCGCTAGACCCAAACCCACTCCGCTAGACCCAAACCCACTCCGCTAGACCCAAACCCACACCACTGGACCCAAACCCACTCCGCTAGACCCAAACCCACTCCGCCAGACCCAAACCCACTCCGCAAAACCCAAACCCACTCCGCTAGACCCAAACCCACTCCGCTAGACACAAACCCACTCCGCTAGACCCAAACCCACTCCGTTAGACCCAAACTCCCACTCCGCTAGACCCAAACCAACTCCGCTAGTCCCAAACCCACTCCGCTAGACCCAAACCCACTCTACTAGACCCACACTCCCACTCCGCTAGACACAACCCCACTCTGCTAGACCCAAACCCACTCCGCTCGACCCACACTCCCACTCCGCTAGACCCACACTCCCAATCCGCTAGACCCAAACCCACTCCGATAGACCCAAACCCTCTCCGCTAGACCCAAACCCACTCCGCTAGACCCAAACCCACTCCACTAGACCCACACTCCCACTCCGCTAGACCCACACACCCATTCCGCTAGACCCAAACCCACTCCGATAGACCCAAACCCTCTCCGCTAGACCCAAACCCACTCCGCTAGACCCAAACCCACTCCACTAGACCCACACTCCCACTCCGCTAGACCCATACCCACTCCGCTAGACCCAAACCCACTCCGCTAGACCCACACTCCCAATCCGCTAGACCCACACTCCCATTCCGCTAGAGCCAAACCCACTCCGATAGACCCAAACCCGCTCCGCTAGACCCAAACCCACTCCACTAGACCCATGCCCACTCCGCTAGACCCAAACCCACTCCGCTAGACCCAAACTCACTCCGCTAGATGCAAACCCACTTCGCTAGACGCAAACTCCCATGCCGCTAGAACCAAACCCACTCCGCTAGACCCACCCTCCCACTCCGCTAGACCCAAACCCACTCCGCTAGACCCAAACCCACTCCACTAGACCCACACTCCCACTCCGCTAGACCCAAACCCACTCCGCTAGACTAAAACCCACTCCGCTAGACCCACACTCCCACTCCGCTAGACCCACACTCCCATTCCGCTAGACCCAAACCCACTCCGATAGACCCAAACCCTCTCCGCTAGACCCAAACCCACTCCGCTAGACCCAAACCCACTCCGCTAGGCCCAAACCCACTCCGCTAGACCCAAACCCACTCCGCTAGACGCAAACCCACTCCGCTAGACCCAAACCCACTCCGCTAGACCCAAACCCACTCTACTAGACCCGAACCCACTCCGTTAGACCCAAACCCACTCCGCTAGACCCAAACTCACTCCGCTAGACCCAAACCCACTCCGCTAGACCCAAACTCACTCCGCTAGACCCAAACCCACTCCGCTAGACCCAAACCCACTCCGCGAGACACAAACCAACTCCGCTAGACCCACATTCACTCCGCTAGACCAACACTCCCACTCCACTAGACCCAAACCCACTCCGCTACACACAAACCCACTCCGCTAGACCAAACCCACTCCGCGAGACAAACACTCCCACTCCGCTAGACCCAAACCCACTCCGCTAGACCCAAACCCACTCCGCTAGACCCAAACCCACACCACTGGACCCAAACCCACTCCGCTAGACCCAAACCCACTCCGCTAGACCCAAACCCACTCCGCAAGACCCGAACCCATTCCGCTAGACCCAAACCCACTCCGCTAGACACAAACCCACTCCGCTAGACCCAAACCCACTCCGTTAGACCCAAACTCCCACTCCGCTAGACACAATCCCACTCCGTTAGACCCAAACCCTCTCCGCTAGACCCAAACCCACTCCGCTAGACCCAAACCCACTCCACTAGACCCACACTCCCACTCCGCTAGACCCAAACCCACTCCACTAGACCCACACTCCCACTCCGCTAGACCCAAACCCACTCCGCTAGACTAAAACCCACTCCGCTATACCCACACTCCCACTCCGCTAGACCCACACTCCCACTCCGCTAGACCCACACTCCCACTCCGCTAGACCCACACTCCCACTCCGCTAGACCCAAACCCACTCAGCTAGACCCAAACCCACTCCGCTAGACCCAAACCCACTCCGCTAGACCCAAACCCACTGCGCTAGACCCAAACTCCCACTCCGCTGGACCCAAACCAACTCCACTAGACCCAAACCCACTACGCTAGACCCACACGCCCACTCCGCTAGACCCACACTCCCACTCCGCTGGACCCAAGCCCACTCCGCTAGACCCAAACCCACGCAGCTAGACCCAAACGCACTCCGTTAGACCCAAACCCACTCCACTAGACACAAACCCACTCCGCTGGACCCAAACCCACTCCGCAAGACCCACACTCCCACTCCGCTAGACCCAAACCCACTCCGCTAGACACAAACCCACTCCGCTAGACCCACACTCCCACTGCTAGACCCTCACTCCCACTCCGCCAGACCCAAACCCACTCCGATAGACACAAACCCTCTCCGCTAGACCCAAACCCACTCCGCCAGACCCAAACCCACTCCACTAGACCGAAACCCACTCCGCTTGACCCAAACCCACTCCGCAAAACCCAAACCCACTCCGCTAGACCCAAACCCACTCCGCTAGACACAAACCCACTCCGCTAGACCCAAACCCACTCCGTTAGACCCAAACTCCCACTCCGCTAGACCCAAACCAACTCCGCTAGTCCCAAACCCACTCCGCTAGACCCAAACCCACTCTACTAGACCCACACTCCCACTCCGCTAGACACAACCCCACTCTGCTAGACCCAAACCCACTCCGCTCGACCCACACTCCCACTCCGCTAGACCCACACTCCCAATCCGCTAGACCCAAACCCACTCCGATAGACCCAAACCCTCTCCGCTAGACCCAAACCCACTCCGCTAGACCCAAACCCACTCCACTAGACCCACACTCCCACTCCGCTAGACCCACACACCCATTCCGCTAGACCCAAACCCACTCCGATAGACCCAAACCCTCTCCGCTAGACCCAAACCCACTCCGCTAGACCCAAACCCACTCCGCTAGGCCCAAACCCACTCCGCTAGACCCAAACCCACTCCGCTAGACGCAAACCCACTCCGCTAGACCCAAACCCACTCCGCTAGACCCAAACCCACTCTACTAGACCCGAACCCACTCCGCTAGACCCAAACCCACTCCGCTAGACCCAAACTCACTCCGCTAGACCCAAACCCACTCCGCTAGACCCAAACTCACTCCGCTAGACCCAAACCCACTCCGCTAGACCCAAACCCACTCCGCGAGACACAAACCAACTCCGCTAGACCCACATTCACTCCGCTAGACCCACACTCCCACTCCACTAGACCCAAAACCACTCCGCTACACCCAAGCCCACTCCGCTAGACCAAACCCACTCCGCGAGACAAACACTCCCACTCCGCTAGACCCAAACCCACTCCGCTAGACCCAAACCCACTCCGCTAGACCCAAACCCACACCACTGGACCCAAACCCACTCCGCTAGACCCAAACCCACTCCGCCAGACCCAAACCCACTCCGCAAAACCCAAACCCACTCCGCTAGACCCAAACCCACTCCGCTAGACACAAACCCACTCCGCTAGACCCAAACCCACTCCGTTAGACCCAAACTCCCACTCCGCTAGACCCAAACCAACTCCGCTAGTCCCAAACCCACTCCGCTAGACCCAAACCCACTCTACTAGACCCACACTCCCACTCCGCTAGACACAACCCCACTCTGCTAGACCCAAACCCACTCCGCTCGACCCACACTCCCACTCCGCTAGACCCACACTCCCAATCCGCTAGACCCAAACCCACTCCGATAGACCCAAACCCTCTCCGCTAGACCCAAACCCACTCCGCTAGACCCAAACCCACTCCACTAGACCCACACTCCCACTCCGCTAGACCCACACACCCATTCCGCTAGACCCAAACCCACTCCGATAGACCCAAACCCTCTCCGCTAGACCCAAACCCACTCCGCTAGACCCAAACCCACTCCACTAGACCCACACTCCCACTCCGCTAGACCCATACCCACTCCGCTAGACCCAAACCCACTCCGCTAGACCCACACTCCCAATCCGCTAGACCCACACTCCCATTCCGCTAGAGCCAAACCCACTCCGATAGACCCAAACCCGCTCCGCTAGACCCAAACCCACTCCACTAGACCCATACCCACTCCGCTAGACCCAAACCCACTCCGCTAGACCCAAACTCACTCCGCTAGATGCAAACCCACTTCGCTAGACGCAAACTCCCATGCCGCTAGAACCAAACCCACTCCGCTAGACCCACCCTCCCACTCCGCTAGACCCAAACCCACTCCGCTAGACCCAAACCCACTCCACTAGACCCACACTCCCACTCCGCTAGACCCAAACCCACTCCGCTAGACTAAAACCCACTCCGCTAGACCCACACTCCCACTCCGCTAGACCCACACTCCCATTCCGCTAGACCCAAACCCACTCCGATAGACCCAAACCCTCTCCGCTAGACCCAAACCCACTCCGCTAGACCCAAACCCACTCCGCTAGGCCCAAACCCACTCCGCTAGACCCAAACCCACTCCGCTAGACGCAAACCCACTCCGCTAGACCCAAACCCACTCCGCTAGACCCAAACCCACTCTACTAGACCCGAACCCACTCCGTTAGACCCAAACCCACTCCGCTAGACCCAAACTCACTCCGCTAGACCCAAACCCACTCCGCTAGACCCAAACTCACTCCGCTAGACCCAAACCCACTCCGCTAGACCCAAACCCACTCCGCGAGACACAAACCAACTCCGCTAGACCCACATTCACTCCGCTAGACCAACACTCCCACTCCACTAGACCCAAACCCACTCCGCTACACACAAACCCACTCCGCTAGACCAAACCCACTCCGCGAGACAAACACTCCCACTCCGCTAGACCCAAACCCACTCCGCTAGACCCAAACCCACTCCGCTAGACCCAAACCCACACCACTGGACCCAAACCCACTCCGCTAGACCCAAACCCACTCCGCTAGACCCAAACCCACTCCGCAAGACCCGAACCCATTCCGCTAGACCCAAACCCACTCCGCTAGACACAAACCCACTCCGCTAGACCCAAACCCACTCCGTTAGACCCAAACTCCCACTCCGCTAGACACAATCCCACTCCGTTAGACCCAAACCCTCTCCGCTAGACGCAAACCCACTCCGCTAGACCCAAACCCACTCCACTAGACCCACACTCCCACTCCGCTAGACCCAAACCCACTCCACTAGACCCACACTCCCACTCCGCTAGACCCAAACCCACTCCGCTAGACTAAAACCCACTCCGCTATACCCACACTCCCACTCCGCTAGACCCACACTCCCACTCCGCTAGACCCACACTCCCACTCCGCTAGACCCACACTCCCACTCCGCTAGACCCAAACCCACTCAGCTAGACCCAAACCCACTCCGCTAGACCCAAACCCACTCCGCTAGACCCAAACCCACTGCGCTAGACCCAAACTCCCACTCCGCTGGACCCAAACCAACTCCACTAGACCCAAACCCACTACGCTAGACCCACACGCCCACTCCGCTAGACCCACACTCCCACTCCGCTGGACCCAAGCCCACTCCGCTAGACCCAAACCCACGCAGCTAGACCCAAACGCACTCCGTTAGACCCAAACCCACTCCACTAGACACAAACCCACTCCGCTGGACCCAAACCCACTCCGCAAGACCCACACTCCCACTCCGCTAGACCCAAACCCACTCCGCTAGACACAAACCCACTCCGCTAGACCCACACTCCCACTGCTAGACCCTCACTCCCACTCCGCCAGACCCAAACCCACTCCGATAGACACAAACCCTCTCCGCTAGACCCAAACCCACTCCGCCAGACCCAAACCCACTCCACTAGACCGAAACCCACTCCGCTTGACCCAAACCCACTCCGCAAAACCCAAACCCACTCCGCTAGACCCAAACCCACTCCGCTAGACACAAACCCACTCCGCTAGACCCAAACCCACTCCGTTAGACCCAAACTCCCACTCCGCTAGACCCAAACCAACTCCGCTAGTCCCAAACCCACTCCGCTAGACCCAAACCCACTCTACTAGACCCACACTCCCACTCCGCTAGACACAACCCCACTCTGCTAGACCCAAACCCACTCCGCTCGACCCACACTCCCACTCCGCTAGACCCACACTCCCAATCCGCTAGACCCAAACCCACTCCGATAGACCCAAACCCTCTCCGCTAGACCCAAACCCACTCCGCTAGACCCAAACCCACTCCACTAGACCCACACTCCCACTCCGCTAGACCCACACACCCATTCCGCTAGACCCAAACCCACTCCGATAGACCCAAACCCTCTCCGCTAGACCCAAACCCACTCCGCTAGACCCAAACCCACTCCACTAGACCCACACTCCCACTCCGCTAGACCCATACCCACTCCGCTAGACCCAAACCCACTCCGCTAGACCCACACTCCCAATCCGCTAGACCCACACTCCCATTCCGCTAGAGCCAAACCCACTCCGATAGACCCAAACCCGCTCCGCTAGACCCAAACCCACTCCACTAGACCCATACCCACTCCGCTAGACCCAAACCCACTCCGCTAGACCCAAACTCACTCCGCTAGATGCAAACCCACTTCGCTAGACGCAAGCTCCCATGCCGCTAGAACCAAACCCACTCCGCTAGACCCACCCTCCCACTCCGCTAGACCCAAACCCACTCCGCTAGACCCAAACCCACTCCACTAGACCCACACTCCCACTCCGCTAGACCCAAACCCACTCCGCTAGACTAAAACCCACTCCGCTAGACCCACACTCCCACTCCGCTAGACCCACACTCCCATTCCGCTAGACCCAAACCCACTCCGATAGACCCAAACCCTCTCCGCTAGACCCAAACCCACTCCGCTAGACCCAAACCCACTCCGCTAGGCCCAAACCCACTCCGCTAGACCCAAACCCACTCCGCTAGACGCAAACCCACTCCGCTAGACCCAAACCCACTCCGCTAGACCCAAACCCACTCTACTAGACCCGAACCCACTCCGTTAGACCCAAACCCACTCCGCTAGACCCAAACTCACTCCGCTAGACCCAAACCCACTCCGCTAGACCCAAACTCACTCCGCTAGACCCAAACCCACTCCGCTAGACCCAAACCCACTCCGCGAGACACAAACCAACTCCGCTAGACCCACATTCACTCCGCTAGACCAACACTCCCACTCCACTAGACCCAAACCCACTCCGCTACACACAAACCCACTCCGCTAGACCAAACCCACTCCGCGAGACAAACACTCCCACTCCGCTAGACCCAAACCCACTCCGCTAGACCCAAACCCACTCCGCTAGACCCAAACCCACACCACTGGACCCAAACCCACTCCGCTAGACCCAAACCCACTCCGCTAGACCCAAACCCACTCCGCAAGACCCGAACCCATTCCGCTAGACCCAAACCCACTCCGCTAGACACAAACCCACTCCGCTAGACCCAAACCCACTCCGTTAGACCCAAACTCCCACTCCGCTAGACACAATCCCACTCCGTTAGACCCAAACCCTCTCCGCTAGACCCAAACCCACTCCGCTAGACCCAAACCCACTCCACTAGACCCACACTCCCACTCCGCTAGACCCAAACCCACTCCACTAGACCCACACTCCCACTCCGCTAGACCCAAACCCACTCCGCTAGACTAAAACCCACTCCGCTATACCCACACTCCCACTCCGCTAGACCCACACTCCCACTCCGCTAGACCCACACTCCCACTCCGCTAGACCCACACTCCCACTCCGCTAGACCCAAACCCACTCAGCTAGACCCAAACCCACTCCGCTAGACCCAAACCCACTCCGCTAGACCCAAACCCACTGCGCTAGACCCAAACTCCCACTCCGCTGGACCCAAACCAACTCCACTAGACCCAAACCCACTACGCTAGACCCACACGCCCACTCCGCTAGACCCACACTCCCACTCCGCTGGACCCAAGCCCACTCCGCTAGACCCAAACCCACGCAGCTAGACCCAAACGCACTCCGTTAGACCCAAACCCACTCCACTAGACACAAACCCACTCCGCTGGACCCAAACCCACTCCGCAAGACCCACACTCCCACTCCGCTAGACCCAAACCCACTCCGCTAGACACAAACCCACTCCGCTAGACCCACACTCCCACTGCTAGACCCTCACTCCCACTCCGCCAGACCCAAACCCACTCCGATAGACACAAACCCTCTCCGCTAGACCCAAACCCACTCCGCCAGACCCAAACCCACTCCACTAGACCGAAACCCACTCCGCTTGACCCAAACCCACTCCGCTAGACCCAAACCCACTCCGCTAGAGCCAAACTCCCACGCCGCTAGAACCAAACCCACACCGCTAGACCCACACTCCCACTCCGCTAGACCCAAACCCACTCCGCTAGACCCAAACCCACTCCGCTAGACCCAAACCCACTCCGCTAGACCCAAACCCACTCCGCTAGACCCAAACTCCCACGCCGCTAGAACCAAACCCACTCCGCTAGACCCACACTCCCACTCCGCTAGACCCCAACCCACTCCGCTAGACCCAAACCCACTCCGCTAGACCCAAACCCACTCCGCTAGACCCACACACCCACTCCGCTAGACCCACACTCCCACTCCGCTAGACCCAAACCCACTCCGCTAGACCCAAACCCACTCCGCTAGACACAAACCCACTCCGTTAGACCCAAACCCACTCCGCTAGACCCTAACCCACTCCGCTAGACCCAAACCCACTCCGCTAGACCCACACTCCCACTCCGCTAGACCCACACTCCCACTCCGCTAGACCAACACTCCCACTCCGCTACACTCAAACCCACTCCGCTAGACCCTAACCCACTCCACTAGACCCAAACCCACTCCGCTAGACCCAAACCCACTCCGCTGGACCCAAACCCACTACGCTAGACCCACACTCCCACTCCGCTAGACCCAAATCCACTCCGCTAGACCCAAACCCACTCCGCTAGAACCAAACCCACTCCGCTAGACCCAAACCCACCCCGCTAGACCCAAGCCCACTCCGCTAGACCCAAACCCACTCCGCTAGACACAAACCCACTCCGCTAGACACAAACCCACTCCGCTAGACCCAAACCCACTGCGCTAGACCCAAACCCACTCCGCTAGACCCAAACCCACTCCGCTAGACCCAAACCCACTCCGCTAGACCCAAACCCACTCCGCTAGACCCAAACCCACTCCGCAAGACCCAAACCCACTCCGCTAGATCCAAACCCACTCTGCCAGACACAAACCCACTCCGCTAGACCCAAACCCACTCCGTTAGACACAAACTCCCACTCTGCTAGACCCAAACCAACTCCGCTAGACCCAAACCCACTCCGCTAGACCCAAACCCACTCCACTAGACCCACACTCCCACTCCGCTAGACCCAAACCCACTCCGCTAGACTAAAACCCACTCCGCTAGACCCACACTCCCACTCCGCTAGACCCACACTCCCATTCCGCTAGACCCAAACCCACTCCGATAGACCCAAACCCTCTCCGCTAGACCCAAACCCACTCCGCTAGACCCAAACCCACTCCGCTAGGCCCAAACCCACTCCGCTAGACCCAAACCCACTCCGCTAGACGCAAACCCACTCCGCTAGACCCAAACCCACTCCGCTAGACCCAAACCCACTCTACTAGACCCGAACCCACTCCGTTAGACCCAAACCCACTCCGCTAGACCCAAACTCACTCCGCTAGACCCAAACCCACTCCGCTAGACCCAAACTCACTCCGCTAGACCCAAACCCACTCCGCTAGACCCAAACCCACTCCGCGAGACACAAACCAACTCCGCTAGACCCACATTCACTCCGCTAGACCCACACTCCCACTCCACCAGACCCAAAACCACTCCGCTACACCCAAACCCACTCCACTAGACCAAACCCACTCCGCGAGACAAACACTCCCACTCCGCTAGACCCAAACCCACTCCGCTAGACCCAAACCCACTCCACTAGACCCAAACCCACACCACTGGACCCAAACCCACTCCGCTAGACCCAAACCCACTCCGCTAGACCCAAACCCACTCCGCAAGACCCAAACCCACTCCGCAAGACCCAAACCCACTCCGCTAGACACAAACCCACTCCGCTAGACCCAAACCCACTCCGTTAGACCCAAACTCCCACTCCGCTAGACCCAAACCAACTCCGCTAGACCCAAACCCACTCCGCTAGACCCAAACCCACTCTACTAGACCCACACTCCCACTCCGCTAGACACAACCCCACTCCGCTAGACCCAAACCCACTCCGGTAGACCCACACTCCCACTCCGCTAGACCCACACTCCCATTCCGCTAGACCCAAACCCACTCCGATAGACCCAAACCCTCTCCGCTAGACCCAAACCCACTCCGCTAGACCCAAACCCACTCCACTAGACCCACACTCCCACTCCGGTAGACCCAAACCCACTCTGCTAGACTAAAACCCACTCCGCTAGACCCACACTCCCACTCCGCTAGACCCACACTCCCACTCCGCTAGACCCACACTCCCACTCCGCTAGACCCAAACCCACTCAGCTAGACCCAAACCCACTCCGCTAGACCCAAACCCACTCCGCTAGACCCAAACCCACTGCGCTAGACCCAAACCCCCACTCCGCTAGACCCAAACCAACTCCACTAGACCCAAACCCACTCCGCTAGATCCACACGCCCACTCCGCTAGACCCACACTCCCACTCCGCTAGACCCAAACCCACTCCGCTAGACCCAAACCCACTCCGCAAGACCCAAACCCACTCCGCTAGATCCAAACCCACTCTGCCAGACACAAACCCACTCCGCTAGACCCAAACCCACTCCGTTAGACACAAACTCCCACTCTGCTAGACCCAAACCAACTCCGCTAGACCCAAACCCACTCCGCTAGACCCAAACCCACTCCACTAGACCCACACTCCCACTCCGCTAGACCCAAACCCACTCCGCTAGACTAAAACCCACTCCGCTAGACCCACACTCCCACTCCGCTAGACCCACACTCCCATTCCGCTAGACCCAAACCCACTCCGATAGACCCAAACCCTCTCCGCTAGACCCAAACCCACTCCGCTAGACCCAAACCCACTCCGCTAGGCCCAAACCCACTCCGCTAGACCCAAACCCACTCCGCTAGACGCAAACCCACTCCGCTAGACCCAAACCCACTCCGCTAGACCCAAACCCACTCTACTAGACCCGAACCCACTCCGTTAGACCCAAACCCACTCCGCTAGACCCAAACTCACTCCGCTAGACCCAAACCCACTCCGCTAGACCCAAACTCACTCCGCTAGACCCAAACCCACTCCGCTAGACCCAAACCCACTCCGCGAGACACAAACCAACTCCGCTAGACCCACATTCACTCCGCTAGACCCACACTCCCACTCCACTAGACCCAAAACCACTCCGCTACACCCAAACCCACTCCACTAGACCAAACCCACTCCGCGAGACAAACACTCCCACTCCGCTAGACCCAAACCCACTCCGCTAGACCCAAACCCACTCCACTAGACCCAAACCCACACCACTGGACCCAAACCCACTCCGCTAGACCCAAACCCACTCCGCTAGACCCAAACCCACTCCGCAAGACCCAAACCCACTCCGCAAGACCCAAACCCACTCCGCTAGACACAAACCCACTCCGCTAGACCCAAACCCACTCCGTTAGACCCAAACTCCCACTCCGCTAGACCCAAACCAACTCCGCTAGACCCAAACCCACTCCGCTAGACCCAAACCCACTCTACTAGACCCACACTCCCACTCCGCTAGACACAACCCCACTCCGCTAGACCCAAACCCACTCCGGTAGACCCACACTCCCACTCCGCTAGACCCACACTCCCATTCCGCTAGACCCAAACCCACTCCGATAGACCCAAACCCTCTCCGCTAGACCCAAACCCACTCCGCTAGACCCAAACCCACTCCACTAGACCCACACTCCCACTCCGGTAGACCCAAACCCACTCTGCTAGACTAAAACCCACTCCGCTAGACCCACACTCCCACTCCGCTAGACCCACACTCCCACTCCGCTAGACCCACACTCCCACTCCGCTAGACCCAAACCCACTCAGCTAGACCCAAACCCACTCCGCTAGACCCAAACCCACTCCGCTAGACCCAAACCCACTGCGCTAGACCCAAACCCCCACTCCGCTAGACCCAAACCAACTCCACTAGACCCAAACTCCCACTCTGCTAGACCCAAACCCACTCCGCCAGACCCAAACCCACTCCACTAGACCCAAACCCACTCCGCTTGACCCAAACCCACTCCGCTAGACCCAAACCCACTCCGCTAGAGCCAAACTCCCACGCCGCTAGAACCAAACCCACACCGCTAGACCCACACTCCCACTCCGCTAGACCCAAACCCACTCCGCTAGACACAAACCCACTCCGCTAGACCCAAACCCACTCCGTTAGACCCAAACTCCCACTCCGCTAGACCCAAACCAACTCCGCTAGACCCAAACCCACTCCGCTAGACCCAAACCCACTCTACTAGACCCACACTCCCACTCCGCTAGACACAACCCCACTCCGCTAGACCCAAACCCACTCCGGTAGACCCACACTCCCACTCCGCTAGACCCACACTCCCATTCCGCTAGACCCAAACCCACTCCGATAGACCCAAACCCTCTCCGCTAGACCCAAACCCACTCCGCTAGACCCAAACCCACTCCACTAGACCCACACTCCCACTCCGGTAGACCCAAACCCACTCTGCTAGACTAAAACCCACTCCGCTAGACCCACACTCCCACTCCGCCAGACCCACACTCCCACTCCGCTAGACCCACACTCCCACTCCGCTAGACCCAAACCCACTCAGCTAGACCCAAACCCACTCCGCTAGACCCAAACCCACTCCGCTAGACCCAAACCCACTGCGCTAGACCCAAACCCCCACTCCGCTAGACCCAAACCAACTCCACTAGACCCAAACCCACTCCGCTAGATCCACACGCCCACTCCGCTAGACCCACACTCCCACTCCGCTGGACCCAAGCCCACTCCGCTAGACCCAAACCCACTCAGCTAGACCCAAACGCACTCCGTTAGACCCAAACCCACTCCACTAGACACAAACCCACTCCGCTGGACCCAAACCCACTCCGCTAGACCCACACTCCCACTCCGCTAGACCCAAACCCACTCCGCTAGACACAAACCCACTCCGCTAGACCCACACTCCCACTCTGCTGGACCCTCACTCCCACTCCGCCAGACCCAAACCCACTCCGATAGACACAAACCCTCTCCGCTAGACCCAAACCCACTCCGCCAGACCCAAACCCACTCCACTAGACCCAAACCTACTCCGCTTGACCCAAACCCACTCCGCTAGACCCAAACCCACTCCGCTAGAGCCAAACTCCCACGCCGCTAGAACCAAACCCACACCGCTAGACCCACACTCCCACTCCGCTAGACCCAAACCCACTCCGCCAGACCCAAACCCACTCCGCTAGACCCAAACCCACTCCGCTAGACCCAAACCCACTCCGCTAGACCCAAACTCCCAAGCCGCTAGAACCAAACCCACTCCGCTAGACCCACACTCCCACTCCGCTAGACCCCAACCCACTCCGCTAGACCCAAACCCACTCCCCTAGACCCAAACCCACTCCGCTAGACCCACACACCCACTCCGCTAGACCCACACTCACACTCCGCTAGACCCAAACCCACTCCGCTAGACCCAAACCCACTCCGCTAGACACAAACCCACTCCGTTAGACCCAAACCCACTCCGCTAGACCCTAACCCACTCCGCTAGACCCAAACCCACTCCGCTAGACCCACACTCCCACTCCCCTAGACCCACACTCCCACTCCGCTAGACCCACACTCCCACTCCGCTACACCCAAACCCACTCCGCTAGACCCTAACCCACTCCACTAGACCCAAACCCACTCCGCTAGACCCAAACCCACTCCGCTGGTCCCAAACCCACGACGCTAGACCCACACTCCCACTCCGCTAGACCCAAACCCACTCCGCTAGACCGAAACCAACTCCGCTGGAACCAAACCCACTCCGCTAGACCCAAACCCACCCCGCTAGACCCAAGCCCACTCCGCTAGAACCAAACCCACTCCGCTAGACCCAAACCCACCCCGCTAGACCCAAGCCCACTCCGCTAGACCCAAACCCACTCCGCTAGACACAAACCCACTCCGCTAGACACAAACCCACTCCGCTAGACCCAAACCCACTGCGCTAGACCCAAACCCACTCCGCTAGACCCAAACCCACTCCGCTAGGCCCAAACCCACTCCGCTAGACCCAAACCCACTCCGCTAGACCCAAACCCACTCCGCAAGACCCAAACCCACTCCGCTAGATCCAAACCCACTCTGCTAGACACAAACCCACTCCGCTAGACCCAAACCCACTCCGTTAGACACAAACTCCCACTCTGCTAGACACAAACCAACTCCGCTAGACCCAAACCCACTCCGCTAGACCCAAACCCACTCCACTAGACCCACACTCCCACTCCGCTAGACCCAAACCCACTCCGCTAGACTAAAACCCACTCCGCTAGACCCACACTCCCACTCCGCTAGACCCACACTCCCATTCCGCTAGACCCAAACCCACTCCGATAGACCCAAACCCTCTCCGCTAGACCCAAACCCACTCCGCTAGACCCAAACCCACTCCGCTAGGCCCAAACCCACTCCGCTAGACCCAAACCCACTCCGCTAGACGCAAACCCACTCCGCTAGACCCAAACCCACTCCGCTAGACCCAAACCCACTCTACTAGACCCGAACCCACTCCGCTAGACCCAAACCTACTCCGCTAGACCCAAACTCACTCCGCTAGACCCAAACCCATTCCGCTAGACCCAAACTCACTCCGCTAGACCCAAACCCACTCCGCTAGACCCAAACCCACTCCGCGAGACACAAACCAACTACGCTAGACCCAAACTCCCACTCCGCTAGACCCAAACCAACTCCGCTAGTCCCAAACCCACTCCGCTAGACCCAAACCCACTCTACTAGACCCACACTCCCACTCCGCTAGACACAACCCCACTCTGCTAGACCCAAACCCACTCCGCTAGACCCACACTCCCACTCCGCTAGACCCACACTCCCATTCCGCTAGACCCAAACCCACTCCGATAGACCCAAACCCTCTCCGCTAGACCCAAACCCACTCCGCTAGACCCAAACCCACTCCACTAGACCCACACTCCCACTCCGCTAGACCCACACACCCATTCCGCTAGACCCAAACCCACTCCGATAGACCCAAACCCTCTCCGCTAGACCCAAACCCACTCCGCTAGACCCAAACCCACTCCACTAGACCCACACTCCCACTCCGCTAGACCCATACCCACTCCGCTAGACCCAAACCCACTCCGCTAGACCCACACTCCCAATCTGCTAGACCCACACTCCCATTCCGCTAGACCCAAACCCACTCCACTAGACCCACACTCCCACTCCGCTAGACCCATACCCACTCCGCTAGACCCAAACCCACTCCGCTAGACCCACACTCCCAATCTGCTAGACCCACACTCCCATTCCGCTAGACCCAAACCAACTCCGATAGACCCAAACCCGCTCCGCTAGACCCAAACCCACTCCACTAGACCCATACCCACTCCGCTAGACCCAAACCCACTCCGCTAGACCCAAACTCACTCCGCTAGATGCAAACCCACTTCGCTAGACGCAAACTCCCATGCCGCTAGAACCAAACCCACTCCGCTAGACCCACCCTCCCACTCCGCTAGCCCCAAACCCACTCCGCTAGACCCAAACCCACTCCACTAGACCCAAACCCACTCCGCTAGACTAAAACCCACTCCGCTAGACCCACACTCCCACTCCGCTAGACCCACACTCCCATTCCGCTAGACCCAAACCCACTCCGATAGACCCAAACCCTCTCCGCTAGACCCAAACCCACTCCGCTAGACCCAAACCCACTCCGCTAGGCCCAAACCCACTCCGCTAGACCCAAACCCACTCCGCTAGACGCAAACCCACTCCGCTAGACCCAAACCCACTCCGCTAGACCCAAACCCACTCTACTAGACCCGAACCCACTCCGCTAGACCCAAACCCACTCCGCTAGACCCAAACTCACTCCGCTAGACCCAAACCCACTCCGCTAGACCCAAACTCACTCCGCTAGACCCAAACCCACTCCGCTAGACCCAAACCCACTCCGCGAGACACAAACCAACTCCGCTAGACCCACATTCACTCCGCTAGACCCACACTCCCACTCCACTAGACCCAAAACCACTCCGCTACACCCAAACCCACTCCGCTAGACCAAACCCACTCCGCGAGACAAACACTGCCACTCCGCTAGACCCAAACCCACTCCGCTAGACCCAAACCCACTCCGCTAGACCCAAACCCACACCACTGGACCCAAACCCACTCCGCTAGACCCAAACCCACTCCGTTAGACCCAAACTCCCACTCCGCTAGACCCAAACCAACTCCGCTAGACCCAAACCCACTCCGCTAGACCCAAACCCACTCTACTAGACCCACACTCCCACTCCGCTAGACACAACCCCACTCCGCTAGACCCAAACCCACTCCGCTAGACCCACACTCCCACTCCGCTAGACCCACACTCCCATTCCGCTAGACCCAAACCCACTCCGATAGACCCAAACCCTCTCCGCTAGACCCAAACCCTCTCCGCTAGACCCAAACCCACTCCACTAGACCCACACTCCCACTCCGCTAGACCCAAACCCACTCCGCTAGACTAAAACCCACTCCGCTAGACCCACACTCCCACTCCGCTAGACCCACACTCCCACTCCGCTAGACCCACACTCCCACTCCGCTAGACCCAAACCCACTCAGCTAGACCCAAACCCACTCCGCTAGACACAAACCCACTCCCCTAGACCCAAACCCACTGCGCTAGACCCAAACTCCCACTCCGCTAGACCCAAACCAACTCCACTAGACCCAAACCCACTCCGCTAGATCCACACGCCCACTCCGCTAGACCCACACTCCCACTCCGCTGGACCCAAGCCCACTCCGCTAGACCCAAACCCACTCAGCTAGACCCAAACGCACTCCGTTAGACCCAAACCCACTCCACTAGACACAAACCCACTCCGCTGGACCCAAACCCACTCCGCTAGACCCACACTCCCACTCCGCTAGACTAAAACCCACTCCGCTAGACACAAACCCACTCCGCTAGACCCACACTCCCACTCTGCTAGACCCTCACTCCCACTCCGCCAGACCCAAACCCACTCCGATAGACACAAACCCTCTCCGCTAGACCCAAACCCACTCCGCCAGACCCAAACTCACTCCGCTAGACCCAAACCCATTCCGCTAGACCCAAACTCACTCCGCTAGACCCAAACCCACTCCGCTAGACCCAAACCCACTCCGCGAGACACAAACCAACTACGCTAGACCCAAACTCCCACTCCGCTAGACCCAAACCAACTCCGCTAGTCCCAAACCCACTCCGCTAGACCCAAACCCACTCTACTAGACCCACACTCCCACTCCGCTAGACACAACCCCACTCTGCTAGACCCAAACCCACTCCGCTAGACCCACACTCCCACTCCGCTAGACCCACACTCCCATTCCGCTAGACCCAAACCCACTCCGATAGACCCAAACCCTCTCCGCTAGACCCAAACCCACTCCGCTAGACCCAAACCCACTCCACTAGACCCACACTCCCACTCCGCTAGACCCACACACCCATTCCGCTAGACCCAAACCCACTCCGATAGACCCAAACCCTCTCCGCTAGACCCAAACCCACTCCGCTAGACCCAAACCCACTCCACTAGACCCACACTCCCACTCCGCTAGACCCATACCCACTCCGCTAGACCCAAACCCACTCCGCTAGACCCACACTCCCAATCTGCTAGACCCACACTCCCATTCCGCTAGACCCAAACCCACTCCACTAGACCCACACTCCCACTCCGCTAGACCCATACCCACTCCGCTAGACCCAAACCCACTCCGCTAGACCCACACTCCCAATCTGCTAGACCCACACTCCCATTCCGCTAGACCCAAACCAACTCCGATAGACCCAAACCCGCTCCGCTAGACCCAAACCCACTCCACTAGACCCATACCCACTCCGCTAGACCCAAACCCACTCCGCTAGACCCAAACTCACTCCGCTAGATGCAAACCCACTTCGCTAGACGCAAACTCCCATGCCGCTAGAACCAAACCCACTCCGCTAGACCCACCCTCCCACTCCGCTAGCCCCAAACCCACTCCGCTAGACCCAAACCCACTCCACTAGACCCAAACCCACTCCGCTAGACTAAAACCCACTCCGCTAGACCCACACTCCCACTCCGCTAGACCCACACTCCCATTCCGCTAGACCCAAACCCACTCCGATAGACCCAAACCCTCTCCGCTAGACCCAAACCCACTCCGCTAGACCCAAACCCACTCCGCTAGGCCCAAACCCACTCCGCTAGACCCAAACCCACTCCGCTAGACGCAAACCCACTCCGCTAGACCCAAACCCACTCCGCTAGACCCAAACCCACTCTACTAGACCCGAACCCACTCCGCTAGACCCAAACCCACTCCGCTAGACCCAAACTCACTCCGCTAGACCCAAACCCACTCCGCTAGACCCAAACTCACTCCGCTAGACCCAAACCCACTCCGCTAGACCCAAACCCACTCCGCGAGACACAAACCAACTCCGCTAGACCCACATTCACTCCGCTAGACCCACACTCCCACTCCACTAGACCCAAAACCACTCCGCTACACCCAAACCCACTCCGCTAGACCAAACCCACTCCGCGAGACAAACACTGCCACTCCGCTAGACCCAAACCCACTCCGCTAGACCCAAACCCACTCCGCTAGACCCAAACCCACACCACTGGACCCAAACCCACTCCGCTAGACCCAAACCCACTCCGTTAGACCCAAACTCCCACTCCGCTAGACCCAAACCAACTCCGCTAGACCCAAACCCACTCCGCTAGACCCAAACCCACTCTACTAGACCCACACTCCCACTCCGCTAGACACAACCCCACTCCGCTAGACCCAAACCCACTCCGCTAGACCCACACTCCCACTCCGCTAGACCCACACTCCCATTCCGCTAGACCCAAACCCACTCCGATAGACCCAAACCCTCTCCGCTAGACCCAAACCCTCTCCGCTAGACCCAAACCCACTCCACTAGACCCACACTCCCACTCCGCTAGACCCAAACCCACTCCGCTAGACTAAAACCCACTCCGCTAGACCCACACTCCCACTCCGCTAGACCCACACTCCCACTCCGCTAGACCCACACTCCCACTCCGCTAGACCCAAACCCACTCAGCTAGACCCAAACCCACTCCGCTAGACACAAACCCACTCCCCTAGACCCAAACCCACTGCGCTAGACCCAAACTCCCACTCCGCTAGACCCAAACCAACTCCACTAGACCCAAACCCACTCCGCTAGATCCACACGCCCACTCCGCTAGACCCACACTCCCACTCCGCTGGACCCAAGCCCACTCCGCTAGACCCAAACCCACTCAGCTAGACCCAAACGCACTCCGTTAGACCCAAACCCACTCCACTAGACACAAACCCACTCCGCTGGACCCAAACCCACTCCGCTAGACCCACACTCCCACTCCGCTAGACCCAAACCCACTCCGCTAGACACAAACCCACTCCGCTAGACCCACACTCCCACTCTGCTAGACCCTCACTCCCACTCCGCCAGACCCAAACCCACTCCGATAGACACAAACCCTCTCCGCTGGACCCAAACCCACTCCGCCAGACCCAAACCCACTCCACTAGACCCAAACCCACTCCGCTTGACCCAAACCCACTCCGCTAGACCCAAACCCACTCCGCTAGAGCCAAACTCCCACGCCGCTAGAACCAAACCCACACCGCTAGACCCACACTCCCACTCCGCTAGACACAAACCCACTCCGCTAGACCCAAACCCACTCCGCTAGACCCAAACCCACTCCGCTAGACCCAAACCCACTCCGCTAGACCCAAACTCCCAAGCCGCTAGAACCAAACCCACTCCGCTAGACCCACACTCCCACTCCGCTAGACCCCAACCCACTCCGCTAGACCCAAACTCCCAAGCCGCTAGAACCAAACCCACTCCGCTAGACCCACACTCCCAATCCACTAGACCCACACTCCCATTCCGCTGGACCCAAACCCACTCCGCTAGACCCAAACCCACTCCGATAGACCCAAACCCTCTCCGCTAGACCCAAAACCCACTCCACTAGACCCATACCCACTCCGCTAGACCCAAACCCACTCAGCTAGACCCAAACCCACTCCGCTAGATGCAAACCTACTTCGCTAGACGCAAACTCCCATGCCGCTAGAACCAAACCCACTCCGCTAGACCCACCCTCCCACTCCGCTAGACCCAAACCCACTCCGCTAGACCCAAACCCACTTTGCTAGACCCAAACCCACTCCGCAAGACACACGCTCCCACTCCGCTAGACCCACACTCCCGCTCCGCTAGACCCAAACCCACTCCTCTAGACACAAACCCACTGCGTTAGACCCAAACCCACTCCACTAGACACAAACCCACTCCGCTAGACCCAAACCCACTCCGCTAGACCCCAACCCACTCTGCTAGACCCAAACCCACTCCGCTAGACCCAAACCCACTCCGCTAGACCCACACACCCACTCCGCTAGACCCACACTCCCACTCCGCTAGACCCAAACCCACTCCGCTAGACCCAAACCCACTCCGCTAGACACAAACCCACTCCGTTAGACCCAAACCCACTCCGCTAGACCCTAACCCACTCCGCTAGACCCAAACCCACTCCGCTAGACCCACACTCCCACTCCGCTAGACCCACACTCCCACTCCGCTAGACCCACACTCCCACTCCGCTACACTCAAACCCACTCCGCTAGACCCTAACCCATTCCACAAGACCCAAACCCACTCCGCTAGACCCAAACCCACTCCGCTGGACCCAAACCCACTACGCTAGACCCACACTCCCACTCCGCTAGACCCAAATCCACTCCGCTGGACCCAAACCCACTCCGCTAGAACCAAACCCACTCCGCTAGACCCAAACCCACCCCGCTAGACCCAGGCCCACTCCGCTAGACCCAAACCCACTCCGCTAGACAGAAACCCACTCCGCTAGACACAAACCCACTCCGCTAGACCCAAACCCACTGCGCTAGACCCACACTCCCAATCTGCTAGACCCACACTCCCATTCCGCTAGACCCAAACCAACTCCGATAGACCCAAACCCGCTCCGCTAGACCCAAACCCACTCCACTAGACCCATACCCACTCCGCTAGACCCAAACCCACTCCGCTAGACCCAAACTCACTCCGCTAGATGCAAACCCACTTCGCTAGACGCAAACTCCCATGCCGCTAGAACCAAACCCACTCCGCTAGACCCACCCTCCCACTCCGCTAGCCCCAAACCCACTCCGCTAGACCCAAACCCACTCCACTAGACCCAAACCCACTCCGCTAGACTAAAACCCACTCCGCTAGACCCACACTCCCACTCCGCTAGACCCACACTCCCATTCCGCTAGACCCAAACCCACTCCGATAGACCCAAACCCTCTCCGCTAGACCCAAACCCACTCCGCTAGACCCAAACCCACTCCGCTAGGCCCAAACCCACTCCGCTAGACCCAAACCCACTCCGCTAGACGCAAACCCACTCCGCTAGACCCAAACCCACTCCGCTAGACCCAAACCCACTCTACTAGACCCGAACCCACTCCGCTAGACCCAAACCCACTCCGCTAGACCCAAACTCACTCCGCTAGACCCAAACCCACTCCGCTAGACCCAAACTCACTCCGCTAGACCCAAACCCACTCCGCTAGACCCAAACCCACTCCGCGAGACACAAACCAACTCCGCTAGACCCACATTCACTCCGCTAGACCCACACTCCCACTCCACTAGACCCAAAACCACTCCGCTACACCCAAACCCACTCCGCTAGACCAAACCCACTCCGCGAGACAAACACTGCCACTCCGCTAGACCCAAACCCACTCCGCTAGACCCAAACCCACTCCGCTAGACCCAAACCCACACCACTGGACCCAAACCCACTCCGCTAGACCCAAACCCACTCCGTTAGACCCAAACTCCCACTCCGCTAGACCCAAACCAACTCCGCTAGACCCAAACCCACTCCGCTAGACCCAAACCCACTCTACTAGACCCACACTCCCACTCCGCTAGACACAACCCCACTCCGCTAGACCCAAACCCACTCCGCTAGACCCACACTCCCACTCCGCTAGACCCACACTCCCATTCCGCTAGACCCAAACCCACTCCGATAGACCCAAACCCTCTCCGCTAGACCCAAACCCTCTCCGCTAGACCCAAACCCACTCCACTAGACCCACACTCCCACTCCGCTAGACCCAAACCCACTCCGCTAGACTAAAACCCACTCCGCTAGACCCACACTCCCACTCCGCTAGACCCACACTCCCACTCCGCTAGACCCACACTCCCACTCCGCTAGACCCAAACCCACTCAGCTAGACCCAAACCCACTCCGCTAGACACAAACCCACTCCCCTAGACCCAAACCCACTGCGCTAGACCCAAACTCCCACTCCGCTAGACCCAAACCAACTCCACTAGACCCAAACCCACTCCGCTAGATCCACACGCCCACTCCGCTAGACCCACACTCCCACTCCGCTGGACCCAAGCCCACTCCGCTAGACCCAAACCCACTCAGCTAGACCCAAACGCACTCCGTTAGACCCAAACCCACTCCACTAGACACAAACCCACTCCGCTGGACCCAAACCCACTCCGCTAGACCCACACTCCCACTCCGCTAGACCCAAACCCACTCCGCTAGACACAAACCCACTCCGCTAGACCCACACTCCCACTCTGCTAGACCCTCACTCCCACTCCGCCAGACCCAAACCCACTCCGATAGACACAAACCCTCTCCGCTGGACCCAAACCCACTCCGCCAGACCCAAACCCACTCCACTAGACCCAAACCCACTCCGCTTGACCCAAACCCACTCCGCTAGACCCAAACCCACTCCGCTAGAGCCAAACTCCCACGCCGCTAGAACCAAACCCACACCGCTAGACCCACACTCCCACTCCGCTAGACACAAACCCACTCCGCTAGACCCAAACCCACTCCGCTAGACCCAAACCCACTCCGCTAGACCCAAACCCACTCCGCTAGACCCAAACTCCCAAGCCGCTAGAACCAAACCCACTCCGCTAGACCCACACTCCCACTCCGCTAGACCCCAACCCACTCCGCTAGACCCAAACTCCCAAGCCGCTAGAACCAAACCCACTCCGCTAGACCCACACTCCCAATCCACTAGACCCACACTCCCATTCCGCTGGACCCAAACCCACTCCGCTAGACCCAAACCCACTCCGATAGACCCAAACCCTCTCCGCTAGACCCAAAACCCACTCCACTAGACCCATACCCACTCCGCTAGACCCAAACCCACTCAGCTAGACCCAAACCCACTCCGCTAGATGCAAACCTACTTCGCTAGACGCAAACTCCCATGCCGCTAGAACCAAACCCACTCCGCTAGACCCACCCTCCCACTCCGCTAGACCCAAACCCACTCCGCTAGACCCAAACCCACTTTGCTAGACCCAAACCCACTCCGCAAGACACACGCTCCCACTCCGCTAGACCCACACTCCCGCTCCGCTAGACCCAAACCCACTCCTCTAGACACAAACCCACTGCGTTAGACCCAAACCCACTCCACTAGACACAAACCCACTCCGCTAGACCCAAACCCACTCCGCTAGACCCCAACCCACTCTGCTAGACCCAAACCCACTCCGCTGGACCCAAACCCACTCCGCTAGACCCACACACCCACTCCGCTAGACCCACACTCCCACTCCGCTAGACCCAAACCCACTCCGCTAGACCCAAACCCACTCCGCTAGACACAAACCCACTCCGTTAGACCCAAACCCACTCCGCTAGACCCTAACCCACTCCGCTAGACCCAAACCCACTCCGCTAGACCCACACTCCCACTCCGCTAGACCCACACTCCCACTCCGCTAGACCCACACTCCCACTCCGCTACACTCAAACCCACTCCGCTAGACCCTAACCCATTCCACAAGACCCAAACCCACTCCGCTAGACCCAAACCCACTCCGCTGGACCCAAACCCACTACGCTAGACCCACACTCCCACTCCGCTAGACCCAAATCCACTCCGCTGGACCCAAACCCACTCCGCTAGAACCAAACCCACTCCGCTAGACCCAAACCCACCCCGCTAGACCCAGGCCCACTCCGCTAGACCCAAACCCACTCCGCTAGACAGAAACCCACTCCGCTAGACACAAACCCACTCCGCTAGACCCAAACCCACTGCGCTAGACCCAAACCCACTCCGCTAGACCCAAACCCACTCCGCTAGACCCATACCCACTCCGCTAGACCCAAACCCACTCCGCTAGACCCAAACTCACTCCGCTAGATGCAAACCCACTTCGCTAGACGCAAACTCCCATGCCGCTAGAACCAAACCCACTCCGCTAGACCCACCCTCCCACTCCGCTAGCCCCAAACCCACTCCGCTAGACCCAAACCCACTCCACTAGACCCAAACCCACTCCGCTAGACTAAAACCCACTCCGCTAGACCCACACTCCCACTCCGCTAGACCCACACTCCCATTCCGCTAGACCCAAACCCACTCCGATAGACCCAAACCCTCTCCGCTAGACCCAAACCCACTCCGCTAGACCCAAACCCACTCCGCTAGGCCCAAACCCACTCCGCTAGACCCAAACCCACTCCGCTAGACGCAAACCCACTCCGCTAGACCCAAACCCACTCCGCTAGACCCAAACCCACTCTACTAGACCCGAACCCACTCCGCTAGACCCAAACCCACTCCGCTAGACCCAAACTCACTCCGCTAGACCCAAACCCACTCCGCTAGACCCAAACTCACTCCGCTAGACCCAAACCCACTCCGCTAGACCCAAACCCACTCCGCGAGACACAAACCAACTCCGCTAGACCCACATTCACTCCGCTAGACCCACACTCCCACTCCACTAGACCCAAAACCACTCCGCTACACCCAAACCCACTCCGCTAGACCAAACCCACTCCGCGAGACAAACACTGCCACTCCGCTAGACCCAAACCCACTCCGCTAGACCCAAACCCACTCCGCTAGACCCAAACCCACACCACTGGACCCAAACCCACTCCGCTAGACCCAAACCCACTCCGTTAGACCCAAACTCCCACTCCGCTAGACCCAAACCAACTCCGCTAGACCCAAACCCACTCCGCTAGACCCAAACCCACTCTACTAGACCCACACTCCCACTCCGCTAGACACAACCCCACTCCGCTAGACCCAAACCCACTCCGCTAGACCCACACTCCCACTCCGCTAGACCCACACTCCCATTCCGCTAGACCCAAACCCACTCCGATAGACCCAAACCCTCTCCGCTAGACCCAAACCCTCTCCGCTAGACCCAAACCCACTCCACTAGACCCACACTCCCACTCCGCTAGACCCAAACCCACTCCGCTAGACTAAAACCCACTCCGCTAGACCCACACTCCCACTCCGCTAGACCCACACTCCCACTCCGCTAGACCCACACTCCCACTCCGCTAGACCCAAACCCACTCAGCTAGACCCAAACCCACTCCGCTAGACACAAACCCACTCCCCTAGACCCAAACCCACTGCGCTAGACCCAAACTCCCACTCCGCTAGACCCAAACCAACTCCACTAGACCCAAACCCACTCCGCTAGATCCACACGCCCACTCCGCTAGACCCACACTCCCACTCCGCTGGACCCAAGCCCACTCCGCTAGACCCAAACCCACTCAGCTAGACCCAAACGCACTCCGTTAGACCCAAACCCACTCCACTAGACACAAACCCACTCCGCTGGACCCAAACCCACTCCGCTAGACCCACACTCCCACTCCGCTAGACCCAAACCCACTCCGCTAGACACAAACCCACTCCGCTAGACCCACACTCCCACTCTGCTAGACCCTCACTCCCACTCCGCCAGACCCAAACCCACTCCGATAGACACAAACCCTCTCCGCTGGACCCAAACCCACTCCGCCAGACCCAAACCCACTCCACTAGACCCAAACCCACTCCGCTTGACCCAAACCCACTCCGCTAGACCCAAACCCACTCCGCTAGAGCCAAACTCCCACGCCGCTAGAACCAAACCCACACCGCTAGACCCACACTCCCACTCCGCTAGACACAAACCCACTCCGCTAGACCCAAACCCACTCCGCTAGACCCAAACCCACTCCGCTAGACCCAAACCCACTCCGCTAGACCCAAACTCCCAAGCCGCTAGAACCAAACCCACTCCGCTAGACCCACACTCCCACTCCGCTAGACCCCAACCCACTCCGCTAGACCCAAACTCCCAAGCCGCTAGAACCAAACCCACTCCGCTAGACCCACACTCCCAATCCACTAGACCCACACTCCCATTCCGCTGGACCCAAACCCACTCCGCTAGACCCAAACCCACTCCGATAGACCCAAACCCTCTCCGCTAGACCCAAAACCCACTCCACTAGACCCATACCCACTCCGCTAGACCCAAACCCACTCAGCTAGACCCAAACCCACTCCGCTAGATGCAAACCTACTTCGCTAGACGCAAACTCCCATGCCGCTAGAACCAAACCCACTCCGCTAGACCCACCCTCCCACTCCGCTAGACCCAAACCCACTCCGCTAGACCCAAACCCACTTTGCTAGACCCAAACCCACTCCGCAAGACACACGCTCCCACTCCGCTAGACCCACACTCCCGCTCCGCTAGACCCAAACCCACTCCTCTAGACACAAACCCACTGCGTTAGACCCAAACCCACTCCACTAGACACAAACCCACTCCGCTAGACCCAAACCCACTCCGCTAGACCCCAACCCACTCTGCTAGACCCAAACCCACTCCGCTGGACCCAAACCCACTCCGCTAGACCCACACACCCACTCCGCTAGACCCACACTCCCACTCCGCTAGACCCAAACCCACTCCGCTAGACCCAAACCCACTCCGCTAGACACAAACCCACTCCGTTAGACCCAAACCCACTCCGCTAGACCCTAACCCACTCCGCTAGACCCAAACCCACTCCGCTAGACCCACACTCCCACTCCGCTAGACCCACACTCCCACTCCGCTAGACCCACACTCCCACTCCGCTACACTCAAACCCACTCCGCTAGACCCTAACCCATTCCACAAGACCCAAACCCACTCCGCTAGACCCAAACCCACTCCGCTGGACCCAAACCCACTACGCTAGACCCACACTCCCACTCCGCTAGACCCAAATCCACTCCGCTGGACCCAAACCCACTCCGCTAGAACCAAACCCACTCCGCTAGACCCAAACCCACCCCGCTAGACCCAGGCCCAATCCGCTAGACCCAAACCCACTCCGCTAGACAGAAACCCACTCCGCTAGACACAAACCCACTCCGCTAGACCCAAACCCACTGCGCTAGACCCAAACCCACTCCGCTAGACCCAAACCCACTCCGCTAGACCCAAACCCACTCCGCTAGACCCAAACCCACTCCGCTAGACCCAAACCCACTCCGCAAGACCCAAACCCACTCCGCTAGATCCAAACCCACTCTGCTAGACACAAACCAACTCCGCTAGACCCAAACCCACTCCGCTAGACCCAAACCCACTCCACTAGACCCACACTCCCACTCCGCTGGACCCAAACCCACTCCGCTAGACCCAAACCCACTCCGCTAGACCCACGCTCACACTCCGCTAGACCCACACACCCATTCCGCTAGACCCAAACCCACTCCGATAGACCCAAACCCTCTCGGCTAGACCCAAACCCACTCCGCTAGACCCAAACCCACTCCACTAGACCCACACTCCCACTCCGCTAGACCCATACCCACTCCGCTAGACCCAAACCCACTCCGCTAGACCCACACTCCCAATCCGCTAGACCCACACTCCCATTCCGCTAGACCCAAACCCACTCCGATAGACCCAAACCCTCTCCGCTAGACCCAAACCCACTCCACTAGACCCATACCCACTCCGCTAGACCCAAACCCACTCCGCTAGACCCAAACCCACTCCGCTAGATGCAAACCCACTTCGCTAGACGCAAACTCCCATGCCGCTAGAACCAAACCCACTCCGCTAGACCCACCCTCCCACTCCGCTAGACCCAAACCCACTCCGCCAGACCCAAACCCACTCCACTAGACCCACACTCCCACTCCGCTAGACCCAAACCCACTCCGCTAGACTAAAACCCACTCCGCTAGACCCACACTCCCACTCCGCTAGACCCACACTCCCATTCCGCTAGACTCAAACCCACTCCGATAGACCCAAACCCTCTCCGCTAAACCCAAACCCACTCCGCTAGACCCAAACCCACTCCGCTAGGCCCAAACCCACTCCGCTAGACCCAAACCCACTCCGCTAGACGCAAACCCACTCCGATGGACCCAAACCCATTCCGCGAGACACAAAGCAACTCCGCTAGACCCACATTCACTCCGCTAGACCCACACTCCCACTCCACTAGACCCAAAACCACTCCGCTACACCCAAACCCACTCCGCTAGACCAAACCCACTCCGCGAGACAAACACTCCCACTCCGCTAGACCCAAACCCACTCCGCTAGACCCAAACCCACACCACTGGACCCAAACCCACTCCGCTAGACCCAAACCCACTCCGCTAGACCCAAACCCACTCCGCAAGACCCAAACCCACTCCGCTAGACCCAAACCCACTCCGCTAGACACAAACCCACTCCGCTAGACCCAAACCCACTCCGTTAGACCCAAACTCCCACTCCGCTAGACCCAAACCAACTCCGCTAGACCCAAACCCACTCCGCTAGACCCAAACCCACTCTACTAGACCCACACTCCCACTCCGCTAGACACAACCCCACTCTGCTAGACCCAAACCCACTCCGCTAGACCCACACTCCCACTCCGCTAGACCCACACTCCCATTCCGCTAGACCCAAACCTACTCCGATAGACCCAAACCCTCTCCGCTAGACCCAAACCCACTCCGCTAGACCCAAACCCACTCCACTAGACCCACACTCCCACTCCGCTAGACCCACACACCCATTCCGCTAGACCCAAACCCACTCCGATAGACCCAAACCCTCTCCGCTAGACCCAAACCCACTCCGCTAGACCCAAACCCACTCCACTAGACCCACACTCCCACTCCGCTAGACCCATACCCACTCCGCTAGACCCAAACCCACTCCGCTAGACCCACACTCCCAATCCGCTAGACCCACACTCCCATTCCGCTAGACCCAAACCCACTCCGATAGACCCAAACCCGCTCCGCTAGACCCAAACCCACTCCACTAGACCCATACCCACTCCGCTAGTCCCAAACCCACTCCGCTAGACCCAAACCCACTCCGGTAGATGCAAACCCACTTCGCTAGACGCAAACACCCATGCCGCTAGAACCAAACCCACTCCACTAGACCCACCCTCCCACTCCGCTAGACCCAAACCCACTCCGCTAGACCCAAACCCACTCCACTAGACCTACACTCCCACTCCGCTAGACCCAAACCCACTCCGCTAGACTAAAACCCACTCCGCTAGACCCACACTCCCACTCCGCTAGACCCACACTCCCATTCCGCTAGACCCAAACCCACTCCGATAGACCCAAACCCTCTCCGCTAGACCCAAACCCACTCCGCTAGGCCCAAACCCACTCCGCTAGACCCAAACCCACTCCGCTAGACGCAAACCCACTCCGCTAGACCCAAACCCACTCCGCTAGACCCAAACCCACTCTACTAGACCCGAACCCACTCCGCCAGACCCAAACCCACTCCGCTAGACCCAAACTCACTCCGCTAGACCCAAACCCACTCCGCTAGACCCAAACTCACTCCGCTGGACCCAAACCCACTCCGCTAGACCCAAACCCACTCCGCGAGACACAAACCAACTCCGCTAGACCCACATTCACTCCGCTAGACCCACACTCCCACTCCACTAGACCCAAAACCACTCCGCTACACCCAAACCCACTCCGCTAGACCCAAACCCACTCCGCTAGACACAAACCCACTCCGCTAGACCCAAACCCACTCCGTTAGACCCAAACTCCCACTCCGCTAGACCCAAACCAACTCCGCTAGACCCAAACCCACTCCGCTAGACCCAAACCCACTCTACTAGACCCACACTCCCACTCCGCTAGACACAACCCCACTCTGCTAGACCCAAACCCACTCCGCTAGACCCACACTCCCACTCCGCTAGACCCACACTCCCATTCCGCTAGACCCAAACCTACTCCGATAGACCCAAACCCTCTCCGCTAGACCCAAACCCACTCCGCTAGACCCAAACCCACTCCACTAGACCCACACTCCCACTCCGCTAGACCCACACACCCATTCCGCTAGACCCAAACCCACTCCGATAGACCCAAACCCTCTCCGCTAGACCCAAACCCACTCCGCTAGACCCAAACCCACTCCACTAGACCCACACTCCCACTCCGCTAGACCCATACCCACTCCGCTAGACCCAAACCCACTCCGCTAGACCCACACTCCCAATCCGCTAGACCCACACTCCCATTCCGCTAGACCCAAACCCACTCCGATAGACCCAAACCCGCTCCGCTAGACCCAAACCCACTCCACTAGACCCATACCCACTCCGCTAGTCCCAAACCCACTCCGCTAGACCCAAACCCACTCCGGTAGATGCAAACCCACTTCGCTAGACGCAAACACCCATGCCGCTAGAACCAAACCCACTCCACTAGACCCACCCTCCCACTCCGCTAGACCCAAACCCACTCCGCTAGACCCAAACCCACTCCACTAGACCTACACTCCCACTCCGCTAGACCCAAACCCACTCCGCTAGACTAAAACCCACTCCGCTAGACCCACACTCCCACTCCGCTAGACCCACACTCCCATTCCGCTAGACCCAAACCCACTCCGATAGACCCAAACCCTCTCCGCTAGACCCAAACCCACTCCGCTAGGCCCAAACCCACTCCGCTAGACCCAAACCCACTCCGCTAGACGCAAACCCACTCCGCTAGACCCAAACCCACTCCGCTAGACCCAAACCCACTCTACTAGACCCGAACCTACTCCGCCAGACCCAAACCCACTCCGCTAGACCCAAACTCACTCCGCTAGACCCAAACCCACTCCGCTAGACCCAAACTCACTCCGCTGGACCCAAACCCACTCCGCTAGACCCAAACCCACTCCGCGAGACACAAACCAACTCCGCTAGACCCACATTCACTCCGCTAGACCCACACTCCCACTCCACTAGACCCAAAACCACTCCGCTACACCCAAACCCACTCCGCTAGACCCAAACCCACTCCGCTAGACACAAACCCACTCCGCTAGACCCAAACCCACTCCGTTAGACCCAAACTCCCACTCCGCTAGACCCAAACCAACTCCGCTAGACCCAAACCCACTCCGCTAGACCCAAACCCACTCTACTAGACCCACACTCCCACTCCGCTAGACACAACCCCACTCCGCTAGACCCAAACCCACTCCGCTAGACCCACACTCCCACTCCGCTAGACCCACACTCCCATTCCGCTAGACCCAAACCCACTCCGATAGACCCAAACCCTCTCCGCTAGACCCAAACCCACTCCGCTAGACCCAAACCCACTCCACCAGACCCACACTCCCACTCCGCTAGACCCAAACCCACTCCGCTAGACTAAAACCCACTCCGCTAGACCCACACTCCCACTCCGCTAGACCCACACTCCCACTCCGCTAGACCCACACTCCCACTCCGCTAGACCCAAACCCACTCAGCTAGACCCAAACCCACTCCGCTAGACACAAACCCACTCCGCTAGACCCAAACCCACTGCGCTAGACCCAAACTCCCACTCCGCTAGACCCAAACCAACTCCACTAGACCCAAACCCACTCCGCTAGATCCACACGCCCACTCCGCTAGACCCACACTCCCACTCCGCTGGACCCAAGCCCACTCCGCTAGACCCAAACCCACTCAGCTAGACCCAAACGCACTCCGTTAGACCCAAACCCACTCCACTAGACACAAACCCACTCCGCTGGACCCAAACCCACTCCGCTAGACCCACACTCCCACTCCGCTAGACCCAAACCCACTCCGCTAGACACAAACCCACTCCGCTAGACCCACACTCCCACTCTGCTAGACCCTCACTCCCACTCCGCCAGACCCAAACCCACTCCGATAGACACAAACCCTCTCCGCTAGACCCAAACCCACTCCGCCAGACCCAAACCCACTCCACTAGACCCAAACCCACTCCGCTTGACCCAAACCCACTCCGCTAGACCCAAACCCACTCCGGTAGAGCCAAACTCCCACGCCGCTAGAACCAAACCCACACCGCTAGACCCACACTCCCACTCCGCTAGACCCAAACCCACTCCGCTAGACCCAAACCCACTCCGCTAGACCCAAACCCACTCCGCTAGACCCAAACTCCCAAGCCGCTAGAACCAAACCCACTCCGCTAGACCCACACTCCCACTCCGCTAGACCCCAACCCACTCCGCTAGACCCAAACCCACTCCCCTAGACCCAAACCCACTCCGCTAGACCCACACACCCACTCCGCTAGACCCACACTCCCACTCCGCTAGACCCAAACCCACTCCGCTAGACCCAAACCCACTCCGCTAGACACAAACCCACTCCGTTAGACCCAAACCCACTCCGCTAGACCCTAACCCACTCCGCTAGACCCAAACCCACTCCGCTAGACCCACACTCCCACTCCGCTAGACCCACACTCCCACTCCGCTAGACCCACACTCCCACTCCGCTACACCCAAACCCACTCCGCTAGACCCTAACCCACTCCACTAGACCCAAACCCACTCCGCGAGACCCAAACCCACTCCGCTGGACCCAAACCCACTACGCTAGACCCACACTCCCACTCCGCTAGACCCAAACCCACTCCGCTAGACCGAAACCAACTCTGCCAGAACCAAACCCACTCCGCTAGACCCAAACCCACCCCGCTAGACCCAAGCCCACTCCGGTAGACCCAAACCCACTCCGCTAGACACAAACCCACTCCGCTAGACCCAAACCCACTCCGCTAGACCCAAACCCACTCCGCTAGACCCAAACCCACTCCACTAGACCCACACTCCCACTCCGCTGGACCCAAACCCACTCCGCTAGACCCAAACCCACTCCGCTAGACCCACACTCCCACTCCGCTAGACCCACACACCCATTCCGCTAGACCCAAACCCACTCCGATAGACCCAAACCCTCTCCGCTAGACCCAAACCCACTCCGCTAGACCCAAACCCACTCCACTAGACCCACACTCCCACTCCGCTAGACCCAAACCCACTCCGCTAGACCCAAACCCACTCCGCTAGACCCACACTCCCAATCCGCTAGACCCACACTCCCATTCCGCTGGACCCAAACCCACTCCGCTAGACCCAAACCCACTCCGATAGACCCAAACCCTCTCCGCTAGACCCAAACCCACTCCACTAGACCCATACCCACTCCGCTAGACCCAAACCCACTCCGCTAGACCCAAACCCACTCCGCTAGATGCAAACCCACTTCGCTAGACGCAAACTCCCATGCCGCTAGAACCAAACCCACTCCGCTAGACCCACCCTCCCACTCCGCTAGACCCAAACCCACTCCCCTAGACCCAAACCCACTCCGCTGGACCCAAACCCACTACGCTAGACCCACACTCCCACTCCGCTAGACCCAAACCCACTCCGCTAGACCCAAACCCACTCCGTTAGACCCAAACCCACTCCGCTAGACCCAAACCCACTCCGCTAGACCCAAACCCACTCCGCAAGACCATCACTCCCACTCCGCTAGACCCAACCCCACTCCGCTAGACCCAAACCCACTCGGTTAGACCCAAACTCCCACTCCGCTAGACCCAAATCAACTCCACTAGACCCAAACCCACTCCGCTAGACCCAAACCCACTCCGCTAGACCCAAACCCACTCTGCTAGACCCCACTCCCAATCCGCTAGACCCAAACTCACACTCCGCTAGACCCAAACCCACCCCGCTAGATCCAAGCCCACTCCGCTAGACCCAAACCCACTCCGCTAGACACAAACCTACTCCGCCAGACCCAAACCCACTCCGCTAGACCCAAACCCACTCCGCTAGACCCAAACCCACTCCGCTAGACCCAAACCCACTCCGCTAGACCCAAACCCACTCCGCTAGACCCAAACCCACTCCACTAGACCCAAACCCACTCCGCAAGACCCAAACGCACTCCGCTAGACCCACACTCCCACTCCGCTAGACCCAAACCCACTCCGCTAGACCCAAACCCACTCCGCTAGACCCAAACCCACTCCGCTAGGGCCACACTCCCACTCCACTAGACCCACACTCCCACTCCGCTAGACCTTAACCCACTCCGCTAGACCCAAACCCACACCGCTAGACACAAACCCACTCCGCTAGACCCAAACCCACTACGCTAGACCCACACTCCCACTCCGCTAGACCCACACTCCCACTCCGCTAGACCCAAACCCACTCCGCTTGACCCAAACCCACTCCGCTAGACCCAAACCCTCTCCGCTAGAGCCAAACCCAGTCCGCTAGACCCAAACCCACTCTGCTACACCCACACTCCCAATCCGCTAGACCCAAACTCACACTCCGCTAGACCCAAACCCACCCCGCCAGACCCAAGCCCACTCCGCTAGACCCAAACCCACTCTGCTAGACACAAACCCACTCCGCTAGACCCAAACCCACTCCGCTAGACCCAAACCCACTCTGCTAGACCCAAACCCACTCCGCTAGACCCAAACCCACTCCACTAGACCCAAACCCACTCCGCTAGACCCAAACCCACTCCGCTAGACCCAAACCCACTCTGCAAGACCCAAACCCACTCCGCTAGATCCAAACCCACTCTGCTAGACACAAACCCACTCCGCTAGACCCAAACCCACTCCGCTAGACCCAAACCCACTCCGCTAGACCCAAACCCACTCCGCTAGACCCAAACCCACTCTGCTACACCCAAACCCACTCCGCTAGACCCAAACCCACTCCACTAGACCCAAACCCACTCCGCTAGACCCAAACCGACTCCGCTAGACCCAAACCCACTCTGCAAGACCCAAACCCACTCCGCTAGATCCAAACCCACTCTGCTAGACACAAACCCACTCCGCTAGACCCAAACCCACTCCGCCAGACCCACACACCCACTCCGCTAGACCCACACTCCCACTCCGCTAGACCCAAACCCACTTCGCTAGACCCAAACCCACTCCGCTAGACACAAACCCACTCCGTTAGACCCAAACCCAATCCGCTAGACCCAAACCCACTCCGCGAGACCCAAACCCACTCCGCAAACCCACACTCCCACTCCGCTAGACCCACACTCCCACTCCGCAAGACCCACACTCCCCCTCTGCTAGACCCAAACCCACTCCGCTAGACCCTAACCCACTCCACTAGACCCAAACCCACTCCGCTAGACCCAAACCCACTCCGCTGGACCCAAACCCACTACGCTAGAACCAAACCCACTCCCCTAGACCCACACACCCACTCCGCTAGACCCAAACCCACTCCGCTAGACAAACCCACTCCGTTAGACCCAAACCCAATCCGCTAGACCCAAACCCACTCCGCTAGACCCAAACCCACTCCGCAAACCCACACTCCCACTCCGCTAGACCCACACTCCCACTCCGCTAGATCCACACTCCCACTCCGCTAGACCTAAACCCACTCCGCTAGGCCATAACCCACTCCACTAGACCCAAACCCACTCCCCTAGACCCAAACCCACTCCGCTGGACCCAAACCCACTACGCTAGACCCACACTCCCACTCCGCTAGACCCAAACCCACTCCGCTAGACCCAAACCCACTCCGCTAGACCCAAACCCACTCCGTTAGACCCAAACCCACTCCGCTAGACCCAAACCCACTCCGCTAGACCCAAAGCCACTCCGCAAGACCATCACTCCCACTCCGCTAGACCCAACCCCACTCCGCTAGACCCAAACCCACTCGGTTAGACCCAAACTCCCACTCCGCTAGACCCAAACCAACTCCACTAGACTCAAACCCACTCCGCTAGACCCAAACCCACTCCGCTAGACCCAAACCCACTCTGCTAGACCCCACTCCCAATCCGCCAGACCCAAACTCACACTCCGCTAGACCCAAACCCACCCCGCTAGACCCAAGCCCACTCCGCTAGACCCAAACCCACTCCGCTAGACACAAACCCACTCCGCTAGACCCAAACCCACTCCGCTAGACCCAAGCCCACTCCGCTACACCCAAACCCACTCCGCTAGACCCAAACCCACTGCGCTAGACCCAAACCCACTCCGCTAGACCCAAACCCACTCCGCTAGACCCAAACCCACTCCGCTAGACCCAAACCCATTCCGCAAGACCCAAACCCACTCCGCTAGATCCAAACCCACTCTGCTAGACACAAACCCACTCCGCTAGACCCAAACCCACTCCGTTAGACCCAAACTCCCACTCTGCTAGACCCAAACCAACTCCGCTAGACCCAAACCCACTCCGCTAGACCCAAACCCACTACACTAGACCCACACTCCCACTCCGCTAGACCCAAACCCACTCCGCTAGACCCAAACCCACTCCGCTAGACCCAAACCCACTCCGCTAGACCCAAACCCACTCCGCTAGGGCCACACTCCCACTCCACTAGACCCACACTCCCACTCCGCTAGACCTTAACCCACTCCGCTAGACCCAAACCCACACCGCTAGACACAAACCCACTCCGCTAGACCCAAACCCACTACGCTAGACCCACACTCCCACTCCGCTAGACCCAAACTCCCACTCCGCTAGACCCAAACCCACTCCGCTTGACCCAAACCCACTCCGCTAGACCCAAACCCTCTCCGCTAGACCCAAACCCAGTCCGCTAGACCCAAACCCACTCTGCAAGACCCAAACCCACTCCGCTAGATCCAAACCCACTCTGCTAGACACAAACCCACTCCGCTAGACCCAAACACACTCCGCTAGACCCACACACCCACTCCGCTAGACCCACACTCCCACTCCGCTAGACCCAAACCCACTCCGCTAGACCCAAACCCACTCCGCTAGACACAAACCCACTCCGTTAGACCCAAACCCAATCCGCTAGACCCAAACCCACTCCGCGAGACCCAAACCCACTCCGCAAACCCACACTCCCACTCCGCTAGACCCACACTCCCACTCCGCAAGACCCACACTCCCACTCTGCTAGACCCAAACCCACTCCGCTAGACCCTAACCCACTCCACTAGACCCAAACCCACTCCGCTAGACCCAAACCCACTCCGCTGGACCCAAACCCACTACGCTAGACCCACACTCCCACTCCGCTAGACCCAAACCCACTCCGCTAGACCCAAACCCACTCCGCTAGACCCAAACCCACTCCGTTAGACCCAAACCCACTCCGCTAGACCCAAACCCACTCCGCTAGACCCAAACCCACTCCGCAAGACCATCACTCCCACTCCGCTAGACCCAACCCCACTCCGCTAGACCCAAACCCACTCGGTTAGACCCAAACTCCCACTCCGCTAGACCCAAACCAACTCCACTAGACCCAAACCCACTCCGCTAGACACAAACACACTCCGCTAGACCCAAACCCACTCTGCTAGACCCACACTCCCAATCCGCTAGACCCAAACTCACACTCCGCTAGACCCAAACCCACCCCGCTGGACCCAAGCCCACTCCGCTAGACCCAAACCCACTCCGCTAGACACAAACCCACTCCGCTAGACCCGAACCCACTTCGCTAGACCCAAACCCACTCCGCTAGACCCAAACCCACTCCGCTAGACCCAAACCCACTCCGCTCGATCCAAACACACTCCGCTAGACCCAAACCCACTCCTCAAGACTCAAACCCACTCCGCTAGATCCAAACCCACTCTTCTAGACACAAACCCACTCCGCTAGACCCAAACCCACTCCGTTTGACCCAAACTCCCACTCTGCTAGACCCAAACCAACTCCGCTAGACCCAAATCCACTCCGCTAGACACAAACCCACTCCACTAAACCCACACTCCCACTCCGCTGGACCCAAACCCACTCCGCTAGACCCAAACCCACTCCGCTAGACCCACACTCCCACTCCGCTAGACCCACACACCCATTCCGCTAGACCCAAACCCACTCCGATAGACCCAAACCCTCTCCGCTAGACCCAAACCCACTCCGCTAGACCCAAACCCACTCCACTAGACCCACACTCCCACTCCGCTAGACCCAAACCCACTGCGCTAGACCCAAACCCACTCCACTAGACCCACACTCCCAATCCGCTAGAGCCACACTCCCATTCCGCTAGACCCAAACCTACTCCGATAGACCCAAACCTTCTCCGCTAGACCCAAACCCACTCCACTAGACCCATACCCACTCCGCTAGACCCAAACCCACTCCGCTAGACCCAAACCCACTCCGCTAGATGCAAACCCACTTCGCTAGACCCAAACTCCCATGCCGCTAGAACCAACCCACTCCGCTAGACCCACCCTCCCACTCCGCTAGACCCAAACCCACTCCGCTAGACCCAAACCCACTCCGCTAGGGCCACACTCCCACTCCACTAGACCCACACTCCCACTCCGCTAGACCCAAACCCACTCCGCTAGACCCAAACCCACTCCGCTAGACCCAAACCCACTCCGCTAGACCCAAACCCACTCCGCTAGACACAAACCCACTGCGTTAGACCCAAACCCACTCCACTAGACACAAACCCACTCCGCTAGACCCAAACCCACTCCGCTAGACCCACACTCCCACTCCGCTAGACCCAAACCCACTCCGCTAGACACAAACACACTCCGCTAGACCCAAACTCCCACTCCGCTAGACCCAAATCCACTCCGATAGACCCAAACCCACTCCGCTAGACCCAAACCCACTCCGCTAGACCCAAACCCACTCCACTAGACCCAAACCTACTCCGCTTGACCCAAACCCACTCCGCTAGACCCAAACCCACTCCGCTAGACCCAAACTCCCATGCCGCTAGACCCAAACCCACTCCGCTACACCCACACTCCCACTCCGCTAGACCCAAACCCACTCCATTAGAACCAAACCCACTCCGCTAGACCCAAACCCACTCCGCTAGACCCACACACCCACTCCGCTAGACCCACACTCCCACTCCGCTAGACCCAAACCCACTCCGCTAGACCCAAACCCACTCCGCTAGACACAAACCCACTCCGTTAGACCCAAACCCAATCCGCTAGACCCAAACCCACTCCGCTAGACCCAAACCCACTCCGCAAACCCACACTCCCACTCCGCTAGACCCACACTCCCACTCCGCTAGACCCACACTCCCACTCCGCTAGACCCAAACCCACTCCGCTAGACCCTAACCCACTCCACTAGACCCAAACCCACTCCGCTAGACCCAAACCAACTCCACTAGACCCAAACCCACTCCGCTAGACCCACACGCCCACTCCGCTAGACCCACACTCCCACTCCGCTGGACCCAAGCCCACTCCGCTAGACCCAAACCCACTCAGCTAGACCCAAACGCACTCCGTTAGACCTAAACCCACTCCGCCAGACCCAAACCCACTCCGCTAGACACAAACCCACTCCGTTAGACCCAAACCCACTCCACTAGACACAAACCCACTCCGCTGGACCCAAACCCACTCCGCTAGACCCACACTCCCACTCCGCTAGACCCAAACCCACTCCGCTAGACCCACACTCCCACTCTGCTAGACCCACACTCCCACTCCGCCAGACCCAAACCCACTCCGATAGACACAAACCCTCTCCGCTAGACCCAAACCCACTCCGCTAGACCCAAACCCACTCCGCTAGACCCAAACCCACTCCGCTAGACCCACACTCCCACTCCGCAAGACCCACACTCCCACTCCGCTAGACCCACACTCCCACTCCGCTACACCCAAACCCACTCCGCTAGACCCTAACCCACTCCACTAGACCCAAACCCACTCCGCTAGACCCAAACCCACTCCGCTGGACCCAAACTCACTACGCTAGACCCACACTCCCACTGCGCTAGACCCAAACCCACTCCGCTAGACCCAAACCCACTCCGCTAGAACCAAACCCACTTCGCTAGACCCAAACCCACCCCGCTAGACCCAAGCCCACTCCGCTAGACCCAAACCCACTCAGCTAGACACAAACCCACTCCGTTAGACCCAAACCCACTCCGCTAGACACAAACCCACTCCGCTAGACCCAAACCCACTCCGCTAGACCCAAACCCACTCCGCTAGACCCAAACCCACTCCGCTAGACCCAAACCCACTCCGCTAGACCCAAACCCACTCCGCAAGACCCAAACCCACTCCGCTAGATCCAAACCCACTCTGCTAGACACAAACCCACTCCGCTAGACCCAAACCCACTCCGTTAGACCCAAACTCCCACTCTGCTAGACACAAACCAACTCCGCTAGACGCAAACCCACTCCGCTAGACCCAAACCCACTCCGCTAGACCCAAACCCACTCTGCTACACCCAAACCCACTCCGCTAGACCCAAACCCACTCCACTAGACCCAAACCCACTCCGCTAGACCCAAACCGACTCCGCTAGACCCAAACCCACTCTGCAAGACCCAAACCCACTCCGCTAGATCCAAACCCACTCTGCTAGACACAAACCCACTCCGCTAGACCCAAACCCACTCCGCCAGACACACACACCCACTCCGCTAGACCCACACTCCCACTCCGCTAGACCCAAACCCACTTCGCTAGACCCAAACCCACTCCGCTAGACACAAACCCACTCCGTTAGACCCAAACCCAATCCGCTAGACCCAAACCCACTCCGCGAGACCCAAACCCACTCCGCAAACCCACACTCCCACTCCGCTAGACCCACACTCCCACTCCGCAAGACCCACACTCCCACTCTGCTAGACCCAAACCCACTCCGCTAGACCCTAACCCACTCCACTAGACCCAAACCCACTCCGCTAGACCGAAACCCACTCCGCTGGACCCAAACCCACTACGCTAGACCCAAACCCACTCCCCTAGACCCACACACCCACTCCGCTAGACCCAAACCCACTCCGCTAGACAAACCCACTCCGTTAGACCCAAACCCAATCCGCTAGACCCAAACCCACTCCGCTAGACCCAAACCCACTCCGCAAACCCACACTCCCACTCCGCTAGACCCACACTCCCACTCCGCTAGATCCACACTCCCACTCCGCTAGACCTAAACCCACTCCGCTAGACCATAACCCACTCCACTAGACCCACACCCACTCCCCTAGACCCAAACCCACTCCGCTGGACCCAAACCCACTACGCTAGACCCACACTCCCACTCCGCTAGACCCAAACCCACTCCGCTAGACCCAAACCCACTCCGCTAGACCCAAACCCACTCCGTTAGACCCAAACCCACTCCGCTAGACCCAAACCCACTCCGCTAGACCCAAAGCCACTCCGCAAGACCATCACTCCCACTCCGCTAGACCCAACCCCACTCCGCTAGACCCAAACCCACTCGGTTAGACCCAAACTCCCACTCCGCTAGACCCAAACCAACTCCACTAGACCCAAACCCACTCCGCTAGACCCAAACCCACTCCGCTAGACCCAAACCCACTCTGCTAGACCCCACTCCCAATCCGCTAGACCCAAACTCACACTCCGCTAGACCCAAACCCACCCCGCTAGACCCAAGCCCACTCCGCTAGACCCAAACCCACTCCGCTAGACACAAACCCACTCCGCTAGACCCAAACCCACTCCGCTAGACCCAAACCCACTCCGCTAGACCCAAACCCACTCCGCTAGACCCAAACCCACTGCGCTAGACCCAAACCCACTCCGCTAGACCCAAACCCACTCCGCTAGACCCAAACCCACTCCGCTAGACCCAAACCCACTCCGCTTGACCCAAACCCACTCCGCTAGACCCAAACCCTCTCCGCTAGACCCAAACCCAGTCCGCTAGACCCAAACCCACTCTGCAAGACCCAAACCCACTCCGCTAGATCCAAACCCACTCTGCTAGACACAAACCCACTCCGCTAGACCCAAACACACTCCGCTAGACCCACACACCCACTCCGCTAGACCCACACTCCCACTCCGCTAGACCCAAACCCACTCCGCTAGACCCAAACCCACTCCGCTAGACACAAACCCACTCTGTTAGATCCAAACCCAATCCGCTAGACCCAAACCCACTCCGCGAGACCCAAACCCACTCCGCAAACCCACACTCCCACTCCGCTAGACCCACACTCCCACTCCGCAAGACCCACACTCCCACTCTGCTAGACCCAAACCCACTCCGCTAGACCCTAACCCACTCCACTAGACCCAAACCCACTCCGCTAGACCCAAACCCACTCCGCTGAACCCAAACCCACTACGCTAGACCCACACTCCCACTCCGCTAGACCCAAACCCACTCCGCTAGACCCAAACCCACTCCGCTAGACCCAAACCCACTCCGTTAGACCCAAACCCACTCCGCTAGACCCAAACCCACTCCGCTAGACGCAAACCCACTCCGCAAGACCATCACTCCCACTCCGCTAGACCCAACCCCACTCCGCTAGACCCAAACCCACTCGGTTAGACCCAAACTCCCACTCCGCTAGACCCAAACCAACTCCACTAGACCCAAACCCACTCCGCTAGACCCAAACCCACTCCGCTAGACCCAAACCCACTCTGCTAGACCCACACTCCCAATCCGCTAGACCCAAACTCACACTCCGCTAGACCCAAACCCACCCCGCTGGACCCAAGCCCACTCCGCTAGACCCAAACCCACTCCGCTAGACACAAACCCACTCCGCTAGACCCGAACCCACTCCGCTAGACCCAAACCCACTCCGCTAGACCCAAACCCACTCCGCTAGACCCAAACCCACTCCGCTAGATCCAAACTCACTCCGCTAGACCCAAACCCACTCCGCAAGACTCAAACCCACTCCGCTAGATCCAAGCCCACTCTGCTAGACACAAACCCACTCCGCTAGACCCAAACCCACTCCGTTTGACCCAAACTCCCACTCTGCTAGACCCAAACCAACTCCGCTAGACCCAAATCCACTCCGCTAGACCCAAACCCACTCCACTAAACCCACACTCCCACTCCGCTGGACCCAAACCCACTCCGCTAGACCCAAACCCACTCCGCTAGACCCACACTCCCACTCCGCTAGACCCACACACCCATTCCGCTAGACCCAAACCCACTCCGATACACCCAAACCCTCTCCGCTAGACCCAAACCCACTCCGCTAGACCCAAACCCACTCCACTAGACCCACACTCCCACTCCGCTAGACCCAAACCCACTGCGCTAGACCCAAACCCACTCCACTAGACCCACACTCCCAATCCGCTAGAGCCACACTCCCATTCCGCTAGACCCAAACCTACTCCGATAGACCCAAACCTTCTCCGCTAGACCCAAACCCACTCCACTAGACCCATACCCACTCCGCTAGACCCAAACCCACTCCGCTAGACCCAAACCCACTCCGCTAGATGCAAACCCACTTCGCTAGACCCAAACTCCCATGCCGCTAGAACCAACCCACTCCGCTAGACCCACCCTCCCACTCCGCTAGACCCAAACCCACTCCGCTAGACCCAAACCCACTCCGCTAGGGCCACACTCCCACTCCACTAGACCCACACTCCCACTCCGCTAGACCCAAACCCACTCCGCTAGACCCAAACCCACTCCGCTAGACCCAAACCCACTCCGCTAGACCCAAACCCACTCCGCTAGACACAAACCCACTGCGTTAGACCCAAACCCACTCCACTAGACACAAACCCACTCCGCTAGACCCAAACCCACTCCGCTAGACCCACACTCCCACTCCGCTAGACCCAAACCCACTCCGCTAGACACAAACACACTCCGCTAGACCCAAACTCCCACTCCGCTAGACCCAAATCCACTCCGATAGACCCAAACCCACTCCGCTAGACCCAAACCCACTCCGCTAGACCCAAACCCACTCCACTAGACCCAAACCTACTCCGCTTGACCCAAACCCACTCCGCTAGACCCAAACCCACTCCGCTAGACCCAAACTCCCATGCCGCTAGACCCAAACCCACTCCGCTACACCCACACTCCCACTCCGCTAGACCCAAACCCACTCCGCTAGACCCAAACCCACTCCACTAGACCCAAACCCACTCCGCTAGACCCACACACCCACTCCGCTAGACCCACACTCCCACTCCGCTAGATCCAAACCCACTCCGCTAGACCCAAACCCAATCCGCTAGACCCAAACCCACTCCGCTAGACCCAAACCCACTCCGCAAACCCACACTCCCACTCCGCTAGACCCACACTCCCACTCCGCTAGACCCACACTCCCACTCCGCTAGACCCAAACCCACTCCGCTAGACCCTAACCCACTCCACTAGACCCAAACCCACTCCGCTAGACCCAAACCAACTCCACTAGACCCAAACCCACTCCGCTAGACCCACACGCCCACTCCGCTAGACCCACACTCCCACTCCGCTGGACCCAAGCCCACTCCGCTAGACCCAAACCCACTCAGCTAGACCCAAACGCACTCCGTTAGACCTAAACCCACTCCGCCAGACCCAAACCCACTCCGCTAGACACAAACCCACTCCGTTAGACCCAAACCCACTCCACTAGACACAAACCCACTCCGCTGGACCCAAACCCACTCCGCTAGACCCACACTCCCACTCCGCTAGACCCAAACCCACTCCGCTAGACCCACACTCCCACTCTGCTAGACCCACACTCCCACTCCGCTAGACCCACACTCCCACTCCGCTACACCCAAACCCACTCCGCTAGACCCTAACCCACTCCACTAGACCCAAACCCACTCCGCTAGACCCAAACCCACTCCGCTGGACCCAAACTCACTACGCTAGACCCACACTCCCACTGCGCTAGACCCAAACCCACTCCGCTAGACCCAAACCCACTCCGCTAGAACCAAACCCACTTCGCTAGACCCAAACCCACCCCGCTAGACCCAAGCCCACTCCGCTAGACCCAAACCCACTCAGCTAGACACAAACCCACTCCGTTAGACCCAAACCCACTCCGCTAGACCCAAACCCACTCCGCTAGACCCAAACCCACTCCGCTAGACCCAACCCCACTCCGCTAGACCCAAACCCACTCCGCTAGACCCAAACCCACTCCGCTAGACCCAAACCCACTCCGCAAGACCCAAACCCACTCCGCTTGATCCAAACCCACTCTGCTAGACACAAACCCACTCCGCTAGACCCAAACCCACTCCGTTAGACCCAAACTCCCACTCTGCTAGACACAAACCAACTCCGCTAGACGCAAACCCACTCCGCTAGACCCAAACCCACTCCGCTACACCAACACTCCCACTCCGCTAGACCCACACACCCATTCCGCTAGACCCAAACCCACTCCAATAGACCCAAACCCTCTCCGCTAGACCCAAACCCACTCCGCTAGACCCAAACCCACTCCACTAGACCCACACTCCCACTCCGCTAGACCCAACCCACTCCGCTAGACCCAAACCCACTCCGCTAGACCCACACTCCCAATCCGCTAGACCTACACTCCCATTCCGCTAGACCCAAACCCACTCCGATAGACCCAAACCCTCTCCGCTAGACCCAAACCCACTCCACTAGACCCATACCCACTCCGCTAGACCCAAACCCACTCCGCTAGACCCAAACCCACTCCGCTAGATGCAAACCCACTTCGCGAGACCCAAACTCCCATGCCGCTAGAACCAAACCCACTCCGTTAGACCCACCCTCCCACTCCGCTAGACCCAAACCCACTCCGCTAGACCCAAACCCACTTCGCTAGACCCAAACCCACTCCGCAAGACTCACACTCCCACTCCGCTAGACCCACACTCCCGCTCCGCTAGACCCAAACCCACTCCGCTAGACCCAAACCCACTCCGCTAGACACAAACCCACTCCGCTAGACACAAACCCACTGCATTAGACCCAAACCCACTCCACTAGACACAAACCCACTCCGCTAGACCCAAACCCACTCCGCTAGACCCACACTCCCACTCCGCTAGACCCAAACCCACTCCGCTAGACACAAACCCACTCCGCTAGACCCACACTCCCACTCCGCTAGACCCACACTGCCACTCCGCTAGACCCAAACCCACTCCGATAGACCCAAACCCTCTCCGCTAGACCGAAACACACTCCGCTAGACGCAAACCCACTCCACTAGACCCAAACCTACTCCGGTTGACACAAACCCACTCCGCTAGACCCAAACCCACTCCGCTTGACCCAAACTCCCATGCCGCTAGAACCAAACCCACTCCGCTAGACCCACACTCCCACTCCGCTAGACCCAAACCCACTCCGCTAGACCCAAACCCACTCCGCTAGACCCAAACCCACTCCGCTAGACCCACACACCCACTCCGCTGGACCCACACTCCCACTCCGCTAGACCCAAACCCACTCCGCTAGACCCAAACCCACTCCGCTAGACCCAAACCCACTCCGCAAACCCACACTCCCACTCCGCTAGACCCACACTCCCACTCCGCTAGACCCACACTCCCACTCCGCTAGACCCAAACCCACTCCGCTAGACCCTAACCCACTCCACTAGACCCAAACCCACTCCGTTAGACCCAAACGAACTCCGCTGGACCCAAACCCACTACGCTAGACCCACACTACCACTCCGCTAGACCCAAACCCACTCCGCTAGACCCAAACCCACTCCGCTAGACCCAAACCCACTCCGTTAGACCCAAACCCACTCCGCTAGTCCCAAACCCACTCCGCTAGACACAAACCCACTCCGCAAGACCATCACTCCCACTCCGCTAGACCCAACCCCACTCCGCTAGACCCAAACCCACTCGGTTAGACCCAAACTCCCACTCCGCTAGACCCAAACCAACTCCACTAGACCCAAACCCACTCCGCTAGACCCAAACCCACTCCGCTACACCCAAACCCACTGCGCTAGACCCAAACTAACTCCACTAGACCCAAACCCACTCCGCTAGACCCACACGCCCACTCCGCTAGACCCACACTCCCACTCCGCTGAACCCAAGCCCACTCCGCTAGACCCAAACCCACTCAGCTAGACCCAAACGCACTCCGTTAGACCCAAACCCACTCCGCCAGACCCAAACCCACTCCGCTAGACACAAACCCACTCCGTTAGACCCAAACCCACTCCACTAGACACAAACCCACTCCGCTGGACCCAAACCCACTCCGCTAGACCCACACTCCCACTCCGCTAGACCCAAACCCACTCCGCTAGACACAAACCCACTCCGCTAGACCCACACTCCCACTCTGCTAGACCCACACTCCCACTCCGCCAGACCCAAACCCACTCCGATAGACACAAACCCTCTCCGCTAGACCCAAACCCACTCCGCCAGACCCAAACCCACTCCACTAGACCCAAACCCACTCCGCTTGACCCAAACCCACTCCGCTAGACCCAAACCCACTCCGCTAGACCCAAACTCCCACGCCGCTAGAACCAAACCCACACCGCTAGACCCACACTCCCACTCCGCTAGACCCAAACCCACTCCGCTAGACCCAAACCCACTCCGCTAGACCCAAACCCACTCCGCTAGACCCAAACCCACTCCGCTAGACCCAAACTCCCACGCCGCTAGAACCAAACCCACTCCGCTAGACCCACACTCCCACTCCGCTAGACCCAAACCCACTCCGCTAGACCCAAACCCACTCCGCTAGACCCAAACCCACTCCGCTAGACCCACACACCCACTCCGCTAGACCCACACTCCCACTCCGCTAGACCCAAACCCACTCCGCTAGACTCAAACCCACTCCGCTAGACACAAACCCACTCCGTTAGACCCAAACCCACTCCGCTAGACCCAAACCCACTCCGCTAGACCCAAACCCACTCCTCTAGACCCACACTCCCACTCCGCTAGACCCACACTCCCACTCCACTAGACCCAAACCCACTCCGCTACACCCAAACCCACTGCGCTAGACCCAAACTCCCACTCCGCTAGACCCAAACCAACTCCACTAGACCCAAACCCACTCCGCTAGACCCACACGCCCACTCCGCTCGACCCACACTCCCACTCCGCTGAACCCAAGCCCACTCCGCTAGACCCAAACCCACTCAGCTAGACCCAAACGCACTCCGTTAGACCCAAACCCACTCCGCCAGACCCAAACCCACTCCGCTAGACACAAACCCACTCCGTTAGACCCAAACCCACTCCACTAGACACAAACCCACTCCGCTGGACCCAAACCCACTCCGCTAGACCCACACTCCCACTCCGCTAGACTCAAACCCACTCCGCTAGACACAAACCCACTCCGCTAGACCCACACTCCCACTCTGCTAGACCCACACTCCCACTCCGCCAGACCCAAACCCACTCCGATAGACACAAACCCTCTCCGCTAGACCCAAACCCACTCCGCCAGACCCAAACCCACTCCACTAGACCCAAACCCACTCCGCTTGACCCAAACCCACTCCGCTAGACCCAAACCCACTCCGCTAGACCCAAACTCCCACGCCGCTAGAACCAAACCCACACCGCTAGACCCACACTCCCACTCCGCTAGACCCACACTCCCACTCCGCTAGACCCACACTCCCACTCCGCTACACCCAAACCCACTCCGCTAGACCCTAACCCACTCCACTAGACCAAAACCCACTCCGCTAGCCCCAAACCCACTCCGCTGGACCCAAACCCACTACGCTAGACCCACACTCCCACTCCGCTAGACCCAAAACCACTCCGCTAGACCCAAACCCACTCCACTAGACCCAAACCCACTCCGTTAGACCCAAACCCACTCCGCTAAACCCAAACCCACTCCGCTAGACCCAAACCCACTCCGCTAGACCCAAACCCACTCCGCTAGACCCAAACCCACTCCGCTAGACCCAAACTCCCACGCCGCTAGAACCAAACCCACACCGCTAGACCCACACTCCCACTCCGCTAGACCCAAACCCACTCCGCTAGACCCAAACCCACTCCGCTAGACCCAAACCCACTCCGCTAGACCCACACACCCACTCCGCTAGACCCACACTCCCACTCCGCTAGACCCAAACCCACTCCGCTAGACCCAAACCCACTCCGCTAGACACAAACCCACTCCGTTAGACCCAAACCCACTCCGCTAGACCCAAACCCACTCCGCTAGACCCAAACCCACTCCTCTAGACCCACACTCCCACTCCGCTAGACCCACACTCCCACTCCGCTAGACCCACACTCCCACTCCGCTACACCCAAACCCACTCCGCTAGACCCTAACCCACTCCACTAGACCCAAACCCACTCCGCTACACCCAAACCCACTCCGCTGGACCCAAACCCACTACGCTAGACCCACACTCCCACTCCGCTAGACCCAAAACCACTCCGCTAGACCCAAACCCACTCCGCTAGAACCAAACCCACTCCGTTAGGCCCAAACCCACTCCGCTAAACCCAAACCCACTCCGCTCGATCCAAACCCACTCCGCAAGACCATCACTCCCACTCCGCTAGACCCAACCCCACTCCGCTGGGACCCAAACCCACTCCGCTAGACCGAAACCCACTCCGCTAGACCCAAACCCACTCCGCTAGACCCAAACACACTCCGCAAGACCCAAACCCACTCCGCTAGACCCAAACCCACTCCGCTGGACACAAACCCACTCCGCTAGACCCAAACCCACTCCGTTATACCCAAACTCCCACTCCGCTAGACCCAAACCAACTCCACTAGACCAAAACTCACTCCGCTAGACCCAAAACCCACTTCGCTAGACCCACACTCCCACTCCGCTAGACCCAAACCCACTCCGCTGGACCCAAACCCACTCAGCTAGACCCAAACCCACTCCGCTAGGCCAACACTCCCACTCCGCTAGACCCAAACCCACTCCGCTAGACCCAAACCCACTCCGCTACACCCAAACCCACTCCGCTAGACCCAAACCCACTCCGCTAGGCCAAAACCCACTCCGCTAGATCCAAACCCACTCCGCTAGACCCAAACCCGCTCCGTTAGACCCAAACTCCCACTCCGCTAGACCCAAACCAACTCCACTAGACCCAAACCCACTCCGCTAGACCCAAACCCAGTTCGCTAGACCCACACTCCCACTCCGCTAGACCCAAACCCACTCCGCTAGACCCAAACCCACTCCGCTACACCCAAACCCACTCCGCTAGACCTAAACCCACTCCGCTAGGCCAAAACCCACTCCGCTAGACCCAAACCCACTCCGCTAGACCCAAACCCGCTCCGTTAGACCCAAACCCACTCCGCGAGACCCAAACCCACTCCGCTAGACCCAAACCCACTCCTCTACACCATCACTCCCACTCCGCTAGACCCAACCCCACTCCGGTAGACCCAAATCCACTCCGCTAGACCCAAACCCACTCCGCTAGACCCAAACCCACTCCGCTAGACCCAAACACACTCCGCTAGACCCAAACCCACTCCGCTAGACGCAAACCCACTCCGCTAGACCCAAACCCACTCCGTTAGACACAAACTCCCACTCCGATAGACCCAAACCAACTCCACTAGACCCAAACCCACTCCGCTAGACCCAAACCCACTCATCTAGACCCACACTCCCACTCCGCTGGACACAAACCCACTCCGCTAGACCCAAACCCACTCAGTTAGACCCAAACCCACTCCGCTAGACCCAAACCAACTCCACTAGACCCAAACCCACTCCGCTAGACCCAAACCCACACCGCTAGACCCACACTCCCACTCCGCTGGACCCAAACCCACTCCGCTAGACCCAAACCCACTCTGCTAGACCCAAACCCACTCCGCTAGACCCAAACCCTCTCCGCTAGACCCAAACCCACTACGCTAGACCCAAACCTACTCCGCTAGACCCAAACCCACTCCGCTAGACCCAAACCCACTCCGCTAGTCCCAAGCCCACTCCTCTAGACCCAAACCCACTCCGCAAGACCCAAACCCACGCCGCTAGACCCAAACCCACTCCGCTAGACCCAAACCCACTCAGCTGGACCCAAACCCACTCCGGTAGACCCAAACTCCCACTCCGCTACACCCAAACCCACTCCGCTAGACCCACAGTCCCACTTCGCTGGACCCAAACCCACTCCACTAGACGCAAACCCACTCTGCAAGACCCAAACCCACTCCGCTAGACCCAAACCCACTCCGCTGGACCCAAACCCACTACGCTAGACCCAAACCCACTCCGCTAGACCAAAACCCACTCCGCTAGACCCAAACCCGCTCCGCTAGACCCAAACCCACTCTGCTAGACCCAAACACACTCCGCGAGACCCAAACCCAGTCCGCTAGACCGAAACCCATTCCGCTAGACACTAACCAACTCCGCTAGACCCAAACCCACTCCGCTATACCCAAACCCACTCCGCTAGACCCAAACCCACTCCGCTAGACCCAAACCCACTCCGCTAGATGCAAACCCACTCCGCTAGACCCAAACCCACTCCGCTAGACCCAAACCCACTCCGCTAGACCCAAACCCACTCCGCTAGACCCAAACCCACTCCGCTGGACCAAAACCCACTCCGCTAGACCAAAACCCACTCCGCCAGATCCAAACCCACTCCGCAAGACCCATATCCGATCCGCTAGACCCATACCCACTCCGCTAGACCCAAACCCACTCTGCTAGACCCAAACCCACTCCGCTAAACCCAAGCCCACTCCGCTAGACCCAAACCCACTCCGCAAGACCCAAACCCACTCCGCTAGACCCAAACCCACTCCGCTAGACCCAAACCCACTCAGCTAGACCCAAACCCACTCTGGTAGACCCAAACTCCCACTCCGCTACACCCAAACCAACTCCGCTGGACCCAAACCCACTCCGCTAGACACAAACCCACTCTGCTAGAACCACACTCCCACTCCGCTAGACCCAAACCCACTCCGCTAGAACCACACTCCCACTCCGCTAGACCCACACTCCCACTCCGCTAGACCCAAACCCACTCCGATAGACCCAAACCCTCTCCGCTAGACCCAAACCCATTCCGCTAGACCCAAACCCACTCCGCTAGACCCAAACCCACTCCGCTAGACCCAAACCCACTCCGCTAGACCCAAACCCACTCCGCTAGACCCAAACCCACTCCGCTAGACCCAAACCCAGTCAGCTAGACCCAAACCCACTCCGCTAGACCCAAACCCACTCCGCTAGACCCAAACTCCCACGCCGCTAGAACCAAACCCACTCCGCTAGACCCACACTTCCACTCCGCGAGACCCAAACCCACTGTGCCAGACCCAAACCCACTCCGCGAGAACCAAACCCACTCCGCTAGACCCACACACCCACTCCGCTAGACTCACACTCCCATTCCGCTAGACCCAAACCCACTCCGCTAGCCCCACACTCCCACTCCGCTAGACCCAACCCACCCCGCTAGATCCAAACCCACTCCGCTAGACACATACCCACTCTGTTAGACCCAAACCCACTCCGCTAGACACAAACCCACTCCGCTAGACCAAAACCCACTCCGCTAGTTCCAACCCCACTCCGCAAGACCCATATCCGATCCGCTAGACCCATACCCACTCCGCTAGACCCAAACCCACTGTGCTAGACCCAAACCCACTCCGCTAGACCCAAGCCCACTCCGCTGAACCCAAACCCACTCCGCAAGACCCAAACCCACTCCGCTAGACCCAAACCCACTCCGCTAGACCCAAACCCACTCAGCTAGACCCAAACCCACTCTGGTAGACCCAAACTCCCACTCCGCTACACCCAAACCAACTCCGCTAGACCCAAACCCACTCCGCTAGACACAAACCCACTCTGCTAGAACCACACTCCCACTCCGCTAGACCCAAACCCACTCCGCTAGAACCACACTCCCACTCCGCTAGACCCACACTCCCACTCCGCTAGACCCAAACCCACTCCGATAGACCCAAACCCTCTCCGCTAGACCCAAACCCATTCCGCTAGACCCAAACCCACTCCGCTAGACCCAAACCCACTCCGCTAGACCCAAACCCACTCCGCTAGACCCAAACTCCCACGCCGCTAGAACCAAACCCACTCCGCTAGACCCACACTCCCACTCCGCTAGACCCAAACCCACTCCGCTAGACCCAAACCCACTCCGCTAGACCCAAACCCACTCCGCTAGACCCACACACCCACTCCGCTAGACCCACACTCCCACTCCGCTAGACCCAAACCCACTCCGCTAGACTCAAACCCACTCCGCTAGACACAAACCCACTCCGTTAGACCCAAACCCACTCCGCTAGACCCAAACCCACTCCGCTAGACCCAAACCCACTCCTCTAGACCCACACTCCCACTCCGCTAGACCCACACTCCCACTCCACTAGACCCAAACCCACTCCGCTACACCCAAACCCACTGCGCTAGACCCAAACTCCCACTCCGCTAGACCCAAACCAACTCCACTAGACCCAAACCCACTCCGCTAGACCCACACGCCCACTCCGCTCGACCCACACTCCCACTCCGCTGAACCCAAGCCCACTCCGCTAGACCCAAACCCACTCAGCTAGACCCAAACGCACTCCGTTAGACCCAAACCCACTCCGCCAGACCCAAACCCACTCCGCTAGACACAAACCCACTCCGTTAGACCCAAACCCACTCCACTAGACACAAACCCACTCCGCTGGACCCAAACCCACTCCGCTAGACCCACACTCCCACTCCGCTAGACTCAAACCCACTCCGCTAGACACAAACCCACTCCGCTAGACCCACACTCCCACTCTGCTAGACCCACACTCCCACTCCGCCAGACCCAAACCCACTCCGATAGACACAAACCCTCTCCGCTAGACCCAAACCCACTCCGCCAGACCCAAACCCACTCCACTAGACCCAAACCCACTCCGCTTGACCCAAACCCACTCCGCTAGACCCAAACCCACTCCGCTAGACCCAAACTCCCACGCCGCTAGAACCAAACCCACACCGCTAGACCCACACTCCCACTCCGCTAGACCCACACTCCCACTCCGCTAGACCCACACTCCCACTCCGCTACACCCAAACCCACTCCGCTAGACCCTAACCCACTCCACTAGACCAAAACCCACTCCGCTAGCCCCAAACCCACTCCGCTGGACCCAAACCCACTACGCTAGACCCACACTCCCACTCCGCTAGACCCAAAACCACTCCGCTAGACCCAAACCCACTCCACTAGACCCAAACCCACTCCGTTAGACCCAAACCCACTCCGCTAAACCCAAACCCACTCCGCTAGACCCAAACCCACTCCGCTAGACCCAAACCCACTCCGCTAGACCCAAACCCACTCCGCTAGACCCAAACTCCCACGCCGCTAGAACCAAACCCACACCGCTAGACCCACACTCCCACTCCGCTAGACCCAAACCCACTCCGCTAGACCCAAACCCACTCCGCTAGACCCAAACCCACTCCGCTAGACCCACACACCCACTCCGCTAGACCCACACTCCCACTCCGCTAGACCCAAACCCACTCCGCTAGACCCAAACCCACTCCGCTAGACACAAACCCACTCCGTTAGACCCAAACCCACTCCGCTAGACCCAAACCCACTCCGCTAGACCCAAACCCACTCCTCTAGACCCACACTCCCACTCCGCTAGACCCACACTCCCACTCCGCTAGACCCACACTCCCACTCCGCTACACCCAAACCCACTCCGCTAGACCCTAACCCACTCCACTAGACCCAAACCCACTCCGCTACACCCAAACCCACTCCGCTGGACCCAAACCCACTACGCTAGACCCACACTCCCACTCCGCTAGACCCAAAACCACTCCGCTAGACCCAAACCCACTCCGCTAGAACCAAACCCACTCCGTTAGGCCCAAACCCACTCCGCTAAACCCAAACCCACTCCGCTCGATCCAAACCCACTCCGCAAGACCATCACTCCCACTCCGCTAGACCCAACCCCACTCCGCTGGGACCCAAACCCACTCCGCTAGACCGAAACCCACTCCGCTAGACCCAAACCCACTCCGCTAGACCCAAACACACTCCGCAAGACCCAAACCCACTCCGCTAGACCCAAACCCACTCCGCTGGACACAAACCCACTCCGCTAGACCCAAACCCACTCCGTTATACCCAAACTCCCACTCCGCTAGACCCAAACCAACTCCACTAGACCAAAACTCACTCCGCTAGACCCAAAACCCACTTCGCTAGACCCACACTCCCACTCCGCTAGACCCAAACCCACTCCGCTGGACCCAAACCCACTCAGCTAGACCCAAACCCACTCCGCTAGGCCAACACTCCCACTCCGCTAGACCCAAACCCACTCCGCTAGACCCAAACCCACTCCGCTACACCCAAACCCACTCCGCTAGACCCAAACCCACTCCGCTAGGCCAAAACCCACTCCGCTAGATCCAAACCCACTCCGCTAGACCCAAACCCGCTCCGTTAGACCCAAACTCCCACTCCGCTAGACCCAAACCAACTCCACTAGACCCAAACCCACTCCGCTAGACCCAAACCCAGTTCGCTAGACCCACACTCCCACTCCGCTAGACCCAAACCCACTCCGCTAGACCCAAACCCACTCCGCTACACCCAAACCCACTCCGCTAGACCTAAACCCACTCCGCTAGGCCAAAACCCACTCCGCTAGACCCAAACCCACTCCGCTAGACCCAAACCCGCTCCGTTAGACCCAAACCCACTCCGCGAGACCCAAACCCACTCCGCTAGACCCAAACCCACTCCTCTACACCATCACTCCCACTCCGCTAGACCCAACCCCACTCCGGTAGACCCAAATCCACTCCGCTAGACCCAAACCCACTCCGCTAGACCCAAACCCACTCCGCTAGACCCAAACACACTCCGCTAGACCCAAACCCACTCCGCTAGACGCAAACCCACTCCGCTAGACCCAAACCCACTCCGTTAGACACAAACTCCCACTCCGATAGACCCAAACCAACTCCACTAGACCCAAACCCACTCCGCTAGACCCAAACCCACTCATCTAGACCCACACTCCCACTCCGCTGGACACAAACCCACTCCGCTAGACCCAAACCCACTCAGTTAGACCCAAACCCACTCCGCTAGACCCAAACCAACTCCACTAGACCCAAACCCACTCCGCTAGACCCAAACCCACACCGCTAGACCCACACTCCCACTCCGCTGGACCCAAACCCACTCCGCTAGACCCAAACCCACTCTGCTAGACCCAAACCCACTCCGCTAGACCCAAACCCTCTCCGCTAGACCCAAACCCACTACGCTAGACCCAAACCTACTCCGCTAGACCCAAACCCACTCCGCTAGACCCAAACCCACTCCGCTAGTCCCAAGCCCACTCCTCTAGACCCAAACCCACTCCGCAAGACCCAAACCCACGCCGCTAGACCCAAACCCACTCCGCTAGACCCAAACCCACTCAGCTGGACCCAAACCCACTCCGGTAGACCCAAACTCCCACTCCGCTACACCCAAACCCACTCCGCTAGACCCACAGTCCCACTTCGCTGGACCCAAACCCACTCCACTAGACGCAAACCCACTCTGCAAGACCCAAACCCACTCCGCTAGACCCAAACCCACTCCGCTGGACCCAAACCCACTACGCTAGACCCAAACCCACTCCGCTAGACCAAAACCCACTCCGCTAGACCCAAACCCGCTCCGCTAGACCCAAACCCACTCTGCTAGACCCAAACACACTCCGCGAGACCCAAACCCAGTCCGCTAGACCGAAACCCATTCCGCTAGACACTAACCAACTCCGCTAGACCCAAACCCACTCCGCTATACCCAAACCCACTCCGCTAGACCCAAACCCACTCCGCTAGACCCAAACCCACTCCGCTAGATGCAAACCCACTCCGCTAGACCCAAACCCACTCCGCTAGACCCAAACCCACTCCGCTAGACCCAAACCCACTCCGCTAGACCCAAACCCACTCCGCTGGACCAAAACCCACTCCGCTAGACCAAAACCCACTCCGCCAGATCCAAACCCACTCCGCAAGACCCATATCCGATCCGCTAGACCCATACCCACTCCGCTAGACCCAAACCCACTCTGCTAGACCCAAACCCACTCCGCTAAACCCAAGCCCACTCCGCTAGACCCAAACCCACTCCGCAAGACCCAAACCCACTCCGCTAGACCCAAACCCACTCCGCTAGACCCAAACCCACTCAGCTAGACCCAAACCCACTCTGGTAGACCCAAACTCCCACTCCGCTACACCCAAACCAACTCCGCTGGACCCAAACCCACTCCGCTAGACACAAACCCACTCTGCTAGAACCACACTCCCACTCCGCTAGACCCAAACCCACTCCGCTAGAACCACACTCCCACTCCGCTAGACCCACACTCCCACTCCGCTAGACCCAAACCCACTCCGATAGACCCAAACCCTCTCCGCTAGACCCAAACCCATTCCGCTAGACCCAAACCCACTCCGCTAGACCCAAACCCACTCCGCTAGACCCAAACCCACTCCGCTAGACCCAAACCCACTCCGCTAGACCCAAACCCACTCCGCTAGACCCAAACCCAGTCAGCTAGACCCAAACCCACTCCGCTAGACCCAAACCCACTCCGCTAGACCCAAACTCCCACGCCGCTAGAACCAAACCCACTCCGCTAGACCCACACTTCCACTCCGCGAGACCCAAACCCACTGTGCCAGACCCAAACCCACTCCGCGAGAACCAAACCCACTCCGCTAGACCCACACACCCACTCCGCTAGACTCACACTCCCATTCCGCTAGACCCAAACCCACTCCGCTAGCCCCACACTCCCACTCCGCTAGACCCAACCCACCCCGCTAGATCCAAACCCACTCCGCTAGACACATACCCACTCTGTTAGACCCAAACCCACTCCGCTAGACACAAACCCACTCCGCTAGACCAAAACCCACTCCGCTAGTTCCAACCCCACTCCGCAAGACCCATATCCGATCCGCTAGACCCATACCCACTCCGCTAGACCCAAACCCACTGTGCTAGACCCAAACCCACTCCGCTAGACCCAAGCCCACTCCGCTGAACCCAAACCCACTCCGCAAGACCCAAACCCACTCCGCTAGACCCAAACCCACTCCGCTAGACCCAAACCCACTCAGCTAGACCCAAACCCACTCTGGTAGACCCAAACTCCCACTCCGCTACACCCAAACCAACTCCGCTAGACCCAAACCCACTCCGCTAGACACAAACCCACTCTGCTAGAACCACACTCCCACTCCGCTAGACCCAAACCCACTCCGCTAGAACCACACTCCCACTCCGCTAGACCCACACTCCCACTCCGCTAGACCCAAACCCACTCCGATAGACCCAAACCCTCTCCGCTAGACCCAAACCCATTCCGCTAGACCCAAACCCACTCCGCTAGACCCAAACCCACTCCGCTAGACCCAAACCCAGTCAGCTAGACCCAAACCCACTCCGCTAGACCCAAACCCACTCCGCTAGACCCAAACTCCCACGCCGCTAGAACCAAACCCACTCCGCTAGACCCACACTTCCACTCCGCGAGACCCAAACCCACTGCGCCAGACCCAAACCCACTCCGCGAGAACCAAACCCACTCCGCTAGACCCACACACCCACTCCGCTAGACTCACACTCCCATTCCGCTAGACCCAAACCCACTCCGCTAGACCCACACTCCCACTCCGCTAGACCCAAACCCACCCCGCTAGATCCAAACCCACTCCGCTAGACACATACCCACTCTGTTAGACCCAAACCCACTCCGCTAGACACAAACCCACTCCGCTGGACCTAAACCCACTCCGCTAGACCCAAACCCACTCCGCTAGACCCACACTCCCACTCCGCTATACCCACACTCCCACACTGCTAGACCCAAACCCACCCCGATAGACCCAAACCCCCGCCGCTAGACCCAAACCCACTCCGCTAGACCCAAATCCACTCCGCTAGACCCAAACCCAGTCAGCTAGACCCAAACCCACTCCGCTAGACCCAAACCCACTCCGCTAGACCCAAACTCCCACGCCGCTAGAACCAAACCCACTCCGCTAGACCCACACTTCCACTCCGCTAGACCCAAACCCACTGCGCCAGACCCAAACCCACTCCGCGAGAAGCAAACCCACTCCGCTAGACCCACACACCCACTCCGCTAGACTCACACTCCCATTCCGTTAGACCCAAACCCACTCCGCTAGACCAAAACTCTCTCCGCTAGACACAAACCCCACACCATTAGACTCAAACCCACTCCGCTAGACCCAAACCCACTCCGCTAGACCCAAACCCACTCCGCTAGACCCAAACCCACTCCGCTAGACCCTCACTCCCACTCCGCTGGACCCAAACTCCCACGCCGCTAGAACCAAACCCACTCCGCTAGACCCACACTTCCACTCCGCTAGACCCAAACCCACTGCGCCAGACCCAAACCCACTCCGCGAGAAGCAAACCCACTCCGCTAGACCCACACACCCACTCCGCTAGACTCACACTCCCATTCCGTTAGACCCAAACCCACTCCGCTAGACCAAAACTCTCTCCGCTAGACACAAACCCACACCATTAGACTCAAACCCACTCCGCTAGACCCAAACCCACTCCGCTAGACCCAAACCCACTCCGCTAGACCCAAACCCACTCCGCTAGACCCTCACTCCCACTCCGCTGGACCCACACTCCCACTCCGCTGGACCGAAACCCACTCCGCTAGACCCAAACCCACTCCGCTAGACCCAAACCAACTCCGCTAGACCCAAACCCACTCCGCGAGACCCAAACCCACTGCGCCAGACCCAAACCCACTCCGCTAGACCCAAACCCACTCCGCTAGACCAAAACCCTCTCCGCTGGACACAAACCCACACCGTTAGACTCAAACCCACTCCGCTAGACCCAAACCCACTCCGCTAGACCCAAACCCACTCCGCTAGACCCAAACCCACTCCGCTAGACCCTCACTCCCACTCCGCTAGACCCAAACCCACTCCGCTAGACCCAAACCCACTCCGCTAGACCCAAACCCACTCCGCTAGACCCAAACCCACTCGGCTAGACCCAAACCCACTCCGCTAGACCCACACTCCCACTCCGCTGGACCCAAACCCACTCCGCTAGACCCAAACCCACTCAGCTAGACACAAACCCACTCCGCTAGACCAACACTCCCACTCCGCTAGACCCAAACCTACTCCGCTAGACCCACAGTCCCACTTCGCTGGACCCAAACCCACTCCACTAGACGCAAACCCACTCCGCAAGACCCAAACCCACTCCGCTAGACCCAAACCCACTCCGCTGGACCCAAACCCACTATGCTAGACCCAAACCCACTCCGCTAGACCCAAACCCACTCCGCTAGACCCAAACCCGCTCCGCTAGACCCAAACCCACTCTGCTAGACCCAAACCCACTCCGCGAGACCCAAACCCAGTCCGCTAGACCCAAACCCATTCCGCTAGACCCAAACCAACTCCGCTAGACCCAAACCCACTCCGCTATACCCAAACCCACTCCGCTAGACCCAAACCCACTCCGCTAGACCCAAACCCACTCCGCTAGATGCAAACCCACTCCGCTAGACTCAAACCCACTCCGCTAGACCCAAACCCACTCCGCTAGACCCAAACCCACTCCGCTAGACCCAAACCCACTCCGCTGGACCAAAACCCACTCCGCTAGACCAAAACCCACACCGCTAGATCCAAACCCACTCCGCAAGACCCATATCCGATCCGCTAGACCCATACCCACTCCGCTAGACCCAAACCCACTCTGCTAGACCCAAACCCACTCCGCTAGACCCAAGCCCACTCCGCTAGACCCAAACCCACTCCGCTAGACCCAAACCCACCCCGCTAGATCCAAACCCACTCCGCTAGACACATACCCACTCTGTTAGACCCAAACCCACTCCGCTAGACACAAACCCACTCCGCTGGACCTAAACCCACTCCGCTAGACCCAAACCCACTCCGCTAGACCCACACTCCCACTCCGCTATACCCACACTCCCACACTGCTAGACCCAAACCCACCCCGATAGACCCAAACCCCCGCCGCTAGACCCAAACCCACTCCGCTAGACCCAAATCCACTCCGCTAGACCCAAACCCACTCCGCTAGACCCACACACCCACTCCGCTAGACTCACACTCCCATTCCGCTAGACCCAAACCCACTCCGCTAGACCAAAACCCTTTCCGCTAGACACAAACCCACACCGTTAGACTCAAACCCACTCCGCTAGACCCAAACCCACTCCGCTAGACCCAAACCCACTCCGCTAGACCCAAACCCACTCCGCTAGACCCTCACTCCCACTCCGCTAGACCCAAACCCACTCCGCTAGACCCAAACCCACTCCGCTAGACCCAAACCCACTCCGCTGGACCCAAACCCACTCGGCTAGACCCAAACCCACACCGCTAGACCCACACTCCCACTCCGCTGGACCCAAACCCACTCCGCTAGACCCAAACCCACTCAGCTAGACCCAAACCCACTCCGCTAGACCCAAACCCACTCCGCTAGATGCAAACCCACTCCGCTAAACCCAAACCCACTCTGCTAGACACAAACCCACTCCGCTAGACCCAAACCCACTCCGCTAGACCCAAACCCACTCCGCTGGACCAAAACCCACTCCGCTAGACCAAAACCCACTCCGCTAGATCCAAACCCACTCCGCAAGACCCATATCCGATCCGCTAGACCCAAACCCACTCCGCTAGACCCAAACCCACTCTGCTAGACCCAAACCCGCTCCGCTAGACCCAAACCCACTCCGCTAGACCCAAACCAACTCCGCTAGACCCAAACCCACTCCGCTAGACCGAAACCTACTCCGCTAGACCCACACTCCCACTCCGCTAGACCCAAACCCACTCCGCTAGACCCAAACCCACTCCGCCAAACACAAACCCACTCCGCTAGACCCAAACCCACTCCGCTAGACCCAAACCCACTCCGGTAGACCCAAACTCCCACTCCGCTACACCCAAACCAACTCCGCTAGACCCAAAGCCACTCCGCTAGACACAAACCACTCCGCTAGACCCAAACCCACTCCGCTAGACCCAACCCACTCCGCTAGACCCAAACCCACTCCGCTAGACCGAATCCCACTCCGCTAGACCCAAACCCACTCCGCTAGAGCCACACTCCCACTCCGCTAGACCCAAACCCACTCCGCTAGACCCAAACCCACTCCGCTACACCCAAACCCACTCCGCTACACCCAAACCCACTCCGCTAGACCCAAACCCACTCCGCTAGGCCAAAACCCACTCCGCTAGACCCAAACCCACTCCGCTAGACCCAAACCCGCTCCGTTAGACCCAAACGCCAACTCCGCTGGAACCAAACCAACACCACTAGACCCAAACCCACTCCGCTAGACCCAAACCCACTTCGCTAGACCCACACTCCCTCTCCGCTAGACCCAAACCCACTCCGCTAGACCCAAACCCACTCAGCTAGACCCAAACCCACTCCGCTAGACCCAAACACCCACGCCGCTGGAACCAAACCCACTCCGCTGGACCCACACTTCCACTCCGCTAGACCCAAACCCACTGCGCCAGACCCAAACCCACTCCGCGAGAACCAAACCCACTCTGCTAGACCCACACACCCACTCCGCTAGACTCACACTCCCATTCCGCTAGACCCAAACCCACTAAGCTAGACCAAAACCCTCTCCGCTAGACACAAACCCACACCGTTAGACTCAAACCCACTCCGCTAGACCCAAACCCACGCCGCTAGACCCAAACCCACTCCGCTAGACCCAAACCCACTCCGCTAGACCCAAACCCACTCCGCTAGACCCTCACTCCCACTCCGCTAGACCCAAACCCACTCCGCTAGACCCAAACCCACTCCGCTAGACCCAAACCCACTCCGCTAGACCCAAACCCACTCGGCTAGACCCAAACCCACTCCGCTAGACCCACACTCCCACTCCGCTGGACCCAAACCCACTCCGCTAGACCCAAACCCACTCAGCTAGACCCAAACCCACTCCGCTAGACCCAAACCCACTCCGCTAGATGCAAACCCACTCCGCTAAACCCAAACCCACTCCGCTAGACACAAACCCACTCCGCTAGACCCAAACCCACTCCGCTAGACCCAAACCCACTCCGCTGGACCAAATCCCACTCCTCTAGACCAAAACCCACTCCGCTAGACCCAAACCCACTCCGCTAGACCCAAACCCACTCCGCTAGAGCCACACTCCCACTCCGCTAGACCCAAACCCACTCCGCTAGACGCAAACCCACTCCGCTACACCCAAACCCACTCCGCTACACCCAAACCCACTCCGCTAGACCCAAACCCACTCCGCTAGGCCAAAACCCACTCCGCTAGACCCAAACCCACTCCGCTAGACCCAAGCCCACTCCGCTAGACCCAAACCCACTCCGCTAGACCCAAACCCACTTCGCTAGACCCACACTCCCTCTCCGCTAGACCCAAACCCACTCCGCTAGACCCAAACCCACTCAGCTAGACCCAAACCCACTCCGCTAGATCCAAACCCACTCCGCTAGACCCAAACCCACTCCGCTACACCCAAACCCACTGCGCTAGAGCCAAACTCCCACTCCGCTAGACCCAAACCAACTCCACGAGACCCAACCCCACTCCGCTAGACCCACACGCCCACTCCGCTAGACCCACACTCCCACTCCGCTGGACCCAAGCCCACTCCGCTAGACCCAAACCCACTCAGCTAGACCCAAACGCACTCCGTTAGACCCAAACCCACTCCGCCAGACCCAAACCCACTCCGCGAGACAAAAAACCCACTCCGTTAGACCCAAACCCACTCCACTAGACACAAACCCACTCCGCTATACCCAGACCCACTCCGCTAGACCCACACTCCCACACCGCTAGACCCAAACCCACTCCGCTAGACACAAACCCAAACCGCTAGACCCACACTCCCACTCCGCTAGACCCACACTCCCACTCTGCCAGACCCAAACCCACACCGATAGACCCAAACCCTCTCCGCTAGACCCAAACCCACTCCGCCAGACCCAAACCCACTCCACTAGACCCAAACCCAATCCGCTTGACCCAAACCCACTCCGCTAGACCCAAACCCACTCCGCTAGACCCAAACTCCCACGCCGCTAGAACCAAACCCACTCCGCTAGACCCACACTCCACTCCGCTAGACCCAAACCCACTCCGCTAAACCCAAACCCACTCCGCTAGACCCAAACCCACTCCGCTAGACCCAAACTCCCACGCCGCTAGAACCAAACCCACTCCGCTAGACCCACACTCCCACTCCGCTAGACCCAAACCCACTCCGCTAGACCCAAACCCACTCCGCTAGACCCAAATCCACTCCAGTAGACCCACACACCCACTCCTCTAGACCCACACTCCCACTCCGCTAGACCCAAACCCACTCCGCTAGACCCAAACCAACTCCGCTAGACACAAACCCACTCCGTTAGACACAAACCCACTCCGCTAGACCCAAACGCACTCCGCTAGACCCAAACCCACTCCGCTAGACCCACACTCCCACTCCGCTAGTCCCACACTCCCACTCCGCTAGACCCACACTCCCACTCCGCTACACCCAAACCCACTCCGCTAGACCCTAACCCACTCCACTAGACCCAAACCCACTCCGCTAGACCCAAACCCACTCCGCTGGACCCAAACCCACTACGCTAGACCAACACTCCCACTCCGCAAGACCCAAACCCACTCCGCTAGACCCAAACCAACTCCGCTAGAACCAAACCCACTCCGTTAGACCCAAACCCACTCCGCTAAACCCAAACCCACTCCGCTAGACCCAAACCCACTCCGCAAGACCATCAGTCCCACTCCGCTAGACCCAAACCCACTCCGCTAGACCCAAACCCACTCCACTAGACCCAAACCCACTCCGCTAGACCCAAACCCACTTCGCTAGACCCACACTCCCACCCCGCTAGACCAAAACCCACTCCGCTTGACCCAAACCCACTAAGCTAGACCCAAACCCACTCCGCTAGGCCAACACTCCCACTCCGCTAGACCCAAACCCACTCCGCTAGACCCAAACCCACTCCGCTACACCCAAACCCACTCCGCTACACCCAAACCCACTCCGCTACACCCAAACCCACTCCGCTAGACCCAAACCCACTCCGCAAGGCCAAAACCCACTCCGCTAGACCCGAACCCACTCCGCTAGACCCAAGCCCGCTCCGTTAGACCCAAACCCACTCCGCGAGACCCAAACCCACTCCGCTAGACCCAAACCCACTCCTCTACACCATCACTCCCACTCCGCTAGACCCAACCCCACTCCGGTAGACCCTAATCCACTCCGCTAGACCCAAACCCACTCCGCTAGACCCAAACCCACTCCGCTAGACCCAAACACACTCCGCTAGACCCAAACCCTCTCCGCTAGACGCAAACCCACTCCGCTAGACCCAAACCCACCCCGTTAGACACAAACTCCCATTCCGATAGACCCAAACCAACTCCACTAGACCCAAACCCACTCCCCTAGACCCAAACCCACTCCGCTACACCCACACTCCCACTCCGCTGGACACAAACCCACTCCGCTAGACCCAAACCCACTCAGTTAGACCCAAACCCACTCCGCTAGACCAACACTCCCACTCCGCTAGACCCAAACCCACTCCGCTAGACCCAAACCCACTCCGCTAGACCCAAACACACTCCGCTAGACCCAAACCCACTCCGCTAGACCCAAACCCACTCCGCTTGACCCAAACCCACTCCGTTAGACCCAAACTACCACTCCGATAGACCCAAACCAACTCCACTAGATGCAAACCCACTCCGCTAGACCCACACCCACTCCGCTAGACCCACACTCCCACTCCGCTGGACCCAAACCCACTCCGCTAGACCCAAACCGACTCCGCTAGACCCAAACCCACTCCGCTAGACCCAATCCCACTCCGCTAGACCCAAACACACTCCGCTAGACCCAAACCTACTCCGCTAGACCCAAACCCACTCCGCTAGACCCAAACCCACTCCGCTAGACCCAAGCCCTGTCCGCTAGACCCAAACCCACTCCGCTAGACCCAAACCCACTCCGCTAGACCCAAACCCACTCAGCTAGACCCAAACCCACTCCGGTAGACCCAAACTCCCACTCCGCTACACCCAAACCAACTCCGCTAGACCCAAACCCACTCCGCTAGACACAAACCCACTCTGCTAGAACCACACTCCCACTCCGCTAGACCCAAACCCACTCCGCTAGAACCACACTCCCACTCCGCTAGACCCACACTCCCACTCCGCTAGACCCAAACCCACTCCGATAGACCCAAACCCACTCCGCTAGACCCAAACCCAGTAAGCTAGACCCAAACCCACTCCGCTAGACCCAAACCCACTCCGCTAGACCCAAACTCCCACGCTGCTAGAACCAAACCCACTGCGCTAGACCAAAACTTCCACTCCGCTAGACCTAAACCCACTCCGCTAGACCCACAGTCCCACTTCGCTGGACCCAAACCCACTCCACTAGACGCAAACCCACTCCGCAAGACCCAAACCCACTCCGCTAGACCCAAACCCACTCCGCTGGACCCAAACCCACTACGCTAGACCCAAACCCACTCCGCTAGACCCAAACCCACTCCGCTAGACCCAAACCCGCTCCGCTAGACCCAAACCCACTCTGCTAGACCCAAACCCACTCCGCGAGACCCAAACCCAGTCCGCTAGACCGAAACCCATTCCGCCAGACCCAAACCAACTCCGCTAGACCCAAACCCACTCCGCTATACCCAAACCCACTCCGCTAGACCCAAACCCACTCCGCTAGACCCAAACCCACTCCGCTAGATGCAAACCCACTCCGCTAGACCCAAACCCACTCCGCTGGAGCCAAACCCACTCCGCTAGACCCAAACCCACTCCGCTAGACCCAAACCCACTCTGCTGGACCAAAACCCACTCCGCTAGACCAAAACCCACTCCGCTAGATCCAAACCCACTCCGCAAGACGCATATCGGATCCGCTAGACCCAAACCCACTCCGCTAGACCCAAACCCACTCTGCTAGACCCAAACCCACTCCGCTAGACCCAAGCCCACTCCGCTAGACCCAAACCCACTCCGCAAGACCCAAACCCACTCCGCTAGACCCAAACCCACTCCGCTAGACCCAAACCCACTCAGCTAGACCCAAACCCACTCCGGTAGACCCAAACTCCCATTCCGCTACACCCAAACCAACTCCGCTAGACCCAAACCCACTCCGCTAGACACAAACCCACTCTGCTAGAACCACACTCCCACTCCGCTAGACCCAAACCCACTCCGCTAGAACCACACTCCCACTCCGCTAGACCCACTGTCCCACTTCGCTGGACGCAAACCCACTCCACTAGACGCAAACCCACTCCGCAAGACCCAAACCCACTCCGCTAGACCCAAACCCACTCCGCTGGACCCAAACCCACTACGCTAGACCGAAACCCACTCCGCTAGACCCAAACCCACTCCGCTAGACCCAAACCCGCTCCGCTAGACCCAAACCCACTCTGCTAAACCCAAACCCACTCCGCGAGACCCAAACCCAGTCCGCTAGACCCAAACCCATTCCGCCAGACCCAAACCAACTCCGCTAGACCCAAACCCACTCCGCTATACCCAAACCCACTCCGCTAGACCCAAACCCACTCTGCTGGACCAAAACCCACTCCGCTAGACCAAAACCCACTCCGCTAGATCCAAACCCACTCCGCAAGACGCATATCGGATCCGCAAGACCCAAACCCACTCCGCTAGACCCAAACTCACTCTGCTAGACCCAAACCCACTCCGCTAGACCCAAGCCCACTCCGCTAGACCCAAACCCACTACGCAAGACCCAAACCCACTCCGCTAGACCCAAACCCACTCAGCTAGACCCAAACCCACTCCGGTAGACCCAAACTCCCATTCCGCTACACCCAAACCAACTCCGCTAGCCCCAAACCCACTCCGCTAGACACAAACCCACTCTGCTAGAACCACACTCCCACTCCGCTAGACCCAAACCCACTCCGCTAGAACCACACTCCCACTCCGCTAGACCCACACTCCCACTCCGCTAGACCCAAACCCACTCCGATAGACCCAAACCCTCTCCGCTAGACCCAAACCCATTCCGCTAGACCCAAACCCACTCCGCTAGACCCAAACCCACTCCGCTAGACCCAAACCCACTCCGCTAGACCCAAACTCCCACGCCGCTAGAACCAAACCCACTCCGCTAGACCCACACTCCCACTCCGCCAGACCCAAACCCACTCTGCTAGACAGAAACCCACTCAGCTAGACCCAAACCCACTCCGCTAGACCCACACTCCCACTCCGCTAGACCCAAACCCACCCCGCTAGATCCAAACCCACTCCGCTAGACACATACCCACTCTGTTAGACCCAAACCCACTCCGCTAGACACAAACCCACTCCGCTGGACCTAAACCCACTCCGCTAGACCCAAACCAACTCCGCTAGACCCACACTCCCACTCCGCTATACCCACACTCCCACACTGCTAGACCCAATCCCACCCCGATAGACCCAAACCCCCGCCGCTAGACCCAAACCCACTCCGCTAGACCCAAATCCACTCCGCTAGACCCAAACCCAGTCAGCTAGACACAAACCCACTCCGCTAGACCCAAACCCACTCCGCTAGACCCAAACTCCCACGCCGCTAGAACCAAACCCACTCCGCTAGACCCACACTTCCACTCCGCGAGACCCAAAACCACTGCGCCAGACCCAAACCCACTCCGCGAGAACCAAACCCACTCCGCTAGACCCACACACCCACTCCGCTAGACTCACACTCCCATTCCGCTAGACCCAAACCCACTCCGCCAGACCAAAACCCTCTCCGCTAAACACAAACCCACACCGTTAGACTCAAACCCACTCCGCTAGACCCAATCCCACTCCGCTAGACCCAAACCCACTCCGCTAGACCCAAACCCACTCCGCTAGACCCTCACTCCCACTCCGCTGGACCCAAACCCACTCCGCTAGACCCAAACCCACTCCGCTAGACCCAAACCCACTCCGCTAGACCCAAACCCACTCGGCTAGACCCAAACCCACTCCGCTAGACCCACACTCCCACTCCGCTGGACCCAAACCCACTCCGCTAGACCCAAACCCACTCAGCTAGACCCAAACCCACTCCGCTAGACCAACACTCCCACTCCGCTAGACCCAAACCCACTCCGCTAGACCCACAGTCCCACTTCGCTGGACCCAAACCCACTCCACTAGACGCAAACCCACTCCGGAAGACCCAAACCCACTCCGCTAGACCCAAACCCACTCCGCTGGACGCAAACCCACTACGCTAGACCCAAACCCACTCCGCTAGACCCAAACCCACTCCGTAGACCCAAACCCGCTCCGCTAGACCCAAACCCACTCTGCTAGACCCAAACCCACTCCGCGAGACCCAAACCCACTCCGCTAGACCCAAACCCACTCCGCTAGACCCACACTCCCACTCCGCTAGTCCCACACTCCCACTCCGCTAGACCCACACTCCCACTCCGCTACACCCAAACCCACTCCGCTAGACCCTAACCCACTCCACTAGACCCAAACCCACTCCGCTAGACCCAAACCCACTCCGCTGGACCCAAACCCACTACGCTAGACCCACACTCCCACTCCGCAAGACCCAAACCCACTCCGCTAGACCCAAACCAACTCCGCTAGAACCAAACCCACTCCGTTAGACCCAAACCCACTCCGCTAAACCCAAACCCACTCCGCTAGACCCAAACCCACTCCACAAGACCATCAGTCCCACTCCGCTAGACCCAAACCCACTCCGCTAGACCCAAACCCACTCCACTAGACACAAACCCACTCCGCTAGACCCAAACCCACTTCGCTAGACCCACACTCCCACCCCGCTAGACCCAAACCCACTCCGCTTGACCCAAACCCACTAAGCTAGACCCAAACCCACTCCGCTAGGCCAACACTCCCACTCCGCTAGACCCAAACCCACTCCGCTACACCCAAACCCACTCCGCTACACCCAAACCCACTCCGCTAGACCCAAACCCACTCCGCTACACCCAAACCCACTCCGCTAGACCCAAACCCACTCCGCAAGGCCAAAACCCACTCCGCTAGACCCGAACCCACTCCGCTAGACCCAAGCCCGCTCCGTTAGACCCAAACCCACTCCGCGAGACCCAAACCCACTCCGCTAGACCCAAACCCACTCCTCTACACCATCACTCCCACTCCGCTAGACCCAACCCCACTCCGGTAGACCCTAATCCACTCCGCTAGACCCAAACCCACTCCGCTAGACCCAAACCCACTCCGCTAGACCCAAACACACTCCGCTAGACCCAAACCCTCTCCGCTAGACCCAAACCCACTCAGCTAGACCCAAACCCACTCCGGTAGACCCAAACTCCCATTCCGCTACACCCAAACCAACTCCGCTAGACCCAAACCCACTCCGCTAGACACAAACCCACTCTGCTAGAACCACACTCCCACTCCGCTAGACCCAAACCCACTCCGCTAGAACCACACTCCCACTCCGCTAGACCCACAGTCCCACTTCGCTGGACGCAAACCCACTCCACTAGACGCAAACCCACTCCGCAAGACCCTAACCCACTCCGCTAGACCCAAACCCACTCCGCTGGACCCAAACCCACTACGCTAGACCGAAACCCACTCCGCTAGACCCAAACCCACTCCGCTAGACCCAAACCCGCTCCGCTAGACCCAAACCCACTCTGCTAAACCCAAACCCACTCCGCGAGACCCAAACCCAGTCCGCTAGACCCAAACCCATTCCGCCAGACCCAAACCAACTCCGCTAGACCCAAACCCACTCCGCTATACCCAAACCCACTCCGCTAGACCCAAACCCACTCTGCTGGACCAAAACCCACTCCGCTAGACCAAAACCCACTCCGCTAGATCCAAACCCACTCCGCAAGACGCATATCGGATCCGCAAGACCCAAACCCACTCCGCTAGACCCAAACTCACTCTGCTAGACCCAAACCCACTCCGCTAGACCCAAGCCCACTCCGCTAGACCCAAACCCACTACGCAAGACCCAAACCCACTCCGCTAGACCCAAACCCACTCAGCTAGACCCAAACCCACTCCGGTAGACCCAAACTCCCATTCCGCTACACCCAAACCAACTCCGCTAGCCCCAAACCCACTCCGCTAGACACAAACCCACTCTGCTAGAACCACACTCCCACTCCGCTAGACCCAAACCCACTCCGCTAGAACCACACTCCCACTCCGCTAGACCCACACTCCCACTCCGCTAGACCCAAACCCACTCCGATAGACCCAAACCCTCTCCGCTAGACCCAAACCCATTCCGCTAGACCCAAACCCACTCCGCTAGACCCAAACCCACTCCGCTAGACCCAAACCCACTCCGCTAGACCCAAACTCCCACGCCGCTAGAACCAAACCCACTCCGCTAGACCCACACTCCCACTCCGCCAGACCCAAACCCACTCTGCTAGACAGAAACCCACTCAGCTAGACCCAAACCCACTCCGCTAGACCCACACTCCCACTCCGCTAGACCCAAACCCACCCCGCTAGATCCAAACCCACTCCGCTAGACACATACCCACTCTGTTAGACCCAAACCCACTCCGCTAGACACAAACCCACTCCGCTGGACCTAAACCCACTCCGCTAGACCCAAACCAACTCCGCTAGACCCACACTCCCACTCCGCTATACCCACACTCCCACACTGCTAGACCCAATCCCACCCCGATAGACCCAAACCCCCGCCGCTAGACCCAAACCCACTCCGCTAGACCCAAATCCACTCCGCTAGACCCAAACCCAGTCAGCTAGACACAAACCCACTCCGCTAGACCCAAACCCACTCCGCTAGACCCAAACTCCCACGCCGCTAGAACCAAACCCACTCCGCTAGACCCACACTTCCACTCCGCGAGACCCAAAACCACTGCGCCAGACCCAAACCCACTCCGCGAGAACCAAACCCACTCCGCTAGACCCACACACCCACTCCGCTAGACTCACACTCCCATTCCGCTAGACCCAAACCCACTCCGCCAGACCAAAACCCTCTCCGCTAAACACAAACCCACACCGTTAGACTCAAACCCACTCCGCTAGACCCAATCCCACTCCGCTAGACCCAAACCCACTCCGCTAGACCCAAACCCACTCCGCTAGACCCTCACTCCCACTCCGCTGGACCCAAACCCACTCCGCTAGACCCAAACCCACTCCGCTAGACCCAAACCCACTCCGCTAGACCCAAACCCACTCGGCTAGACCCAAACCCACTCCGCTAGACCCACACTCCCACTCCGCTGGACCCAAACCCACTCCGCTAGACCCAAACCCACTCAGCTAGACCCAAACCCACTCCGCTAGACCAACACTCCCACTCCGCTAGACCCAAACCCACTCCGCTAGACCCACAGTCCCACTTCGCTGGACCCAAACCCACTCCACTAGACGCAAACCCACTCCGGAAGACCCAAACCCACTCCGCTAGACCCAAACCCACTCCGCTGGACGCAAACCCACTACGCTAGACCCAAACCCACTCCGCTAGACCCAAACCCACTCCGTAGACCCAAACCCGCTCCGCTAGACCCAAACCCACTCTGCTAGACCCAAACCCACTCCGCGAGACCCAAACCCACTCCGCTAGACCCAAACCCACTCCGCTAGACCCACACTCCCACTCCGCTAGTCCCACACTCCCACTCCGCTAGACCCACACTCCCACTCCGCTACACCCAAACCCACTCCGCTAGACCCTAACCCACTCCACTAGACCCAAACCCACTCCGCTAGACCCAAACCCACTCCGCTGGACCCAAACCCACTACGCTAGACCCACACTCCCACTCCGCAAGACCCAAACCCACTCCGCTAGACCCAAACCAACTCCGCTAGAACCAAACCCACTCCGTTAGACCCAAACCCACTCCGCTAAACCCAAACCCACTCCGCTAGACCCAAACCCACTCCGCAAGACCATCAGTCCCACTCCGCTAGACCCAAACCCACTCCGCTAGACCCAAACCCACTCCACTAGACACAAACCCACTCCGCTAGACCCAAACCCACTTCGCTAGACCCACACTCCCACCCCGCTAGACCCAAACCCACTCCGCTTGACCCAAACCCACTAAGCTAGACCCAAACCCACTCCGCTAGGCCAACACTCCCACTCCGCTAGACCCAAACCCACTCCGCTACACCCAAACCCACTCCGCTACACCCAAACCCACTCCGCTAGACCCAAACCCACTCCGCTACACCCAAACCCACTCCGCTAGACCCAAACCCACTCCGCAAGGCCAAAACCCACTCCTCTAGACCCGAACCCACTCCGCTAGACCCAAGCCCGCTCCGTTAGACCCAAACCCACTCCGCGAGACCCAAACCCACTCCGCTAGACCCAAACCCACTCCTCTACACCATCACTCCCACTCCGCTAGACCCAACCCCACTCCGGTAGACCCTAATCCACTCCGCTAGACCCAAACCCACTCCGCTAGACCCAAACCCACTCCGCTAGACCCAAACACACTCCGCTAGACCCAAACCCTCTCCGCTAGACGCAAACCCACTCCGCTAGACCCAAACCCACCCCGTTAGACACAAACTCCCATTCCGATAGACCCAAACCAACTCCACTAGACCCAAACCCACTCCGCTAGACCCAAACCCACTCCGCTACACCCACACTCCCACTCCGCTGGACACAAACCCACTCCGCTAGACCCAAACCCACTCAGTTAGACCCAAACCCACTCCGCTAGACCAACACTCCCACTCCGCTAGACCCAAACCCACTCCGCTAGACCCAAACCCACTCCGCTAGACCCAAACACACTCCGCTAGACCCAAACCCACTCCGCTAGACCCAAACCCACTCCGCTTGACCCAAACCCACTCCGTTAGACCCAAACTACCACTCCGATAGACCCAAACCAACTCCACTAGATGCAAACCCACTCCGCTAGACCCACACCCACTCCGCTAGACCCACACTCCCACTCCGCTGGACCCAAACCCACTCCGCTAGACCCAAACCGACTCCGCTAGACCCAAACCCACTGCGCTAGACCCAATCCCACTCCGCTAGACCCAAACACACTCCGCTAGACCCAAACCTACTCCGCTAGACCCAAACCCACTCCGCTAGACCCAAACCCACTCCGCTAGACCCAAGCCCTGTCCGCTAGACCCAAACCCACTCCGCTAGACCCAAACCCACTCCGCTAGACCCAAACCCACTCAGCTAGACCCAAACCCACTCCGGTAGACCCAAACTCCCACTCCGCTACACCCAAACCAACTCCGCTAGACCCAAACCCACTCCGCTAGACACAAACCCACTCTGCTAGAACCACACTCCCACTCCGCTAGACCCAAACCCACTCCGCTAGAACCACACTCCCACTCCGCTAGACCCACACTCCCACTCCGCTAGACCCAAACCCACTCCGATAGACCCAAACCCACTCCGCTAGACCCAAACCCAGTAAGCTAGACCCAAACCCACTCCGCTAGACCCAAACCCACTCCGCTAGACCCAAACTCCCACGCTGCTAGAACCAAACCCACTGCGCTAGACCAAAACTTCCACTCCGCTAGACCTAAACCCACTCCGCTAGACCCACAGTCCCACTTCGCTGGACCCAAACCCACTCCACTAGACGCAAACCCACTCCGCAAGACCCAAACCCACTCCGCTAGACCCAAACCCACTCCGCTGGACCCAAACCCACTACGCTAGACCCAAACCCACTCCGCTAGACCCAAACCCACTCCGCTAGACCCAAACCCGCTCCGCTAGACCCAAACCCACTCTGCTAGACCCAAACCCACTCCGCGAGACCCAAACCCAGTCCGCTAGACCGAAACCCATTCCGCCAGACCCAAACCAACTCCGCTAGACCCAAACCCACTCCGCTATACCCAAACCCACTCCGCTAGACCCAAACCCACTCCGCTAGACCCAAACCCACTCCGCTAGATGCAAACCCACTCCGCTAGACCCAAACCCACTCCGCTGGAGCCAAACCCACTCCGCTAGACCCAAACCCACTCCGCTAGACCCAAACCCACTCTGCTGGACCAAAACCCACTCCGCTAGACCAAAACCCACTCCGCTAGATCCAAACCCACTCCGCAAGACGCATATCGGATCCGCTAGACCCAAACCCACTCCGCTAGACCCAAACCCACTCTGCTAGACCCAAACCCACTCCGCTAGACCCAAGCCCACTCCGCTAGACCCAAACCCACTCCGCAAGACCCAAACCCACTCCGCTAGACCCAAACCCACTCCGCTAGACCCAAACCCACTCAGCTAGACCCAAACCCACTCCGGTAGACCCAAACTCCCATTCCGCTACACCCAAACCAACTCCGCTAGACCCAAACCCACTCCGCTAGACACAAACCCACTCTGCTAGAACCACACTCCCACTCCGCTAGACCCAAACCCACTCCGCTAGAACCACACTCCCACTCCGCTAGACCCACAGTCCCACTTCGCTGGACGCAAACCCACTCCACTAGACGCAAACCCACTCCGCAAGACCCAAACCCACTCCGCTAGACCCAAACCCACTCCGCTGGACCCAAACCCACTACGCTAGACCGAAACCCACTCCGCTAGACCCAAACCCACTCCGCTAGACCCAAACCCGCTCCGCTAGACCCAAACCCACTCTGCTAAACCCAAACCCACTCCGCGAGACCCAAACCCAGTCCGCTAGACCCAAACCCATTCCGCCAGACCCAAACCAACTCCGCTAGACCCAAACCCACTCCGCTATACCCAAACCCACTCCGCTAGACCCAAACCCACTCTGCTGGACCAAAACCCACTCCGCTAGACCAAAACCCACTCCGCTAGATCCAAACCCACTCCGCAAGACGCATATCGGATCCGCAAGACCCAAACCCACTCCGCTAGACCCAAACTCACTCTGCTAGACCCAAACCCACTCCGCTAGACCCAAGCCCACTCCGCTAGACCCAAACCCACTACGCAAGACCCAAACCCACTCCGCTAGACCCAAACCCACTCAGCTAGACCCAAACCCACTCCGGTAGACCCAAACTCCCATTCCGCTACACCCAAACCAACTCCGCTAGCCCCAAACCCACTCCGCTAGACACAAACCCACTCTGCTAGAACCACACTCCCACTCCGCTAGACCCAAACCCACTCCGCTAGAACCACACTCCCACTCCGCTAGACCCACACTCCCACTCCGCTAGACCCAAACCCACTCCGATAGACCCAAACCCTCTCCGCTAGACCCAAACCCATTCCGCTAGACCCAAACCCACTCCGCTAGACCCAAACCCACTCCGCTAGACCCAAACCCACTCCGCTAGACCCAAACTCCCACGCCGCTAGAACCAAACCCACTCCGCTAGACCCACACTCCCACTCCGCCAGACCCAAACCCACTCTGCTAGACAGAAACCCACTCAGCTAGACCCAAACCCACTCCGCTAGACCCACACTCCCACTCCGCTAGACCCAAACCCACCCCGCTAGATCCAAACCCACTCCGCTAGACACATACCCACTCTGTTAGACCCAAACCCACTCCGCTAGACACAAACCCACTCCGCTGGACCTAAACCCACTCCGCTAGACCCAAACCAACTCCGCTAGACCCACACTCCCACTCCGCTATACCCACACTCCCACACTGCTAGACCCAATCCCACCCCGATAGACCCAAACCCCCGCCGCTAGACCCAAACCCACTCCGCTAGACCCAAATCCACTCCGCTAGACCCAAACCCAGTCAGCTAGACACAAACCCACTCCGCTAGACCCAAACCCACTCCGCTAGACCCAAACTCCCACGCCGCTAGAACCAAACCCACTCCGCTAGACCCACACTTCCACTCCGCGAGACCCAAAACCACTGCGCCAGACCCAAACCCACTCCGCGAGAACCAAACCCACTCCGCTAGACCCACACACCCACTCCGCTAGACTCACACTCCCATTCCGCTAGACCCAAACCCACTCCGCCAGACCAAAACCCTCTCCGCTAAACACAAACCCACACCGTTAGACTCAAACCCACTCCGCTAGACCCAATCCCACTCCGCTAGACCCAAACCCACTCCGCTAGACCCAAACCCACTCCGCTAGACCCTCACTCCCACTCCGCTGGACCCAAACCCACTCCGCTAGACCCAAACCCACTCCGCTAGACCCAAACCCACTCCGCTAGACCCAAACCCACTCGGCTAGACCCAAACCCACTCCGCTAGACCCACACTCCCACTCCGCTGGACCCAAACCCACTCCGCTAGACCCAAACCCACTCAGCTAGACCCAAACCCACTCCGCTAGACCAACACTCCCACTCCGCTAGACCCAAACCCACTCCGCTAGACCCACAGTCCCACTTCGCTGGACCCAAACCCACTCCACTAGACGCAAACCCACTCCGGAAGACCCAAACCCACTCCGCTAGACCCAAACCCACTCCGCTGGACGCAAACCCACTACGCTAGACCCAAACCCACTCCGCTAGACCCAAACCCACTCCGTAGACCCAAACCCGCTCCGCTAGACCCAAACCCACTCTGCTAGACCCAAACCCACTCCGCGAGACCCAAACCCAGTCCGCTAGACCCAAACCCATTCCGCTAGACCCAAACCCACTCCGCTAGACCCAAACCCACTCCGCTATACCCAAACCCACTCCGCTAGACCCAAACCCACTCTGCTAGACCCAAACCCACTCCGCTAGATGCAAACCCACTCTGCTAGACCCAAACCCACTCCGCTAGACCCAAACCCACTCCGCTAGACCCAAACCCACTCCGCGAGACCCAAACCCACTCCGCTGGACCAAAACCCACTCCGCTAGACCAAAACCCACTCCGCTAGATCCAAACCCACTCCGCAAGACCCAAACCTACTCCGCTAGACCCACACTCCCACTCCGCTAGACCCAAACCCACTCCGCTAGACCCAAACCCACTCCGCTAGACCCAAACCCACTCCGCTAGACCCAAACCCACTCGGCTAGACCCAAACCCACTCCGGTAGACCCGCACTCCCACTCCGCTGGACCCAAACCCACTCCGCTAGACCCAAACGCACTCAGCTAGACCCAAACCCACTCCGCTAGACCAACACTCCCACTCCGCTAGACCCAAACCCACTCCGCTAGACCCACAGTCCCACTTCGCTGGACCCAAACCCACTCCACTAGACGCAAACCCACTCCGCAAGACCCAAACCCACTCCGCTAGACCCAAACCCACTCCGCTGGACCCAAACACACTACGCTAGACCCAAACCCACTCCGCTAGACCCAAACCCACTCCGCTAGACCCAAACCCGCTCCGCTAGACCCAAACCCACTCTGCTAGACCCAAACCCACTCCGCGAGACCCAAACCCAGTGCGCTAGACCCAAACCCATTCCGCCAGACCCAAACCAACTCCGCTAGACCCAAACCCACTCCGCTATACCCAAACCCACTCCGCTAGACCCAAACCCACTCCGCTAGACCCAAACCCACTCCGCTAGATGCAAACCCACTCCGCTAGACCCAAACCCACTCCGTTGGAGCCAAACCCACTGCGCTAGACCCAAACCCACTCCGCTAGACCCAAACCCACTCTGCTGGACCAAAACCCACTCCGCTAGACCAAAACCCACTCCGCTAGATCCAAACCCACTCCGCAAGACGCATATCGGATCCGCTAGACCCAAACCCACTCCGCTAGACCCAAACCCACTCTGCTAGACCCAAACCCACTCCGCTAGACCCAAGCCCACTCCGCTAGACCCAAACCCACTCCGCAAGACCCAAACCCACTCCGCTAGACCCAAACCCACTCCGCTAGACCCAAACCCACTCAGTTAGACCCAAACCCACTCCGGTAGACCCAAACTCCCATTCCGCTACCCCCAAACCAACTCCGCTAGACCCAAACCCACTCCGCTAGACACAAACACACTCTGCTAGAACCACACTCCCACTCCGCTAGACCCAAACCCACTCCGCTAGAACCACACTCTCACTCCGCTAGACCCACACTCCCACTCCGCTAGACCCAAACCCACTCCGATAGACCCAAACCCTCTCCGCTAGACCCAAACCCATTCCGCTAGACCCAAACGCACTCCGCTAGACCCAAACCCACTCCGCTAGACCCAAACCCACTCCGCTAGACCCAAACCCACTCCGCTAGACCCAAACTCCCACGCCGCTAGAACCAAACCCACTCCACTAGACCCACACTCCCACTCCGCTAGACCCAACCCACTCTGCTAGACAGAAACCCACTCAGCTAGACCCAAACCCACTCCGCTAGACCCACACTCCCACTCCGCTAGACCCAAACCCACCCCGCTAGATCCAAACCCACTCCGCTAGACACATACCCACTCTGTTAGACCCAAACCCACTCCGCTAGACACAAACCCACTCCGCTGGACCTAAACCCACTCCGCTAGACCCAAACCCACTCCGCTAGACCCACACTCCCACTCCGCTATACCCACACTCCCACACTGCTAGACCCAATCCCACCCCGATAGACCCAAACCCCCGCCGCTAGACCCAAACCCACTCCGCTAGACCCAAATCCACTCCGCTAGACCCAAATCCAGTCAGCTAGACACAAACCCACTCCGCTAGACCCAAACCCACTCCGCTAGACCCAAACTCCCACGCCGCTAGAACCAAACCCACTCCGCTGGACCCACACTTCCACTCCGCGGGACACAAAACCACTGCGCCAGACCCAAACCCACTCCGCGAGAACCAAACCCACTCCGCCAGACCCACACACCCACTCCGCTAGACTCACACTCCCATTCCGCTAGACCCAAACCCACTCCGCTAGACCAAAACCCTCTCCGCTAGACACAAACCCACACCGTTAGACTCAAACCCACTCCGCTAGACCCAAACCCACTCCGCTAGACCCAAACCCACTCCGCTAGACCCAAACCCACTCCGCTAGACCCTCACTCCCACTCCGCTAGACCCAAACCCACTCCGCTAGACCCAAACCCACTGCGCTAGACCCAAACCCACTCCGCTAGACCCAAACCCACTCCGCTAGACCCAAACCCACTCGGCTAGACCCAAACCCACTCCGCTAGACCCACACTCCCACTCCGCTGGACCCAAACCCACTCCGCTAGACCCAAACCCACTCAGCTAGACCCAAACCCACTCCGCTAGACCAACACTCCCACTCCGCTAGACCCAAACCCACTCTGCTAGACCCACAGTCCCACTTCGCTGGACCCAAACCCACTCCACTAGACGCAAACCCACTCCGCAAGACCCAAACCCACTCCGCTAGACCCAAACCCACTCCGCTGGACCCAAACCCACTACGCTAGACCCAAACCCACTCCGCTAGACCCAAACCCACTCCGCTAGACCCAAACCCGCTCCGCTAGACCCAAACCCACTCTGCTAGACCCAAACCCACTCCGCGAGACCCAAACCCACTCCGCTAGACCCAAACCCACTCCGCTATACCCAAACCCACTCCGCTAGACCCAAACCCACTCTGCTAGACCTAAACCCACTCCGCTAGATGCAAACCCACTCTGCTAGACCCAAACCCACTCCGCTAGACCGAAACCCACTCCGCTAGACCCAAACTCACTCCGCGAGACCCAAACCCACTCCGCTGGACCAAAACCCACTCCGCTAGACCAAAACCCACTCCGCTAGATCCAAACCCACTCCGCAAGACCCATATCCGATCCGCTAGACCCAAACCCACTCCGCTAGACCCAAACCCACTCTGCTAGACCCAAACGCACTCCGCTAGACCCAAACCCACTCCGCTAGACCCAAACCAACTCCGCTAGACCCAAACCCACTCCGCTAGACCCAAACCTACTCCGCTAGACCCACACTCCCACTCCGCTAGACCCAAACCCACTCCGCTAGACCCAAACCCACTCCGCTAGACCCAAACCCAGTCCGCTAGACACAAACCCACTCCGCTAGACCCACACTCCCACTCCGCTAGACCCAAACCCACTCCGCTAGACCCAAACCCACTCCGCTAGACCCAAACCCACTCCGCTAGAGCCACACTCTCACTCCGCTAGACCCACACTCCCACTCCGCTAGACCCAAACCCACTCCGCTAGACAAAAACCCACTCCGCTAAACCCACACTCCCACTCCGCCAGACCCACACTCACACTCCGCTAGACCCAAACCCTCTCCGCTAGACCCAAACCCACTCCGCTAGACCCAAACCCACTCCGCCAGACCCAAACCCACTCCGCTAGACCCAAACCCACTCCGCTAGACCCAAACCCACTCCGCTAGACCCAAACCCACTCCGCTAGACCCAAACCCACTCCGCTAGACCCAAACCCACTCCGCTAGACCCAAACCCACTCCGCTAGACCCAAACCCACTCCGCAAGACCCAAACCCACTCCGCCAAACACAAACCCACTCCGCTAGACCCAAACCCACTCTGCTAGACCCAAACCCACTCCGGTAGACCCAAACTCCCACTCCGCTACACCCAAACCAACTCCGCTAGACCCAAACCCACTCCGCTAGACACAAACCACTCCGCTGGACCCAAACCCACTCCGCTAGACCCAACCCACTCCGCTAGACCCAAACCCACTCCGCTAGACCCAAACCCACTCCGCTAGACCCAAACCCACTCCGCTGGAGCCACACTCCCACTCCGCTAGACCCACACTCCCAATCCGCAATACCCAAACCCACTCCGCTAGACAAAACCCACTCCGCTAGACCCAAACCCACTCCGGTAGACCCAAACCCACTCCGCTAGACCCACACTTCCACTCCGCTAGACCCACGCTCCCACTCCGCTAGACCCAAACCCACTCCGCTAGACCCACGCCCACTCCGCTGGACCCAAACCCACTCCGCAAGACCCAAACCCACTCCGCTAGACCCAAACCCACTCCGCTAGACCGAAACCCACTCAGCTAGACCCAAACCCACTCCGGTGGACGCAAACTCCCACTCCGCTACACCCAAACCAACTCCACTAGACCCAAACCCACTCCGCTAGACCCAAACCCACTTCGCTAGACCCACACTCCCACTCCGCTAGACCCAAACCCACTCCGCTAGACCCAAACCCACTCAGCTAGACCCAAATCCACTCCGCTAGGCCAACACTCCCACTCCGCTAGACCCAAACCCACTCCGCTAGACCCAAATCCACTCCGCTAGACCCAAACCCACTCCGCAAGACCCAAACCCACTCCGCCAGACCCAAACACACTCCGCTAGACCCAAACCCACTCCGCTAGACGCAAACCCACTCCGCTAGACCCAAACCCACTCCGTTAGACCCAAACTCCCACTCCGATAGACCCAAACCAACTCCACTAGACCCAAACCCACTCCGCTAGACACAAACCCACTCCGCTGGACCCACACTCCCACTCCGCTGGACCCAAACCCACTCCGCTAGACCCAAACCCACTCAGTTAGACCCAAACCCACTCCGCTAGACCAACACTCCCACTCCGCTAGACCCAAACCCACTCCGCTAGACCAAAACCCACTCCGCTAGACCCAAACACACTCCGCTAGACCCAAACCCACTCCGCTAGACCCAAACCCACTCCGCTAGACCCAAACCCACTCCGCTAGACCCAAACCCACTCCGCTAGACCCAAGCCCACTCCGCTAGACCCAAACCCACTCCGCAAGACCCAAACCCACTCCGCTAGACCCAAACCCACTCCGCTAGACTCAAACCCACTCAGCTAGACCCAAACCCACTCAGCTAGACCCAAACTCCCACTCCGCTACACCCAAACCAACTCCGCTAGACCCAAACCCACTCCGCTAGACACAAACCCACTCTGCTAGAACCACACTCCCACTCCGCTAGACCCAAACCCACTCCGCTAGAACCACACTCCCACTCTGCTAGACCCACACTCCCACTCCGCTAGACCCAAACCCACTCTGATAGACCCAAACCCTCTCCGCTAGACCCAAACCCATTCCGCAAGACCCAAACCCACTCCGTTAGACCCAAACCCACTCCGCTAGACCCAAACCCACTCCGCTAGACCCAAACCCGCTCCGTTAGACCCTAACCCACTCCGCGAGACCCAAACCCACTCCGCTAGACCCAAACCCACTCCTCTACACCATCACTCCCACTCCGCTAGACCCAACCCCACTCCGCTAGACCCAAATCCACTCCGCAAGACCCAAACCCACTCCGCTAGACCCAAACCCACTCCGCTAGACCCAAACACACTCCGCTAGACCCAAACACACTCCGCTAGACGCAAACCCACTCCGCTAGACCCAAACCCACTCCGTTAGACCCAAACTCCCACTCCGATAGACCCAAACCAACTCCACTAGACCCAAACCCACTCCGCTAGACCCAAACCCACTCCGCTAGACCCACACTCCCACTCCGCTGGACCCAAACCCACTCCGCTAGATCCAAACCCACTCAGTTGGACCCAAAGCTACTCCGCTAGACCAACACTCCCACTCCGCTAGACCCAAACCCACTCCGCTAGACCCAAACCCACTCCGCTAGACCCAAACCCACTCCGCTGGACCTAAACCCACTCCGCTAGACCCAAACCCTCTCCGCTAGAGCCACACTCCCACTCCGCTAGACCAACACTCCCACTCCGCTAGACCCAAACCCACTCCGCTAGACAAAACCCCACTCCGCTAGACCCAAACCCACTCCGCTGGACCCACACTTCCACTCCGCCAGAGCCACACTCCCACTCCGCTAGACACAAAAGCACTCCGCTAGACCCAAACCCACTCCGCTAGTCCCAAACCCACTCCGCTAGACCCAAACCCAGTCCGCTAGACACAAACCCACTCCGCTAGACCCACACTCCCACTCCGCTAGACCCAAACCCACTCCGCTAGACCCAAACCCACTCCGCTAGACCCAAAGCCACTCCGCTACACAAAAACCCACTCCGCTAAACCCACACTCCCACTCCGCCAGATCCACACTCACACTCCGCTAGACCCAAACCCACTCCGCTAGACCCAAACCCACTCCGCTAGACCCAAACCCACTCCGCTAGACGCAAACCCACTCCGCTAGACCCAAACCCACTCCGCTAGACCCAAACCCACTCCGCTAGACCCAAACCCACTCCGCTAGACCCAAACCCACTCTGCTAGACCCAAACCCACTCCGCTAGACCCAAACCCACTCCGCTAGACCCAAACCCACTCCGCAAGACCCAAACCCACTCCGCCAAACACAAACCCACTCCGCTAGACCCAAACCCACTCCGCTAGACCCAAACCCACTCCGGTAGAACCAAACTCCCACTCCGCTGCACCCAAACCAACTCCGCTAGACCCAAACCCACTCCGCTAGACACAAACAACTCCGCTGGACCCAAACCCACTCCGCTAGACCCAACCCACTCCGCTAGACCCAAACCCACTCCGCTAGACCCAAACCCACTCCGCTAGACCCAAACCCACTCCGCTAGAGCCACACTCCCACTCCGCTAGACCCACACTCCCACTCCGCAATACCCAAACCCACTCCGCTAGACAAAAGCCCACTACGCTAGACCCAAACCCACTCCGGTAGACCCAAACCCACTCCGCTAGACCCACACTTCCACTCCGCTAGACCCACGCTCCCACTCCGCTAGACCCAAACCCACTCCGCTAGACCCACGCCCACTCCGCTGGACCCAAACCCACTCTGCAAGACCCAAACCCACTCCGCTAGACCCAAACCCACTCCGCTAGACCGAAACCCACTCAGCTAGACCCAAACCCACTCCGGTGGACGTAAACTCCCACTCCGCTACACCCAAACCAACTCCACTAGACCCAAACCCACTCCGCTAGAGCCAAACCCACTTCGCTAGACCCACACTCCCACTCCGCTATACCCAAACCCACTCCGCTAGACCCAAACCCACTCAGCTAGACCCAAATCCACTCCGCTAGGCCAACACTCCCACTCCGCTAGACCCAAACCCACTCCGCTAGACCCAAATCCACTCCGCTAGACCCAAACCCACTCCGCAAGACCCAAACCCACTCCGCCAGACCCAAACACACTCCGCTAGACCCAAACCCACTCCGCTACACCCAAACCAACTCCACTAGACCCAAACCCACACCGCTAGACCCAAAACCACTTCGCTAGACCCACACTCCCACTCCGCTAGACCCAAACCCACTCCGCTAGACCCAAACCCACTCAGCTAGAACCAAACCCACTCCGCTAGGCCAACACTCCCACTCCGCTAGACCCAAACCCACTCCGCTAGACCCAAATCCACTCCGCTAGACCCAAACCCACTCCGCAAGACCCAAACCCACTCCGCCAGACCCAAACACACTCCGCTAGACCCAAACCCACTCCGCTAGACGCAAACCCACTCCGCTAGACCCAAACCCACTCCGTTAGACCCAAACTCCCACTCCGATAGACCCAAACCAACTCCACTGGACCCATACCCACTCCGCTAGACCCAAACCCACTCCGCTGGACCCACACTCCCACTCCGCTGGACCCAAACCCACTCCGCTAGACCCAAACCCACTCAGTTAGACCCAAACCCACTCCGCTAGACCAACACTCCCACTCCGCTAGACCCAAACCCACTCCACTAGACCCAAACCCACTCCGCTAGACCCAAACACACTCCGCTGCACCCAAACCCACTCCCTTAGACCCAAACACACTCCGCTAGTCCCAAACCCACTCCGTTAGACCCAAACTCCCACTCCGATAGACCCAAACCAACTCCACTAGACCCAAACCCACTCCGCTAGACCCACAGTCCCACTCCGCTGGACCCAAACCCACTCCGCTAGACCCAAACCCACTCCGCTAGACCCAAACCCACTCCGCTAGACCCAAGCCCACTCCGCTAGACCCAAACCCACTCCGCAAGACCCAAACCCACTCCGCTAGACCCAAACCCACTCCGCTAGACCCAAACCCACTCAGCTAGACCCAAACCCACTCAGCTAGACCCAAACTCCCACTCCGCTACACCCAAACCAACTCCGCTAGACCCAAACCCACTCCGCTAGACACAAACCCACTCTGCTGGAACTACACTCCCACTCCGCTAGACCCAAACCCACTCCTCTAGAACCACACTCCCACTCTGCTAGACCCACACTCCCACTCCGCTAGACCCAAACCCACTCCGATAGACCCAAACCCCCTCCGCTAGACCCAAACCCATTCCGCTAGACCCAAACCCACTCCGCTAGACCCAAACCCACTCCGCTAGACCCAATCCCACTCCGCTAGACCCAAACCCGCTCCGTTAGACCCAAACCCACTCCGCGAGACCCAAACCCACTCCGCTAGACCCAAACCCACTCCTCTACACCATCACTCCCACTCCGCTAGACCCAACCCCACTCCGCTAGACCCAAATCCACTCCGCTAGACCCAAACCCACTCCGCTAGACCCAAACCCACTCCGCTAGACCCAAACACACTCCGCTAGACCCAAACCCACTCAGCTAGACGCAAACCCACTCCGCTAGACCCAAACCCACTCCGTTAGACCCAAACTCCCACTCCGATAGACCCAAACCAACTCCACTAGACCCAAACCCACTCCGCTAGACCCAAACCCACTCCGCTAGACCCACACTCCCACTCCGCTACACCCAAACCAACTCCGCTAGACCCAAACCCACTCCGCTAGACACAAACCCACTCTGCTAGAACTACACTCCCACTCCGCTAGACCCAAACCCACTCCGCTAGAACCACACTCCCACTCTGCTAGACCCACACTCCCACTCCGCTAGACCCAAACCCACTCCGATAGACCCAAACCCCCTCCGCTAGACCCAAACCCATTCCGCTAGACCCAAACCCACTCCGCTAGACCCAAACCCACTCCGCTAGACCCAAACCCACTCCGCTAGACCCAAACCCGCTCCGTTAGACCCAAACCCACTCCGCGAGACCCAAACCCACTCCGCTAGACCCAAACCCACTCCTCTACACCATCACTCCCACTCCGCTAGACCCAACCCCACTCCGCTAGACCCAAATCCACTCCGCTAGACCCAAACCCACTCCGCTAGACCCAAACCCACTCCGCTAGACCCAAACACACTCCGCTAGACCCAAACCCACTCAGCTAGACGCAAACCCACTCCGCTAGACCCAAACCCACTCCGTTAGACCCAAACTCCCACTCCGATAGACCCAAACCAACTCCACTAGACCCAAACCCACTCCGCTAGACCCAAACCCACTCCGCTAGACCCACACTCCCACTCCGCTGGACCCAAACCCACTCCGCTAGACCCAAACCCACTCAGTTAGACCCAAAGCCACTCCGCTAGACCAACACTCCCACTCCGCTAGACCCAAACCCACTCCGCTAGACCCAAACCCACTCCGCTAGACCCAAACCCACTCAGCTAGACCCAAACCCACTCCGGTACGCCCAAACTCCCACTCCGCTACACCCAAACCAACTCCGCTAGACCCAAACCCACTCCGCTAGACACAAACCCACTCCGATAGAACCACACTCCCACTCCGCTAGACCCAAACCCACTCCGCTAGAACCACAATCCCACTCCGCTAGACCCACACTCCCACTCCGCTAGACCCAAACCCACTCCGATAGACCCAAACCCTCTCCGCTAGACCCAAACCAATTCCGCTAGACCCAAACCCACTCCGCTAGACCCAAACCCACTCCGCTAGACCCAAACCCACTCCGCTAGACCCAAACCCACTCCGCTAGACCCAAACTCCCACGCCGCTAGAACCAAACCCACTCCGCTAGACCCACACTCCCACTCCGCTAGACCCAAACCCACTCTGCTAGACACAAACCCACTCAGCTAGACCCAAACGCACTCCGCTAGACCCACACTCCCACTCCGCTAGACCCAAACCCACCCCGCTAGATCCAAACCCACTCCGCTAGACACATACCCACTCTGTTAGACCCAAACCCACTCCGCTAGACACAAACCCACTCCGCTGGACCTAAACCCACTCCGCTAGACCCAAACCCACTCCGCTAGACCCACACTCCCACTCCGCTATACCCACACTCCCACACTGCTAGACCCAAACCCACCCCGATAGACCCAAACCACCGCCGCTAGACCCAAACCCACTCCGCTAGACCCAAATCCACTCCGCTAGACCCAAACCCAGTCAGCTAGACCCAAACCCACTCCGCTAGACCCAAACCCACTCCGCTAAACCCAAACTCACACGCCGCTAGAACCAAACCCACTCCGCTAGACCCACACTTCCACTCCGCTAGACCCAAACCCACTCCGCCAGACCCAAACCCACTCCGCGAGAACCAAACCCAGTCCGCTAGAACCACACACCCACTCCGCTAGACTCACACTCCCATTCCGCTAGACCCAAACCCACTCCGCTAGACCAAAACCCTCTCCGCTAGACACAAACCCACACCGTTAGACTCAAACCCACTCCGCTAGACCCAAACCCACTCCGCTAGACCCAAACCCACTCCGCTAGACCCAAACCCACTCCGCTAGACCCTCACTCCCACTCCGCTAGACCCAAACCCACTCCGCTAGACCCAAACCCACTCCGCTAGACCCAAACCCACTCCGCTAGACCCAAACCCACTCGGCTAGACCCAAACCCACTCCGCTAGACCCACACTCCCACTCCGCTGGACCCAAACCCACTCCGCTAGACCCAAACCCACTCAGCTAGACGCAAACCCACTCCGCTAGACCAACACTCCCACTCCGCTAGACCCAAACCCAATCCGCTAGACCCACAGTCCCACTTTGCTAGACCCAAACCCACTCCACTAGACGCAAACCCACTCCGCAAGACCCAAACCCACTCCGCTAGACCCAACCCACTCCGCTGGACCCAAACCCACTACGCTAGACCCAAACCAACTCCGCTAGACCCAAACCCACTCCGCTAGACCCAAACCCGCTCCGCTAGACCCAAACCCACTCTGCTAGACCCAAACCCTCTCCGCGAGACCCAAACCCAGTCCGCTAGACCCAAACCCATTCCGCTAGACCCAAACCCACTCCGCTAGACCCAAACCCACTCCGCTATACACAAACCCACTCCGCTAGACCCAAACCCACTCCGCTAGACCCAAAGCCACTCCGCTAGATGCAAACCCACTCCGTTAGACCCAAACCCACCCCGCTATACACAAACCCACTCCGCAAGACCCAAACCCACTCCGCGAGACCCAAACCCGCTCCGCTGGACCAAAACCCACTCCGCTAGACCAAAACCCACTCCGCTAGATCCAAACCCACTCCGCAAGACCCATTCCGATCCGCTAGACCCAAACCCACTCCGCTAGACCCAAACCCACTCTGCTAGACCCAAACCCACTCCGCTAGACCCAAACCCACTCCGCTAGTCCCAAACCAACTCCGCTAGACCCACACCAACTCCGCTAGACCCAAACCTACTCCGCTAGACCCACACTCCCACTCCGCTAGACCCAAACAAACTCCGCTCGACCCAAACCCACTCCGCTAGACCCAAACCCACTCCGCTAGAGCCACACTCCCACTCCGCTAGACCAACACTGCCACTCCGCGAGACCCAAACCCACTCCGCTAGACAAAAACCCACTCCGCTAGACCCAAACCCACTCCGCTCGACCCACACTTCCACTCCGCCAGAGCCACACTCCCACTCCGCTAGACACAAACCCACTCCGCTAGACCCAAACCCACTCCGCTAGACCCAAACCCAGTCCGCCAGACACAAACCCACTCCGCTAGACCCACACTCCCACTCCGCTAGACCCAAACCCACTCCGCTAGACCCAAACCCACTCCGCTGGACCCAAACCCACTCCGCTAGAGCCACACTCTCACTCCGCTAGACCCACACTCCCACTCCGCTAGACCCAAACCCACTCGGCTAGACAAAAACCCACTCCGCTAGACCCACACTCCCACTCCGCTGGACCCAAACCCACTCCGCTAGACCCAAACCCACTCAGCTAGACGCAAACCCACTCCGCTAGACCAACACTCCCACTCCGCTAGACCCAAACCCAATCCGCTAGACCCACAGTCCCACTTTGCTAGACCCAAACCCACTCCACTAGACGCAAACCCACTCCGCAAGACCCAAACCCACTCCGCTAGACCCAACCCACTCCGCTGGACCCAAACCCACTACGCTAGACCCAAACCAACTCCGCTAGACCCAAACCCACTCCGCTAGACCCAAACCCGCTCCGCTAGACCCAAACCCACTCTGCTAGACACAAACCCTCTCCGCGAGACCCAAACCCAGTCCGCTAGACCCAAACCCATTCCGCTAGACCCAAACCCACTCCGCTAGACCCAAACCCACTCCGCTATACACAAGCCCACTCCGCTAGACCCAAACCCACTCCGCTAGACCCAAAGCCACTCCGCTAGATGCAAACCCACTCCGCTAGACCCAAACCCACTCCGCTATACACAAACCCACTCCGCTAGACCCAAACCCACTCCGCGAGACCCAAACCCGCTCCGCTGGACCAAAACCCACTCCGCTAGACCAAACCCCACTCCGCTAGATCCAAACCCACTCCGCAAGACCCATTCCGATCCGCTAGACCCAAACCCACTCCGCTAGACCCAAACCCACTCTGCTAGACCCAAACCCACTCCGCTAGACCCAAACCCACTCCGCTAGTCCCAAACCAACTCCGCTAGACCCACACCAACTCCGCTAGACCCAAACCTACTCCGCTAGACCCACACTCCCACTCCGCTAGACCCAAACAAACTCCGCTCGACCCAAACCCACTCCGCTAGACCCAAACCCACTCCGCTAGAGCCACACTCCCACTCCGCTAGACCAACACTCCCACTCCGCGAGACCCAAACCCACTCCGCTAGACAAAAACCCACTCCGCTAGACCCAAACCCACTCCGCTAGACCCACACTTCCACTCCGCCAGAGCCACACTCCCACTCCGCTAGACACAAACCCACTCCGCTAGACCCAAACCCACTCCGCCAAACCCAAACCCACTCCGCTAGACCCAAACCCAGTCCGCTAGACACAAACCCACTCCGCTAGACCCACACTCCCACTCCGCTAGACCCAAACCCACTCCGCTAGACCCAAACCCACTCCGCTGGACCCAAACCCACTCCGCTAGAGCCACACTCTCACTCCGCTAGACCCACACTCCCACTCCGCTAGACCCAAACCCACTCCGCTAGACAAAAACCCACTCCGCTAGACCCACACTCCCACTCCGCCAGACCCACACTCACACTCCGCTAGACCCAAACCCACACCGCTAGACCCAAACCCACTCCGCTAGACGCAAACCCACTCCGCTAGACCCACACTTCCACTCCGCCAGAGCCACACTCCCACTCCGCTAGACACAAACCCACTCCGCTAGACCCAAACCCACTCCGCTAGACCCAAACCCACTCCGCTAGACCCAAACCCAGTCCGCTAGACACAAACCCACTCCGCTAGACCCACACTCCCACTCCGCTAGACCCAAACCCACTCCGCTAGACCCAAACCCACTCCGCTGGACCCAAACCCACTCCGCTAGAGCCACACTCTCACTCCGCTAGACCCACACTCCCACTCCGCTAGACCCAAACCCACTCCGCTAGACAAAAACCCACTCCGCTAGACCCACACTCCCACTCCGCCAGACCCACACTCACACTCCGCTAGACCCAAACCCAGACCGCTAGACCCAAACCCACTCCGCTAGACCCAAACCCACTCCGCTAGACCCAAACCCACTTCGCTAGACCCAAACCCACTCTGCTAGATCCAAACCCACTCCGCTAGACCCAAACCTACTCCGCGAGACCCAAACCCACTCCGCTAGACCCAAACCCACTCCGCGAGACCCAAACCCACTCCGCTAGACCCAAACCCACTCCGCAAGACCCAAACCCACTCCGCCAAACACAAACCCACTCCGCTAGACCCAAACCCACTCCGCTAGACACAAACCCACTCCGCTAAACCCAAACTCCCACGCCGCTAGAACCAAACCCACTCCGCTAGACCCACACTTCCACTCCGCTAGACCCAAACCCACTCCGCCAGACCCAAACCCACTCCGCGAGAACCAACCCCAGTCCGCTAGAACCACACACCCACACCGCTAGACTCACACTCCCATTCCGCTAGACCCAAACCCACTCCGCTAGACCAAAACCCTCTCCGCTAGACACAAACCCACACCGTTAGACTCAAACCCACTCCGCTAGACCCAAACCCACTCCGCTAGACCCAAACCCACTCCGCTAGACCCAAACCCACTCTGCTAGACCCTCACTCCCACTCCGCTAGACCCAAACCCACTCCGCTAGACCCAAACCCACTCCGCTAGACCCAAACCCACTCAGCTAGACCCAAACCCACTCGGCTAGACCCAAACCCACTCCGCTAGACCCACACTCCCACTGCGCTGGACCCAAACCCACTCCGCTAGACCCAAACCCACTCAGCTAGACGCAAACCCACTCCGCTAGACCAACACTCCCACTCCGCTAGACCCAAACCCAATCCGCTAGACCCACAGTCCCACTTTGCTAGACCCAAACCCACTCCACTGGACGCAAACCCACTACGCAAGACCCAAACCCACTCCGCTAGACCCAACCCACTCCGCTGGACCGAAACCCACTACGCTAGACCCAAACCAACTCTGCTAGACCCAAACCCACTCCGCTAGACCCAAACCCGCTCCGCTAGACCCAAACCCACTCTGCTAGACCCAAACCCTCTCCGCGAGACCCAAACCCAGTCCGCTAGACCCAAACCCATTCCGCTAGACCCAAACCCACTCCGCTAGACCCAAACCCACTCCGCTATACCCAAACCCACTCCGCTAGACCCAAACCCACTCCGCTAGACCCAAAGCCACTCCGCTAGATGCAAACCCACTCCGCTAGACCCAACCCCACTCCGCTAGACCCAAACCCACTCCGCTAGACCCAAACCCACTCCGCGAGACCCAAACCCACTCCGCTGGACCAAAACCCACTCCGCTAGACCAAAACCCACTCCGCTAGATCCAAACCCACTCCGCAAGACCCATTCCGATCCGCTAGACCCAAACCCACTCCGCTAGACCCAAACCCACTCTGCTAGACCCAAACCCACTCCGCTAGACCCAAACCCACTCCGCTAGTCCCAAACCAACTCCGCTAGACCCAAACCAACTCCGCTAGACCCAAACCTACTCCGCTCGACCCACACTCCCACTCCGCTAGACCCAAACAAACTCCGCTCGACCCAAACCCACTCCGCTAGACCCAAACCCACTCCGCTAGAGCCACACTCCCACTCCGCTAGACCAACACTCCCACTCCGCGAGACCCAAACCCACTCCGCTAGACAAAAACCCACTCCGCTAGACCCAAACCCACTCCGCTAGACCCAAACTTCCACTCCGCCAGAGCCACACTCCCACTCCGCTAGACACAAACCCACTCCGCTAGACCCAAACCCACTCCGCTAGACCCAAACCCACTCCGCTAGACCCAAACCCAGTCCGCTAGACACAAACCCACTCCGCTAGACCCACACTCCCACTCCGCTAGACCCAAACCCACTCCGCTAGACCCAAACCCACTCCGCTGGACCCAAACCCACTCCGCTAGAGCCACACTCTCACTCCGCTAGACCCACACTCCCACTCCGCTAGACCCAAACCCACTCCGCTAGACAAAAACCCACTCCGCTAGACCCACACTCCCACTCCGCCAGACCCACACTCACACTCCGCTAGACCCAAACCCAGACCGCTAGACCCAAACCCACTCCGCTAGACCCAAACCCACTCCGCTAGACCCAAACCCACTTCGCTAGACCCAAACCCACTCTGCTAGATCCAAACCCACTCCGCTAGACCCAAACCCACTCCGCGAGACCCAAACCCACTCCGCTAGACCCAAACCCACTCCGCAAGACCCAAACCCACTCCGCCAAACACAAACCCACTCCGCTAGACCCAAACCCACTCCGCTAGACACAAACCCACTCCGCTAAACCCAAACTCCCACGCCGCTAGAACCAAACCCACTCCGCCAGACCCACACTTCCACTCCGCTAGACCCAAACCCACTCCGCCAGACCCAAACCCACTCCGCGAGAACCAACCCCAGTCCGCTAGAACCACACACCCACTCCGCTAGACTCACACTCCCATTCCGCTAGACCCAAACCCACTCCGCTAGACCAAAACGCTCTCCGCTAGACACAAACCCACACCGTTAGACTCAAACCCACTCCGCTAGACCCAAACCCACTCCGCTAGACCCAAACCCACTCCGCTAGACCCAAACCCACTCTGCTAGACCCTCACTCCCACTCCGCTAGACCCAAACCCACTCCGCTAGACCCAAACCCACTCCGCTAGACCCAAACCCACTCCGCTAGACCCAAACCCACTCGGCTAGACCCAAACCCACTCCGCTAGACCCACACTCCCACTGCGCTGGACCCAAACCCACTCCGCTAGACCCAAACCCACTCAGCTAGACGCAAACCCACTCCGCTAGACCAACACTCCCACTCCGCTAGACCCAAACCCAATCCGCTAGACCCACAGTCCCACTTTGCTAGACCCAAACCCACTCCACTGGACGCAAACCCACTACGCAAGACCCAAACCCACTCCGCTAGACCCAACCCACTCCGCTGGACCGAAACCCACTACGCTAGACCCAAACCAACTCCGCTAGACCCAAACCCACTCCGCTAGACCCAAACCCGCTCCGCTAGACCCAAACCCACTCTGCTAGACCCAAACCCTCTCCGCGAGACCCAAACCCAGTCCGCTAGACCCAAACCCATTCCGCTAGACCCAAACCCACTCCGCTAGACCCAAACCCACTCCGCTATACCCAAACCCACTCCGCTAGACCCAAACCCACTCCGCTAGACCCAAAGCCACTCCGCTAGATGCAAACCCACTCCGCTAGACCCAAACCCACTCCGCTAGACCCAAACCCACTCCGCTAGACCCAAACCCACTCCGCGAGACCCAAACCCACTCCGCTGGACCAAAACCCACTCCGCTAGACCAAAACCCACTCCGCTAGATCCAAACCCACTCCGCAAGACCCATTCCGATCCGCTAGACCCAAACCCACTCCGCTAGACCCAAACCCACTCTGCTAGACCCAAACCCACTCCGCTAGACCCAAACCCACTCCGCTAGTCCCAAACCAACTCCGCTAGACCCAAACCAACTCCGCTAGACCCAAACCTACTCCGCTCGACCCACACTCCCACTCCGCTAGACCCAAACAAACTCCGCTCGACCCAAACCCACTCCGCTAGACCCAAACCCACTCCGCTAGAGCCACACTCCCACTCCGCTAGACCAACACTCCCACTCCGCGAGACCCAAACCCACTCCGCTAGACAAAAACCCACTCCGCTAGACCCAAACCCACTCCGCTAGACCCACACTTCCACTCCGCCAGAGCCACACTCCCACTCCGCTAGACACAAACCCACTCCGCTAGACCCAAACCCACTCCGCTAGACCCAAACCCACTCCGCTAGACCCAAACCCAGTCCACTAGACACAAACCCACTCCGCTGGACCCACACTCCCACTCCGCTAGACCCAAACCCACTCCGCTAGACCCAAACCCACTCCGCTGGACCCAAACCCACTCCGCTAGAGCCACACTCTCACTCCGCTAGACCCACACTCCCACTCCGCTAGACCCAAACCCACTCCGCTAGACAAAAACCCACTCCGCTAGACCCACACTCCCACTCCGCCAGACCCACACTCACACTCCGCTAGACCCAAACCCACACCGCTAGACCCAAACCCACTCCGCTAGACCCAAACCCACTCCGCTAGACCCAAACCCACTCCGCTAGACGGAAACCCACTCTGCTAGACCCAAACCCACAACGCTAGACCCAAACCCACTCCGCGAGACCCAAACCCACTCCGCTAGACCCAAACCCACTCCGCTAGACCCAAACCCACTCCGCTAGACCCAAACCCACTCCGCAAGACCCAAACCCACTCCGCCAAACACAAAACCACTCCGCTAGACCCAAACCCACTCCGCTAGACACAAACCCACTCCGGTAGACCCAAACTCCCACTCCGCTACACCCAAACCAACTCCGCTAGACCCAAACCCACTCCGCTAGACACAAACCCACTCCGCTAGACCCACAGTCCCACTTTGCTAGACCCAAACCCACTCCACTAGACGCAAACCTACTCCGCTAGACCCAAACCCACTCCGCTAGACCCAACCCACTCCGCTAGACCCAAACCCACTCCGCTAGACCCAAACCCACTCCGCTAGACCCAATCCCTCTCCGCTATACCCACACTCCCACTCCGCTAGACCCACACTCCCACTCCGCTAGACCCAAACCCACTCAGCTAGACCCAAACCCACTCCGGTAGACCCAAACTCCCACTCCGCTACACCCAAACCAACTCCGCTAGACCCAAACCCACTCCGCTAGACACAAACCCACTCTGCTAGAACCACACTCCCACTCCGCTAGACCCAAACCCACTCCGCTAGAACCACACTCCCACTCCGCTAGACCCACACTCCCACTCCGCTAGACCCAAACCCACTCCGATAGACCCAAACCCACTCCGCTAGACCCAAACCCATTCCGCTAGACCCAAACCCACTCCGCTAGACCCAAAACCCACTCCGCGAGACCCAAACCCACTCCGCTAGACCCAAACCCACTCTGCTAGACCCAAACTCCCACGCCGCTAGAACCAAACCCACTCCGCTAGACCCACACTCCCACTCCGCTAGACCCAAACCCACTCTGCTAGACACAAACCCACTCAGCTAGACCCAAACCCACTCCGCTAGACCCACACTCCCGCTCCGCTAGACCCAAACCCACCACGCTAGATCCAAACCCACTCCGCTAGACACATACCCACTCCGTTAGACCCAAAGCCACTCCGCTAGACACAAACCCACTCCGCTGGACCTAAACCCACTCCGCTAGACCCAAACCCACTCCGCTAGACCCACACTCCCACTCCGCTATACCCACACTCCCACACTGCTAGACCCAAACCCACCCCGATAGACCCAAAACCCCGCCGCTGGACCCAAACCCACTCCGCTAGACCCAAATCCACTCCGCTAGACCCAAACCCAGTCAGCTAGACACAAGCCCACTCCGCTAGACCCAAACCCACTCCGCTAGACCCAAACTCCCACGCCGCTAGGACCAAACCCACTCCGCTAGACCCACACTTCCACTCCGCTAGACCCAAACCCACTCCGCCAGACCCAAACCCACTCCGCGAGAACCAAACCCACTCCGCTAGACCCACACACCCACTCCACTGGACTCACACTCCCATTCCGCTGGACCCAAACCCACTCCGCTGGACCAAAACCCTCTCCGCTAGACACAAACCCACACTGTTAGACTCAAACCCACTCCGCTAGACCCAAACCCACTCCGCTAGACCCAAACCCACTCCGCTAGACCCACACTCCCACTCCACTAAACCCACACTCCCACTCCGCCAGACCCACACACCCACTCCACTAGACCCAAACCCACTCCGCTAGACCCAAACCCACTCCGCTAGACCCAAACCCACTCCGTTAGACCCAAACCCACTCCGCTAGACCCAAACCCACTCCGCTAGACCCAAACCCATTCCGCTAGACCCTCACTCCCACTCCGCTAGACCCAAACCCACTCCGCTAGACCCAAACCCACTCCGCTAGACCCAAACCCAATCGGCTAGACGCAAACCCACTCTGCAAGACCCAAACCCACTCCGCTAGACCCAAACCCACTCCGCTAGACCCAAACCCACTCTGCTAGACCCAAACCCACTCCGATAGACCCAAACCCACTCCGCTAGACCCAAACCCACTCCGCTAGACCCAAACCCACGCCGCTAGACCTACACTCCCACTCCGCTGGACCCAAACCCACTCCGCTAGACCCAATCCCACTCCGCTAGACACAAACCCACTCCGCTAGACCCAAACCCACTCCTCTAGACACAAACCCTCTCCGGTAGACCCACACTCCCACTCCGCTAGACCCAAACCCACTCCGATAGACCCACACTCCCACTCCGCTAGACCCAAACCCACTCCGCTAGACCCAAACGCACTCCGCCAGACCCAAACCCACTCCGCTATACCCACACTCCACTCCGCTAGACAAAAACCCACTGCTCTGGACCCAAACCCACTCCGCTAGAACCAAACCCACTCCGCTCGACCCAATCCCGCTCCCTAGTCCCAAACCCACTCCGCTAGACCCAAACCCACTCCGATAGACCCACACTCCCACTCCGCTAGACCAAACCCACCCCGCCAGACCCAAACCCACTCCGCTAGACCCAATCCCTCTCCGCTATACCCACAGTCCCACTCCGCTAGACCCACACTCCCACTCCGCTAGACCCAAACCCACTCAGCTAGACCCAAACCCACTCCGGTAGACCCAAACTCCCACTCCGCTACACCCAAACCAACTCCGCTAGACCCAAACCCACTCCGCTAGACACAAACCCACTCTGCTAGAACCACACTCCCACTCCGCTACACCCAAACCCACTCCGCTAGAACCACACTCCCACTCCGCTAGACCCACACTCCCACTCCGCTAGACCCAAACCCACTCCGATAGTCCCAAACCCTCTCCGCTAGACCCAAACCCATTCCGCTAGACCCAAACCCACTCCGCTAGACCCAAACCCACTCCGCTAGACCCAAACCCACTCAGCTAGACCCAAACCCACTCCGCTAGACCCAAACTCCCACGCCGCTAGAACCAAACCCACTCCGCTAGACCCACACTCCCACTCCGCTAGACCCAAACCCACTCTGCTAGACACAAACCCACTCAGCTAGACCCAAACCCACTCCGCTAGACCCACACTCCCACTCCGCTAGACCCAAACCCACCCCGCTAGATCCAAACCCACTCCGCTAGACACATACCCACTCCGTTAGACCCAAACCCACTCCGCTAGACACAAACCCACTCCGCTGGACCTAAACCCACTCCGCTAGACCCAAACCCACTCCGCTAGACCCACACTCACACTCCGCTAAACCCACACTGCCACACTGCTAGACCCAAACCCACCCCGATAGACCCAAACCCCCTCCGCTAGACCCAAACCCACTCCGCTAGACCCAAATCCACTCCGCTAGACCCAAACCCAGTCAGCTAGACCCAAACCCACTCCGCTAGACCCAAACCCACTCCGCTAGACCCAAACTCCCACGCCGCTAGAACCAAGCCCATTCCGCTAGACCCACACTTCCACTCCGCTAGACCCAAACCCACTCCGCCAGACCCAACCCCACTCCGCGAGAACCAAACCCACTCCGCTAGACCCACACACCCACTCCGCTAGACTCACACTCCCATTCCGCTAGACCCAAACCCACTCCGCTAGACAAAAACCCTCTCCGCTAGACACAAACCCACACCGTTAGACTCAAACCCACTCCGCTAGACCCAAACCCACTCCGCTAGACCCAAACCCACTCCGCTAGACCCACACTCCCACTCCATTAGACCCACACTCCCACTCCGCCAGACCCACACACCCACTCCACTAGACCCAAACCCACTCCGTTAGACCCAAACCCACTCCGCTAGACCCAAACCCACTCTGCTAGACCCACACCCACTCCGCTAGACCCTCACTCCCACTCCGCTAGACCCAAACCCACTCCGCTAGACCCAAATCCACTCCGCTAGACCCAAGCAGAGTCAGCTAGACCCAAACCCACTCCGCTAGACCCAAACCCACTCCGCTAGACCCAAACTCCCACGCCGCTAGACCCAAACCCACTCCGCTAGAACCAAACCCACTCCGCTAGTCCCAATCCCGCTCCGCTACTCCCAAACCCACTCCGCTAGACCAAAACCCACTCCGATAGACCCACACTCCCACTCCGCTAGACCAAACCCACCCCGCTAGACCCAAACCCACTCCGCTAGACCCAATCCCACTCCGCTACACCCACACTCCCACTCCGCTAGACCCACACTCCCACTCCGCTAGAACCACACTCCCACTCCGCTAGACCCACACTCCCACTCCGCTAGACCCAAACCCACTCCGATAGACCCAAACCCTCTCCGCTAGACCCAAACCCATTCCGCTAGACCCAAACCCACTCCGCTAGACCCAAACCCACTCCGCTAGACCCAAACCCACTCCGCTAGACCCAAACCCACTCCGCTAGACCAAACTCCCACGCCGCTAGAACCAAACCCACTCCGCTAGACCCACACTCCCACTCCGCTAGACCCAAACCCACTCTGCTAGACACAAACCCACTCAGCTAGACCCAAACCCACTCCGCTAGACCCACACTCCCACTCCGCTAGACCCAAACCCACCTCGATAGATCCAAACCCACTCCGCTAGACACATACCCACTCCGTTAGACCCAAACCCACTCCGCTAAACACAAACCCACTCCGCTGGACCTAAACCCACTCCGCTAGACCCAAACCCACTCCGCTAGACCCACACTCCCACTCCGCTATACCCACACTCCCACACTGCTAGACCCAAACCCACCCCGATAGACCCAAACCCCCGCCGCTAGACCCAAACCCACTCCGCTAGACCCAAATCCACTCCGCTAAACCCAAACCCAGTCAGCTAGACCCAAACCCACTCCGCCAGACCCAAACCCATTCCGCTAGACCCAAACTCCCACGCCGCTAGAACCAAACCCACTCCGCTAGACCCACACTTCCACTCCGCTAGACCCAAACCCACTCCACCAGACCCAAACCCACTCCGCGAGAACCAAACCCACTCCGCTGGACCCACACACCCACTCCGCTAGACTCACACTCCCATTCCGCTAGATCCAAACCCACTCCGCTAGACAAAAACCCTCTCCGCTAGACACAAACCCACACCGTTAGACTCAAACCCACTCCGCTAGACCCAAACCCACTCCGCTAGACCCAAACCCACTCCGCTAGACCCACACTCCCACTCCACTAGACCCACACTCCCACTCCGCCAGACCCACACACCCACTCCACTAGACCCAAACCCACTCCGCTAGACCCAAACCCACTCCGCTAGACCCAAACCCACTCCGTTAGACCCAAACCCACTCTGCTAGACCCAAACCCACTCCGCTAGACCCAAACCCACTCCGCTAGACCCAAACCCACTCCGCTGGACCCACACTCCCACTCCGCTGGACCCAAACCCACTCCGCTAGACCCAATCCCACTCAGTTAGACCCAAACCCACTCCGCTAGACCAACACTCCCACTCCGCTAGACCCAAACCCACTCCGCTAGACCCAAACCCACTCCGCTAGACCCAAACACACTCCGCTGGACCCAAACCCACTCCCTTAGACCCAAACCCACTCCGCTAGACCCAAACCCACTCCGTTAGACCCAAACTCCCACTCCGATAGACCCAAACCCACTCCGCTAGACCCAAACCCACTGCGCTAGACCCACAGTCCCACTCCGCTGGACCCAAACCCACTCCGCTAGACCCAAACCCACTCCGCTAGACCCAAACCCACTCCGCTAGACCCAAACCCACTCCGCTAGACCCAAACCCACTCCGCTAGACCCAAACCCACTCCGCTAGACCCAAACCCACTCCGCTAGACCCAAGCCCACTCCGCTAGACCCAAACCCACTCCGCAAGACCCAAACCCACTCCGCTAGACCCAAACCCACTCCGCTGGACCCAAACCCACTCAGCTAGACCCAAACCCACTCAGCTAGACCCAAACACCCACTCCGCTACACCCAAACCAACTCCGCTAGACCCAAACCCACTCCGCTAGACACAAACCCACTCTGCTAGAACTACACTCCCACTCCGCTAGACCCAAACCCACTCCGCTAGAACCACACTCCCACTCTGCTAGACCCACACTCCCACTCCGCTAGACCCAAACCCACTCCGATAGACCCAAACCCTCTCCGCTAGACCCAAACCCACTCCGTTAGACCCAAACTCCCACTCCGATAGACCCAAACCAACTCCACTAGACCCAAACCCACTCCGCTAGACCCAAACCCACTGCGCTAGACCCACAGTCCCACTCCGCTGGACCCAAACCCACTCCGCTAGACCCAAACCCACTCCGCTAGACCCACACCCACTCCGCTAGACCCAAACCCACTCCGCTAGACCCAAACCCACTCCGCTAGACCCAAACCCACTCCGCTAGACCCAAACCCACTCCGCTAGACCCAAGCCCACTCCGCTAGACCCAAACCCACTCCGCAAGACCCAAACCCACTCCGCTAGACCCAAACCCACTCCGCTAGACCCAAACCCACTCAGCTAGACCCAAACCCACTCAGCTAGACCCAAACTCCCACTCCGCTACACCCAAACCAACTCCGCTAGACCCAAACCCACTCCGCTAGACACAAACCCACTCTGCTAGAACTACACTCCCACTCCGCTAGACCCAAACCCACTCCGCTAGAACCACACTCCCACTCTGCTAGACCCACACTCCCACTCCGCTAGACCCAAACCCACTCCGATAGACCCAAACACTCTCCGCTAGACCCAAACCCATTCCGCGAGACCCAAACCCACTCCGCTAGACCCAAACCCACTCCGCTAGACCCAAACCCACTCCGCTAGACCCAAACCCGCTCCGTTAGACGCAAACCCACTCCGCGAGACCCAAACCCACTCCGCTAGACCCAAACCCACTCCTCTACACCATCACTCCCACTCCGCTAGACCCAACCCCACTCCGCTAGACCCAAATCCACTCCGCTAGACCCAAACCCACTCCGCTAGACCCAAACCCACTCCGCTAGACCCAAACACACTCCGCTAGGCCCAAACCCACTCCGCTAGACGCAAACCCACTCCGCTAGACCCAAACCCACACCGTTAGACCCAAACTCCCACTCCGATAGACCCAAACCAACTCCACTAGACCCAAACCCACTCAGCTAGACCCAAACCCACTCCGGTACACCCAAACTCCCACTCCGCTACACCCAAACCAACTCCGCTAGACCCAAACCCACTCCGCTAGACACAAACCCACTCTGCTAGAACCACACTCCCACTCCGCTAGACCCAAACCCACTCCGCTAGAACCACAATCCCACTCCGCTAGACCCACACTCCCACTCCGCTAGACCCAAACCCACTCCGATAGACACAAACCCTCTCCGCTAGACCCAAACCAATTCCGCTAGACCCAAACCCACTCCGCTAGACCCAAACCCACTCCGCTAGACCCAAACCCACTCCGCTAGACCCAAACCCACTCCGCTAGACCCAAACTCCCACGCCGCTAGAACCAAACCCACTCCGCTAGACCCACACTCCCACTCCGCTAGACCCAAACCCACTCTGCTAGACACAAACCCACTCAGCTAGACCCAAACGCACTCCGCTAGACCCACACTCCCACTCCGCTAGACCCAAACCCACCCCGCTAGATCCAAACCCACTCCGCTAGAAACATACCCACTCTGTTACACCCAAACCCACTCCGCTAGACACAAACCCACTCCGCTGGACCTAAACCCACTCCGCTAGACCCAAACCCACTCCGCTAGACCCACACTCCCACTCCGCTATACCCACACTCCCACACTGCTAGACCCAAACCCACCCCGATAGACCCAAACCACCGCCGTTAGACCCAAACACACTCCGCTAGACCCAAATCCACTCCGCTAGACCCAAACCCAGTCAGCTAGACCCAAACCCACTCCGCTAGACCCAAACCCACTCCGCTAGACCCAAACTCCCACGCCGCTAGAACCAAACCCACTCCGCTAGACCCACACTTCCACTCCGCTAGACACAAACCCACTCCGCCAGACCCAAACCCACTCCGCGAGAACCAAACCCACTCCGCTAGAACCACACACCCACTCCGCTAGACTTACACTCCCATTCCGCTAGACCCAAACCCACTCCGCTAGACCCAAACCCACTCCACTAGACCCAAACCCACTCGGCTAGACCCAAACCCACTCCGCTAGACCCACACTCCCACTCCACTAGACCCACACTCCCACTCCGCCAGACCCACACACCCACTCCACTAGACCCAAACCCACTCCGCTAGACCCAAACCCACTCCGCTAGACCCAAACCCACTCCGTTAGACCCAAACCCACTCTGCTAGACCCAAACCCACTCCGCTAGACCCAAACCCACTCCGCTAGACCCAAACCCACTCCGCTAGACCCAAACCCACTCCGCTAGACCCAAACCCACTCCGCTAGACTCAAACCCACTCGGCTAGACGCAAACCCACTCTGCAAGACCCAAACCCACTCCGCTAGACCCAAACCCACTCCGCTAGACCCAAACCCACTCCGCTAGACCCAAACCCACTCCGCTAGACCCACAATCCCACTCCGCTAGACCCAAACACACTCCGCAAGACCTAAACACACTCCGCAAGACCCACACTCCCACTCCGCTAGACCCACACTCCCTCTCCGCTAGACCCACAATGCCACTCCGCTAGACCCACACTCCCACTCCGCTAGACCCAAACCCACTCCGCTAGACCCAAACCCACTCCGCTAGACCCAAACCCACTCCGCTAGACCCAAACCCACGCCGCTAGATCTACACTCCCACTCCACTAGACCCAAACCCACTCCGCTAGACCCAAACCCACTCCGCTAGATCCAAACCCACTCCGCTAGAACCAAACCCACTCCGCTAGACCCAAACCCACTCCGTTAGACCCAAACTCCCACTCCGATAGACCCAAACCAACTCCACTAGACCCAAACCCACTCCGCTAGACCCAAACCCACTCCGCTGGACCCACACTCCCACTCCGCTGGACCCAAACCCACTCCGCTAGACCCAAACCCACTCAATTAGACCCAAACCCACTCCGCTAGACCAACACTCCCACTCCGCTAGTCCCAAACCCACTCCGCTAGACCCAAACCCACTCCGCTAGACCCAAACACACTCCGCTGGACCCAAACCCACTCCCTTAGACCCAAACCCACTCTGCTAGACCCAAACCCACTCCGTTAGACCCAAACTCCCACTCCGATAGACCCAAACCAACTCCACTAGACCCAAACCCACTCCGCTAGACCCAAACCCACTCCGCTAGACCCACAGTCCCACTCCGCTGGACCCAAACCCACTCCGCTAGACCCAAACCCACTCCGCTAGACCCAAACCCACTCCGCTAGACCCAAACCCACTCCGCTAGACCCAAACCCACTCCGCTAGACCCAAATCCACTCCACTAGACCCAAACCCACTCCGCTAGACCCAAACCCACTCCGCTAGACCCAAGCCCACTCCGCTAGACCCAAACCCACTCCGCAAGACCCAAACCCACTCCGCTAGACCCAAACCCACTCCGCTAGACCCAAACCCACTCAGCTAGACCCAAACCCACTCAGCTAGACCCAAACTCCCACTCCGCTACACCCAAACCAACTCCGCTAGACCCAAACACACTCCGCTAGACACAAACCCACTCTGCTAGAACTACACTCCCACTCCGCAAGACCCAAACCCACTCCGCTAGAACCACACTCCCACTCTGCTAGACCCACACTCCCACTCCGCTAGACCCAAACCCACTCCGATAGACCCAAACCCTCTCCGCTAGACCCAAACCCATTCCGCTAGACCCAAACCCACTCCGCTAGTCCCAAACCCACTCCGCTAGACCCAAACCCACTCCGCTAGACCCAAACCCGCTCCGTTAGACGCAAACCCACTCCGCGAGACCCAAACCCACTCCGCTAGACCCAAACCCACTCCTCTACACCATCACTCCCACTCCGCTAGACCCAACCCCACTCCGCTAGACCCAAATCCACTCCGCTAGACCCAAACACACTCCGCTAGACCCAAACCCACTCCGCTAGACCCAAACACACTCCGCTAGGCCCAAACCCACTCCGCTAGACGCAAACCCACTCCGCTAGACCCAAACCCACTCCGTTAGACCCAAACTCCCACTCCGATAGACCCAAACCAACTCCACTAGACCCAAACCCACTCCGCTAGACCCAAACCCACTCCGCAGGACCCACACTCCCACTCCGCTGGACTCAAACCCACTCCGCTAGACCCAAACCCACTCAGTTAGACCCAAAGCCACTCCGCTAGACCAACACTCCCACTCCGCTAGACCCAAACCCACTCCGCTAGACCCAAACCCACTCCGCTAGACCCAAACACACTCCGCAAGACCTAAACACACTCCGCAAGACCCACACTCCCACTCCGCTAGACCCACACTCCCTCTCCGCTAGACCCACACTGCCACTCCGCTAGACCCACACTCCCACTCCGCTAGACCCAAACACACTCCGCTGGACCCAAACCCACTCCCTTAGACCCAAACCCACTCTGCTAGACCCAAACCCACTCCGTTAGACCCAAACTCCCACTCCGATAGACCCAAACCAACTCCACTAGACCCAAACCCACTCCGCTAGACCCAAACCCACTCCGCAAGTCCCAAACCCACTCCGCTAGACCCAAACCCACTCCGCTAGACCCAAACCCACTCAGCTAGACCCAAACCCACTCCGGTACACCCAAACGCCCACTCCGCTACACCCATACCAACTCCGCTAGACCCAAACCCACTCCGCTAGACCCAAACCCACTCCGCTAGACCTAAACCCACTCCGCTAGACCCAACCCCACTCCGCTAGACCCAAACCCACTCCGCTAGACCCAAACTCCCACGCCGCTAGAACCAAACCCACTCCGCTAGACCCACACTCCCACTCCGCTAGACCCAAACCCACTCTGCTAGACACAAACCCACTCAGCTAGACCCAAACGCACTCCGCTAGACCCACACTCCCACTCCGCTAGACCCAAACCCACTCTGCTAGACACAAACCCACCCCGCTAGATCCAAACCCACTCCGCTAGACACATACCCACTCTGTTAGACCCAAACCCACTCCGCTAGACACAAACCCACTCCGCTGGACCTAAACCCACTCCGCTAGACCCAAACCCACTCCGCTAGACCCACACTCCCAATCCGCTATACCCACACTCCCACACTGCTAGACCCAAACCCACCCCGATAGACCCAAACCACCGCCGCTAGACCCAAACCCACTCCGCTAGACCCAAATCCACTCCGCTAGACCCAAACCCAGTCAGCTAGACCCAAACCCACTCCGCAAGACCCAAACCCACTCCGCTAGACCCAAACTCCCACGCCGCTAGAACCAAACCCACTCCGCTAGACCCACACTTCCACTCCGCTAGACACAAACCCACTCCGCCAGACCCAAACCCACTCCGCGAGAACCAAACCCACTCCGCTAGAACCACACACCCACTCCGCTAGACTCACACTCCCATTCCGCTAGACCCAAACCCACTCCGCTAGACCAAAACCCTCTCCGCTAGACACAAACCCACACCGTTAGACTCAAACCCACTCCGCTAGACCCAGACCCACTCCGCTAGACCCAAACCCACTCCGCTAGACCCAAACCCACTCCGCTAGACCCTCACTCCCACTCCGCTAGACCCAAACCCACTCCGCTAGACCCAAACCCACTCCGCTAGACCCAAACCCACTCGGCTAGACCCAAACCCACTCCGCTAGACCCACACTCCCACTCCGTTAGACCCAAACCCACTCCGCTAGACCCAAACCCACTCCGCTAGACCCAAACCCACTAGGCTAGACCCAAACCCACTCCGCTAGACCCACACTCCCACTCCGCTGGACCCAAACCCACTCCGCTAGACCCAAACCCACTCAGCTAGACGCAAACCCACTCCGCTAGACCAACACTCCCACTCCGCTAGACCCAAACCCAATCCGCTAGACCCACAGTCCCACTTTGCTAGACCCAAACCCACTCCACTAGACGCAAACCCACTCCGCAAGACCCAAACCCACTCCGCTAGACCCAACCCACTCCGCTGGACCCAAACCCACTACGCTAGACCCAAACCAAATCCGCTAGACCCAAACCCACTCCGCTAGACCCAAAGCCGCTCCGCTAGACCCAAACCCACTCTGCTAGACCCAAACCCTCTCCGCGAGACCTAAACCCAGTCCGCTAGACCCAAACCCACTCCGCTATACCCAAACCCACTCCGCTAGACCCAAACCCACTCCGCTAGACCCAAACCCACTGCGCTAGATGCAAACCCACTCCGCTAGACCCAAACCCACTCCGCTAGACCCAAACCCACTCCGCGGGACCCAAACCCACTCCGCTGGACCAAAACCCACTCCGCTAGACCAAAACCCACTCCGCTAGATCCAAACCCACTCCGCAAGACCCATTCCGATCCGCTAGACCCAAACCCACTCCGCTAGACCCAAACCCACTCTGCTAGACCCAAACCCACTCCGCCAGACCCAAACCCACTCCGCTCGTCCCAAACCAACTCCGCTAGACCCAAACCAACTCCGCTAGACCCAAACCTACTCCGCTAGACCCACACTCCCACTCCGCTAGACCCAAACAAACTCCGCTCGACCCAAACCCACTCCGCTAGACCCAAACCCACTCCGCTAGAGCCACACTCCCACTCCGCTGGACCAACACTCCCACTCCGCGAGACCCAAACCCACTCCGCTAGACAAAAACCCACTCCGCTAGACCCAAACCCACTCCGCTAGACCCACACTTCCACTCCGCCAGAGCCACACTCCCACTCCGCTAGACACAAACCCACTCCGCTAGACCCAAACCCACTCCGCTAGACCCAAACCCACTCCGCTAGACCCAAACCCAGTCCGCTAGACACAAACCCACTCCGCTAGACCCACACTCCCACTCCGCTAGACCCAAACCCACTCCGCTAGACCCAAATCCACTCCGCTGGACCCAAACCCACTCCGCTAGAGCCACACTCTCACTCCGCTAGACCCACACTCCCACTCCGCTAGATCCAAACCCACTCCGCTAGACACATACCCACTCCGCTAGACCCACACTCCCACTCAGCCAGACCCACACTCACACTCCGCTAGACCCAAACCCACTCCGCTAGACCCAAACCCACTCCGCTAGACCCAAACCCACTCCGCTAGACCCAAACCCACTCCGCTAGACCCAAACCCACTCTGCTAGACCCAAACCCACTCCGCTAGACCCAAACCCACTCCGCGAGACCCAAACCCACTCCGCTAGACCCAAACCCACTCCGCTAGACCCAAACCCACTCCGCTAGACCCAAACCCACTCCGCTAGACCCAAACCCACTCCGCTAGACCCAAACCCACTCGTCTAGACCCAAACCCACTCCGCTAGACCCACACTCCCACTCCGCTGGACCCAAACCCACTCCGCTAGACCCAAACCCACTCAGCTAGACGCAAACCCACTCCGCTAGACCAACACTCCCACTCCGCTAGACCCAAACCCAATCCGCTAGACCCACAGTCCCACTTTGCTAGACCCAAACCCACTCCACTAGACGCAAACCCACTCCGCAAGACCCAAACCCACTCCGCTAGACCCAACCCACTCCGCTGGACCCAAACCCACTACGCTAGACCCAAACCAACTCCGCTAGACCCAAACCCACTCCGCTAGACCCAAACCCGCTCCGCTAGACCCAAACCCACTCTGCTAGACCCAAACCCTCTCCGCGAGACCCAAACCCAGTCCGCTAGACCCAAACCCATTCCGCTAGACCCAAACCCACTCCGCTAGACCCAAATCCACTCCGCTATACCCAAACCCACTCCGCTAGACCCAAACCCACTCCGCTAGACCCAAACCCACTCCGCTAGATGCAAACCCACTCCGCTAGACCCAAACCCACTCCGTTAGACCCAAACCCACTCCGCTAGACCCAAACCCACTCCGCGAGACCCAAACCCACTCCGCTGGACCAAAACCCACTCCGCTAGACCAAAACCCACTCCGCTAGATCCAAACCCACTCCGCAAGACCCATTCCGATCCGCTAGACCCAAACCCACTCCGCTAGACCCAAACCCACTCTGCTAGACCCAAACCCACTCCGCTAGACCCAACCCACTCCGCTAGTCCCAAACCAACTCCGCTAGACCCAAACCAACTCCGCTAGACCCAAACCTACTCCGCTAGACCCACACTCCCACTCCGCTGGACCCAAACAAATTCCGCTCGACCCAAACCCACTCCGCTAGACCCAAACCCACTCCGCTAGAGCCACACTCCCACTCCGCTAGACCAACACTCCCACTCCGCGAGACCCAAACCCACTCCGCTAGACAAAAACCCACTCCGCTAGACCCAAACCCACTCCGCTAGACCCACACTTCCAATCCGCCAGAGCCACACTCCCACTCCGCTAGACACAAACCCACTCCGCTAGACCCAAACCCACTCCGCTAGACCCAAACCCACTCCGCTAGACCCAAACCCAGTCCGCTAGACACAAACCCACTCCGCTAGACCCACACTCCCACTCCGCTAGACCCAAACCCACTCCGCTAGACCCAAACCCACTCCGCTGGACCCAAACCCACTCCGCTAGAGCCACACTCACACTCCGCTAGACCCAAACCCACTCCGCCAAACAGAAACCCACTCCGCTAGACCCAAACCCACTCCGCTAGACACAAACCCACTCCGGTAGACCCAAACTCCCACTCCGCTACACCCAAGCCAACTCCGCTAGACCCAAACCCACTCCGCTAGACCCAAACCCGCTCCGCTAGACCCAAACCCACTCTGCTAGACCCAAACCCTCTCCGCGAGACCCAAACCCAGTCCGCTAGACCCAAACCCATTCCGCTAGACCCAAACCCACTCCGCTATACCCAAACCCACACCGCTAGACCCAAACCCACTCCGCTGGACCCAAACCCACTCCGCTAGAGCCACACTCTCACTCCGCTAGACCCACACTCCCACTCCGCTAGACCCAAACCCACTCCGCTAGACAAAAACCCACTCCGCTAGACCCACACTCCCACTCCGCCAGACCCACACTCACACTCCGCTAGACCGAAACCCACTCCGCTAGACCCAAACCCACTCCGCTAGACCCAAACCCACTCCGCTAGACCCAAACCCACTCCGCTAGACCCAAACCCACTCTGCTAGACCCAAACCCACTCCGCTAGACCCAAACCCACTCCGCGAGACCCAAACCCACTCCGCTAGACCCAAACCCACTCCGCTAGACCCAAACCCACTCCGCTAGACCCAAACCCACTCCGCTAGACCCAAACCCACTCGGCTAGACCCAAACCCACTCGGCTAGACCCAAACCCACTCCGCTAGACCCACACTCACACTCCGCTGGACCCAAACCCACTCCGCTAGACCCAAACCCACTCAGCTAGACGCAAACCCACTCCGCTAGACCAACACTCCCACTCCGCTGGACCCAAACCCAATCCGCTAGACCCACAGTCCCACTTTGCTAGACCCAAACCCACTCCACTAGACGCAAACCCACTCCGCAAGACCCAAACCCACTCCGCTAGACCCAACCCACTCCGCTGGACCCAAACCCACTACGCTAGACCCAAACCAACTCCGCTAGACCCAAACCCACTCCGCTAGACCCAAACCCGCTCCGCTAGACCCAAACCCACTCTGCTAGACCCAAACCCTCTCCGCGAGACCCAAACCCAGTCCGCTAGACCCAAACCCATTCCGCTAGACCCAAACCCACTCCGCTAGACCCAAACCCACTCCGCTATACCCAAACGCACTCCGCTAGACCCAAACCCACACCGCTAGACCCAAACCCACTCCGCTAGATGCAAACCCACTCCGCTAGACCCAAACCCACTCCGCTAGACCCAAACCCACTCCGCTAGACCCAAACCCACTCCGCGAGACCCAAACCCACTCCGCTGGACCAAAACCCACTCCGCTAGACCAAACCCACTCCGCTAGATCCAAACCCACTCCGCAAGACCCATTCCGATCCGCTAGACCCAAACCCACTCCGCTAGACCCAAACCCACTCTGCTAGACCCAAACCCACTCCGCTAGACCCACACTCCCACTCCGCTAGACCCAAACCCACTCCGCTAGACCCAAACCCACTCCGCTGGACCCAAACCCACTCCGCTAGAACCACACTCTCACTCCGCTAGACCCACACTCCCACTCCGCTAGACCCAAACCCACTCCGCTAGACAAAAACCCACTCCGCTAGACCCACACTCCCACTCCGCCAGACCCACACTCACACTCCGCCAGACCCACACTCACACTCCGCTAGACCCAAACCCACTCCGCTAGACCCAAACCCACTCCGCTAGACCCAAACCCACTCCGCTAGACCCAAACCCACTCTGCTAGACCCAAACCCACTCCGCTAGACCCAAACCCACTCCGCGAGACCCAAACCCACTCCGCTAGACCCAAACCCACTCCGCTAGACCCAAACCCACTCCGCTAGACCCAAACCCACTCCGCAAGACCCAAACCCACTCCGCCAAACACAAACCCACTCCGCTAGACCCAAACCCACTCCGCTAGACACAAACCCACTCCGGTAGACCCAAACTCCCACTCCGCTACACCCAAACCAACTCCGCTAGACCCAAACCCACTCCGCTAGACCCAAACCCGCTCCGCTAGACCCAAACCCACTCTGCTAGACCCAAACCCTCTCCGCGAGACCCAAACCCAGTCCGCTAGACCCAAACCCATTCCGCTAGACCCAAACCCACTCCGCTAGACCCAAACCCACTCCGCTATACCCAAACCCACTCCGCTAGACCCAAACCCACTCCGCTAGACCCAAACCCACTCCGCTAGATGCAAACCCACTCCGCTGGACCCAAACCCACTCCGCTAGACCCAAACCCACTCCGCTAGACCCAAACCCACTCCGCGAGACCCAAACCCACTCCGCTGGACCAAAACCCACTCCGCTAGACCAAAACCCACTCCGCTAGATCCAAACCCACTCCGCAAGACCTATTCCGATCCGCTAGACCCAAACCCACTCCGCTAGACCCAAACCCACTCTGCTAGACCCAAACCCACTCCGCTAGACCCAAACCCACTCCGCTAGTCCCAAACCAACTCCGCTAGACCCAAACCAACTCCGCTAGACCCAAACCTACTCCGCTAGACCCACACTCCCACTCCGCTAGACCCAAAAAAACTCCGCTCGACCCAAACCCACTCTGCTAGACCCAAACCCACTCCGCTAGAGCCACACTCCCACTCCGCTAGACCAACACTCCCACTCCGCGAGACCCAAACCCACTCCGCTAGACAAAAACCCACTCCGCTAGACCCAAACCCACACCGCTAGACCCACACTTCCACTCCGCTAGAGCCACACTCCCACTCCGCTAGACACAAACCCACTCCGCTAGACCCAAACCCACTCCGCTAGACACAAACCCACTCCGCTAGACCAAACCCAGTCCGCTAGACACAAACCCACTCCGCTAGACCCACACTCCCACTCCGCTAGACCCAAACCCACTCCGCTAGACCCAAACCCACTCCGCTGGACCCAAACCCACTCCGCTAGAGCCACACTCTCACTCCGCTAGACCCACACTCCCACTCCGCTAGACCCAAACCCACTCCGCTAGACAAAAACCCACTCCGCTAGACCCACACTCCCACTCCGCCAGACCCACACTCACACTCCGCTAGACCCAAACCCACTCCGCTAGACCCAAACCCACTCCGCTAGACCCAAACCCACTCCGCTAGACCCAAACCCACTCCGCTAGACCCAAACCCACTCTGCTAGACCCAAACCCACTCCGCTAGACCCAAACCCACTCCGCGAGACCCAAACCCACTCCGCTAGACCCAAACCCACTCCGCTAGACCCAAACCCACTCCGCTAGACCCAAACCCACTCCGCTAGACCCAAACCCACTCCGCTAGACCCAAACCCACTCGGCTAGACCCAAACCCACTCCGCTAGACCCACACTCCCACTCCGCTGGACCCAAACCCACTCCGCTAGACCCAAACCCACTCAGCTAGACGCAAACCCACTCCGCTAGACCAACACTCCCACTCCGCTAGACCCAAACCCAATCCGCTAGACCCAGAGTCCCACTTTGCTAGACCCAAACCCACTCCACTAGACGCAAACCCACTCCGCAAGACCCAAACCCACTTCGCTAGACCCAACCCACTCCGCTGGACCCAAACCCGCTCCGCTAGACCCAAACCCACTCTGCTAGACCCAAACCCTCTCCGCGAGACCCAAACCCAGTCCGCTAGACCCAAACCCATTCCGCTAGACCCAAACCCACTCCGCTAGACCCAAACCCACTCCGCTATACCCAAACCCACTCCGCTAGACCCAAACCCACTCCGCTAGACCCAAACCCACTCCGCTAGATGCAAACCCACTCCGCTAGACCCAAACCCACTCCGCTAGACCCAAACCCACTCCGCTAGACGCAAACCCACTCCGCGAGACCCAAACCCACTCCGCTGGACCCAAACCCACTCCGCTAGACCCAAACCCACTCCGCTAGACCCAAACCCACTCCGCAAGACCCAAACCCACTCCGCCAAACACAAACCCACTCCGCTAGACCCAAACCCACTCCGCTAGACACAAACCCACTCCGGTAGACCCAAACTCCCACTCCGCTACACCCAAACCAACTCCGCTAGACCCAAACCCACTCCGCTAGACCCAAACCCGCTCCGCTAGACCCAAACCCACTCTGCTAGACCCAAACCCTCTCCGCGAGACCCAAACCCAGTCCGCTGGACCCAAACCCATTCCGCTAGACCCAAACCCACTCCGCTAGACCCAAACCCACTCCGCTATACCCAAACCCACTCCGCTAGACCCAAACCCACTCCGCTGGACCCAACCTACTCCGCTAGAGCCACACTCTCACTCCGCTAGACCAACACTCCCACTCCGCTAGACCCAAACCCAGTCCGCTAGACAAAAACCCACTCCGCTAGACCCACACTCCCACTCCGCCAGACCCACACTCACACTCCGCTAGACCGAAACCCACTCCGCTAGACCCAAACCCACTCCGCTAGACCCAAACCCACTCCGCTAGACCCAAACCCACTGCTAGACCCAAACCCACTCGGCTAGACCCAAACCCACTCGGCTAGACCCAAACCCACTCCGCTAGACCCACACTCCCACTCCGCTGGACCCAAACCCACTCCGCTAGACCCAAACCCACTCAGCTAGACGCAAACCCACTCCGCTAGACCAACACTCCTACTCCGCTAAACCCAAACCCAATCCGCTAGACCCACAGTCCCACTTTGCTAGACCCAAACCCACTCCACTAGACGCAAACCCACTCCGCAAGACCCAAACCCACTCCGCTAGACCCAACCCACTCCGCTGGACCCAAACCCACTACGCTAGACCCAAACCAACTCCGCTAGACCCAAACCCACTCCGCTAGACCCAAACCCGCTCCGCTAGACCCAAACCCACTCTGCTAGACCCAAACCCTCTCCGCGAGACCCAAACCCAGTCCGCTAGACCCAAACCCATTCCGCTAGACCCAAACCCACTCCGCTAGACTTAAACCCACTCCGCTATACCCAAACCCACTCCGCTAGACCCAAACCCACTCCGCTAGACCCAAACCCACTCCGCTAGATGCAAACCCACTCCGCTAGACCCAAACCCAGTCCGCTAGACCCAAACCCACTCCGCTAGACCCAAACCCACTCCGCGAGACCCATACCCACTCCGCTGGACCAAAACCCACTCCGCTAGACCAAAACCCACTCCGCTAGATCCAAACCCACTCCGCAAGACCCATTCCGATCCGCTAGACCCAAACCCACTCCGCTAGACCCAAACCCACTCTGCTAGACCCAAACCCACTCCGCTAGACCCACACTCCCACTCCGCTAGACCCAAACCCACTCCGGTAGACCCAAACCCACTCCGCTGGACCCAAACCCACTCCGCTAGAGCCACACTCTCACTCCGCTAGACCCACACTCCCACTCCGCTAGACCCAAACCCACTCCGCTAGACAAAAACCCACTCCGCTAGACCCACACTCCCACTCCGCCAGACCCACACTCACACTCCGCTAGACCCAAACCCACTCCGCTAGACCCAAACCCACTCCGCTAGACCCAAACCCACTCCGCTAGACCCAAACCCACTCCGCTCGACCCAAACCCACTCTGCTAGACCCAAACCCACTCCGCTAGACCCAAACCCACTCCGCGAGACCCAAACCCACTCCGCTAGACCCAAACCCACTCCGCTAGACCCAAACCCACTCCGCTAGACCCAAACCCACTCCGCAAGACCCAAACCCACTCCGCCAAACACAAACCCACTCCGCTAGACCCAAACCCACTCCGCTAGACACAAACCCACTCCGGTAGACCCAAACTCCCACTGCGCTACACCCAAACCAACTCCGCTAGACCCAAACCCACTCCGCTAGACCCAAACCCGCTCCGCTAGACCCAAACCCACTCTGCTAGACCCAAACCCTCTCCGCGAGACCCAAACCCAGTCCGCTAGACCCAAACCCATTCCGCTAGACCCAAACCCACTCCGCTAGACCCAAACCCACTCCGCTATACCCAAACCCACTCCGCTAGACCCAAACCCACTCCGCTAGACCCAAACCCACTCCGCTAGATGCAAACCCACTCCGCTAGACCCAAACCCACTCCGCTAGACCCAAACCCACTCCGCTAGACCCAAACCCACTCCGCGAGACCCAAACCCACTCCGCTGGACCAAAACCCACTCCGGTAGACCAAAACCCACTCCGCTAGATCCAAACCCACTCCGCAAGACCTATTCCGATCCGCTAGACCCAAACCCACTCCGCTAGACCCAAACCCACTCTGCTAGACCCAAACCAACTCCGCTAGACCCAAACCAACTCCGCTAGACCCAAACCTACTCCGCTAGACCCACACTCCCACTCCGCTAGACCCAAACAAACTCCGCTCGACCCAAACCCACTCCGCTAGACCCAAACCCACTCCGCTGGAGCCACACTCCCACTCCGCTAGACCAACACTCCCACTCCGCGAGACCCAAACCCACTCCGCTAGACAAAAACCCACTCCGCTAGACCCAAACCCACTCCGCTAGACCCACACTTCCACTCCGCCAGAGCCACACTCCCACTCCGCTAGACACAAACCCACTCCGCTAGACCCAAACCCACTCCGCTAGACCCAAACCCACTCCGCTAGACAAAACCCAGTCCGCTAGACACAAACCCACTCCGCTAGACCCACACTCCCACTCCGCTAGACCCAAACCCACTCCGCTAGACCCAAACCCACTCCGCTGGACCCAAACCCACTCCGCTAGAGCCACACTCTCACTCCGCTAGACCCACACTCCCACTCCGCTAGACCCAAACCCACTCCGCTAGACAAAAACCCACTCCGCTAGACCCAAACCCACTCCGCCAGACCCAAACCCACTCCGCTAGACCCAAACCCACTCTGCTAGACCCAAACCCACTCCGCTAGACCCAAACCCACTCCGCGAGACCCAAACCCACTCCGCTAGACCCAAACCCACTCCGCTAGACCCAAACCCACTCCGCTAGACCCAAACCCACTCCGCTAGACCCAAACCCACTCCGCTAGACCCAAACCCACTCGGATAGACCCAAACCCACTCCGCTAGACCCACACTCCCACTCCGCTGGACCCAAACCCACTCCGCTAGACCCAAACCCACTCAGCTAGACGCAAACCCACTCCGCTAGACCAACACTCCCACTCCGCTAGACCCAAACCCAATCCGCTAGACCCAGAGTCCCAATTTGCTAGACCCAAACCCACTCCACTAGACGCAAACCCACTCCGCAAGACCCAAACCCACTCCGCTAGACCCAACCCACTCCGCTGGACCCAAACCCGCTCCGCTAGACCCAAACCCACTCTGCTAGACCCAAACCCTCTCCGCGAGAACCAAACCCAGTCCGCTAGACCCAAACCCATTCCGCTAGACCCAAACCCACTCCGCTAGACCCAAACCCACTCCGCTATACCCAAACCCACTCCGCTAGACCCAAACCCACTCCGCTAGACCCACACCCACTCCGCTAGATGCAAACCCACTCCGCTAGACCCAAACCCACTCCGCTAGACCCAAACCCACTCCGCTAGACCCAAACCCACTCCGCGAGACCCAAACCCACTCCGCTGGACCAAAACCCACTCCGCTAGACCAAAACCCACTCCGCTAGATCCAAACCCACTCCGCAAGACCCATTCCGATCCGCTAGACCCAAACCCACTCCGCTAGACCCAAACCCACTCTGCTAGACCCAAACCCACTCCGCTAGACCCAAACCCACTCCGCTAGTCCCAAACCAACTCCGCTAGACCCAAACCAACTCCGCTAGACCCAAACCTACTCCGCTAGACCCACACTCCCACTCCGCTAGACTCAAACAAACTCCGCTCGACCCAAACCCACTCCGCTAGACCCAAACCCACTCCGCTAGAGCCACACTCCCACTCCGCTAGACCAACACTCCCACTCCGCGAGACACAAACCCACTCCGCTAGACAAAAACCCACTCCGCTAGACCCAAACCCAGTCCGCTAGACACAAACCCACTCCGCTAGACCCACAAACCCACACCGTTAGACTCAAACCCACTCCGCTAGACCCACACTTCCACTTGGCTAGACCCAAACCCACTCCGCCAGACCCAAACCCACTCCGCTAGACCCAAACCCACTCCGCTAGACCAAAACCCTCTCCGCTAGACACAAACCCACACTGTTAGACTCAAACCCACTCCGCTAGACCCAAACCCACTCCGCTAGACCCAAACCCACTCCGCTAGATGCAAACCCACTCCGCTAGACCCAAACCCACTCCGCTAGACCCAAACCCACTCCGCTAGACCCAAACCCACTCCGCGAGACCCAAACCCACTCCGCTGGACAAAAACCCACTCCGCTAGACCAAAACCCACTCCGCTAGATCCAAACCCAATCCGCAAGACCCATTCCGATCCGCTAGACCCAAACCCACTCCGCTAGACCCAAACCCACTCTGCTAGACCCAAACCCACTCCGCTAGACCCAAACCCACTCCGCTAGTCCCAAACCAACTCCGCTAGACCCAAACCAACTCCGCTAGACCCAAACCTACTCCGCTAGACCCACACTCCCACTCCGCTAGACCCAAACAAACTCCGCTCGACCCAAACCCACTCCGCTAGACCCAAACCCACTCCGCTAGAGCCACACTCCCACTCCGCTAGACTAACACTCCCACTCCGCGAGACCCAAACCCACTCCGCTAGACAAAAACCCACTCCGCTAGACCCAAGCCCACTCCGCTAGACCCACACTTCCACTCCGCCAGAGCCACACTCCCACTCCGCTAGACCCAAACCCACTCCGCTAGACCCAAACCCAGTCCGCTAGACACAAACCCACTCCGCTAGACCCACAAACCCACACCGTTAGACTCAAACCCACTCCGCTAGACCCACACTTCCACTTGGCTAGACCCAAACCCACTCCGCCAGACCCAAACCCACTCCGCGAGAATCAAACCCACTCCGCTAGACCCACACACCCACTCCACTGGACTCACACTCCCATTCCGCTAGACCCAAACCCACTCCGCTAGACCAAAACCCTCTCCGCTAGACACAAACCCACACTGTTAGACTCAAACCCACTCCGCTAGACCCAAACCCACTCCGCTAGACACAAACCCACTCCGCTAGACCCACACTCCCACTCCACTAAACCCACACTCCCACTCCGCCAGACCTCACACACCCACTCCACTAGACCCAAACCCACTCCGCTAGACCCAAACCCACTCCGCTAGACCGAAACCCACTCCGTTAGACCCAAACCCACTCCGCTAGACCCAAACCCACTCCGCTAGACCCAAACCCACTCCGCTAGACCCTCACTCCCACTCCGCTAGACCCAAACCCACTCCGCTAGAACCAAACCCACTCCGCTAGACCCAAACCCAATCGGCTAGACGCAAACCCACTCTGCAAGACACAAACCCACTCCGCTAGACCCAAACCCACTCCGCTAGACCCAAACCCACTCCGCTAGACCCAAACCCACTCCGCTAGACCCACACTCCCACTCCGCTAGACCCAAACCCACTCCGCAAGACCTAAACCAACTCCGCTAGACCCACACTCCCACTCCGCAAGACCCACACTCCCTCTCCGCTAGACCCACACTGCCACTCCGCTAGACCCACACTCCCACTCCGCTAGACCCAAACCCACTCCGCTGGACCCAAACCCACTCCGCTGGACCCAAACCCACTCCGCTAGACCCAAACCCACTCCCCTAGACCCAAACCCACTCCGCTAGACCCAAACCCACGCCGCTAGACCTACACTCCCACTCCGCTAGACCCAAACCCACTCCGCTAGACCCAATCCCACTCCGCTAGACACAAACCCACTCCGCTAGACCCAAACCCACTCCTCTAGACACAAACGCTCTCCGGTAGACCCACACTCCCACTCCGCTAGACCCAAACCCACTCCGATAGACCCACACTCCCACTCCGCTAGACCCAAACCCACTCCGCTAGACCCAAACGCACTCCGCCAGACCCAAACCCACTCCGCTATACCCACACTCCCACTCCGCTAGACAAAAACCCACTGCTCTAGACCCAAACCCACTCCGCTAGAACCAAACCCACTCCGCTAGACCCAAACCCACTCCGATAGACACACACTCCCACTCCGCTAGACCAAACCCACCCCGCTAGACCCAAACCCACTCCGCTAGACCCAATCCCTCTCCGCTATACCCACACTCCCACTCCGCTAGACCCACACTCCCACTCCGCTAGACCCAAACCCACTCAGCTAGACCCAAACCCACTCCGGTAGACCCAAACTCCCACTCTGCTACACCCAAACCAACTCCGCTAGACCCAAACCCACTCCGCTAGACACAACCCCACTCTGCTAGAACCACACTCCCACTCCGCTAAACCCAAACCCACTCCGATAGTCCCAAACCCTCTCCGCTAGACCCAAACCCATTCCGCTAGACCCAAACCCACTCCGCTAGACCCAAACCCACTCCGCTAGACCCAAACCCACTCAGCTAGACCCAAACCCACTCCGCTAGACCCAAACTCCCACGCCGCTAGAACCAAACCCACTCCGCTAGACCCACACTCCCACTCCGCTAGACCCAAACCCACTCTGCTAGACACAAACCCACTCAGCTAGACCCAAACCCACTCCGCTAGACCCACACTCCCACTCCGCTAGACCCAAACCCACCCCGCTAGATCCAAACCCACTCCGCTAGACACATACCCACTCCGTTAGACCCAAACCCACTCTGCTAGAACCACACTCCCACTCCGCTGGACCCAAACCCACTCCGCTAGAACCACACTCCCACTCCGCTAGACCCACACTCCCACTCCGCTAGACCCAAACCCACTCCGATAGACCCAAACCCTCTCCGCTAGACCCAAACCCACTCCGCTAGACCCAAACCCACTCCGCTAGACCCAAACCCACTCCGCTAGACCCAAACCCACTCCGCTAGACACATACCCACTCCGTTAGACCCAAACCCACTCCGCTAGACACAAACCCACTCCGCTGGACCTAAACCCACTCCGCTAGACCGAAACCCACTCCGCTAGACCCACACTCCCACTCCGCTATACCCACACTCCCACACTGCTAGACCCAAACCCACCCCGATAGACCCAAACCCCCGCCGCTAGACCCAAACCCACTCCGCTAGACCCAAATCCACTCCGCTAAACCCAAACCCAGTCAGCTAGACCCAAACCCACTCCGCTAGACCCAAACCCATTCCGCTAGACCCAAACTCCCACGCCGCTAGAACCAAACCCACTCCGCTAGACCCACACTTCCACTCCGCTAGACCCAAACCCACTCCACCAGACCCAAACCCACTCCGCGAGAACCAAACCCACTCCGCTGGACCCACACACCCACTCCGCTAGACTCACACTCCCATTCCGCTAGACCCAAACCCACTCCGCTAGACAAAAACCCTCTCCGCTAGACACAAACCCACACCGTTAGACTCAAACCCACTCCGCTAGACCCAAACCCACTCCGCTAGACCCAAACACACTCCGCTAGACCCACACTCCCACTCCACTAGACCCACACTCCCACTCCGCCAGACCCACACACCCACTCCACTAGACCCAAACCCACTCCGCTAGACCCCAACCCACTCCGCTAGACCCAAACCCACTCCGTTAGACCCAAACCCACTCTGCTAGACCCAAACCCACTCCGCTAGACCCAAACCCACTCCGCTAGACCCAAACCCACTCCGCTAGACCCAAACCCACTCCGCTAGACTCAAACCCACTCGGCCAGACGCAAACCCACTCTGCAAGACCCAAACCCACTCCGCTAGACCCAAACCCACTCCGCTAGACCCAAACCCACTCCGCTAGACCCAAACCCACTCCGCTAGACCCAAACTCCCACGCCGCTAGAACCAAACCCACTCCGCTAGACCCACACTCCCACTCCGCTAGACCCAAACCCACTCTGCGAGACACAAACCCACTCAGCTAGACCCAAACCCACTCCGCTAGACCCACACTCCCACTCCGCTAGACCCAAACCCACCCCGCTAGATCCACACCCACTCCGCTAGACACATACCCACTCCGTTAGACCCAAAACCACTCCGCTAGACACAAACCCACTCCGCTGGACCTAAACCCACTCCGCTAGACCCAAACCCACTCCGCTAGACCCACACTCCCACTCCGCTATACCCACACTCCCACACTGCTAGACCCAAACCCACCCCGATAGACCCAAACCCCCGCCGCTAGACCCAAACCCACTCCGCTAGACCCAAATCCACTCCGCTAAACCCATACCCAGTCAGCTAGACCCAAACCCACTCCGCTAGACCCAAACCCACTCCGCTAGACCCAAACTCCCACGCCGCTAGAACCAAACCCACTCCGCTAGACCCACACTTCCACTCCGCTAGACCCAAACCCACTCCGCCAGACCCAAACCCACTCCGCGAGAACCAAACCCACTCCGCTAGACCCACACACCCACTCCGCTAGACTCACACTCCCATTCCGCTAGACCCAAACCCACTCCGCTAGACAAAAACCCTCTCCGCTAGACACAAACCCACACCGTTAGACTCAAACCCACTCCGCTAGACCCAAACCCACTCCGCTAGACCCAAACCCACTCCGCTAGACCCACACTCCCACTCCACTAGACCCACACTCCCACTCCGCCAGACCCACACACCCACTCCACTAGACCCAAACCCACTCCGCTAGACCCCAACCCACTCCGCTAGACCCAAACCCACTCCGTTAGACCCAAACCCACTCCGCTAGACCCAAACCCACTCCGCTAGACACAAACCCACTCCGCTGGACCCTCACTCCCACTCCGCTAGACCCAAACCCACTCCGCTAGACCCAAACCCACTCCGCTAGACCCAAACCCACTCCGCTAGACCCAAACCCACTCGGCTAGACGCAAACCCACTCTGCAAGACCCAAACCCACTCCGCTAGACCCACACTCCCACTCCGCTAGACCCACACTCCCACTCCGCTAGACCCACACTCCCTCTCCGCTAGACCCACACTGCCAGTCCGCTAGACCCAAACCCACTCCGCTAGACCCAAACCCACGCCGCTAGACCAACACTCCCACTCCGCTAGACCCAAACCCACTCCGCTAGAACCAAACGCACTCCGCCAGACCCAAACCCACTCCGCTATACCCACACTCCCACTCCGCTAGACAAAAACCCACTGCCCCAGACCCAAACCCAATCCGCCAGAACCAAACCCACTCCGCTAGACCCAATCCCGCTCCGCTAGTCCCAAACCCACTCCGCTAGACCCAAACCCACTTCGTCAGACCCAAACCCACTCCGCTAGACCCAAACTCCCACGCCGCTAGACCCAAACTCCCACGCCGCTAGAACCAAACCCACTCCGCTAGACCCACACTTCCACTCCGCTAGACCCAAACCCACTCCGCCAGACCCAAACCCACTCCGCGAGAACCAAACCCACTCCGCTAGACCCACACACCCACTCCGCTAGACTCACACTCCCATTCCGCTAGACCCAAACCCACTCCGCTAGACAAAAACCCTCTCCGCTAGACACAAACCCACACCGTTAGACTCAAACCCACTCCGCTAGACCCAAACCCACTCCGCTAGACCCAAACCCACTCCGCTAGACCCACACTCCCACTCCACTAGACCCACACTCCCACTCCGCCAGACCCACACACCCACTCCACTAGACCCAAACCCACTCCGCTAGACCCAAACCCACTCCGCTGGACCCAAACCCACTCCGTTAGACCCAAACCCACTCCGCTAGACCCAAACCCACTCCGCTAGACCCAAACCCACTCCGCTAGACCCTCACTCCCACTCCGCTTGACCCAAACCCACTCCGCTAGACCCAAACCCACTCCGCTAGACCCAAACCCACTCCGCTAGACCCAAACCCACTCGGCTAGACGCAAACCCACTCTGCAAGACCCAAACCCACTCCGCAAGACCCAAACCCACTCCGCCAGACCCAAACCCACTCCGCTAGACCCACACTCCCAATCCGCTAGACCCACACTCCCACTCCGCTGGACCCAAACCCACTCCGCAAGACCTAAACCCACTCCGCTAGACCCACACTCCCACTCCGCTAGACCCACACTCCCTCTCCGCTAGACCCACACTACCACTCCGCTAGACCCAAACCCACTCCGCTAGACCCAAACCCACGCCGCTAGACCTGCACTCCCACTCCGCTAGACCCAAACCCACTCCGCTAGACCCAAACCCACTCCGCTAGACCCAAACCCACTCCGCTAGACCCAAACCCACTCCTCTAGACACAAACCCTCTCCGGTAGACCCACACTCCCACTCCGCTAGACCCAAACCCACTCCGCTAGACCCAAACCCTCTCTGCTAGACACAAACCCACTCCGTTAGACCCAAACCCACTCCGCTAGACCCAAACCCACTCCGCTAGACCCAAACACACTCCGCTAGACCCACACTCCCACTCCACTAGACCCACACTCCCACTCCGCCAGACCCACACACCCACTCCACTAGACCCAAACCTACTCCGCTAGACCCAAACCCACTCCGCTAGACCCAAACCCACTCCGCTAGACACAAACTCCCACGCCGCTAGACCCAAACCCACTCCGCTAGACCCACACTCCCACTCCGCTAGACCCAAACCGACTCTGCTAGACACAAACCCACTCAGCTAGACCCAAACCCACTCCGCTAGACCCACACTCCCACTCCGCTATACCCACACTCCCACACTGCTAGACCCAAACCCACCCCGATAGACCCAAACCCCCGCCGCTAGACCCAAACCCACTCCGCTAGACCCAAATCCACTCCGCTAGACACAAACCCAGTCAGCTAGACCCAAACCCACTCCGCGAGACCCAAACCCACTCCGCTAGACCCAAACTCCCACGCCGCTAGAACCAAACCCACTCCACTAGACCCACACTTCCACTCCGCTAGTCCCAAACCCACTCTGCAAGACCCAAACCCACTCCGCTAGACCCAAACCCACGCCGCTAGACCTACACTCCCACTCCGCTAGACCCAAACCCACTCCGCTAGACACAAACCCACTCCGCTAGACCCAAACCCACTCCGCTAGACCCAAACCCACTCCTCTAGACACAAACCCTCTCCGGTAGACCCACACTCCCACTCCGCTAGACACAAACCCACTCCGATAGACCCACACTCCCACTCCGCTAGACCCAAATCCACTCCGCTAGACCCAAACGCACTCCGCCAGACCCAAACCCACTCCGCTATACCCACACTCCCACTCCGCTAGACAAAAACCCACTGCTCCAGACCCAAACCCATTCCGCCAGAACCAAACCCACTCCGCTAGACCCAATCCCGCTCCGCTAGTCCCAAACCCACTCCGCTAGACCCAAACCCACTCCGCCAGACCCAAACCCACTCCGCTAGACCCAAACTCCCACGCCGCTAGAACCAAACCCACTCCGCTAGACCCACACTCCCACTCCGCTAGACCCAAACCCACTCCGCTAGACCCAAACCCACTCCGCTAGAACCAAACCCATTCCGCTAGACCCACACACCCACTCCGCTAGACTCACACTCCCATTCCACTAGACCCAAACCCACTCCGCTAGACCCAAACCCTCTCCGCTAGACACAAACCCACTCCGTTAGACCCAAACCCACTCCGCTAGACCCAAACCCACTCGGCTAGACCCAAACCCACTCCGCTAGACCCACACTCCCACTCCACTAGACCCACACTCCCACTCCGCCAGACCCACACACCCACTCCACTAGACCCAAACCCACTCCGCTAGACCCAAACCCACTCCGCTAGACCCAAACCCACTCCGTTAGACCCAAACCCACACCGCTAGACCCAAACCCACTCCGCTAGACCCAAACCCACTCCGCTAGACCCTCACTCCCACTCCGCTAGACCCAAACCCACTCCGCTAGACCCAAACCCACTCCGCTAGACCCAAACCCACTCCGCTAGACCCAAACCCACTCCGCTAGACGGAAACCCACTCTGCAAGACCCAAACCCACTCCGATAGACCCAAACCCGCTCCGCTAGACCCAAACCCACTCCGCTAGACCCAAACCCACTCCGCTAGACACAAACCCACTCTGCTAGAACCACACTCCCACTCCGCTAGACCCAAACCCACTCCGGTAGAACCACACTCCCACTCCGCTAGACCCACACTCCCACTCCGCTAGACCCAAACCCACTCCGATAAACCCAAACCCTCTCCGCTAGACCCAAACCCATTCCGCTAGACCCAAACCCACTCCGCTAGACCCAAACCCACTCCGCTAGACCCAAACCCACACCGCTAGACCCAAACCCACTCCGCTAGACCCAAACTCCCACGCCGCTAGAACCAAACCCACTACGCTAGACCCACACTCCCACTCCGCTAGACCCAAACCCACTCTGCTAGACACAAACCCACTCAGCTAGACCCAAACCCACTCCGCTAGACCCACACTCCCACTCCGCTATACCCACACTCCCACACTGCTAGACCCAAACCCACCCCGATAGACCCAAACCCCCGCCGCTAGACCCAAACCCACTCCGCTAGACCCAAATCCACTCCGCTAGACCCAAACCCAGTCAGCTAGACCTAAACCCACTCCGCGAGACACAAACCCACTCCGCTGGACCCAAACTCCCACGCCGCTAGAACCAAACCCACTCCACTAGACCCACACTTCCACTCCGCTAGTCCCAAACCCACTCTGCCAGACCCAAACCCACTCCGCGAGAACCAAACCCACTCCGCTAGACCCACACACCCACTCCGCTAGACTCACACTCCCATTCCGCTAGACCCAAACCCACTCCGCTAGACCAAAACCCTCTCCGCTAGACACAAACCCACACCGTTAGACTCAAACCCACTCCGCTAGACCCAAACCTACTCCGCTAGACCCAAACCCACTCCGCTAGACCCACACTCCCACTCCACTAGACCCACACTCCCACTCCGCCAGACCCACACACCAACTCCACTCGATCCAAACCCACTCCGCTAGACCCAAACCCACTCCGCTGGACAGAAACCCACTCCGTTAGACCGAAACCCACTCCGCTAGACCCAAACCCACTCCGCTAGACCCAAACCCACTCCGCTAGACCCTCACTCCCACTCCGCTAGACCCAAACCCACTCCGCTAGACCCAAACCCACTCCGCTAGACCCAAACCCACTCCGCTAGACCCAAACCCACTCGGCTAGACGCAAACCCACTCTGCAAGACCCAAACCCACTCCGCTAGACCCAAACCCACTCCGCTAGACCCAAACCCACTCCGCTAGACCCAAACCCACTCCGCTAGACCCACACTCCCACTCCGCTAGACCCAAACCCACTCCGCAAGACCTAAACCCATTCCGCTAGACCCACACACCCACTCCGCTAGACTCACACTCCCATTCCACTAGACCCAAACCCACTCCGCTAGACCCAAACCCTCTCCGCTAGACACAAACCCACTCCGTTAGACCCAAACCCACTCCGCTAGACCCAAACCCACTCGGCTAGACCCAAACCCACTCCGCTAGACCCACACTCCCACTCCACTAGACCCACACTCCCACTCCGCCAGACCCACACACCCACTCCACTAGACCCAAACCCACTCCGCTAGAGCCAAACCCACTCCGCTAGACCCAAACCCACTCCGTTAGACCCAAACCCACACCGCTAGACCCAAACCCACTCCGCTAGACCCAAACCCACTCCGCTAGACCCTCACTCCCACTCCGCTAGACCCAAACCCACTCCGCTAGACCCAAACCCACTCCGCTAGACCCAAACCCACTCCGCTAGACCCAAACCCACTCCGCTAGACGGAAACCCACTCTGCAAGACCCAAACCCACTCCGATAGACCCAAACCCGCTCCGCTAGACCCAAACCCACTCCGATAGACCCAAACCCACTCCGCTAGACACAAACCCACTCTGCTAGAACCACACTCCCACTCCGCTAGACCCAAACCCACTCCGGTAGAACCACACTCCCACTCCGCTAGACCCACACTCCCACTCCGCTAGACCCAAACCCACTCCGATAGACCCAAACCCTCTCCGCTAGACCCAAACCCATTCCGCTAGACCCAAACCCACTCCGCTAGACCCAAACCCACTCCGCTAGACCCAAACCCACTCCGCTAGACCCAAACCCACTCCGCTAGACCCACACACCCACTCCGCTAGACTCACACTCCCATTCCGCTAGACCCAAACCCACTCCGCTAGACCAAAACCCTCTCCGCTAGACACAAACCCACACCGTTAGACTCAAACCCACTCCGCTAGACCCAAACCTACTCCGCTAGACCCAAACCCACTCCGCTAGACCCACACTCCCACTCCACTAGACCCACACTCCCACTCCGCCAGACCCACACACCAACTCCACTCGATCCAAACCCACTCCGCTAGACCCAAACCCACTCCGCTGGACAGAAACCCACTCCGTTAGACCCAAACCCACTCCGCTAGACCCAAACCCACTCCGCTAGACCCAAACCCACTCCGCTAGACCCTCACTCCCACTCCGCTAGACCCAAACCCACTCCGCTAGACCCAAACCCACTCCGCTAGACCCAAACCCACTCCGCTAGACCCAAACCCACTCGGCTAGACGCAAACCCACTCTGCAAGACCCAAACCCACTCCGCTAGACCCAAACCCACTCCGCTAGACCCAAACCCACTCCGCTAGACCCAAACCCACTCCGCTAGACCCACACTCCCACTCCGCTAGACCCAAACCCACTCCGCAAGACCTAAACCCATTCCGCTAGACCCACACACCCACTCCGCTAGACTCACACTCCCATTCCACTAGACCCAAACCCACTCCGCTAGACCCAAACCCTCTCCGCTAGACACAAACCCACTCCGTTAGACCCAAACCCACTCCGCTAGACCCAAACCCACTCGGCTAGACCCAAACCCACTCCGCTAGACCCACACTCCCACTCCACTAGACCCACACTCCCACTCCGCCAGACCCACACACCCACTCCACTAGACCCAAACCCACTCCGCTAGAGCCAAACCCACTCCGCTAGACCCAAACCCACTCCGTTAGACCCAAACCCACACCGCTAGACCCAAACCCACTCCGCTAGACCCAAACCCACTCCGCTAGACCCTCACTCCCACTCCGCTAGACCCAAACCCACTCCGCTAGACCCAAACCCACTCCGCTAGACCCAAACCCACTCCGCTAGACCCAAACCCACTCCGCTAGACGGAAACCCACTCTGCAAGACCCAAACCCACTCCGATAGACCCAAACCCGCTCCGCTAGACCCAAACCCACTCCGATAGACCCAAACCCACTCCGCTAGACACAAACCCACTCTGCTAGAACCACACTCCCACTCCGCTAGACCCAAACCCACTCCGGTAGAACCACACTCCCACTCCGCTAGACCCACACTCCCACTCCGCTAGACCCAAACCCACTCCGATAGACCCAAACCCTCTCTGCTAGACCCAAACCCATTCCGCTAGACCCAAACCCACTCCGCTAGACCCAAACCCACTCCGCTAGACCCAAACCCACTCCGCTAGACCCAAACTCCCACGCCGCTAGAACCAAACCCACTCCGCTAGACCCACACTCCCACTCCGCTAGACCCAAACCCACTCTGCTAGACACAAACCCACTCAGCTAGACCCAAACCCACTCCGCTATACCCACACTCCCACTCCGCTAGACAAAAACCCACTGCCCCAGACCCAAACCCAATCCGCCAGAACCAAACCCACTCCGCTAGACCCAATCCCGCTCCGCTAGTCCCAAACCCACTCCGCTAGACCCAAACCCACTTCGTCAGACCCAAACCCACTCCGCTAGACCCAAACTCCCACGCCGCTAGACCCAAACTCCCACGCCGCTAGAACCAAACCCACTCCGCTAGACCCACACTTCCACTCCGCTAGACCCAAACCCACTCCGCCAGACCCAAACCCACTCCGCGAGAACCAAACCCACTCCGCTAGACCCACACACCCACTCCGCTAGACTCACACTCCCATTCCGCTAGACCCAAACCCACTCCGCTAGACAAAAACCCTCTCCGCTAGACACAAACCCACACCGTTAGACTCAAACCCACTCCGCTAGACCCAAACCCACTCCGCTAGACCCAAACCCACTCCGCTAGACCCACACTCCCACTCCACTAGACCCACACTCCCACTCCGCCAGACCCACACACCCACTCCACTAGACCCAAACCCACTCCGCTAGACCCAAACCCACTCCGCTAGACCCAAACCCACTCCGTTAGACCCAAACCCACTCCGCTAGACCCAAACCCACTCCGCTAGACCCAAACCCACTCCGCTAGACCCTCACTCCCACTCCGCTAGACCCAAACCCACTCCGCTAGACCCAAACCCACTCCGCTAGACCCAAACCCACTCCGCTAGACCCAAACCCACTCGGCTAGACGCAAACCCACTCTGCAAGACCCAAACCCACTCCGCTAGACCCAAACCCACTCCGCTAGACCCACACACCCACTCCGCTAGACTCACACTCCCATTCCACTAGACCCAAACCCACTCCGCTAGACCCAAACCCTCTCCGCTAGACACAAACCCACTCCGTTAGACCCAAACCCACTCCGCTAGACCCAAACCCACTCGGCTAGACCCAAACCCACTCCGCTAGACCCACACTCCCACTCCACTAGACCCACACTCCCACTCCGCCAGACCCACACACCCACTCCACTAGACCCAAACCCACTCCGCTAGAGCCAAACCCACTCCGCTAGACCCAAACCCACTCCGTTAGACCCAAACCCACACCGCTAGACCCAAACCCACTCCGCTAGACCCAAACCCACTCCGCTAGACCCTCACTCCCACTCCGCTAGACCCAAACCCACTCCGCTAGACCCAAACCCACTCCGCTAGACCCAAACCCACTCCGCTAGACCCAAACCCACTCCGCTAGACGGAAACCCACTCTGCAAGACCCAAACCCACTCCGATAGACCCAAACCCGCTCCGCTAGACCCAAACCCACTCCGATAGACCCAAACCCACTCCGCTAGACACAAACCCACTCTGCTAGAACCACACTCCCACTCCGCTAGACCCAAACCCACTCCGGTAGAACCACACTCCCACTCCGCTAGACCCACACTCCCACTCCGCTAGACCCAAACCCACTCCGATAGACCCAAACCCTCTCCGCTAGACCCAAACCCATTCCGCTAGACCCAAACCCACTCCGCTAGACCCAAACCCACTCCGCTTGACCCAAACCCACTCCGCTAGACCCAAACCCACTCCGCTAGACCCAAACTCCCACGCCGCTAGAACCAAACCCACTCCGCTAGACCCACACTCCCACTCCGCTAGACCCAAACCCACTCTGCTAGACACAAACCCACTCAGCTAGACCCAAACCCACTCCGCTATACCCACACTCCCACTCCGCTAGACAAAAACCCACTGCCCCAGACCCAAACCCAATCCGCCAGAACCAAACCCACTCCGCTAGACCCAATCCCGCTCCGCTAGTCCCAAACCCACTCCGCTAGACCCAAACCCACTTCGTCAGACCCAAACCCACTCCGCTAGACCCAAACTCCCACGCCGCTAGACCCAAACTCCCACGCCGCTAGAACCAAACCCACTCTGCTAGACCCACACTTCCACTCCGCTAGACCCAAACCCACTCCGCCAGACCCAAACCCACTCCGCGAGAACCAAACCCACTCCGCTAGACCCACACACCCACTCCGCTAGACTCACACTCCCATTCCGCTAGCCCCAAACCCACTCCGCTAGACAAAAACCCTCTCCGCTAGACACAAACCCACACCGTTAGACTCAAACCCACTCCGCTAGACACAAACCCACTCCGCTAGACCCAAACCCACTCCGCTAGACCCACACTCCCACTCCACTAGACCCACACTCCCACTCCGCCAGACCCACACACCCACTCCACTAGACCCAAACCCACTCCGCTAGACCCAAACCCACTCCGCTAGACCCAAACCCACTCCGTTAGACCCAAACCCACTCCGCTAGACCCAAACCCACTCCGCTAGACCCAAACCCACTCCGCTAGACCCTCACTCCCACTCCGCTAGACCCAAACCCACTCCGCTAGACCCAAACCCACTCCGCTAGACCCAAACCCACTCCGCTAGACCCAAACCCACTCGGCTAGACGCAAACCCACTTTGCAAGACCCAAACCCACTCCGCAAGACCCAAACCCACTCCGCCAGACCCAAACCCACTCCGCTAGACCCACACTCCCAATCCGCTAGACCCACACTCCCACTCCGCTGGACCCAAACCCACTCCGCAAGACCTAAACCCACTCCGCTAGACCCACACTCCCACTCCGCTAGACCCACACTCCCTCTCCGCTAGACCCACACTACCACTCCGCTAGACCCAAACCCACTCTGCTAGACACAAACCCACTCAGCTAGACCCAAACCCACTCCGCTATACCCACACTCCCACTCCGCTAGACAAAAACCCACTGCCCCAGACCCAAACCCAATCCGCCAGAACCAAACCCACTCCGCTAGACCCAATCCCGCTCCGCTAGTCCCAAACCCACTCCGCTAGACCCAAACCCACTTCGTCAGACCCAAACCCACTCCGCTAGACCCAAACTCCCACGCCGCTAGACCCAAACTCCCACGCCGCTAGAACCAAACCCACTCCGCTAGACCCACACTTCCACTCCGCTAGACCCAAACCCACTCCGCCAGACCCAAACCCACTCCGCGAGAACCAAACCCACTCCGCTAGACCCACACACCCACTCCGCTAGACTCACACTCCCATTCCGCTAGACCCAAACCCACTCCGCTAGACAAAAACCCTCTCCGCTAGACACAAACCCACACCGTTAGACTCAAACCCACTCCGCTAGACCCAAACCCACTCCGCTAGACCCAAACCCACTCCGCTAGACCCACACTCCCACTCCACTAGACCCACACTCCCACTCCGCCAGACCCACACACCCACTCCACTAGACCCAAACCCACTCCGCTAGACCCAAACCCACTCCGCTAGACCCAAACCCACTCCGTTAGACCCAAACCCACTCCGCTAGACCCAAACCCACTCCGCTAGACCCAAACCCACTCCGCTAGACCCTCACTCCCACTCCGCTAGACCCAAACCCACTCCGCTAGACCCAAACCCACTCCGCTAGACCCAAACCCACTCCGCTAGACCCAAACCCACTCGGCTAGACGCAAACCCACTCTGCAAGACCCAAACCCACTCCGCTAGACCCAAACCCACTCCGCTAGACCCACACACCCACTCCGCTAGACTCACACTCCCATTCCACTAGACCCAAACCCACTCCGCTAGACCCAAACCCTCTCCGCTAGACACAAACCCACTCCGTTAGACCCAAACCCACTCCGCTAGACCCAAACCCACTCGGCTAGACCCAAACCCACTCCGCTAGACCCACACTCCCACTCCACTAGACCCACACTCCCACTCCGCCAGACCCACACACCCACTCCACTAGACCCAAACCCACTCCGCTAGAGCCAAACCCACTCCGCTAGACCCAAACCCACTCCGTTAGACCCAAACCCACACCGCTAGACCCAAACCCACTCCGCTAGACCCAAACCCACTCCGCTAGACCCTCACTCCCACTCCGCTAGACCCAAACCCACTCCGCTAGACCCAAACCCACTCCGCTAGACCCAAACCCACTCCGCTAGACCCACACTCCCACTCCGCTAGACCCAAACCCACTCTGCTAGACACAAACCCACTCAGCTAGACCCAAACCCACTCCGCTATACCCACACTCCCACTCCGCTAGACAAAAACCCACTGCCCCAGACCCAAACCCAATCCGCCAGAACCAAACCCACTCCGCTAGACCCAATCCCGCTCCGCTAGTCCCAAACCCACTCCGCTAGACCCAAACCCACTTCGTCAGACCCAAACCCACTCCGCTAGACCCAAACTCCCACGCCGCTAGACCCAAACTCCCACGCCGCTAGAACCAAACCCACTCTGCTAGACCCACACTTCCACTCCGCTAGACCCAAACCCACTCCGCCAGACCCAAACCCACTCCGCGAGAACCAAACCCACTCCGCTAGACCCACACACCCACTCCGCTAGACTCACACTCCCATTCCGCTAGCCCCAAACCCACTCCGCTAGACAAAAACCCTCTCCGCTAGACACAAACCCACACCGTTAGACTCAAACCCACTCCGCTAGACCCAAACCCACTCCGCTAGACCCAAACCCACTCCGCTAGACCCACACTCCCACTCCACTAGACCCACACTCCCACTCCGCCAGACCCACACACCCACTCCACTAGACCCAAACCCACTCCGCTAGACCCAAACCCACTCCGCTAGACCCAAACCCACTCCGTTAGACCCAAACCCACTCCGCTAGACCCAAACCCACTCCGCTAGACCCAAACCCACTCCGCTAGACCCTCACTCCCACTCCGCTAGACCCAAACCCACTCCGCTAGACCCAAACCCACTCCGCTAGACCCAAACCCACTCCGCTAGACCCAAACCCACTCGGCTAGACGCAAACCCACTTTGCAAGACCCAAACCCACTCCGCAAGACCCAAACCCACTCCGCCAGACCCAAACCCACTCCGCTAGACCCACACTCCCAATCCGCTAGACCCACACTCCCACTCCGCTGGACCCAAACCCACTCCGCAAGACCTAAACCCACTCCGCTAGACCCACACTCCCACTCCGCTAGACCCACACTCCCTCTCCGCTAGACCCACACTACCACTCCGCTAGACCCAAACCCACTCCGCTAGACCCAAACCCACGCCGCTAGACCTACACTCCCACTCCGCTAGACCCAAACCCACTCCGCTAGACCCAAACCCACGCCGCTAGACCTACACTCCCACTCCGCTAGACCCAAACCCACTCCGCTAGACACAAACCCACTCCGCTAGACCCAAACCCACTCCGCCAGACCCAAACCCACTCCTCTAGACACAAACCCTCTCCGGTAGACCCACACTCCCACTCCGCTAGACCCAAACCCACTCCGATAGACCCACACTCCCACTCCGCTAGACCCAAATCCACTCCGCTAGACCCAAACGCACTCCGCCAGACCCAAACCCACTCCGCTATACCCACACTCCCACTCCGCTAGACAAAAACCCACTGCTCCAGACCCAAACCCATTCCGCCAGAACCAAACCCACTCCGCTAGACCCAATCCCGCTCCGCTAGCCCCAAACCCACTCCGCTAGACCCAAACCCACTCCGCCAGACCCAAACCCACTCCGCTAGACCCAAACTCCCACGCCGCTAGAACCAAACCCACTCCGCTAGACCCACACTCCCACTCCGCTAGACCCAAACCCACTCCGCTAGACCCAAACCCACTCCGCTAGAACCAAACCCATTCCGCTAGACCCACACACCCACTCCGCTAGACTCACACTCCCATTCCACTAGACCCAAACCCACTCCGCTAGACCCAAACCCTCTCCGCTAGACACAAACCCACTCCGTTAGACCCAAACCCACTCCGCTAGACCCAAACCCACTCGGCTAGACCCAAACCCACTCCGCTAGACCCACACTCCCACTCCACTAGACCCACACTCCCACTCCGCCAGACCCACACACCCACTCCACTAGACCCAAACCCACTCCGCTAGACCCAAACCCACTCCGCTAGACCCAAACCCACTCCGTTAGACCCAAACCCACACCGCTAGAACCAAACCCACTCCGCTAGACCCAAACCCACTCCGCTAGACCCTCACTCCCACTCCGCTAGACCCAAACCCACTCCGCTAGACCCAAACCCACTCCGCTAGACCCAAACCCACTCCGCTAGACCCAAACCCACTCCGCTAGACGGAAACCCACTCTGCAAGACCCAAACCCACTCCGATAGACCCAAACCCGCTCCGCTAGACCCAAACCCACTCCGCTAGACCCAAACCCACTCCGCTAGACACAAACCCACTCTGCTAGAACCACACTCCCACTCCGCTAGACCCAAACCCACTCCGGTAGAACCACACTCCCACTCCGCTAGACCCACACTCCCACTCCGCTAGACCCAAACCCACTCCGATAGACCCAAACCCTCTCCGCTAGACCCAAACCCATTCCGCTAGACCCAAACCCACTCCGCTAGACCCAAACCCACTCCGCTAGACCCAAACCCACACCGCTAGACCCAAACCCACTCCGCTAGACCCAAACTCCCACGCCGCTAGAACCAAACCCACTACGCTAGACCCACACTCCCACTCCGCTAGACCCAAACCCACTCTGCTAGACACAAACCCACTCAGCTAGACCCAAACCCACTCCGCTAGACCCACACTCCCACTCCGCTATACCCACACTCCCACACTGCTAGACCCAAACCCACCCCGATAGACCCAAACCCCCGCCGCTAGACCCAAACCCACTCCGCTAGACCCAAATCCACTCCGCTAGACCCAAACCCAGTCAGCTAGACCTAAACCCACTCCGCGAGACCCAAACCCACTCCGCTAGACCCAAACTCCCACGCCGCTAGAACCAAACCCACTCCACTAGACCCACACTTCCACTCCGCTAGTCCCAAACCCACTCTGCCAGACCCAAACCCACTCCGCGAGAACCAAACCCACTCCGCTAGACCCACACACCCACTCCGCTAGACTCACACTCCCATTCCGCTAGACCCAAACCCACTCCGCTAGACCAAAACCCTCTCCGCTAGACACAAACCCACACCGTTAGACTCAAACCCACTCCGCTAGACCCAAACCTACTCCGCTAGACCCAAACCCACTCCGCTAGACCCACACTCCCACTCCACTAGACCCACACTCCCACTCCGCCAGACCCACACACCAACTCCACTCGATCCAAACCCACTCCGCTAGACCCAAACCCACTCCGCTGGACAGAAACCCACTCCGTTAGACCCAAACCCACTCCGCTAGACCCAAACCCACTCCGCTAGACCCAAACCCACTCCGCTAGACCCTCACTCCCACTCCGCTAGACCCAAACCCACTCCGCTAGACCCAAACCCACTCCGCTAGACCCAAACCCACTCCGCTAGACCCAAACCCACTCGGCTAGACGCAAACCCACTCTGCAAGACCCAAACCCACTCCGCTAGACCCAAACCCACTCCGCTAGACCCAAACCCACTCCGCTAGACCCAAACCCACTCCGCTAGACCCACACTCCCACTCCGCTAGACCCAAACCCACTCCGCAAGACCTAAACCCATTCCGCTAGACCCACACACCCACTCCGCTAGACTCACACTCCCATTCCACTAGACCCAAACCCACTCCGCTAGACCCAAACCCTCTCCGCTAGACACAAACCCACTCCGTTAGACCCAAACCCACTCCGCTAGACCCAAACCCACTCGGCTAGACCCAAACCCACTCCGCTAGACCCACACTCCCACTCCACTAGACCCACACTCCCACTCCGCCAGACCCACACACCCACTCCACTAGACCCAAACCCACTCCGCTAGAGCCAAACCCACTCCGCTAGACCCAAACCCACTCCGTTAGACCCAAACCCACACCGCTAGACCCAAACCCACTCCGCTAGACCCAAACCCACTCCGCTAGACCCTCACTCCCACTCCGCTAGACCCAAACCCACTCCGCTAGACCCAAACCCACTCCGCTAGACCCAAACCCACTCCGCTAGACCCAAACCCACTCCGCTAGACGGAAACCCACTCTGCAAGACCCAAACCCACTCCGCTAGACCCAAACCCAGTCAGCTGGACCCAAACCCACTCCGCGAGACCCAAACCCACTCCGCTAGACCCAAACTCCCACGCCGCTAGAACCAAACCCACTCCACTAGACCCACACTTCCACTCCGCTAGTCCCAAACCCATTCTGCCAGACCCAAACCCACTCCGCGAGAACCAAACCCACTCCGCTAGACCCACACACCCACTCCGCTAGACTCACACTCCCATTCCGCTAGACCCACACTCCCACTCCGCTAGACCCAAACCTACTCCGCTGGACCCAAACCCACTCCGATAGACCCACACTCCCACTCCGCTAGACCCAAACCCACTCCGCTAGACCCAAACGCACTCCGCCAGACCCAAACCCACTCCGCTATACCCACACTCCCACTCCGCTAGACAAAAACCCACTGCTCTAGCCCAAACCCACTCCGCTAGAACCAAACCCACTCCGCTAGACCCAATCCCGCTCCGCTAGACCAAACCCACTCCGCTAGACCCACACTCCCACTCCACTAGACCCACACTCCCACTCCGCCAGACCCACACACCCACTCCACTAGACCCAAACCCACTCCGCTAGACCCAAACCCACTCCGCGAGACCCAAACCCACTCCGTTAGACCCAAACCCACACCGCTAGACCCAAACCCACTCCGCTAGACCCAAACCCACTCCGCTAGACCCTCACTCCCACTCCGCTAGACCCAAACCCACTCCGCTAGACCCAAACCCACTCCGCTAGACCCAAACCCACTCCGCTAGACCCAAACCCACTCCGCTAGACGGAAACCCACTCTGCAAGACCCAAACCCACTCCGATAGACCCAAACCCGCTCCGCTAGACCCAAACCCACTCCGCTAGACCCAAACCCACTCCGCTAGACACAAACCCACTCTGCTAGAACCACACTTCCACTCCGCTAGACCCAAACCCACTCCGGTAGAACCACACTCCCACTCCGCTAGACCCACACTCCCACTCCGCTAGACCCAAACCCACTCCGATAGACCCAAACCCTCTCCGCTAGACCCAAACCCATTCCGCTAGACCCAAACCCACTCCGCTAGACCCAAACCCACTCCGCTAGACCCAAACCCACACCGCTAGACCCAAACCCACTCCGCTAGACCCAAACTCCCACGCCGCTAGAACCAAACCCACTCCGCTAGACCCACACTCCCACTCCGCTAGACCCAAACCCACTCTGCTAGACACAAACCCACTCAGCTAGACCCAAACCCACTCCGCTAGACCCACACTCCCACTCCGCTATACCCACACTCCCACACTGCTAGACCCAAACCCACCCCGATAGACCCAAACCCCCGCCGCTAGACCCAAACCCACTCCGCTAGACCCCAAATCCACTCCGCTAGACCCAAACCCAGTCAGCTAGACCCAAACCCACTCCGCGAGACCCAAACCCACTCCGCTAGACCCAAACTCCCACGCCGCTAGAACCAAACCCACTCCACTAGACCCACACTTCCACTCCGCTAGTCCCAAACCCACTCTGCCAGACCCAAACCCACTCCGTGAGAACCAAACCCACTCCGCTAGACCCACACACCCACTCCGCTAGACTCACACTCCCATACCGCTAGACCCAAACCCACTCCGCTAGACCAAAACCCTCTCCGCTAGACACAAACCCACACCGTTAGACTCAAACCCACTCCGCTAGACCCAAACCTACTCCGCCAGACCCAAACCCACTCCGCTAGACCCACACTCCCACTCCACTAGACCCACACTCCCACTCCGCCAGACCCACACACCAACTCCACTCGATCCAAACCCACTCCGCTAGACCCAAACCCATTCCGCTGGACAGAAACCCACTCCGTTAGACCCAAACCCACTCCGCTAGACCCAAACCCACTCCGCTAGACCCAAACCCACTCCGCTAGACCCTCACTCCCACTCCGCTAGACCCAAACCCACTCCGCTAGACCCAAACCCACTCCGCTAGACCCAAACCCACTCCGCTAGACCCAAACCCACTCCGCAAGACCTAAACCCATTCCGCTAGACCCACACACCCACTCCGCTAGACTCACACTCCCATTCCACTAGACCCAAACCCACTCCGCTAGACCCAAACCCTCTGCGCTAGACACAAACCCACTCCGTTCGACCCAAACCCACTCCGCTAGACCCAAACCCACTCGGCTAGACCCAAACCCACTCCGCTAGACCCACACTCCCACTCCACTAGACCCACACTCCCACTCCGCCAGACCCACACACCCACTCCACTAGACCCAAACCCACTCCGCTAGAGCCAAACCCACTCCGCTAGACCCAAACCCACTCCGTTAGACCCAAACCCACACCGCTAGACCCAAACCCACTCCGCTAGACCCAAACCCACTCCGCTAGACCCTCACTCCCACTCCGCTAGACCCAAACCCACTCCGCTAGACCCAAACCCACTCCGCTAGACCCAAACCCACTCCGCTAGACCCAAACCCACTCCGCTAGACGGAAACCCACTCTACAAGACCCAAACCCACTCCGATAGACCCAAACCCGCTCCGCTAGACCCAAACCCACTCAGATAGACCCAAACCCACTCCGCTAGACACAAACCCACTCTGCTAGAACCACACTCCCACTCCGCTAGACCCAAACCCACTCCGGTAGAACCACACTCCCACTCCGCTGGACCCACACTCCCACTCCGCTAGACCCAAACCCACTCCGATAGACACAAACCCTCTCCGCTAGACCCAAACCCATTCCGCTAGACCCAAACCCACTCCGCTAGACCCAAACCCACTCCGCTAGACCCAAACCCACTCCGCTAGACCCAAACCCACTCCGCTAGACCCAAACTCCCACGCCGCTAGAACCAAACCCACTCCGCTAGACCCAATCCCACTCCGCTATACCCAATCCCACTCCGCTATACCCACACTCCCACTCCGCTAGACCCACACTCCCACTCCGCTAGACCCAAACCCACTCAGCGAGACCCAAACCCACTCCGGTAGACCAAAACTCCCACTCCGCTACACCCAAACCAACTCCGCCAGACCCAAACCCAATCCGCTAGACACAAACCCACTCTGCTAGAACCACACTCCCACTCCGCTAGACCCAAACCCACTCCGCTAGAACCACACTCCCACTCCGCTAGACCCACACTCCCACTCCGCTAGACCCAAACCCACTCCGATAGACCCAAACCCTCTCCGCTAGACCCAAACCCACTCCGCTAGACCCAAACCCACTCCGCTAGACCCAAACCCACTCAGCTAGACCCAAACTCCCACGCCGCTAGAACCAAACCCACTCCGCTAGACCCACACTCCCACTCCGCTAGACCCAAACCCACTCTGCTAGACACAAACCCACTCAGCTAGACCCAAACCCACTCCGCTAGACCCACACTCCCACTCCGCTAGACCCAAACCCACCCCGCTAGATCCAAACCCACTCCGCTAGACACATACCCACTCCGTTAGACCCAAACCCACTCCGCTAGACACAAACCCACTCCGCTGGACCTAAACCCTCTCCGCTAGACCCAAACCCACTCCGCTAGACCCACACTCCCACTCCGCTATACCCACACTCCCACACTGCTAGACCCAAACCCACCCCGATAGACCCAAACCCCCGCCGCTAGACCCAAACCCACTCCGCTAGACCCAAATCCACTCCGCTAGACCCAAACCCAGTCAGCTAGACCCAAACCCACTCCGCTAGACCCAAACCCACTCCGCTAGACCCAAACTCCCACGCCGCTAGAACCAAACCCACTCCGCTAGACCCACACTTCCACTCCGCTAGACCCAAACCCACTCCGCCAGACCCAAACCCACTCCGCGAGAACCAAACCCACTCCGCTAGACCCACACACCCACTCCGCTAGACTCACACTCCCATTCCGCTAGACCCAAACCCACTCCGCTAGACAAAAGCCCTCTCCGCTAGACACAAACCCACACTGTTAGACTCAAACTCACTCCGCTAGACACAAACCCACTCCGCTAGACCCAAACCCACTCCGCTAGACCCACACTCCCACTCCACTAGACCCACACTCCCACTCCGCCAGACCCACACACCCACTCCACTAGACCCAAACCCAATCCGCTTGACCCAAACCCACTCCGCTCGACCCAAACCCACTCCGTTAGACCCAAACCCACTCCGCTAGACCCAAACCCACTCCGCTCGACCCAAACCCACTCCGCTAGACCCAAACCCACTCGGCTAGACGCAAACCCACTCTGCAAGACCCAAACCCACTCCGCTAGATCCAAACCCACTCCGCTAGACCCAAATCCACTCCGCTAGACCCAAACCCACTCCGCTAGACCCAAACCCACTCCGCTAGACCCAAACCCACTCCTCTAGACCCACACTCCCACTCCGCTAGACCCAAACCCACTCCGCAAGACCTAAACCCACTCCGCTAGACCCACACTCCCACTCCGCTAGACCCACACTCCCTCTCCGCTAGACCCACACTGCCACTCCGATAGACCCACACTCCCACTCCGCTAGACCCAAACCCAATCCGCTGGTCCCAAACCCACTCCGCTAGTCCCAAACCCACTCCGCTAGACCCAAACCCACTGCTCTAGACCCAAACCCACTCCGCTAGAACCAAACCCACTCCGCTAGACCCAATCCCGCTCCGCTAGTCCCAAACCCACTCCGCTAGACCCAAACCCACTCCGATAGACCCACACTCCCACTCCGCTAGACCCACACTCCCACTCCGTTAGACCCAAACCCACTCCGCTATACCCAAACCCACTCCGCTAGACCCAAACCCACTCCGCTAGACCCTCACTCCCACTCCGCTAGACGCAAACCCACTCCGCTAGACCCAAACCCACTCCGCTAGACCCAAACCCACTCCGCTAGACCCAAACCCACTCGGCTAGACGCAAACCCACTCTGCAAGACCCAAACCCACTCCGCTAGACCCAAACCCACTCCGCTAGACCCAAACCCACTCCGCTAGACCCAAACCCACTCCGCTAGAGCCACACTCCCACTCCGCTAGACCCAAACCCACTCCGCAAGACCTAAACCCACTCCGCTAGACCCACACTCCCACTCCGGTAGACCCACACTCCCTCTCCGCTAGACCCACACTGCCACTCCGCTAGACCCAAACCCACTCCGCTAGACCCAAACCCACGCCGCTAGACCCAATCCCGCTCCGCTAGACCAAACCCACTCCGCAAGACCCAATCCCACTCCGCTATACCCACACTCCCACTCCGCTAGACCCACACTTCCACTCCGCTAGACCCAAACCCACTCAGCGAGACCCAAACCCACTCCGGTAGACCAAAACTCCCACTCCGCTACACCCAAACCAATTCCGCCAGACCCAAACCCAATCCGCTAGACACAAACCCACTCTGCTGGAACCACACTCCCACTCCGCTAGACCCAAACCCACTCCGCTAGAACCACACTCCCACTCCGCTAGACCCACACTCCCAATCCGCTAGACCCAAACCCACTCCGATAGACCCAAACCCTCTCCGCTAGACCCAAACCCACTCCGCTAGACCCAAACCCACTCCGCTAGACCCAAACCCACTCAGCTAGACCCAAACTCCCACGCCGCTAGAACTAAACCCACTCCGCTAGACCCACACTCCCACTCCGCTAGACCCAAACCCACTCTGCTAGACACAAACCCACTCAGCTAGACCCAAACCCACTCCGCTAGACCCACACTCCCACTCCGCTAGACCCAAACCCACCCCGCTAGATCCAAACCCACTCCGCTAGACACATACCCACTCCGTTAGACCCAAACCCACTCCGCTAGACACAAACCCACTCCGCTGGACCTAAACCCACTCCGCTAGACCCAAACCCACTCCGCTAGACCCACACTCCCACTCCGCTATACCCACACTCCCACACTGCTAGACCCAAACCCACCCCGATAGCCCAAACCCCCGCCGCTAGACCCAAACCCACTCCGCTAGACCCAAATCCACTCCGCTAGACCCAAACCCAGTCAGCTAGACCCAAACCCACTCCGCTAGACCCAAACCCACTCCGCTAGACCCAAACTCCCACGCCGCTAGAACCAAACCCACTCCGCTAGACCCACACTTCCACTCCGCTAGACCCAAACCCACTCCGCCAGACCCAAACCCACTCCGCGAGAACCAAACCCACTCCGCTAGACCCACACACCCACTCCGCTAGACTCACACTCCCATTCCGCTAGACCCAAACCCACTCCGCTAGACAAAAGCCCTCTCCGCTAGACACAAACCCACACTGTTAGACTCAAACCCACTCCGCTAGACCCAAACCCACTCCGCTAGACCCAAACCCACTCCGCTAGACCCACACTCCCACTCCACTAGACCCACACTCCCACTCCGCCAGACCCACACACCCACTCCACTAGACCCAAACCCAATCCGCTTGACCCAAACCCACTCGGCTAGACGCAAACCCACTCTGCAAGACCCAAACCCACTCCGCTAGACCCAAACCCACTCCGCTAGAGCCAAACCCACTCCGCTAGACCCAAACCCACTCCGCTAGACCCAAACCCACTCGGCTAGACGCAAACCCACTCTGCAAGACCCAAACCCACTCCGCTAGACCCAAACCCACTCCGCTAGACCCAAACCCACTCCGCTAGACCCAAACCCACTCCGCTAGACCCAAACCCACTCCGCTAGACCCAAACCCACTCCTCTAGACCCACACTCCCACTCCGCTAGACCCAAACCCACTCCGCAAGACCTAAACCCACTCCGCTAGACCCACACTCCCACTCCGCTAGACCCACACCCCCTCTCCGCTAGACCCACACTGCCACTCCGCTAGACCCACACTCCCACTCCGCTAGACCCAAACCCACTCCGCTGGACCCAAACCCACTCCGCTAGACCCAAACCCACGCCGCTAGACCCAATCCCGCTCCGCTAGACCAAACCCACTCCGCAAGACCCAATCCCACTCCGCTATACCCACACTCCCACTCCGCTAGACCCACACTCCCACTCCGCTAGACCCAAACCCACTCTGCGAGACCCAAACCCACTCCGGTAGACCAAAACTCCCACTCCGCTACACCCAAACCAATTCCGCCAGACCCAAACCCAATCCGCTAGACACAAACCCACTCTGCTGGAACCACACTCCCACTCCGCTAGACCCAAACCCACTCCGCTAGAACCACACTCCCACTCCGCTAGACCCACACTCCCAATCCGCTAGACCCAAACCCACTCCGATAGACCCAAACCCTCTCCGCTAGACCCAAACCCACTCCGCTAGACCCAAACCCACTCCGCTAGACCCAAACCCACTCAGCTAGACCCAAACTCCCACGCCGCCAGAACTAAACCCACTCCGCTAGACCCACACTCCCACTCCGCTAGACCCAAACCCACTCTGCTAGACACAAACCCACTCAGCTAGACCCAAACCCACTCCGCTAGACCCACACTCCCACTCCGCTAGACCCAAACCCACCCCGCTAGATCCAAACCCACTCCGCTAGACACATACCCACTCCGTTAGACCCAAACCCACTCCGCTAGACACAAACCCACTCCGCTGGACCTAAACCCACTCCGCTAGACCCAAACCCACTCCGCTAGACCCACACTCCCACTCCGCTATACCCACACTCCCACACTGCTAGACCCAAACCCACCCCGATAGACCCAAACCCCCGCCGCTAGACCCAAACCCACTCCGCTAGACCCAAATCCACTCCGCTAGACCCAAACCCAGTCAGCTAGACCCAAACCCACTCCGCTAGACCCAAACCCACTCCGCTAGACCCAAACTCCCACGCCGCTAGAACCAAACCCACTCCGCTAGACCCACACTTCCACTCCGCTAGACCCAAACCCACTCCGCCAGACCCAAACCCACTCCGCGAGAACCAAACCCACTCCGCTAGAACCACACACCCACTCCGCTAGACTCACACTCCCATTCCGCTAGACCCAAACCCACTCCGCTAGACAAAAGCCCTCTCCGCTAGACACAAACCCACACTGTTAGACTCAAACCCACTCCGCTAGACCCAAACCCACTCCGCTAGACCCAAACCCACTCCGCTAGACCCACACTCCCACTCCACTAGACCCACACTCCCACTCCGCCAGACCCACACACCCACTCCACTAGACCCAAACCCAATCCGCTTGACCCAAACCCACTCCGCTCGACCCAAACCCACTCCGTTAGACCCAAACCCACTCCGCTAGACCCAAACCCACTACGCTGGACCCAAACCCACTCCGCTAGACCCTCACTCCCACTCCGCTAGACCCAAACCCACTCCGCTAGAGCCAAACCCACTCCGCTAGACCCAAACCCACTCCGCTAGACCCAAACCCACTCGGCTAGACGCAAACCCACTCTGCAAGACCCAAACCCACTCCGCTAGACCCAAACCCACTCCGCTAGACCCAAACCCACTCCGCTAGACCCAAACCCACTCCGCTAGACCCAAACCCACTCCGCTAGACCCAAACCCACTCCTCTAGACCCACACTCCCACTCCGCTAGACCCAAACCCACTCCGCAAGACCTAAACCCACTCCGCTAGACCCACACTCCCACTCCGCTAGACCCACACCCCCTCTCCGCTAGACCCACACTGCCACTCCGCTAGACCCACACTCCCACTCCGCTAGACCCAAACCCACTCCGCTGGACCCAAACCCACTCCGCTAGTCCCAAACCCACTCCGCTAGACCCAAACCCACTGCTCTAGACCCAAACCCACTCCGCTAGAACCAAACCCACTCCGCTAGACCCAATCCCGCTCCGCTAGTCCCAAACCCACTCCGCTAGACCCAAACCCACTCCGATAGACCCACACTCCCACTCCGCTAGACCAAACCCACCCCGCTAGACCCAAACCCACTCCGCTAGACCCAATCCCACTCCGCTATACCCACACTCCCACTCCGCTAGACCCACACTCCCACTCCGCTAGACCCAAACCCACTCCGCTAGACCCAAACCCACTCCGCTAGACCCAAACCCACTCCGCTAGACACAAACCCACTCTGCTAGAACCACACTCCCACTCCGCTAGACCCAAACCCACTCCGGTAGAACCGCACTCCCACTCCGCTAGACCCACACTCCCACTCCGTTAGACCCAAACCCACTCCGCTAAACCCAAACCCACTCCGCTAGACCCAAACCCACTCCGCTAGACCCTCACTCCCACTCCGCTAGACCCAAACCCACTCCGCTAGACCCAAACCCACTCCGCTAGACCCAAACCCACTCCGCTAGACCCAAACCCACTCGGCTAGACGCAAACCCACTCTGCAAGACCCAAACCCACTCCGCTAGACCCAAACCCACTCCGCTAGACCCAAACCCACTCCGCTAGACCCAAACCCACTCCGCTAGAACCACACTCCCACTCCGCTAGACCCAAACCCACTCCGCAAGACCTAAACCCACTCCGCTAGACCCACACTCCCACTCCGCTAGACCCACACTCCCTCTCCGCTAGACCCACACTGCCACTCCGCTAGACCCAAACCCACTCCGCTAGACCCAAACCCACGCCGCTAGACCTACACCCCCACTCCGCTAGACCCAAACCCACTCCGCTAGACCCAAACCCACTCCGCTAGACCCAAACCCACTCTGCTCGACCCAAACCCACTCCGCTAGACCCAAACCCACTCCTCTAGACACAAACCCTCTCCGGTAGACCCACACTCCCACTGCGCTAGACCCAAACACACTCCGATAGACCCACACTCCCACTCCGCTAGACACAAACCCACTCCGCTAGACCCAAACGCACTCCGCCAGACCCAAACCCACTCCGCTATACCCACACTCCCACTCCGCTAGACAAAAACCCACTGCTCCAGACCCAAACCCACTCCGCCAGAACCAAACCCACTCCGCTAGACCCAATCCCGCTCCGCTAGTCCCAAACCCACTCCGCTAGACCCAAACCCACTCCGCCGGACCCAAACCCACTCCGCTAGACCCAAACTCCCACGCCGCTAGAACCAAACCCACTCCGCTAGACCCACACTCCCACTCCGCTAGACCCAAACCCACTCCGCTAGAACCAAACCCACTCCGCTAGAACCAAACCCATTCCGCTAGACCCACACACCCACTTCGCTAGACTCACACTCCCATTCCATTAGACCCAAACCCACTCCGCTAGACCCAAACCTTCTCCGCTAGACACAAACCCACTCCGTTAGACCCAAACCCACTCCGCTAGACCCAAACCCACTCCGCTAGACCCAAACCCACTCCGCTAGACCCACACTCCCACTCCACTAGACCCACACTCCCACTCCGCCAGACCCACACACCCACTCCACTAGACCCAAACCCACTCCGCTAGACCCAAACCCACTCCACTTGACCCAAACCCACTCCGTTAGACCCAAACCCACACCGCTAGACCCAAACCCACTCCGCTAGACCCAAACCCACTCCGCTAGACCCTCACTCCCACTCCGCTAGACCCAAACCCACTCCGCTAGACCCAAACCCACTCCGCTAGACCCAAACCCACTCCGCTAGACCCAAACCCACTCCGCTAGACGGAAACCCACTCTGCAAGACCCAAACCCACTCCGATAGACCCAAACCCACTCCGCTAGACCCAAACCCACTCAGCCAGACCCAAACTCCCACGCCGCTAGAACCAAACCCACTCCGCTAGACCCACACTCCCACTCCGCTAGACCCAAACCCACTCTGCTAGACACAAACCCACTCAGCTAGACCCAAACCCACTCCGCTAGACCCACACTCCCACTCCGCTAGACCCAAACCCACCCCGCTAGATCCAAACCCACTCCGCTAGGCACATACCCACTCCGTTAGACCCAAACCCGCTCCGCTGGACACAAACCCACTCCGCTGGACCGAAACCCACTCCGCTAGACCCAAACCCACTCCGCTAGACCCACACTCCCACTCCGCTATACCCACACTCCCACACTGCTAGACCCAAACCCACCCCGATAGACCCAAACCCACTCCGATAGACCCAAACCCTCTCCGCTAGACCCAAACCCACTCCGCTAGACCCAAACCCACTCCGCTAGACCCAAACCCACTCAGCTAGACCCAAACCCACTCCGCTAGACACAAACCCACTCCGCTGGACCTAAACCCACTCCGCTAGACCCAAACCCACTCCGCTAGACCCACACTCCCACTCCGCTATACCCACACTCCCACACTGCTAGACCCAAACCCACCCCGATAGACCCAAACCCCCGCCGCTAGACCCAAACCCACTCCGCTAGACCCAAATCCACTCCGCTAGACCCAAACCCAGTCAGCTAGACCCAAACCCACTCCGCTAGACCCAAACCCACTCCGCTAGACCCAAACTCCCACGCCGCTAGAACCAAACCCACTCCGCTAGACCCACACTTCCACTCCGCTAGACCCAAACCCACTCCGCCAGACCCAAACCCACTCCGCGAGAACCAAACCCACTCCGCTAGAACCACACACCCACTCCGCTAGACTCACACTCCCATTCCGCTAGACCCAAACCCACTCCGCTAGACAAAAGCCCTCTCCGCTAGACACAAACCCACACTGTTAGACTCAAACCCACTCCGCTAGACCCAAACCCACTCCGCTAGACCCAAACCCACTCCGCTAGACCCACACTCCCACTCCACTAGACCCACACTCCCACTCCGCCAGACCCACACACCCACTCCACTAGACCCAAACCCAATCCGCTTGACCCAAACCCACTCCGCTCGACCCAAACCCACTCCGTTAGACCCAAACCCACTCCGCTAGACCCAAACCCACTACGCTGGACCCAAACCCACTCCGCTAGACCCTCACTCCCACTCCGCTAGACCCAAACCCACTCCGCTAGAGCCAAACCCACTCCGCTAGACCCAAACCCACTCCGCTAGACCCAAACCCACTCGGCTAGACGCAAACCCACTCTGCAAGACCCAAACCCACTCCGCTAGACCCAAACCCACTCCGCTAGACCCAAACCCACTCCGCTAGACCCAAACCCACTCCGCTAGACCCAAACCCACTCCGCTAGACCCAAACCCACTCCTCTAGACCCACACTCCCACTCCGCTAGACCCAAACCCACTCCGCAAGACCTAAACCCACTCCGCTAGACCCACACTCCCACTCCGCTAGACCCACACCCCCTCTCCGCTAGACCCACACTGCCACTCCGCTAGACCCACACTCCCACTCCGCTAGACCCAAACCCACTCCGCTGGACCCAAACCCACTCCGCTAGTCCCAAACCCACTCCGCTAGACCCAAACCCACTGCTCTAGACCCAAACCCACTCCGCTAGAACCAAACCCACTCCGCTAGACCCAATCCCGCTCCGCTAGTCCCAAACCCACTCCGCTAGACCCAAACCCACTCCGATAGACCCACACTCCCACTCCGCTAGACCAAACCCACCCCGCTAGACCCAAACCCACTCCGCTAGACCCAATCCCACTCCGCTATACCCACACTCCCACTCCGCTAGACCCACACTCCCACTCCGCTAGACCCAAACCCACTCCGCTAGACCCAAACCCACTCCGCTAGACCCAAACCCACTCCGCTAGACACAAACCCACTCTGCTAGAACCACACTCCCACTCCGCTAGACCCAAACCCACTCCGGTAGAACCGCACTCCCACTCCGCTAGACCCACACTCCCACTCCGTTAGACCCAAACCCACTCCGCTAAACCCAAACCCACTCCGCTAGACCCAAACCCACTCCGCTAGACCCTCACTCCCACTCCGCTAGACCCAAACCCACTCCGCTAGACCCAAACCCACTCCGCTAGACCCAAACCCACTCCGCTAGACCCAAACCCACTCGGCTAGACGCAAACCCACTCTGCAAGACCCAAACCCACTCCGCTAGACCCAAACCCACTCCGCTAGACCCAAACCCACTCCGCTAGACCCAAACCCACTCCGCTAGAACCACACTCCCACTCCGCTAGACCCAAACCCACTCCGCAAGACCTAAACCCACTCCGCTAGACCCACACTCCCACTCCGCTAGACCCACACTCCCTCTCCGCTAGACCCACACTGCCACTCCGCTAGACCCAAACCCACTCCGCTAGACCCAAACCCACGCCGCTAGACCTACACCCCCACTCCGCTAGACCCAAACCCACTCCGCTAGACCCAAACCCACTCCGCTAGACCCAAACCCACTCTGCTCGACCCAAACCCACTCCGCTAGACCCAAACCCACTCCTCTAGACACAAACCCTCTCCGGTAGACCCACACTCCCACTGCGCTAGACCCAAACACACTCCGATAGACCCACACTCCCACTCCGCTAGACACAAACCCACTCCGCTAGACCCAAACGCACTCCGCCAGACCCAAACCCACTCCGCTATACCCACACTCCCACTCCGCTAGACAAAAACCCACTGCTCCAGACCCAAACCCACTCCGCCAGAACCAAACCCACTCCGCTAGACCCAATCCCGCTCCGCTAGTCCCAAACCCACTCCGCTAGACCCAAACCCACTCCGCCGGACCCAAACCCACTCCGCTAGACCCAAACTCCCACGCCGCTAGAACCAAACCCACTCCGCTAGACCCACACTCCCACTCCGCTAGACCCAAACCCACTCCGCTAGAACCAAACCCACTCCGCTAGAACCAAACCCATTCCGCTAGACCCACACACCCACTTCGCTAGACTCACACTCCCATTCCATTAGACCCAAACCCACTCCGCTAGACCCAAACCTTCTCCGCTAGACACAAACCCACTCCGTTAGACCCAAACCCACTCCGCTAGACCCAAACCCACTCCGCTAGACCCAAACCCACTCCGCTAGACCCACACTCCCACTCCACTAGACCCACACTCCCACTCCGCCAGACCCACACACCCACTCCACTAGACCCAAACCCACTCCGCTAGACCCAAACCCACTCCACTTGACCCAAACCCACTCCGTTAGACCCAAACCCACACCGCTAGACCCAAACCCACTCCGCTAGACCCAAACCCACTCCGCTAGACCCTCACTCCCACTCCGCTAGACCCAAACCCACTCCGCTAGACCCAAACCCACTCCGCTAGACCCAAACCCACTCCGCTAGACCCAAACCCACTCCGCTAGACGGAAACCCACTCTGCAAGACCCAAACCCACTCCGATAGACCCAAACCCACTCCGCTAGACCCAAACCCACTCAGCCAGACCCAAACTCCCACGCCGCTAGAACCAAACCCACTCCGCTAGACCCACACTCCCACTCCGCTAGACCCAAACCCACTCTGCTAGACACAAACCCACTCAGCTAGACCCAAACCCACTCCGCTAGACCCACACTCCCACTCCGCTAGACCCAAACCCACCCCGCTAGATCCAAACCCACTCCGCTAGACACATACCCACTCCGTTAGACCCAAACCCGCTCCGCTGGACACAAACCCACTCCGCTGGACCGAAACCCACTCCGCTAGACCCAAACCCACTCCGCTAGACCCACACTCCCACTCCGCTATACCCACACTCCCACACTGCTAGACCCAAACCCACCCCGATAGACCCAAACCCCCGCCGCTAGACCCAAACCCACTCCGCTAGACCCAAATCCACTCCGCTAGACCCAAACCCAGTCAGCTAGACCCAAACCCACTCCGCTAGACCCAAACCCACTCCGCTAGACCCAAACTCCCACGCCGCTAGAACCAAACCCACTCCGCTAGACCCACACTTCCACTCCGCTAGACCCAAACCCACTCCGCCAGACCCAAACCCACTCCGCGAGAACCAAACCCACTCCGCTAGACCCACACACCCACTCCGCTAGACTCACACTCCCATTCCGCTAGACCCAAACCCACTCCGCTAGACAAAAGCCCTCTCCGCTAGACACAAACCCACACTGTTAGACTCAAACCCACTCCGCTAGACCCAAACCCACTCCGCTGGACCCAAACCCACTCCGCTAGACCCACACTCCCACTCCACTAGACCCACACTCCCACTCCGCCAGATCCACACACCCACTCCACTAGACCCAAACCCACTCCACTTGACCCAAACCCACTCCGCTCGACTCAAACCCACTCCGTTAGACCCAAACCCACTCCGCTAGACCCAAACCCACTCCGCTGGACCCAAACCCACTCCGCTAGACCCTCACTCCCACTCCGCTAGACCCAAACCCACTCCGCTAGAGCCAAACCCACTCCGCTAGACCCAAACCCACTCCGCTAGACCCAAACCCACTCGGCTAGACGCAAACCCACTCTGCAAGACCCAAACCCACTCCGCTAGACCCAAGCCCACTCCGCTAGACCCAAACCCACTCCGCTAGACCCAAACCCACTCCGCTAGACCCAAACCCACTCCGCTAGACCCAAACCCACTCCTCCAGACCCACACTCCCACTCCGCTAGACCCAAACCCACTCCGCAAGACCTAAACCCACTCCGCTAGACCCACACTCCCACTCCGCCAGACCCACACTCCCTCTCCGCTAGACCCACACTGCCACTCCGCTAGACCCACACTCCCACTCCGCTAGACCCAAACCCACTCCGCTGGACCCAAACCCACTCCGCTGGTCCCAAACCCACTCCGCTAGACCCAAACCCACTGCTCTAGACCCAAACCCACTACGCTAGAACCAAACCCACTCCGCTAGACCCAATCCCGCTCCGCTAGTCCCAAACCCACTCCGCTAGACCCAAACCCACTCCGATAGACCCACACTCCCACTCCGCTAGACCAAACCCACCCCGCTAGACCCAAACCCACTCCGCTAGACCCAATCCCACTCCGCTATAACCACACTCCCACTCCGATAGACCCACACTCCCACTCCGCTAGACCCAAACCCACTCCGCTAGACCCAAACCCACTCCGCTAGACCCAAACCCACTCAGCGAGACCCAAACCCACTCCGGTAGACCCAAACTCCCACTCCGCTACACCCAAACCAACTCCGCTAGACCCAAACCCACTCCGCTAGACACAAACCCACTCTGCTAGAACCACACTCCCACTCCGCTAGACCCAAACCCACTCCGGAAGAACCACACTCCCACTCCGCTAGACCCACACTCCCACTCCGCAAGACCCAAACCCACTCCGATAGACCCAAACCCTCTCCGCTAGACCCAAACCCATTCCGCTAGACCCAAACCCACTCCGCTAGACCCAAACCCACTCCGCTAGACCCAAACCCACTCCGCTAGACCCAAACCCACTCCGCTAGACCCAAACTCCCACGCCGCTAGAACCAAACCCACTCCGCTAGACCCACACTCCCACTCCGCTAGACCCAAACCCACTCTGCTAGACACAAACCCACTCAGCTAGACCCAAACCCACTCCGCTAGACCCACACTCCCACTCCGCTAGACCCAAACCCACCGCGCTAGATCCAAACCCACTCCGCTAGACACATACCCACTCCGTTAGACCCAAACCCACTCCGCTAGACACAAACCCACTCCGCTGGACCTAAACCCACTCCGCTAGACCCAAACCCACTCCGCTAGACCCACACTCCCACTCCACTATACCCACACTCCCACACTGCTAGACCCAAACCCACCCCGATAGACCCAAACCCCCGCCGCTAGACCCAAACCCACTCCGCTAGACCCAAATCCACTCCGCTAGACCCAAACCCAGTCAGCTCGACCCAAACCCACTCCGCTAGACCCAAACTCCCACGCCGCTAGAACCAAACCCACTCCGCTAGACACAAACCCACTCTGCTAGAACCACACTCCCACTCCGCTAGACCCAAACCCACTCCGGAAGAACCACACTCCCACTCCGCTAGACCCACACTCCCACTCCGCAAGACCCAAACCCACTCCGATAGACCCAAACCCTCTCCGCTAGACCCAAACCCATTCCGCTAGACCCAAACCCACTCCGCTAGACCCAAACCCACTCCGCTAGACCCAAACCCACTCCGCTAGACCCAAACCCACTCCGCTAGACCCAAACTCCCACGCCGCTAGAACCAAACCCACTCCGCTAGACCCACACTCCCACTCCGCTAGACCCAAACCCACTCTGCTAGACACAAACCCACTCAGCTAGACCCAAACCCACTCCGCTAGACCCACACTCCCACTCCGCTAGACCCAAACCCACCGCGCTAGATCCAAACCCACTCCGCTAGACACATACCCACTCCGTTAGACCCAAACCCACTCCGCTAGACACAAACCCACTCCGCTGGACCTAAACCCACTCCGCTAGACCCAAACCCACTCCGCTAGACCCACACTCCCACTCCACTATACCCACACTCCCACACTGCTAGACCCAAACCCACCCCGATAGACCCAAACCCCCGCCGCTAGACCCAAACCCACTCCGCTAGACCCAAATCCACTCCGCTAGACCCAAACCCAGTCAGCTCGACCCAAACCCACTCCGCTAGACCCAAACTCCCACGCCGCTAGAACCAAACCCACTCCGCTAGACCCACACTTCCACTCCGCTAGACCCAAACCCACTCGGCTAGACGCAAACCCACTCTGCAAGACCCAAACCCACTCCGCTAGACCCAAACCCACTCCGCTAGACCCAAACCCACTCCGCTAGACCCAAACCCACTCCGCTAGACCCACACTCCCACTCCGCTAGACCCAAACCCACTCCGCAAGACCTAAACCCACTCCGCTAGACCCACACTCCCACTCCGCTAGACCCATACTCCCTCTCCGCTAGACCCACACTGCCACTCCGCTAGACCCACACTCCCACTCCGCTAGACCCAAACCCACTCCGCTGGACCCAAACCCACTCCGCTAGTCCCAAACCCACTCCGCTGGACCCAAACCCACTGCTCTAGACCCAAACCCACTCCGCTAGAACCAAACCCACTCCGCTAGACCCAATCCCGCTCCGCTAGTCCCAAACCCACTCCGCTAGACCCAAACCCACTCCGATAGACCCACACTCCCACTCCGCTAGACCAAACCCACCCCGCTAGACCCAAACCCACTCCGCTAGACCCAATCCCACTCCGCTATACCCACACTCCCACTCCGCTAGACCCACACTCCCACTCCGCTAGACCCAAACCCACTCCGCTAGACCCAAACCCACTCCGCTAGACCCAAACCCACTCAGCGAGACCCAAACCCACTCCGGTAGACCCAAACTCCCACTCCGCTACACCCAAACCAACTCCGCTAGACCCAAACCCACTCCGCTAGACACAAACCCACTCTGCTAGAACCACACTCCCACTCCGCTAGACCCAAACCCACTCCGGTAGAACCACACTCCCACTCCGCTAGACCCACACTCCCACTCCGTTAGACCCAAACCCACTCCGCTAGACCCAAACCCACTCCGCTAGACCCAAACCCACTCCGCTAGACCCTCACTCCCACTCCGCTAGACCCAAACCCACTCCGCTAGACCCAAACCCACTCCGCTAGACCCAAACCCACTCCGCTAGACCCAAACCCACTCCGCTAGACCCAAACCCACTCCGCTAGACGGAAACCCACTCTGCAAGACCCAAACCCACTCCGATAGACCCAAACCCACTCCGCTAGACCCAAACCCACTCAGCCAGACCCAAACTCCCACGCCGCTAGAACCAAACCCACTCCGCTAGACCCACACTCCCACTCCGCTAGACCCAAACCCACTCTGCTAGACACAAACCCACTCAGCTAGACCCAAACCCACTCCGCTAGACCCACACTCCCACTCCGCTAGACCCAAACCCACCCCGCTAGATCCAAACCCACTCCGCTAGACACATACCCACTCCGTTAGACCCAAACCCGCTCCGCTGGACACAAACCCACTCCGCTGGACCGAAACCCACTCCGCTAGACCCAAACCCACTCCGCTAGACCCACACTCCCACTCCGCTATACCCACACTCCCACACTGCTAGACCCAAACCCACCCCGATAGACCCAAACCCCCGCCGCTAGACCCAAACCCACTCCGCTAGACCCAAATCCACTCCGCTAGACCCAAACCCAGTCAGCTAGACCCAAACCCACTCCGCTAGACCCAAACCCACTCCGCTAGACCCAAACTCCCACGCCGCTAGAACCAAACCCACTCCGCTAGACCCACACTTCCACTCCGCTAGACCCAAACCCACTCCGCCAGACCCAAACCCACTCCGCGAGAACCAAACCCACTCCGCTAGACCCACACACCCACTCCGCTAGACTCACACTCCCATTCCGCTAGACCCAAACCCACTCCGCTAGACAAAAGCCCTCTCCGCTAGACACAAACCCACACTGTTAGACTCAAACCCACTCCGCTAGACCCAAACCCACTCCGCTGGACCCAAACCCACTCCGCTAGACCCACACTCCCACTCCACTAGACCCACACTCCCACTCCGCCAGACCCACACACCCACTCCACTAGACCCAAACCCACTCCACTTGACCCAAACCCACTCCGCTCGACTCAAACCCACTCCGTTAGACCCAAACCCACTCCGCTAGACCCAAACCCACTCCGCTGGACCCAAACCCACTCCGCTAGACCCTCACTCCCACTCCGCTAGACCCAAACCCACTCCGCTAGAGCCAAACCCACTCCGCTAGACCCAAACCCACTCCGCTAGACCCAAACCCACTCGGCTAGACGCAAACCCACTCTGCAAGACCCAAACCCACTCCGCTAGACCCAAGCCCACTCCGCTAGACCCAAACCCACTCCGCTAGACCCAAACCCACTCCGCTAGACCCAAACCCACTCCGCTAGACCCAAACCCACTCCTCCAGACCCACACTCCCACTCCGCTAGACCCAAACCCACTCCGCAAGACCTAAACCCACTCCGCTAGACCCACACTCCCACTCCGCCAGACCCACACTCCCTCTCCGCTAGACCCACACTGCCACTCCGCTAGACCCACACTCCCACTCCGCTAGACCCAAACCCACTCCGCTGGACCCAAACCCACTCCGCTGGTCCCAAACCCACTCCGCTAGACCCAAACCCACTGCTCTAGACCCAAACCCACTACGCTAGAACCAAACCCACTCCGCTAGACCCAATCCCGCTCCGCTAGTCCCAAACCCACTCCGCTAGACCCAAACCCACTCCGATAGACCCACACTCCCACTCCGGTAGACCAAACCCACCCCGCTAGACCCAAACCCACTCCGCTAGACCCAATCCCACTCCGCTATAACCACACTCCCACTCCGATAGACCCACACTCCCACTCCGCTAGACCCAAACCCACTCCGCTAGACCCAAACCCACTCCGCTAGACCCAAACCCACTCAGCGAGACCCAAACCCACTCCGGTAGACCCAAACTCCCACTCCGCTACACCCAAACCAACTCCGCTAGACCCAAACCCACTCCGCTAGACACAAACCCACTCTGCTAGAACCACACTCCCACTCCGCTAGACCCAAACCCACTCCGGAAGAACCACACTCCCACTCCGCTAGACCCACACTCCCACTCCGCCAGACCCACACACCCACTCCACTAGACCCAAACCCACTCCACTTGACCCAAACCCACTCCGCTCGACTCAAACCCACTCCGTTAGGCCCAAACCCACTCCGCTAGACCCAAACCCACTCTGCTAGACCCAAACCCACTCCGCTAGACCCTCACTCCCACTCCACTAGACCCAAACCCACTCCGCTAGAGCCAAACCCACTCCGCAAGACCCAAACCCACTCCGCTAGACCCAAACCCACTCGGCTAGACGCAAACCCACTCTGCAAGACCCAAACCCACTCCGCTAGACCCAAACCCACTCCGCTAGACCCAAACCCACTCCGCTAGACCCAAACCCACTCCGCTAGACCCAAACCCACTCCGCTAGACCCAAACCCACTCCTCTAGACCCACACTCCCACTCCGCTAGACCCAAACCCACTCCGCAAGAGCTAAACCCACTCCGCTAGACCCACACTCCCACTCCGCTAGACCCACACTCCCTCTCCGCTAGACCCACACTGCCACTCCGCTAGACCCACACTCCCACTCCGCTAGACCCAAACCCACTCCGCTGGACCCAAACCCACTCCGCTGGTCCCAAACCCACTCCGCTAGACCCAAACCCACTGCTCTAGACCCAAACCCACTCCGCTAGAACCAAACCCACTCCGCTAGACCCAATCCCGCTCCGCTAGTCCCAAACCCACTCCGCTAGACCCAAACCCACTCCGATAGACCCACACTCCCACTCCGCTAGACCAAACCCACCCCGCTAGACCCAAACCCACTCCGCTAGACCCAATCCCACTCCGCTATAACCACACTCCCACTCCGCTAGACCCACACTCCCACTCCGCTAGACCCAAACCCACTCCGCTAGACCCAAACCCACTCCGCTAGACCCAAACCCACTCAGCGAGACCCAAACCCACTCCGGTAGACCCAAACTCCCACTCCGCTACACCCAAACCAACTCCGCTAGACCCAAACCCACTCCGCTAGACACAAACCCACTCTGTTAGAACCACACTCCCACTCCGCTAGACCCAAACCCACTCCGGTAGAACCACACTCCCACTCCGCTAGACCCACACTCCCACTCCGCAAGACCCAAACCCACTCCGATAGACCCAAACCCTCTCCGCTAGACCCAAACCCATTCCGCTAGACCCAAACCCACTCCGCTAGACCCAAACCCACTCCGCTAGACCCAAACTCCCACGCCGCTAGAACCAAACCCACTCCGCTAGACCCACACTCCCACTCCGCTAGACCCAAACCCACTCTGCTAGACACAAACCCACTCAGCTAGACCCAAACCCACTCCGCTAGACCCACACTCCCACTCCGCTAGACCCAAACCCACCGCGCTAGATCCAAACCCACTCTGCTAGACACATACCCACTCCGTTAGACCCAAACCCACTCCGCTAGACACAAACCCACTCCGCTGGACCTAAACCCACTCCGCTAGACCCAAACCCACTCCGCTAGACCCACACTCCCACTCCACTATACCCACACTCCCACACTGCTAGACCCAAACCCACCCCGATAGACCCAAACCCCCGCCGCTAGATCCAAACCCACTCCGCTAGACCCAAATCCACTCCGCTAGACCCAAACCCAGTCAGCTCGACCCAAACCCACTCCGCTAGACCCAAACCCACTCCGCTAGACCCAAACTCCCACGCCGCTAGAACCAAACCCACTCCGCTAGACCCACACTTCCACTCCGCTAGACCCAAACCCACTCGGCTAGACGCAAACCCACTCTGCAAGACCCAAACCCACTCCGCTAGACCCAAACCCACTCCGCTAGACCCAAACCCACTCCGCTAGACCCAAACCCACTCCGCTAGACCCACACTCCCACTCCGCTAGACCCAAACCCACTCCGCAAGACCTAAACCCACTCCGCTAGACCCACACTCCCACTCCGCTAGACCCACACTCCCTCTCCGCTAGACCCACACTGCCACTCCGCTAGACCCACACTCCCACTCCGCTAGACCCAAACCCACTCCGCTGGACCCAAACCCACTCCGCTAGTCCGAAACCCACTCCGCTAGACCCAAACCCACTGCTCTAGACCCAAACCCACTCCGCTAGAACCAAACCCACTCCGCTAGACCCAATCCCGCTCCGCTAGTCCCAAACCCACTCCGCTAGACCCAAACCCACTCCGATAGACCCACACTCCCACTCCGCTAGACCAAACCCACCCCGCTAGACCCAAACCCACTCCGCTAGACCCAATCCCACTCCGCTATACCCACACTCCCACTCCGCTAGACCCACACTCCCACTCCGCTAGACCCAAACCCACTCCGCCAGACCCAAACCCACTCTGTTAGACCCAAACCCACTCCGCTAGAACCAAACCCCTCTCCGCTAGACCCAAACCCACTCCGCTAGACCCAAACCCACTCCGCGAGACCCAAACCCACTCCGCGAGACCCAACCCGCTCCGCGAGACTCAAACCCACTCCGCGAGACCCAAACCCACTCCGAGAGACCGAAACCCACTCCGCTAGACCCAAACCCACTCCGCCAGACCCAAACCCACTCCGCTAGACCCAAACCCACTCCGCTAGATGCAAACCCACTCCGCTAGACGCAAACCCATTCCGTTAGACCCAAACCCACTCCGCGAGAACCAAACCCACTCCGCTAGACCCACACTTCCACTCCGCTAGACCCAAACCCACTCCGCCAGACCCAAACCCACTCCGCGAGAACCAAACCCACTCCGCCAGACCCACACACCCACTCCGCTAGACTCACACTCCCATTCCGCTAGACCCAAACCCACTCCGCTAGACAAAAGCCCTCTCCGCTGGACACAAACCCACACCGCTAGACCCAAACCCACTCCGCTAGACCCAAACCCACTCCGCTAGACCCAAACCCACTCCGTTAGACCCAAACCCACTCCGCTAGACCCAAACCCACTCCGCTAGACCCAAACCCACTCGGCTAGACCCTCACTCCCACTCCGCTAGACCCAAACCCACTCCGCTAGACCCAAACCCACTCCGCTAGACCCAAACCCACTCCGCTAGACCCAAACCCACTCGGCTAGACGCAAACCCACTCTGCAAGACCCAAACCCACTCCGCTAGACCCAAACCCACTCCGCTAGACCCAAACCCACTCCGCTAGACCCAAACCCACTCCGCTAGACCCACACTCCCACTCCGCTAGACTCAAACCCACTCCGCAAGACCTAAACCCACTCCGCTAGACCCACACTCCCACTCCGCTAGACCCACACTCCCTCTCCGCTAGACCCACACTGCCACTCCGCTAGACCCACACTCCCACTCTGCTAGACCCAAACCCACTCCGCTGGACCCAAACCCACTCCGCTAGTCCCAAACCCACTCCGCTTGTCCCAAACCCACTGCTCTAGACCCAAACCCACTCCGCTAGAACCAAACCCACTCCGCTAGACCCAATCCCGCTCCGCTAGTCCCAAACCCACTCCGCTAGACCCAAACCCACTCCGATAGACCCACACTCCCACTCCGCTAGACCAAACCCACCCCGCTAGACCCAAACCCACTCCGCTAGACCCAATCCCACTCCGCTATACCCACACTCCCACTCCGCTAGACCCACACTCCCACTCCGCTAGACCCAAACCCACTCCGCTAGACCCAAACCCACTCTGTTAGACCCAAACCCACTCCGCTAGAACCAAACCCCTCTCCGCTGGACCCAAACCCACTCCGCTAGAACCAAACCCACTCCGCTAGACCCAAACCCACTCCGCTAGACCCTCACTCCCACTCCGCTAGACCCAAACCCACTCCGCTAGACCCAAACCCACTCCGCTAGACCCAAACCCACTCCGCTAGACCCAAACCCACTCCGCTAGATGGAAACCCACTCTGCAAGACCCAAACCCACTCCGATAGACCCAAACCCGCTCCGCTAGACCCAAACCCACTCCGCTAGACCCAAACCCACTCCGCTAGACACAAACCCACTCTGCTAGAACCACACTCCCACTCCGCTAGACCCAAACCCACTCCGGTAGAACCACACTCCCACTCCGCTAGACCCACACTCCCACTCCGCTAGACCCAAACCCACTCCGATAGACCCAAACCCTCTCCGCTAGACCCAAACCCACTCCGCTAGACCCAAACCCAATCCGCTAGACCCAAACCCACTCCGCTAGACCCAAACCCACTCCGCCAGACCCAAACTCCCACGCCGCTAGAACCAAACCCACTCCGCTAGACCCACACTCCCACTCCGCTAGACCCAAACCCACTCTGCTAGACACAAACCCACTCAGCTGGACCCAAACCCACTCCGCTAGACCCACACTCCCACTCCGCTATACCCACACTCCCACACTGCTAGACCCAAACCCACCCCGATAGACCCAAACCCCCGCCGCTAGACCCAAACCCACTCCGCTAGACCCAAATCCACTCCGCTAGACACAAACCCAGTCAGCTAGACCCAAACCCACTCCGCGAGACCCAAACCCACTCCGCTAGACCCAAACTCCCACGCCGCTAGAACCAAACCCACTCCACTAGACCCACACTTCCACTCCGCTAGTCCCAAACCCACTCTGCAAGACCCAAACCCACTCCGCCAGAACCAAACAGACTCCGCTAGACCCACACACCCACTCCGCTAGACTCACACTCCGATTCCGCTAGACCCAAACCCACTCCGCTGGACCAAAACCCTCTCCGCTAGACACAAACCCACACCGTTAGACTCAAACCCACTCCGCTAGACCCAAACCCACTCCGCTAGACCCAAACCCACTCCGCTAGACCCACACTCCTACTCCACTAGACCCACACTCCCACTCCGCCAGACCCACACACCCACTCCACTAGACCCAAACCCACTCCGCTAGACCCAAACCCACTCCGCTAGACCCAAACCCACTCCGTTAGACCCAAACCCACTCCGCTAGACCCAAACCCACTCCGCTAGACCCAAACCCACTCCGCTAGACCCTCACTCCCACTCCGCTAGACAAAAACCCTCTCCGCTAGACACAAACCCACACCGTTAGACCCAAACCCACTCCGCTAGACCCAAACCCACTCCGCTAGACCCAAACCCACTCCGCTAGTCCCTCACTCCCACTCCGCTAGACCCAAACCCACTCCGCTAGACCCAAACCCACTCCGCTAGACCCAAACCCACTCGGCTAGACGCAAACCCACTCTGCAAGACCCAAACCCACTCCGCAAGACCCAAACCCACTCCGCCAGACCCAAACCCACTCCGCTAGACCCAAACCCACTCCGCTAGACCCACACTCCCACTCCGCTAGACCCAAACCCACTCCGCAAGACCTAAACCCACTCCGCTAGACCCACACTCCCACTCCGCTAGACCCACACTCCCTCTCCGCTAGACCCACACTGCCACTCCGCTAGACCCAAACCCACTCCGCTAGACCCAAACCCACGCCGCTAGACCTACACTCCCACTCCGCTAGACCCAAACCCACTCCGCTAGACACAAACCCACTCCGCTAGACCCAAACCCACTCCGCTAGACCCAAACCCACTCCTCTAGACACAAACCCTCTCCGGTAGACCCACACTCCCACTCCGCTAGACAAAAACCCACTGCTCCAGACCCAAACCCACTCCGCTAGACCCAAACCCTCTCCGCTAGACACAAACCCACTCCGTTAGACCCAAACCCACTCCGCTAGACCGAAACCCACTCGGCTAGACCCAAACCCACTCCGCTAGAACCAAACCCATTCCGCTAGACCCACACACCCACTCCGCTAGACTCACACTCCCATTCCACTAGACCCAAACCCACTCCGCTAGACCCAAACCCTCTCCGCTAGACACAAACCCACTCCGTTAGACCCAAACCCACTCCGCTAGACCCAAACCCACTCGGCTAGACCCAAACCCACTCCGCTAGACCCACACTCCCACTCCACTAGACCCACACTCCCACTCCGCCAGACCCACACACCCACTCCACTAGACCCAAACCCACTCCGCTAGACCCAAACCCACTCCGCTCGACGGAAACCCACTCTGCAAGACCCAAACCCACTCCGATAGACCCAAACCCGCTCCGCTAGACCCAAACCCACTCCGCTAGACCCAAACCCACTCCGCTAGACACAAACCCACTCTGCTAGAACCACACTCCCACTCCGCTAGACCCAAACCCACTCCGGTAGAACCACACTCCCACTCCGCTAGACCCACACTCCCACTCCGCTAGACCCAAACCCACTCCGATAGACCCAAACCCTCTCCGCTAGACCCAAACCCATTCCGCTAGACCCAAACCCACTCCGCTAGACCCAAACCCACTCCGCTAGACCCAAACCCACTCCGCTAGACCCAAACCCACTCCGCTAGACCCAAACTCCCACGCCGCTAGAACCAAACCCACTCCGCTAGACCCACACTCCCACTCCGCTAGACCCAAACCCACTCTGCTAGACACAAACCCACTCAGCTAGACCCAAACCCACTCCGCTAGACCCACACTCCCACTCCGCTATACACACACTCCCACACTGCTAGACCCAAACCCACCCCGATAGACCCAAACCCCCGCCGCTAGACCCAAACCCACTCCGCTAGACCCAAATCCACTCCGCTAGACCCAAACCCAGTCAGCTAGACCCAAACCCACTCCGCGAGACCCAAACCCACTCCGCTAGACCCAAACTCCCACGCCGCAAGAACCAAACCCATTCCACTAGACCCACACTTCCACTCCGCTAGTCCCAAACCCACTCTGCCAGACCCAAACCCACTCCGCGAGAACCAAACCCACTCCGCTAGACCCACACACCCACTCCGCTAGACTCACACTCCCATTCCGCTAGACCCAAACCCACTCCGCTAGACCAAAACCCTCTCCGCTAGACACAAACCCACACCGTTAGACTCAAACCCACTCCGCTAGACCCAAACCTACTCCGCTAGACCCAAACCCACTCCGCTAGACCCACACTCCCACTCCACTAGACCCACACTCCCACTCCGCCAGACCCACACACCCACTCCACTCGACCCAAACCCACTCCGCTAGACCCAAACCCACTCGGCTAGACAGAAACCCACTCCGTTAGAACCAAACCCACTCCGCTAGACCCAAACCCACTCCGCTAGACCCAAACCCACTCCGCAAGACCCTCACTCCCACTCCGCTAGACCCAAACCCACTCCGCTAGACCCAAACCCACTCCGCTAGACCCAAACCCACTCCGCTAGACCCAAACCCACTCGGCTAGACGCAAACCCACTCTGCAAGACCCAAACCCACTCCGCTAGACCCAAACCCACTCCGCTAGACCCAAACCCACTCCGCTAGACCCAAACCCACTCCGCTAGACCCACACTCCCACTCCGCTAGACCCAAACCCACTCCGCAAGACCTAAACCCACTCCGCTAGACCCACACTCCCACTCTGCTAGACCCACACTCCCTCTCCGCTAGACCCACAATGCCGCTCCGCTAGACCCACACTCTCACTCCGCTAGACCCAAACCTACTCCGCTGGACCCAAACCCACTCCGATAGACCCACACTCCCACTCCGCTAGACCCAAACCCACTCCGCTAGACCCAAACGCACTCCGCCAGACCCAAACCCACTCCGCTGTACCCACACTCCCACTCCGCTAGACAAAAACCCACTGCTCTAGCCCAAACCCACTCCGCTACAACCAAACCCACTCCGCTAGACCCAATCCCGCTCCGCTAGACCAAACCCACTCCGCTAGACCCAAACCCACTCCGATAGACCCACACTCCCACTCCGCTAGACCAAACCCACCCCGCTAGACCCAAACCCACTCCGCTAGACCCAAACCCACTCCGCTAGACCCAATACCACTCCGCTATACCCAATCCCACTCCGCTATACCCACACTCCCACTCCGCTAGACCCACACTCCCACTCCGCTAGACCCAAACCCACTCAGCGAGACCCAAACCCACTCCGGTAGACCAAAACTCCCACTCCGCTACACCCAAACCAACTCCGCCAGACCCAAACCCAATCCGCTAGACACAAACCCACTCTGCTAGAACCACACTCCCACTCCGCTAGACCCAAACCCACTCCGCTAGAACCACACTCCCACTCCGCTAGACCCACACTCCCACTCCGCTAGACCCAAACCCACTCCGATAGACCCAAACCCTCTCTGCTAGACCCAAACCCACTCCGCTAGACCCAAACCCACTCCGTTAGACCCAAACCCACTCCGCTAGACCCAAACCCACTCCGCTAGACCCAAACCCACTCCGCTAGACCCTCACTCCCACTCCGCTAGACCCAAACCCACTCCGCTAGACCCAAACCCACTCCGCTAGACCCAAACCCAATCGGCTAGACGCAAACCCACTCTGCAAGACCCAAACCCACTCCGCTTGACCCAAACCCACTCCGCTAGACCCAAACCCACTCCGCTAGACCCAAACCCACTCCGCTAGACCCACACTCCCACACTGCTAGACCCAAACCCACCCCGATAGACCCAAACCCCCGCCGCTAGACCCAAACCCACTCCGCTAGACCCAAATCCACTCCGCTAGACCCAAACCCAGTCAGCTAGACCCAAACCCACTCCGCTAGACCCAAACCCACTCCGCTAGACCCAAACTCCCACGCCGCTAGAACCAAACCCACTCCGCTCGACCCACACTTCCACTCCGCTAGACCCAAACCCACTCCGACAGACCCAAACCCACTCCGCGAGAACCAAACCCACTCCGCTAGACCCACACACCCACTCCGCTAGACTCACACTCCCATTCCGCTAGACCCAAACCCACTCCGCTAGACAAAAGCCCTCTCCGCTAGACACAAACCCACACTGTTAGACTCAAACCCACTCCGCTAGACCCAAACCCACTCCGCTAGACCCAAACCCACTCCGCTAGACCCACACTCCCACTCCACTAGAACCACACTCCCACTCCGCCAGACCCACCCACCCACTCCACTAGACCCAAACCCACTCCGCTTGACCCAAACCCACTCCGCTCGACCCAAACCCACTCCGTTAGACCCAAACCCACTCCGCTAGACCCAAACCCACTCCGCTAGACCCAAACCCACTCCGCTAGACCCTCACTCCCACTCCGCTAGACCCAAACCCACTCCGCTAGAGCCAAACCCACTCCGCTAGACCCAAACCCACTCCGCTAGACCCAAACCCACTCGGCTAGACGCAAACCCACTCCGCTAGACCCACACTCCCACTCCGCTAGACCCACACTCCCTCTCCGCTAGACCCACACTGCCACTCCGCTAGACCCACACTCCCACTCCGCTAGACCAAACCCACTCCGCTGGACCCAAACCCACTCCGCTAGTCCCAAACCCACTCCGCTAGACCCAAACCCACTGCTCTAGACCCAAACCCACTCCGCTAGACCCAAACCCTCTCCGCTAGACACAAACCCACTCCGTTAGACCCAAACCCACTCCGCTAGACCCAAACCCACTCCGCTAGACCCAAACCCACTCCGCTAGACCCACACTCCCACTCCACTAGACCCACACTCCCACTCCGCCAGACCCACACACCCACTCCACTAGACCCAAACCCACTCCGCTAGACCCAAACCCACTCCGCTAGACCCAAACCCACTCCGTTAGACCCAAACCCACACCGCTAGACCCAAACCCACTCCGCTAGACCCAAACCCACTCCGCTAGACCCTCACTCCCACGCCGCTAGACCCAAACCCACTCCGCTAGACCCAAACCCACTCCGCTAGACCCAAACCCACTCCGCTAGACCCAAACCCACTCCGCTAGACGGAAACCCACTCTGCAAGACCCAAACCCACTCCGATAGACCCAAACCCACTCCGCTAGACCCAAACCCACTCAGCTAGACCCAAACTCCCACGCCGCTAGAAGCAAACCCACTCCGCTAGACCCACACTCCCACTCCGCTAGACCCAAACCCACTCTGCTAGACACAAACCCACTCAGCTAGACCCAAACCCACTCCGCTAGACCCACACTCCCACTCCGCTATACCCACACTCCCACACTGCTAGACCCAAACCCACCCCGATAGACCCAAACCCCCGCCGCTAGACCCAAACCCACTCCGCTAGACCCAAATCCACTACGCTAGACCCAAACCCAGTCAGCTAGACCCAAACCCACTCCGCTAGACCCAAACCCACTCCGCTAGACCCAAACTCCCACGCCGCTAGAACCAAACCCACTCCGCTAGACCCACACTTCCACACCATTAGACCCAAACCCACTCCGCCAGACCCAAACCCACTCCGCGAGAACCAAACCCACTCCGCTAGACCCACACACCCACTCCGCTAGACTCACACTCCCATTCCGCTAGACCCAAACCCACTCCGCTAGACAAAAGCCCTCTCCGCTAGACACAAACCCACACTGTTAGACTCAAACCCACTCCGCTAGACCCAAACCCACTCCGCTAGACCCAAACCCACTCCGCTAGACCCACACTCCCACTCCACTAGACCCACACTCCCACTCCGCCAGACCCACACACCCACTCCACTAGACCCAAACCCACTCCACTTGACCCAAACCCACTCCGCTCGACTCAAACCCACTCCGTTAGACCCAAACCCACTCCGCTAGACCCAAACCCACTCCGCTAGACCCAAACCCACACCGCTAGACCCTCACTCCCACTCCGCTAGACCCAAACCCACTCCGCTAGAGCCAAACCCACTCCGCTAGACCCAAACCCACTCCGCTAGACCCAAACCCACTCGGCTAGACGCAAACCCACTCTGCAAGACCCAAACCCACTCCGCTAGACCCAAACCCACTCCGCTAGACCCAAACCCATTCCGCTAGACCCAAACCCACTCCGCTAGACCCAAACCCACTCCGCTAGACCCAAACCCACTCCTCTAGACCCACACTCCCACTCCGCTAGACCCAAACCCACTCCGCAAGACCTAAACCCACTCCGCTAGACCCACACTCCCACTCCGCTAGACCCACACTCCCTCTCCGCTGGACCCACACTGCCACTCCGCTAGACCCACACTCCCACTCCGCTAGACCCAAACCCACTCCGCTAGACCCAAACCCACTCCGCTAGACCCAAACCCACTCAGCGAGACCCAAACCCACTCAGCGAGACCCAAACCCACTCCGGTAGACCCAAACTCCCACTCCGCTACACCCAAACCAACTCCGCTAGACCCAAACCCACTCCGCTAGACACAAACCCACTCTGCTAGAACCACACTCCCACTCCGCTAGACCCAAACCCACTCCGGTAGAACCACACTCCCACTGCGCTAGACCCACACTCCCACTCCGTTAGACCCAAACCCACTCCGCTAGACCCAAACCCACTCCGCTAGACCCAAACCCACTCCGCTAGACCCTCACTCCCACTCCGCTAGACCCAAACCCACTCCGCTAGACCCAAACCCACTCCGCTAGACCCAAACCCACTCCGCTAGACCCAAACCCACTCAGCGAGACCCAAACCCACTCCGGTAGACCCAAACTCCCACTCCGCTACACCCAAACCAACTCCGCTAGACCCAAACCCACTCCGCTAGACACAAACCCACTCTGCTAGAACCACACTCCCACTCCGCTAGACCCAAACCCACTCCGGTAGAACCACACTCCCACTGCGCTAGACCCACACTCCCACTCCGTTAGACCCAAACCCACTCCGCTAGACCCAAACCCACTCCGCTAGACCCAAACCCACTCCGCTAGACCCAAACCCACTCCGCTAGACCCAAACCCACTCGGCTAGACGCAAACCCACTCTGCAAGACCCAAACCCACTCCGCTAGACCCAAACCCACTCCGCTAGACCCAAACCCACTCCGCTAGACCCAAACCCACTCCGCTAGAGCCACACTCCCACTCCGCTAGACCCAAACCCCCTCCGCAAGACCTAAACCCACTCCGCTAGACCCACACTCCCACTCCGCTAGACCCACACTCCCTCTCCGCTAGACCCACACTGCCACTCCGCTAGACCCAAACCCACTCCGGTAGACCCAAACCCACGCCGTTAGACCTACACTCCCACTCTGCTAGACCCAAACCCACTCCGCTAGACCCAAACCCACTCTGCTCGACCCAAACCCACTCCGCTAGACCCAAACCCACTCCTCTAGACATAAACCCTCTCCGGTAGACCCACACTCCCACTCCGCTAGACCCAAACACACTCCGATAGACCCACACTCCCACTCCGCTAGACCCAAACCCACTCCGCTAGACCCAAACGCACTCCGCCAGACCCAAACCCACTCCGCTATACCCACACTCCCACTCCGCTAGACAAAAACCCACTGCTCCAGACCCAAACCCACTCCGCCAGAACCAAACCCACTCCGCTAGACCCAATCCCGCTCCGCTAGTCCCAAACCCACTCCGCTAGACCCAAACCCACTCCGCCAGACCCAAACCCACTCCGCTAGACCCAAACTCCCACGCCGCTAGAACCAAACCCACTCCGCTAGACCCACACTCCCACTCCACTAGACCCAAACCCACTCCGCTAGACCCAAACCCACTCCGCTAGAACCAAACCCATTCCGCTAGACCCACACACCCACTCCGCTAGACTCACACTCCCATTCCACTAGACCCAAACCCACTCCGCTAGACCCAAACCCTCTCCGCTAGACACAAACCCACTCCGTTAGACCCAAACCCACTCCGCTAGACCCAAACCCACTCCGCTAGACCCAAACCCACTCCGCTAGACCCACACTCCCACTCCACTAGACCCACACTCCCACTCCGCCAGACCCACACACCCACTCCACTAGACCCAAACCCACTCCGCTAGACCCAAACCCACTCCGCTAGACCCAAACCCACTCCTTTAGACCCAAACCCACACCGCTAGACCCAAACCCACTCCGCTAGACCCAAACCCACTCCGCTAGACCCTCACTCCCACGCCGCTAGACCCAAACCCACTCCGCTAGACCCAAACCCACTCCGCTAGACCCAAACCCACTCCGCTAGACCCAAACCCACTCCGCTAGACGGAAACCCACTCTGCAAGACCCAAACCCACTCCGATAGACCCAAACCCACTCCGCTAGACCCAAACCCACTCAGCTAGACCCAAACTCCCACGCCGCTAGAACCAAACCCACTCCGCTAGACCCACACTCCCACTCCGCTAGACCCAAACCCACTCTGCTAGACACAAACCCACTCAGCTAGACCCAAACCCACTCCGCTAGACCCACACTCCCACTTCGCTATACCCACACTCCCACACTGCTAGACCCAAACCCACCCCGATAGACCCAAACCCCCGCCGCTAGACCCAAACCCACTCCGCTAGACCCAAATCCACTACGCTAGACCCAAACCCAGTCAGCTAGACCCAAACCCACTCCGCTAGACCCAAACCCACTCCGCTAGACCCAAACTCCCACGCCGCTAGAACCAAACCCACTCCGCTAGACCCACACTTCCACACCACTAGACCCAAACCCACTCCGCCAGACCCAAACCCACTCCGCGAGAACCAAACCCACTCCGCTAGACCCACACACCCACTCCGCTAGACTCACACTCCCATTCCGCTAGACCCAAACCCACTCCGCTAGACAAAAGCCCTCTCCGCTAGACACAAACCCACACTGTTAGACTCAAACCCACTCCGCTAGACCCAAACCCACTCCGCTAGACCCAAACCCACTCCGCTAGACCCACACTCCCACTCCACTAGACCCACACTCCCACTCCGCCAGACCCACACACCCACTCCACTAGACCCAAACCCACTCCACTTGACCCAAACCCACTCCGCTCGACTCAAACCCACTCCGTTAGACCCAAACCCACTCCGCTAGACCCAAACCCACTCCGCTAGACCCAAACCCACTCCGCTAGACCCTCACTCCCACTCCGCTAGACCCAAACCCACTCCGCTAGAGCCAAACCCACTCCGCTAGACCCAAACCAACTCCGCTAGACCCAAACCCACTCGGCTAGACGCAAACCCACTCTGCAAGACCCAAACCCACTCCGCTAGACCCAAACCCACTCCGCTAGACCCAAACCCACTCCGCTAGACCCAAACCCACTCCGCTAGACCCAAACCCACTCCGCTAGACCCAAACCCACTCCTCTAGACCCACACTCCCACTCCGCTAGACCCAAACCCACTCCGCAAGACCTAAACCCACTCCGCTAGACCCACACTCCCACTCCGCTAGACCCACACTCCCTCTCCGCTGGACCCACACTGCCACTCCGCTAGACCCACACTCCCACTCCGCTAGACCCAAACCCACTCCGCTGGACCCAAACCCACTCCGCTAGTCCCAAACCCACTCCGCTAGACCCAAACCCACTGCTCTAGACCCAAACCCACTCCGCTAGAACCAAACCCACTCCACTAGACCCAATCCCGCTCCGCTAGTCCAAAAACCCTCTCCGCTAGACCCAAACCCACTCCGATAGACCCACACTCCCACTCCGCTAGACCAAACCCACCCCGCTAGACCCAAACCCACTCCGCTAGACCCAATCCCACTCCGCTATACCCACACTCCCACTCCGCTAGACCCACACTCCCACTCCGCTAGACCCAAACCCACTCCGCTAGACCCAAACCCACTCCGCTAGACCCAAACCCACTCAGCGAGACCCAAACCCACTCCGGTAGACCCAAACTCCCACTCCGCTACACCCAAACCAACTCCGCTAAACCCAAACCCACTCCGCTAGACACAAACCCACTCTGCTAGAACCACACTCCCACTCCGCTAGACCCAAACCCACTCCGGTAGAACCACACTCCCACTCCGCTAGACCCACACTCCCACTCCGCAAGACCCAAACCCACTCCGATAGACCCAAACCCTCTCCGCTAGACCCAAACCCATTCCGCTAGACCCAAACCCACTCCGCTAGACCCAAACCCACTCCGCTAGTCCCAAACCCACTCCGCTAGACCCAAACCCACTCCGCTAGACCCAAACTCCCACGCCGCTAGAACCAAACCCACTCCGCTAGACCCACACTCCCACTCCGCTAGACCCAAACCCACTCTGCTAGACACAAACCCACTCAGCTAGACCCAAACCCACTCCGCTAGACCCACACTCCCACTCCGCTAGACCCAAACCCACCGCGCTAGATCCAAACCCACTCCGCTAGACACATACCCACTCCGTTAGACCCAAACCCACTCCGCTAGACACAAACCCACTCCGCTGGACCTAAACCCACTCCGCTAGACCCAAACCCACTCCGCTAGACCCACACTCCCACTCCGCTATACCCACACTCCCACACTGCTAGACCCAAACCCACCCCGATAGACCGAAACCCCCGCCGCTAGACCCAAACCCACTCCGCTAGACCCAAATCCACTCCGCTAGACCCAAACCCAGTCAGCTCGACCCAAACCCACTCGGCTAGACCCAAACTCCCACGCCGCTAGAACCAAACCCACTCCGCTAGACCCACACTTCCACTCCGCTAGACCCAAACCCACTCCGACAGACCCACACACCCACTCCACTGGACCCAAACCCACTCCGCTAGACCCAAACCCACTCCGCTAGACCCAAACCCACTCCGTTAGACCCAAACCCACTCCGCTAGACCCAAACCCACTCCGCTATACCCAAACCCACTCGGCTAGACCCTCACTCCCACTCCGCTAGACCCAAACCCACTCCGCTAGACCCAAACCCACTCCGCTAGACCCAAACCCACTCCGCTAGACCCAAACCCACTCGGCTAGACGCAAACCCACTCTGCAAGACCCAAACCCACTCCACTAGACCCAAACCCACTCCGCTAGACCCAAACCCACTCCGCTAGAACCAAACCCACTCCGCTAGACCCACACTCCCACTCCGCTAGACCCAAACCCACTCCGCAAGACCTAAACCCACTCCGCTAGACCCACACTCCCACTCCGCTAGACCCACACTCCCTCTCCGCTAGACCCACACTGCCACTCCGCTAGACCCACACTCCCACTCCGCTAGACCCAAACCCACTCCGCTGGACCCAAACCCACTCCGCTAGTCCCAAACCCACTCCGCTAGACCCAAACCCACTGCTCTAGACCCAAACCCACTCCGCAAGAACCAAACCCACTCCGCTAGACCCAATCCCGCTCCGCTAGTCCCAAACCCACTCCGCTAGACCCAAACCCACTCCGATAGACCCACACTCCCACTCCGCTAGACCAAACCCACCCCGCTAGACCCAAACCCACTCCGCTAGACCCAATCCCACTCCGCTATACCCACACTCCCACTCCGCTAGACCCACACTCCCACTCCGCTAGACCCAAACCCACTCCGCTAGACCCAAACCCACTCTGTTAGACCCAAACCCACTCCGCTAGAACCAAACCCCTCTCCGCTAGACCCAAACCCACTCCGCTAGACCCAAACCCACTCCGCGAGACCCAAACCCACTCCGCGAGACCCAACCCGCTCCGCGAGACTCAAACCCACTCCGCGAGACCCAAACCCACTCCGAGAGACCGAAACCCACTCCGCTAGACCCAAACCCACTCCGCCAGACCCAAACCCACTCCGCTAGACCCAAACCCACTCCGCTAGATGCAAACCCACTCCGCTAGACGCAAACCCATTCCGTTAGACCCAAACGCACTCCGCGAGAACCAAACCCACTCCGCTAGACCCACACTTCCACTCCGCTAGACCCAAACCCACTCCGCCAGACCCAAACCCACTCCGCGAGAACCAAACCCACTCCGCCAGACCCACACACCCACTCCGCTAGACTCACACTCCCATTCCGCTAGACCCAAACCCACTCCGCAAGACCTAAACCCACTCCGCTAGACCCACACTCCCACTCCGCTAGACCCACACTCCCTCTCCGCTAGACCCACACTGCCACTCCGCTAGACCCACACTCCCACTCCGCTAGACCCAAACCCACTCCGCTGGACCCAAACCCACTCCGCTAGTCCCAAACCCACTCCGCTAGACCCAAACCCACTGCTCTAGACCCAAACCCACTCCGCTAGAACCAAACCCACTCCGCTAGACCCAATCCCGCTCCGCTAGTCCCAAACCCACTCCGCTAGACCCAAACCCACTCCGATAGACCCACACTCCCACTCCGCTAGACCAAACCCACCCCGCTAGACCCAAACCCACTCCGCTAGACCCAATCCCACTCCGCTATACCCACACTCCCACTCCGCTAGACCCACACTCCCACTCCGCTAGACCCAAACCCACTCCGCTAGACCCAAACCCACTCTGTTAGACCCAAACCCACTCCGCTAGAACCAAACCCCTCTCCGCTAGACCCAAACCCACTCCGCTAGACCCAAACCCACTCCGCGAGACCCAAACCCACTCCGCGAGACCCAACCCGCTCCGCGAGACTCAAACCCACTCCGCGAGACCCAAACCCACTCCGAGAGACCGAAACCCACTCCGCTAGACCCAAACCCACTCCGCCAGACCCAAACCCACTCCGCTAGACCCAAACCCACTCCGCTAGATGCAAACCCACTCCGCTAGACGCAAACCCATTCCGTTAGACCCAAACGCACTCCGCGAGAACCAAACCCACTCCGCTAGACCCACACTTCCACTCCGCTAGACCCAAACCCACTCCGCCAGACCCAAACCCACTCCGCGAGAACCAAACCCACTCCGCCAGACCCACACACCCACTCCGCTAGACTCACACTCCCATTCCGCTAGACCCAAACCCACTCCGCTAGACAAAAGCCCTCTCCGCTGGACACAAACCCACACCGTTAGACTCAAACCCACTCCGCTAGACCCAAACCCACTCCGCTAGACCCAAACCCACTCCGCTAGACCCACACTCCCACTCCACTAGACCCACACTCCCACTCCGCCAGACCCACACACCCACTCCACTACACCCAAACCCACTCCGCTAGACCCAAACCCACTCCGCTAGACCCAAACCCACTCCGTTAGACCCAAACCCACTCCGCTAGACCCAAACCCACTCCGCTAGTCCCAAACCCACTCGGCTAGACCCTCACTCCCACTCCGCTAGACCCAAACCCACTCCGCTAGACCCAAACCCACTCCGCTAGACCCAAACCCACTCCGCTAGACCCAAACCCACTCGGCTAGACGCAAACCCACTCTGCAAGACCCAAACCCACTCCGCTAGACCCAAACCCACTCCGCTAGACCCAAACCCACTCCGCTAGACCCAAACCCACTCCGCTAGACCCACACTCCCACTCCGCTAGACCCAAACCCACTCCGCAAGACCTAAACCCACTCCGCCAGACCCACACTCCCACTCCGCTAGACCCACACTCCCTCTCCGCTAGACCCACACTGCCACTCCGCTAGACCCACACTCCCACTCCGCTAGACCCAAACCCACTCCGCTGGACCCAAACCCACTCCGCTAGTCCCAAACCCACTCCGCTAGTCCCAAACCCACTGCTCTAGACCCAAACCCACTCCGCTAGAACCAAACCCACTCCGCTAGACCCAATCCCGCTCCGCTAGTCCCAAACCCACTCCGCTAGACCCAAACCCACTCCGATAGACCCACACTCCCACTCCGCTAGACCAAACCCACCCCGCTAGACCCAAACCCACTCCGCTAGACCCAATCCCACTCCGCTATACCCACACTCCCACTCCGCTAGACCCACACTCCCACTCCGCTGGACCCAAACCCACTCCGCTAGACCCAAACCCACTCTGTTAGACCCAAACCCACTCCGCTAGAACCAAACCCCTCTCCGCTAGACCCAAACCCACTCCGCTAGACCCAAACCCACTCCGCGAGACCCAAACCCACTCCGCGAGACCCAACCCGCTCCGCGAGACTCAAACCCACTCCGCGAGACCCAAACCCACTCCGAGAGACTGAAACCCACTCCGCTAGACCCAAACCCACTCCGCCAGACCCAAACCCACTCCGCTAGACCCAAACCCACTCCGCTAGATGCAAACCCACTCCGCTAGACGCAAACCCATTCCGTTAGACCCAAACCCACTGCGCTAGACCCAAACCCACTCTGCTTGACCCAAACCCACTCCGCTGGACCCAAATCCACTCCGCTAGACCCAAACCCACTCCGCTACACCCTCACTCCCACTCCACTAGACCCACACTCCCACTCCGCCAGACCCACACACCCACTCCACTAGACCCAAACCCACTCCGCTTGACCCAAACCCACTCCGCTCGACCCAAACCCACTCCGTTAGACCCAAACCCACTCCGCTAGACCCAAACCCACTCCGCTAGACCCAAACCCACTCCGCTAGACCCTCACTCCCACTCCGCTAGACCCAAACCCACTCCGCTAGACCCAAACCCACTCCGCTAGACCCAAACCCACTCCGCTAGACCCAAACCCACTCGGCTAGACGCAAACCCACTCTGCAAGACCCAAACCCACTCCGCTAGACCCAAACCCACTCCGCTAGACCGAAACCCACTCCGCTAGACCCAAACCCACTCAGCTAGACCCAAACCCACTCCGCTAGACCCACACTCCCACTCCGCCAGACCCAAACCCACCGCGCTAGATCCAAACCCACTCCGCTAGACACATACCCACTCCGTTAGACCCAAACCCACTCCGCTAGACACAAACCCACTCCGCTGGACCTAAACCCACTCCGCTAGACCCAAACCCACCCCGATAGACCCAAACCCCCGCCGCTTGACCCAAACCCACTCCGCTAGACCCAAATCCACTCCGCTGGACCCAAACCCAGTCAGCTAGACCCAAACCCACTCCGCTAGACCCAAACCCACTCCGCTAGACCCAAACTCCCACGCCGCTAGAACCAAACCCACTCCGCTAGACCCACACTTCCACTCCGCTAGACCCAAACCCACTCCGCCAGACCCAAACCCACTCCGCGAGAACCAAACCCACTCCGCTCGACCCACACACCCACTCCGCTGGACTCACACTCCCATTCCGCTAGACCCAAACCCACTCCCTAGACAAAAGCCCTCTCCGCTGGACACAAACCCACACCGTTAGACTCAAACCCACTCCGCTAGACCCAAACCCACTCCGCTAGACCCAAACCCACTCCGCTAGACCCACACTCCCACTCCACTAGACCCACACTCCCACTCCGCCAGACCCACACACCCACTCCACTAGACCCAAACCCACTCCGCTAGACCCAAACCCACTCCGCTCGACCCAAACCCACTCCGTTAGACCCAAACCCACTCCGCTAGACCCAAACCCACTCCGCTAGACCCAAACCCACTCGGCTAGACCTTCACTCCCACTCTGCTAGACCCAAACCCACTCCGCTAGACCCACACTCCCACTCCGCTAGACCCAAACCCACTCCGCAAGACCTAAACCCACTCCGCTAGACCCACACTCCCACTCCGCTAGACCTACACTCCCTCTCCGCTAGACCCACACTGCCACTCCGCTAGACCCACACTCCCACTCCGCTAGACCCAAACCCACTCCGCTGGACCCAAACCCACTCCGCTAGTCCCAAACCCACTCCGCTAGACCCAAACCCACTGCTCTAGACCCAAACCCACTCCGCTAGAACCAAACCCACTCCGCTAGACCCAATCCCGCTCTGCTAGTCCCAAACCCACTCCGCTAGACCCAAACCCACTCCGATAGACCACACTCCCACTCCGCTAGACCAAACCCACCCCGCTAGAACCAAACCCACTCCGCTAGACCCAATCCCACTCCGCTATACCCACACTCCCACTCCGCTAGACCCACACTCCCACTCCGCTAGACCCAAACCCACTCCGCTAGACCCAAACCCACTCTGTTAGACCCAAACCCACTCCGGTAGAACCAAACCCCTCTCCGCTAGACCCAAACCCACTCCGCTAGACCCAAACCCACTCCGCGAGACCCAAACCCACTCCGCTAGACCCACACTTCCACTCCGCTAGACCCAAACCCACTCCGACAGACCCAAACCCACTCCGCGAGAACCAAACCCACTCCGCTAGACCCACACACCCACTCCGCTAGACTCACACTCCCATTCCGCTAGACCCAAACCCACTCCGCTAGACAAAAGCCCTCTCCGCTGGACACAAACCCACACCATTCGACTCAAACCCACTCCGCTAGACCCAAACCCACTCCGCTAGACCCAAACCCACTCCGCTAGACCCACACTCCCACTCCACTAGACCCACACTCCCACTCCGCCAGACCCACACACCCACTCCACTGGACCCAAACCCACTCCGCTAGACCCAAACCCACTCCGCTAGACCCAAACCCACTCCGTTAGACCCAAACCCACTCCGCTAGACCCAAACCCACTCCGCTATACCCAAACCCACTCGGCTACACCCTCACTCCCACTCCGCTAGACCCAAACCCACTCCGCTAGACCCAAACCCACTCCGCTAGACCCAATCCCACTCCGCTAGACCCAAACCCACTCGGCTAGACGCAAACCCACTCTGCAAGACCCAAACCCACTCCGCTAGACCCAAACCCACTCCGCTAGACCCAAACCCACTCCGCTAGAACCAAACCCACTCCGCTAGACCCACACTCCCACTCCGCTAGACCCAAACCCACTCCGCAAGACCTAAACCCACTCCGCTAGACCCACACTCCCACTCCGCTAGACCCACACTCCCTCTCCGCTAGACCCACACTGCCACTCCGCTAGACCCACACTCCCACTCCGCTAGACCCAAACCCACTCCGCTGGACCCAAACCCACTCCGCTAGTCCCAAACCCACTCCGCTAGACCCAAACCCACTGCTCTAGACCCAAACCCACTCCGCAAGAACCAAACCCACTCCGCTAGACCCAATCCCGCTCCGCTAGTCCCAAACCCACTCCGCTAGACCCAAACCCACTCCGATAGACCCACACTCCCACTCCGCTAGACCAAACCCACCCCGCTAGACCCAAACCCACTCCGCTAGACCCAATCCCACTCCGCTATACCCACACTCCCACTCCGCTAGACCCACACTCCCACTCCGCTAGACCCAAACCCACTCCGCTAGACCCAAACCCACTCTGTTAGACCCAAACCCACTCCGCTAGAACCAAACCCCTCTCCGCTAGACCCAAACCCACTCCGCTAGACCCAAACCCACTCCGCGAGACCCAAACCCACTCCGCGAGACCCAACCCGCTCCGCGAGACTCAAACCCACTCCGCGAGACCCAAACCCACTCCGAGAGACCGAAACCCACTCCGCTAGACCCAAACCCACTCCGCCAGACCCAAACCCACTCCGCTAGACCCAAACCCACTCCGCTAGATGCAAACCCACTCCGCTAGACGCAAACCCATTCCGTTAGACCCAAACGCACTCCGCGAGAACCAAACCCACTCCGCTAGACCCACACTTCCACTCCGCTAGACCCAAACCCACTCCGCCAGACCCAAACCCACTCCGCGAGAACCAAACCCACTCCGCCAGACCCACACACCCACTCCGCTAGACTCACACTCCCATTCCGCTAGACCCAAACCCACTCCGCTAGACAAAAGCCCTCTCCGCTGGACACAAACCCACACCGTTAGACTCAAACCCACTCCGCTAGACCCAAACCCACTCCGCTAGACCCAAACCCACTCCGCTAGACCCACACTCCCACTCCACTAGACCCACACTCCCACTCCGCCAGACCCACACACCCACTCCACTAGACCCAAACCCACTCCGCTAGACCCAAACCCACTCCGCTAGACCCAAACCCACTCCGTTAGACCCAAACCCACTCCGCTAGACCCAAACCCACTCCGCTAGTCCCAAACCCACTCGGCTAGACCCTCACTCCCACTCCGCTAGACCCAAACCCACTCCGCTAGACCCAAACCCACTCCGCTAGACCCAAACCCACTCCGCTAGACCCAAACCCACTCGGCTAGACGCAAACCCACTCTGCAAGACCCAAACCCACTCCGCTAGACCCAAACCCACTCCGCTAGACCCAAACCCACTCCGCTAGACCCAAACCCACTCCGCTAGACCCACACTCCCACTCCGCTAGACCCAAACCCACTCCGCAAGACCTAAACCCACTCCGCCAGACCCACACTCCCACTCCGCTAGACCCACACTCCCTCTCCGCTAGACCCACACTGCCACTCCGCTAGACCCACACTCCCACTCCGCTAGACCCAAACCCACTCCGCTGGACCCAAACCCACTCCGCTAGTCCCAAACCCACTCCGCTAGTCCCAAACCCACTGCTCTAGACCCAAACCCACTCCGCTAGAACCAAACCCACTCCGCTAGACCCAATCCCGCTCCGCTAGTCCCAAACCCACTCCGCTAGACCCAAACCCACTCCGATAGACCCACACTCCCACTCCGCTAGACCAAACCCACCCCGCTAGACCCAAACCCACTCCGCTAGACCCAATCCCACTCCGCTATACCCACACTCCCACTCCGCTAGACCCACACTCCCACTCCGCTGGACCCAAACCCACTCCGCTAGACCCAAACCCACTCTGTTAGACCCAAACCCACTCCGCTAGAACCAAACCCCTCTCCGCTAGACCCAAACCCACTCCGCTAGACCCAAACCCACTCCGCGAGACCCAAACCCACTCCGCGAGACCCAACCCGCTCCGCGAGACTCAAACCCACTCCGCGAGACCCAAACCCACTCCGAGAGACTGAAACCCACTCCGCTAGACCCAAACCCACTCCGCCAGACCCAAACCCACTCCGCTAGACCCAAACCCACTCCGCTAGATGCAAACCCACTCCGCTAGACGCAAACCCATTCCGTTAGACCCAAACCCACTGCGCTAGACCCAAACCCACTCTGCTTGACCCAAACCCACTCCGCTGGACCCAAATCCACTCCGCTAGACCCAAACCCACTCCGCTACACCCTCACTCCCACTCCACTAGACCCACACTCCCACTCCGCCAGACCCACACACCCACTCCACTAGACCCAAACCCACTCCGCTTGACCCAAACCCACTCCGCTCGACCCAAACCCACTCCGTTAGACCCAAACCCACTCCGCTAGACCCAAACCCACTCCGCTAGACCCAAACCCACTCCGCTAGACCCTCACTCCCACTCCGCTAGACCCAAACCCACTCCGCTAGACCCAAACCCACTCCGCTAGACCCAAACCCACTCCGCTAGACCCAAACCCACTCGGCTAGACGCAAACCCACTCTGCAAGACCCAAACCCACTCCGCTAGACCCAAACCCACTCCGCTAGACCGAAACCCACTCCGCTAGACCCAAACCCACTCAGCTAGACCCAAACCCACTCCGCTAGACCCACACTCCCACTCCGCCAGACCCAAACCCACCGCGCTAGATCCAAACCCACTCCGCTAGACACATACCCACTCCGTTAGACCCAAACCCACTCCGCTAGACACAAACCCACTCCGCTGGACCTAAACCCACTCCGCTAGACCCAAACCCACCCCGATAGACCCAAACCCCCGCCGCTTGACCCAAACCCACTCCGCTAGACCCAAATCCACTCCGCTGGACCCAAACCCAGTCAGCTAGACCCAAACCCACTCCGCTAGACCCAAACCCACTCCGCTAGACCCAAACTCCCACGCCGCTAGAACCAAACCCACTCCGCTAGACCCACACTTCCACTCCGCTAGACCCAAACCCACTCCGCCAGACCCAAACCCACTCCGCGAGAACCAAACCCACTCCGCTCGACCCACACACCCACTCCGCTGGACTCACACTCCCATTCCGCTAGACCCAAACCCACTCCCTAGACAAAAGCCCTCTCCGCTGGACACAAACCCACACCGTTAGACTCAAACCCACTCCGCTAGACCCAAACCCACTCCGCTAGACCCAAACCCACTCCGCTAGACCCACACTCCCACTCCACTAGACCCACACTCCCACTCCGCCAGACCCACACACCCACTCCACTAGACCCAAACCCACTCCGCTAGACCCAAACCCACTCCGCTCGACCCAAACCCACTCCGTTAGACCCAAACCCACTCCGCTAGACCCAAACCCACTCCGCTAGACCCAAACCCACTCGGCTAGACCTTCACTCCCACTCTGCTAGACCCAAACCCACTCCGCTAGACCCACACTCCCACTCCGCTAGACCCAAACCCACTCCGCAAGACCTAAACCCACTCCGCTAGACCCACACTCCCACTCCGCTAGACCTACACTCCCTCTCCGCTAGACCCACACTGCCACTCCGCTAGACCCACACTCCCACTCCGCTAGACCCAAACCCACTCCGCTGGACCCAAACCCACTCCGCTAGTCCCAAACCCACTCCGCTAGACCCAAACCCACTGCTCTAGACCCAAACCCACTCCGCTAGAACCAAACCCACTCCGCTAGACCCAATCCCGCTCTGCTAGTCCCAAACCCACTCCGCTAGACCCAAACCCACTCCGATAGACCACACTCCCACTCCGCTAGACCAAACCCACCCCGCTAGAACCAAACCCACTCCGCTAGACCCAATCCCACTCCGCTATACCCACACTCCCACTCCGCTAGACCCACACTCCCACTCCGCTAGACCCAAACCCACTCCGCTAGACCCAAACCCACTCTGTTAGACCCAAACCCACTCCGGTAGAACCAAACCCCTCTCCGCTAGACCCAAACCCACTCCGCTAGACCCAAACCCACTCCGCGAGACCCAAACCCACTCCGCTAGACCCACACTTCCACTCCGCTAGACCCAAACCCACTCCGACAGACCCAAACCCACTCCGCGAGAACCAAACCCACTCCGCTAGACCCACACACCCACTCCGCTAGACTCACACTCCCATTCCGCTAGACCCAAACCCACTCCGCTAGACAAAAGCCCTCTCCGCTGGACACAAACCCACACCATTCGACTCAAACCCACTCCGCTAGACCCAAACCCACTCCGCTAGACCCAAACCCACTCCGCTAGACCCACACTCCCACTCCACTAGACCCACACTCCCACTCCGCCAGACCCACACACCCACTCCACTGGACCCAAACCCACTCCGCTAGACCCAAACCCACTCCGCTAGACCCAAACCCACTCCGTTAGACCCAAACCCACTCCGCTAGACCCAAACCCACTCCGCTATACCCAAACCCACTCGGCTACACCCTCACTCCCACTCCGCTAGACCCAAACCCACTCCGCTAGACCCAAACCCACTCCGCTAGACCCAAACCCACTCCGCTAGACCCAAACCCACTCGGCTAGACGCAAACCCACTCTGCAAGACCCAAACCCACTCCGCTAGACCCAAACCCACTCCGCTAGACCCAAACCCACTCCGCTAGAACCAAACCCACTCCGCTAGACCCACACTCCCACTCCGCTAGACCCAAACCCACTCCGCAAGACCTAAACCCACTCCGCTAGACCCACACTCCCACTCCGCTAGACCCACACTCCCTCTCCGCTAGACCCACACTGCCACTCCGCTAGACCCACACTCCCACTCCGCTAGACCCAAACCCACTCCGCTGGACCCAAACCCACTCCGCTAGTCCCAAACCCACTCCGCTAGACCCAAACCCACTGCTCTAGACCCAAACCCACTCCGCAAGAACCAAACCCACTCCGCTAGACCCAATCCCGCTCCGCTAGTCCCAAACCCACTCCGCTAGACCCAAACCCACTCCGATAGACCCACACTCCCACTCCGCTAGACCAAACCCACCCCGCTAGACCCAAACCCACTCCGCTAGACCCAATCCCACTCCGCTATACCCACACTCCCACTCCGCTAGACCCACACTCCCACTCCGCTAGACCCAAACCCACTCCGCTAGACCCAAACCCACTCTGTTAGACCCAAACCCACTCCGCTAGAACCAAACCCCTCTCCGCTAGACCCAAACCCACTCCGCTAGACCCAAACCCACTCCGCGAGACCCAAACCCACTCCGCGAGACCCAACCCGCTCCGCGAGACTCAAACCCACTCCGCGAGACCCAAACCCACTCCGAGAGACCGAAACCCACTCCGCTAGACCCAAACCCACTCCGCCAGACCCAAACCCACTCCGCTAGACCCAAACCCACTCCGCTAGATGCAAACCCACTCCGCTAGACGCAAACCCATTCCGTTAGACCCAAACGCACTCCGCGAGAACCAAACCCACTCCGCTAGACCCACACTTCCACTCCGCTAGACCCAAACCCACTCCGCCAGACCCAAACCCACTCCGCGAGAACCAAACCCACTCCGCCAGACCCACACACCCACTCCGCTAGACTCACACTCCCATTCCGCTAGACCCAAACCCACTCCGCTAGACAAAAGCCCTCTCCGCTGGACACAAACCCACACCGTTAGACTCAAACCCACTCCGCTAGACCCAAACCCACTCCGCTAGACCCAAACCCACCCCGCTAGACCCACACTCCCACTCCACTAGACCCACACTCCCACTCCGCCAGACCCACACACCCACTCCACTAGACCCAAACCCACTCCGCTAGACCCAAACCCACTCCGCTAGACCCAAACCCACTCCGTTAGACCCAAACCCACTCCGCTAGACCCAAACCCACTCCGCTAGTCCCAAACCCACTCGGCTAGACCCTCACTCCCACTCCGCTAGACCCAAACCCACTCCGCTAGACCCAAACCCACTCCGCTAGACCCAAACCCACTCCGCTAGACCCAAACCCACTCGGCTAGACGCAAACCCACTCTGCAAGACCCAAACCCACTCCGCTAGACCCAAACCCACTCCGCTAGACCCAAACCCACTCCGCTAGACCCAAACCCACTCCGCTAGACCCACACTCCCACTCCGCTAGACCCAAACCCACTCCGCAAGACCTAAACCCACTCCGCCAGACCCACACTCCCACTCCGCTAGACCCACACTCCCTCTCCGCTAGACCCACACTGCCACTCCGCTAGACCCACACTCCCACTCCGCTAGACCCAAACCCACTCCGCTGGACCCAAACCCACTCCGCTAGTCCCAAACCCACTCCGCTAGTCCCAAACCCACTGCTCTAGACCCAAACCCACTCCGCTAGAACCAAACCCACTCCGCTAGACCCAATCCCGCTCCGCTAGTCCCAAACCCACTCCGCTAGACCCAAACCCACTCCGATAGACCCACACTCCCACTCCGCTAGACCAAACCCACCCCGCTAGACCCAAACCCACTCCGCTAGACCCAATCCCACTCCGCTATACCCACACTCCCACTCCGCTAGACCCACACTCCCACTCCGCTGGACCCAAACCCACTCCGCTAGACCCAAACCCACTCTGTTAGACCCAAACCCACTCCGCTAGAACCAAACCCCTCTCCGCTAGACCCAAACCCACTCCGCTAGACCCAAACCCACTCCGCGAGACCCAAACCCACTCCGCGAGACCCAACCCGCTCCGCGAGACTCAAACCCACTCCGCGAGACCCAAACCCACTCCGAGAGACTGAAACCCACTCCGCTAGACCCAAACCCACTCCGCCAGACCCAAACCCACTCCGCTAGACCCAAACCCACTCCGCTAGATGCAAACCCACTCCGCTAGACGCAAACCCATTCCGTTAGACCCAAACCCACTGCGCTAGACCCAAACCCACTCTGCTTGACCCAAACCCACTCCGCTGGACCCAAATCCACTCCGCTAGACCCAAACCCACTCCGCTACACCCTCACTCCCACTCCACTAGACCCACACTCCCACTCCGCCAGACCCACACACCCACTCCACTAGACCCAAACCCACTCCGCTTGACCCAAACCCACTCCGCTCGACCCAAACCCACTCCGTTAGACCCAAACCCACTCCGCTAGACCCAAACCCACTCCGCTAGACCCAAACCCACTCCGCTAGACCCACACTCCCACTCCGCCAGACCCAAACCCACTCCGCTAGACCCAAACCCACTCCGCTAGACACATACCCACTCCGTTAGACCCAAACCCACTCCGCTAGACACAAACCCACTCCGCTGGACCTAAACCCACTCCGCTAGACCCAAACCCACCCCGATAGACCCAAACCCCCGCCGCTTGACCCAAACCCACTCCGCTAGACCCAAATCCACTCCGCTGGACCCAAACCCAGTCAGCTAGACCCAAACCCACTCCGCTAGACCCAAACCCACTCCGCTAGACCCAAACTCCCACGCCGCTAGAACCAAACCCACTCCGCTAGACCCACACTTCCACTCCGCTAGACCCAAACCCACTCCGCCAGACCCAAACCCACTCCGCGAGAACCAAACCCACTCCGCTCGACCCACACACCCACTCCGCTGGACTCACACTCCCATTCCGCTAGACCCAAACCCACTCCCTAGACAAAAGCCCTCTCCGCTGGACACAAACGCACACCGTTAGACTCAAACCCACTCCGCTAGACCCAAACCCACTCCGCTAGACCCAAACCCACTCCGCTAGACCCACACTCCCACTCCACTAGACCCACACTCCCACTCCGCCAGACCCACACACCCACTGCACTAGACCCAAACCCACTCTGCTAGACCCAAACCCACTCCGCTCGACCCAAACCCACTCCGTTAGACCCAAACCCACTCCGCTAGACCCAAACCCACTCCGCTAGACCCAAACCCACTCGGCTAGACCTTCACTCCCACTCTGCTAGACCCAAACCCACTCCGCTAGACCCACACTCCCACTCCGCTAGACCCAAACCCACTCCGCAAGACCTAAACCCACTCCGCTAGACCCACACTCCCACTCCGCTAGACCTACACTCCCTCTCCGCTAGACCCACACTGCCACTCCGCTAGACCCACACTCCCACTCCGCTAGACCCAAACCCACTCCGCTGGACCCAAACCCACTCCGCTAGTCCCAAACCCACTCCGCTAGACCCAAACCCACTGCTCTAGACCCAAACCCACTCCGCTAGAACCAAACCCACTCCGCTAGACCCAATCCCGCTCTGCTAGTCCCAAACCCACTCCGCTAGACCCAAACCCACTCCGATAGACCACACTCCCACTCCGCTAGACCAAACCCACCCCGCTAGAACCAAACCCACTCCGCTAGACCCAATCCCACTCCGCTATACCCACACTCCCACTCCGCTAGACCCACACTCCCACTCCGCTAGACCCAAACCCACTCCGCTAGACCCAAACCCACTCTGTTAGACCCAAACCCACTCCGGTAGAACCAAACCCCTCTCCGCTAGACCCAAACCCACTCCGCTAGACCCAAACCCACTCCGCGAGACCCAAACCCACTCCGAGAGACCCAACCCGCTCCGCGAGACCCAAACCCACTCCGCGAGACCCAAACCCACTCCGCGAGACCGAAACCCACTCCGCTAGACCCAAACCCACTCCGCCAGACCCAAACCCACTCCGCTAGACCCAAACCCACTCCGCTAGATGCAAACCCACTCCGCTAGACGCAAACCCATTCCGTTAGACCCAAACCCACTGCGCTAGACTCAAACCCACTCTGCTTGACCCAAACCCACTCCGCTGGACCCAAATCCACTCCGCTAGACGCAAACCCAGTCCGCTAGACCCAAACCCACTCCGCTAGACCCAAACCCACTCCGCTAGACCCAAACTCCCACGCCGCTAGAACCAAACCCACTCCGCTAGACCCACACTCCCACTCCGCTAGACCCAAACCCACTCCGCTAGACACAAACCCACTCCGCTAGACCCACACTCCCACTCCGCTAGAGCCAAACCCACTCCGCAAGACCTAAACCCACTCCGCTAGACCCAAACCCACTCCGCTAGACCCACAATCCCCCTCCGCTAGACCCACACTCCCACTCCGCTAGACCCACACTCCCACCGCTAGACCCAAACCCACTCCGCTGGACCCAAACCCACTCCGCTAGTCCCAAACCCACTCCGCTAGACCCAAACCCACTCCGCTAGTCCCAAACCCACTCCGATAGACCCAAACCCACTCCGCCAGACCCAAACCCACTCCGCTAGACCCAAACCCACGCCGCTAGACCTACACTCCCACTCCGCTAGACCCAACCCCACTCCGCCAGACCCAAACCCACTCCGCTAGACCCAAACCCACTCCGCTAGACCCAAACCCACTCCTCTAGACACAAACCCTCTCCGGTAGACCCACACTCCCACTCCGCTAGACCCAAACCCACTCCGATAGACCCACACTCCCACTCCGCTAGACAAAAACCCACTGCTCGAGACCCAAACCCACTCCGCTGGAACCAAACCCACTCCGCTAGACCCAAACCCGCTCCGCTTGTCCCAAACCCACTCCGCTTGACCCAAACCCACTCCGCTAGACCCAAACCCACTCCGCTTGACCCAACCCCACTCCCCTTGAACCAAACCCACTCCGCTAGACACAAACCCACTCCGCTAGACCCAAACCCACTCCGCTAGACACAAACCCACTCCGCTAGACCCAAACCCACTCCCCTAGACCCAATCCCACTCCGCTAGACCCAAACCCACTCCGCTAGCCCCAAACCCACTCCGCCAGACCCAAACTCCCACTCCGCTAGAACCAAATCCACTCCGCTAGACCCACACTCCCACTCCGCTAGACCCAAACCAACTCCGCTAGACCCAAACCCACTCCGCTAGACCCAAACCCACTCTGCTATACCCACACTCCCACTCCGCTAGACACACACCCACCCCGCTAGACCCAAACCCACTCTGTTAGACCCAAACCCACTCCGCGAGACACAAACCCACTCCGGTAGACCCAAACCCACTCCGCTAGACCCAAACCCACTCCGCGAGACCCAAACCCGCTCCGCTAGACCCAAACCCACTCTGCTAGAACCACACTCCCACTCCGCTAGACCCAAACCCACTCCGCTAGAACCACACTCCCACTCCGCTAGACCCACATTCCCACTCCGCTAGACCCAAACCCACTCCGATAGACCCAAACTCTCTCCGCTAGACCCAAACCCATTCCGCTAGACCCAAACCCACTCCGCTAGACCCAAACCCACTCCGCTAGACCCAAACCCACTCCGCTAGACCCAAACTCACTCCGCTAGACCCAAACTCCCACGCCGCTAGAACCAAACCCACTCCGCTAGACCCACACTCCCACTCCGCTAGACACAAACCCACTCTGCTGGACACAAACCCACTCAGCTAGACCCAAACCCACTCCGCTAGTCCCACACTCCCACTCCGCTAGACCCAAACCCACCCCGCTAGATCCAAACCCACACCGCTAGACACATACCCACTCCGTTAGACCCAAACCCACTCCGCTAGACACAAACCCACCCCGCTGGACCTAAACCCACTCCGCTAGACCCAAACCCACTCCGCTAGACACACACTCCCACTCCGCTATACCCACACTCCCACACTGCTAGACCCAAACCCACCCCGATAGACCCAACCCCCCGCCGCTAGACCCAAACCCACTCCGCTAGACCCAAATCCACTCCGCTAGACCCAAGCCCAGTCAGCTAGACCCAAACCCACTCCGCTAGACCCAAACCCACTCCGCTAGACCCAAACTCCCACGCCGCTAGAACCAAACCCACTCCGCTAGACCCACACTTCCACTCCGTTAGACCCAAACCCACTCCGCCAGACCCAAACCCACTACGCGAGAACCAAACCCACTCCGCTAGACCCACACGCCCACTCCGCTAGACCCACACACCCACTCCACTAGACCCAAACCCACTCCGCTAGACCCAAACCCACTCCGCTAGACCCAAACCCACTCCGTTAGACCCAAACCCACTCCGCTAGACCCAAACCCACTCCGCTAGACCCAAACCCACTCCGCTAGACCCTCACTCCCACTCCGCTAGACCCAAACCCACTCCGCTAGACCCAAACCCACTCCGCTAGAACCAAACCCACTCTGCTAGACCCAAACGCACTCGGCTCGACGCAAACCCACTCTGCAAGACCCAAACCCACTCCGCTAGACCCAAACCCACTCCTCTAGACCCACACTCCCACTCCGCTAGACCCAAACCCACTCCGCAAGACCTAAACCCACTCCGCTAGACCCACACTCCCACTCCGCTAGACCCACACTCCCTTTCCGCTAGACCCACACTGCCACTCCGCTAGACCCACACTCCCCCTCCGCTAGACCCAAACCCACTCCGCTAGACCCAAACCCCCTCCGCTAGAGCCGAACCCACTCCGCTAGACCCAAACCCACTCCGCTAGAACCAAACCCACTCCGCTAGACCCAATCCCGCTCTGCTAGTCCCAAACCCACTCCGCTAGACCCAAACCCACTCCGATAGACCACACTCCCACTCCGCTAGACCAAACCCACCCCGCTAGAACCAAACCCACTCCGCTAGACCCAATCCCACTCCGCTTTGCCCACACTCCCACTCCGCTAGACCCACACTCCCACTCCGCTAGACCCAAACCCACTCTGTTAGACCCAAACCCACTCCGCTAGAACCAAACCCCACTCCGCTAGACCCAAACCCACTCCGCGAGACCCAAACCCACTCCAAGAGACCAAACCCACTCCGCGAGACCCAAACCCACTCCGCGAGACCGAAACCCACTCCGTTAGACCCAAACCCACTCCGCTAGACACACACTCCCACTCCGCTATACCCACACTCCCACACTGCTATACCCAAACCCACCCCGATAGACCCAACCCCCCGCCGCTAGACCCAAACCCACTCCGCTAGACCCAAATCCACTCCGCTAGACCCAAGCCCACTCCGCTAGACACAAACTCCCACGCCGCTAGAACCAAACCCACTCCGCTAGACCCACACTTCCACTCCGTTAGACCCAAACCCACTCCGCCAGACCCAAACCCACTACGCGAGAACCAAACCCACTCCGCTAGACCCAAACGCCCACTCCGCTAGACTCACACTCCCATTCCGCGAGACCCAAACCCACTCCGCTAGACCAAAACCCTCTCCGCTAGACACAAACCCACACCGTTAGACTCAAACCCACTCCGCTAGACCCAAACCCACTCCGCTAGACCCAAACCCACTCCGCTAGACCCACACTCCCACTCCACTAGACCCACACTCCCACTCCGCCAGACCCACACACCCACTCCACTAGACCCAAACCCACTCCGCTAGACCCAAACCCACTCCGCTAGACCCAAACCCACTCCGTTAGACCCAAACCCACTCCGCCAGACCCAAACCCACTACGCGAGAACCAAACCCACTCCGCTAGACCCACACGCCCACTCCGCTAGACCCACACACCCACTCCACTAGACCCAAACCCACTCCGCTAGACCCAAACCCACTCCGCTAGACCCAAACCCACTCCGTTAGACCCAAACCCACTCCGCTAGACCCAAACCCACTCCGCTAGACCCAAACCCACTCCGCTAGACCCTCACTCCCACTCCGCTAGACCCAAACCCACTCCGCTAGACCCAAACCCACTCCGCTAGAACCAAACCCACTCTGCTAGACCCAAACGCACTCGGCTCGACGCAAACCCACTCTGCAAGACCCAAACCCACTCCGCTAGACCCAAACCCACTCCTCTAGACCCACACTCCCACTCCGCTAGACCCAAACCCACTCCGCAAGACCTAAACCCACTCCGCTAGACCCACACTCCCACTCCGCTAGACCCACACTCCCTTTCCGCTAGACCCACACTGCCACTCCGCTAGACCCACACTCCCCCTCCGCTAGACCCAAACCCACTCCGCTAGACCCAAACCCCCTCCGCTAGAGCCGAACCCACTCCGCTAGACCCAAACCCACTCCGCTAGAACCAAACCCACTCCGCTAGACCCAATCCCGCTCTGCTAGTCCCAAACCCACTCCGCTAGACCCAAACCCACTCCGATAGACCACACTCCCACTCCGCTAGACCAAACCCACCCCGCTAGAACCAAACCCACTCCGCTAGACCCAATCCCACTCCGCTTTGCCCACACTCCCACTCCGCTAGACCCACACTCCCACTCCGCTAGACCCAAACCCACTCTGTTAGACCCAAACCCACTCCGCTAGAACCAAACCCCACTCCGCTAGACCCAAACCCACTCCGCGAGACCCAAACCCACTCCAAGAGACCAAACCCACTCCGCGAGACCCAAACCCACTCCGCGAGACCGAAACCCACTCCGTTAGACCCAAACCCACTCCGCTAGACACACACTCCCACTCCGCTATACCCACACTCCCACACTGCTATACCCAAACCCACCCCGATAGACCCAACCCCCCGCCGCTAGACCCAAACCCACTCCGCTAGACCCAAATCCACTCCGCTAGACCCAAGCCCACTCCGCTAGACACAAACTCCCACGCCGCTAGAACCAAACCCACTCCGCTAGACCCACACTTCCACTCCGTTAGACCCAAACCCACTCCGCCAGACCCAAACCCACTACGCGAGAACCAAACCCACTCCGCTAGACCCAAACGCCCACTCCGCTAGACTCACACTCCCATTCCGCGAGACCCAAACCCACTCCGCTAGACCAAAACCCTCTCCGCTAGACACAAACCCACACCGTTAGACTCAAACCCACTCCGCTAGACCCAAACCCACTCCGCTAGACCCAAACCCACTCCGCTAGACCCACACTCCCACTCCACTAGACCCACACTCCCACTCCGCCAGACCCACACACCCACTCCACTAGACCCAAACCCACTCCGCTAGACCCAAACCCACTCCGCTAGACCCAAACCCACTCCGTTAGACCCAAACCCACTCCGCTAGACCCAAACCCACTCCGCTAGACCCAAACCCACTCCGCTAGACCCTCACTCCCACTCCGCTTGACCCACACTCCCATTCCGCTAGACCCAAACCCACTCCGCTGGACCCAAACCCACTCCGCTAGTCCCAAACCCACTCCGCTAGACCCAAACCCACTGCTCTAGACCCAAACCCACTCCGCTAGAACCAAACCCACTCCGCTAGACCCAATCCCGCTCTGCTAGTCCCAAACCCACTCCGCTAGACCCAAACCCACTCCGATAGACCACACTCCCACTCCGCTAGACCAAACCCACCCCGCTAGAACCAAACCCACTCCGCTAGACCCAATCCCACTCCGCTATACCCACACTCCCACTCCGCTAGACCCACACTCCCACTCCGCTAGACCCAAACCCACTCCGCTAGACCCAAACCCACTCTGTTAGACCCAAACCCACTCCGCTAGAACCAAACCCCTCTCCGCTAGACCCAAACCCACTCCGCTAGACCCAAACCCACTCCGCGAGACCCAAACCCACTCCGAGAGACCCAACCCGCTCCGCGAGACCCAAACCCACTCCGCGAGACCCAAACCCACTCCGCGAGACCGAAACCCACTCCGCTAGACCCAAACCCACTCCGCCAGACCCAAACCCACTCCGCTAGACCCAAACCCACTCCGCTAGATGCAAACCCACTCCGCTAGACGCAAACCCATTCCGTCAGACCCAAACCCACTGCGCTAGACTCAAACCCACTCTGCTTGACCCAAACCCACTCCGCTGGACCCAAATCCACTCCGCTAGACGCAAACCCAGTCCGCTAGACCCAAACCCACTCCGCTAGACCCAAACCCACTCCGCTAGACCCAAACTCCCACGCCGCTAGAACCAAACCCACTCCGCTAGACCCACACTCCCACTCCGCTAGACCCAAACCCACTCCGCTAGACCCAAACCCACTCCGCTAGACCCACACTCCCACTCCGCTAGAGCCAAACCCACTCCGCAAGACCTAAACCCACTCCGCTAGACCCAAACCCACTCCGCTAGACCCACAATCCCTCTCCGCTAGACCCACACTCCCACTCCGCTAGACCCACACTCCCACACTGCTAGACCCAAACCCACCCCGATAGACCCAACCCCCCGCCGCTAGACCCAAACCCACTCCGCTAGACCCAAATCCACTCCGCTAGACCCAAGCCCAGTCAGCTAGACCCAAACCCACTCCGCTAGACCCAAACCCACTCCGCTAGACCCAAACTCCCACGCCGCTAGAACCAACCCCACTCCGCTAGACCCACACTTCCACTCCGTTAGACCCAAACCCACTCCGCCAGACCCAAACCCACTACGCGAGAACCAAACCCACTCCGCTAGACCCACACGCCCACTCCGCTAGACTCACACTCCCATTCCGCGAGACCCAAACCCACTCCGCTAGACCAAAACCCTCTCCGCTAGACACAAACCCACACCGTTAGACTCAAACCCACTCCGCTAGACCCAAACCCACTCCGCTAGACCCAAACCCACTCCGCTAGACCCACACTCCCACTCCACTAGACCCACACTCCCACTCCGCCAGACCCACACACCCACTCCACTAGACCCAAACCCACTCCGCTAGACCCAAACCCACTCCGCTAGACCCAAACCCACTCCGTTAGACCCAAACCCACTCCGCTAGACCCAAACCCACTCCGCTAGACCCAAACCCACTCCGCTAGACCCTCACTCCCACTCCGCTAGATCCAAACCCACTCCGCTAGACCCAAACCCACTCCGCTAGACCCAAACCCACTCTGCTAGACCCAAACCCACTCGGCTAGACGCAAACCCACTCTGCAAGACCCAAACCCACTCCGCTAGACCCAAACCCACTCCGCTAGACCCAAACCCACTCCGCTAGACCCAAACCCACTCCTCTAGACCCACACTCCCACTCCGCTAGACCCAAACCCACTCCGCAAGACCTAAACCCACTCCGCTAGACCCACACTCCCACTCCGCTGGACCCACACTCCCTTTCCGCTAGACCCACACTGCCACTCCGCTAGACCCACACTCCCCCTCCGCTAGACCCAAACCCACTCCGCTAGACCCAAACCCCCTCCGCATGACCCAAACCCACTCCGCTAGACCCAAACCCACTCCGCTAGACCCAAACCCACTCCGCTAGACCCAAACTCCTCCGCTAGAGCCGAACCCACTCCGCTAGACCCAAACCCACTCCGCTAGACCCAAACCCACTCCGCTAGACCCAAACCCACTCCGCTAGACCCAAACCCACTCCGCTAGAAGCAAACCCACTCCGCTAGAACCAAACCCACTCCGCTAGACCCAAACCCACTCCGCTAGACCCAAACCCACTCCGCTAGACCCAAATCCACTCCGCTAAACCCAAACTCACTCCGCTGGACCCAAACTCCCACGCCGCTAGAACCAAACCCACTCCGCTAGACCCACACTCCCACTCCGCTAGACACAAACCCACCCCGCTAGATCCAAACCCACACCGCTAGACACATACCCACTCCGTTAGACCCAAACCCACTCCGCTAGACACAAACCCACTCCGCTCGACCTAAACCGACTCCGCTAGACCCAAACCCACTCCGCTAGACACACACTCCCACTCCGCTATACCCACACTCCCACACTGCTAGACCCAAACCCACCCCGATAGACCCAACCCCCCGCCGCTAGACCCAAACCCACTCCGCTAGACCCAAATCCACTCCGCTAGACCCAAGCCCAGTCAGCTAGACCCAAACCCACTCCGCTAGACCCAAACCCACTCCGCTAGACACAAACTCCCACGCCGCTAGAACCAAACCCACTCCGCTGGACCCACACTTCCACTCCGTTAGACCCAAACCCACTCCGCCAGACCCAAACCCACTACGCGAGAACCAAACCCACTCCGCTAGACCCACACGCCCACTCCGCTAGACTCACACTCCCATTCCGCGAGACCCAAACCCACTCCGCTAGACCAAAACCCTCTCCGCTAGACACAAACCCACACCGTTAGACTCAAACCCACTCCGCTAGACCCAAACCCACTCCGCTAGACCCAAACCCACTCCGCTAGACCCACACTCCCACTCCACTAGACCCACACACCCACTCCGCCAGACCCACACACCCACTCCACTAGACCCAAACCCACTCCGCTAGACCCAAACCCACTCCGCTAGACCCAAACCCACTCCGTTAGACCCAAACCCACTCCGCTAGACCCAAACCCACTCCGCTAGACCCAAACCCACTGCGCTAGACCCTCACTCCCACTCCACTAGACCCACACTCCCACTCCGCCAGACCCACACACCCACTCCACTAGACCCAAACCCACTCCGCTAGACCCAAACCCACTCCGCTAGACCCAAACCCACTCCGTTAGACCCAAACCCACTCCGCTAGACCCAAACCCACTCCGCTAGACCCAAACCCACTCCGCTAGACCCTCACTCCCACTCAGCTAGACCCAAACCCACTCCGCTAGACCCAAACCCACTCCGCTAGACCCAAACCCACTCTGCTAGACCCAAACCCACTCGGCTAGACGCAAACCCACTCTGCAAGACCCAAACCCACTCCGCTAGACCCAAACCCACTCCGCTAGACCCAAACCCACTCCGCTAGACCCAAACCCACTCCTCTAGACCCACACTCCCACTCCGCTAGACCCAAACCCACTCCGCAAGACCTAAACCCACTCCGCTAGACCCACACTCCCACTCCGCTAGACCCATACTCCCTTTCCGCTAGACCCACACTGCCACTCCGCTAGACCCACACTCCCCCTCCGCTAGACCCTAACGCACTCCGCTAGACCCAAACCCCCTCCGCAAGACCCAAACCCACTCCGCTAGACCCAAACCCACTCCGCTAGACCCAAACCCCCTCCGCTAGACCCAAACCCACTCCGCTAGACCCAAACCCACTCCGCTAGACCCAAACCCACTCCGCTAGACCCAAACCCACTCCGCTAGACCCAAACCCACTCCTCTAGACCCAAACCCCCTCCGCTAGACCCAAACCCACTCCGCTAGACCCAAACCCAGTCCGCTAGACCCAAACCCACTCCGCTAGACCCAAACCCACTCCGCTAGACCCAAACCCACTCCGCTAGACCCTCACTCCCACTCCGCTAGAGCCAAACCCACTCCGCTAGACCCAAACCCACTCCGCTAGACCCAAACCCACTCCGCTAGAACCAAACCCACTCGGCTAGACGCAAACCCACTCTGAAGACCCAAACCCACTCCGCTAGTCCCAAACCCACTCCGCAAGACCTACACCCACTCCGCTAGATCCACACTCCCACTCCGCTAGACCCACACTCCCTCTCCGCTAGACCCACACTGCCACTCCGCTAGACCCACACTCCCACTCCGCTAGACCCAAACCCACTCCGCTGGACCCAAACCCACTCCGCTAGTCCCAAACCCACTCCGCTAGACCCAAACCCACTCCGCTAGACTCAAACCCACTCCGCTAGACCCAAACCCACGCCGCTTAACCTACACTCCCACTCCGCTAGACCCAAACCCACTCCGCTAGACCCAAACCCACTCTGCTAGACCCAAACCCACTCCGCTAGACCGAAACCCACTCCTCTAGACACAAACCCTCTCCGGTAGACCCACACTCCCACTCCGCTAGACCCAAACCCACTCCGATAGACCCACACTCCCACTCCGCTAGACCCAAACCCACTCCGCTCGACCCAAACGCACTCCGCCAGACCCAAACCCACTCCGCTATACCCACACTCCCACTCCGCTAGACAAAAACCCACTGCTCTAGACACAAACCCACTCCGCTAGAACCAAACCCACTCCGCTAGACCCAATCCCGCTCCGCTAGTCCCAAACCCACTCCGCTAGACCCAAACCCACTCCGATAGACCCACACTCCCGCTCCGCTAGACCAAACCCACCCCGCTAGACCCAAACCCACTCCGCTAGACCCAAACCCACTGCGCTAGACCCAAACCCACTCCGCTAGACCCTCACTCCCACTCCGCTAGACCCAAACCCACTCCGCTAGACCCAAACCCACTCCGCTAGACCCAAACCCACTCCTCTAGACCCACACTCCCACTCCGCTAGACCCAAACCCACTCCGCAAGACCTAAACCCACTCCGCTAGACCCACACTCCCACTCCGCTAGACCCACACTCCCTTTCCGCTAGACCCACACTGCCACTCCGCTAGACCCACACTCCCCCTCCGCTAGACCCAAACCCACTCCGCTAGACCCAAACCCCCTCCGCAAGACCCAAACCCACTCCGCTAGACCCAAACCCACTCCGCTAGACCCAAACCCACTCCGCTAGACCCAAACCCCCTCCGCTAGACCCGAACCCACTCCGCTAGACCCCAACCCACTCCGCTAGACCCAAACCCACTCCGCTAGACCCAAACCCACTCCGCTAGACCCAAACCCACTCCGCTAGAAGCAAACCCACTCCGCTAGAACCAAACCCACTCCGCTAGACCCAAACCCACTCCGCTAGACCCAAACCCACTCCGCTAGACCCAAACCCCCTCCGCTAGACCCAAACCCACTCCGCTAGACCCAAACCCACTCCGCTAGACCCAAACCCACTCCGCTAGACCCAAACACACTCCGCTAGACCCAAACCCACTCCTCTAGACCCAAACCCCCTCCGCTAGACCCAAACCCACTCCGCTAGACCCAAACCCAGTCCGCTAGACCCAAACCCACTCCACTAGACCCAAACCCACTCCGCTAGACCCAAACCCACTCCGCTAGACCCTCACTCCCACTCCGCTAGACCCAAACCCACTCCGCTAGACCCAAACCCACTCCGCTGGACCCAAACCCACTCGGATAGACGCAAACCCACTCTGCAAGACCCAAACCCACTCCGCTAGACCCAAACCCACTCCGCTAGACCCAAACCCACTCCGCTAGACCCAAACCCACTCCGCTAGACCCACACTCCCACTCCGCTAGACCCAAACCCACTCCGCAAGACCTAAACCCACTCCGCTAGACCCACACTCCCACTCCGCTAGACCCACACTCCCTCTCCGCTAGACCCACACTGCCACTCCGCTAGACCCACACTCCCACTCCGCTAGACCCAAACCCACTCCGCTGGACCCAAACCCACTCCGCTAGTCCCAAACCCACACCGCTAGACCCAAACCCACTCCGCTAGACTCAAACCCACTCCGCTAGACCCAAACCCACGCCGCTTGACCTACACTCCCACTCCGCTAGACCCAAACCCACTCCGCTAGACCCAAACCCACTCCGCTAGACCCAAACCCACTCCGCTAGACCCAAACCCACTCCTCTAGACACAAACCCTCTCCGGTAGACCCACACTCCCACTCCGCTAGGCCCAAACCCACTCCGATAGACCCACACTCCCACTCCGCTAGACCCAAACCCACTCCGCTCGACCCAAACGCACTCCGCCAGACCCAAACCCACTCCGCTATACCCACACTCCCACTCCGCTAGACAAAAACCCACTGCTCTAGACACAAACCCACTCCGCTAGAACCAAACCCACTCCGCTAGACCCAATCCCGCTCCGCTAGTCCCAAACCCACTCCGCTAGACCCAAACCCACTCCGATAGACCCACACTCCCGCTCCGCTAGACCAAACCCACACCGCTAGACCCAAACCCACTCCGCTAGACCCAATCCCACTCCGCTATACCCACACTCCCATTCCGCTAGACCCACACTCCCACTCCGCTAGACCCAAACCCACTCAGCTAGACCCAAACCCACTCCGGTAGACCCAAACTCCCACTCCGCTACACCCAAACCAACTCCGCTAGACCCAAACCCACTCCGCTAGACACAAACCCACTCTGCTCGAACCACACTCCCACTCCGCTAGACCCAAACCCACTCCGCTAGAACCACACTCCCACTCCGCTAGACCCACACTCCCACTCCGCTAGACCCAAACCCACTCCGATAGACCCAAACCCTCTCCGCTAGACCCAAACCCATTCCGCTAGACCCAAACCCACTCCGCTAGACCCAAACCCACTCCGCGAGACCCAAACCCACTCCGCTAGACCCAAACCCACTCCGCTAGACCCAAACTCCCACGCCGCTAGAACCAAACCCACTCCGCTAGACCCACACTCCCACTCCGCTAGACCCAAACCCACTCTGCTAGACACAAACCCACTCAGCTAGACCCAAACCCACTCCGCTAGACCCACACTCCCACTCCGCTAGACCCAAACCCACCCCGCTAGATCCAAACCCACTCCGCTAGACACATACCCACTCCGTTAGACCCAAACCCGCTCCGCTAGACACAAACCCACTCCGCTGGACCTAAACCCACTCCGCTAGACCCAAACCCACTCCGCTAGACCCAAACCCACTCCGCGAGACCCAAACCCACTCTGCTAGAACCACACTCCCACTCTGCTAGACCCAAACCCACTCCGCTAGAACCACACTCCCACTCCGCTAGACCCACACTCCCACTCCGCTAGACCCAAACCCACTCCGCTCGACCCAAACGCACTCCGCCAGACTCAAACCCACTCCGCTATACCCACACTCCCACTCCGCTAGACAAAAACCCACTGCTCTAGACACAAACCCACTCCGCTAGTACCAAACCCACTCCGCTAGACCCAATCCCGCTCCGCTAGTCCCAAACCCACTCCGCTAGACCCAAACCCACTCCGATAGACCCACACTCCCGCTCCGCTAGACCAAACCCACACCGCTAGACCCAAACCCACTCCGCTAGACCCAATCCCACTCCGCTATACCCACACTCCCATTCCGCTAGACCCACACTCCCACTCCGCTAGACCCAAACCCACTCAGCTAGACCCAAACCCACTCCGGTAGACCCAAACTCCCACTCCGCTACACCCAAACCAACTCCGCTAGACCCAAACCCACTCCGCCAGACACAAACCCACTCTGCTAGAACCACACTCCCACTCCGTTAGACCCAAACCCACTCCGCTAGAACCACACTCCCACTCCGCTAGACCCACACTCCCACTCCGCTAGACCCAAACCCACTCCGATAGACCCAAACCCTCTCCGCTAGACCCAAACCCATTCCGCTAGACCCAAACCCACTCCGCTAGACCCAAACCCACTCCGCGAGACCCAAACCCACTCCGCTAGACCCAAACCCACTCCGCTAGACCCAAACTCCCACGCCGCTAGAACCAAACCCACTCCGCTTGACCCACACTCCCACTCCGCTAGACCCAAACCCACTCTGCTAGACACAAACCCACTCAGCTAGACCCAAACCCACTCCGCTAGACCCACACTCCCACTCCGCTAGACCCAAACCCACCCCGCTAGATCCAAATCGACTCCGCTAGACACATACCCACTCCGTTAGACCCAAACCCGCTCCGCTAGACACAAACCCACTCCGCTGGACCTAAACCCACTCCGCTAGACCCAAACCCACTCCGCTAGACCCAAACCCACTCCGCGAGACCCAAACCCACTCTGCTAGAACCACACTCCCACTCTGCTAGACCCAAACCCACTCCGCTAGAACCACACTCCCACTCCGCTAGACCCACACTCCCACTCCGCTAGACCCAAACCCACTCCGATAGACCCAAACCCTCTCCGCTAGACTCACACTCCCATTCCGCTAGACCCAAACCCACTCCGCTTGACAAAAACCCTCTCCATAGACACAAACCCACACCGTTAGACTCAAACCCACTCCGCGAGAACCAAACCCACTCAGCTAGACCCACACACCCACTCCGCTAGACTCACACTCCCATTCCGCTAGACCCAAACCCACTCCGCTTGACAAAAACCCTCTCCACTAGACACAAACCCACACCGTTAGACTCAAACCCACTCCGCTAGACCCAAACCCACTCCGCTAGACCCAAACCCACTCCGCTAGACCCACAGTCCCACTCCACTAGACCCACACTCCCACTCCGCCAGACCCACACACCCACTCCACTAGACCCAAACCCACTCCGCTAGACCCAAACCCACTCCGCTAGACCCAAACCCACTCCGTTAGACCCAAACCCACTCAGCTAGACCCAAACCCACTCCGGTAGACCCAAACTCCCACTCCGCTACACCCAAACCAACTCCGCTAGACCCAAACCCACTCCGCTAGACACAAACCCACTCTGCTAGAACCACACTCCCACTCCGCTAGACCCAAACCCACTCCGCTAGAACCACACTCCCACTCCGCTAGACCCACACTCCCACTCCGCTAGACCCAAACCCACTCCGATAGACCCAAACCCTCTCCGCTAGACCCAAACCCATTCCGCTAGACCCAAACCCACTCCGCTAGACCCAAACCCACTCCGCGAGACCCAAACCCACTCCGCTAGACCCAAACCCACTCCGCTAGACCCAAACTCCCACGCCGCTAGAACCAAACCCACTCCGCTAGACCCACACTCCCACTCCGCTAGACCCAAACCCACTCTGCTAGACACAGACCCACTCAGCTAGACCCAAACCCACTCCGCTAGACCCACACTCCCACTCCGCTAGACCCAACCCACCCCGCAAGATCCAAACCCACTCCGCTAGACACATACCCACTCCGTTAGACCCAAACCCGCTCCGCTAGACACAAACCCACTCCGCTGGACCTAAACCCACTCCGCTAGACCCAAACCCACTCCGCTAGACCCAAACCCACTCCGCGAGACCCAAACCCACTCTGCTAGAACCACACTCCCACTCTGCTAGACCCAAACCCACTCCGCTAGAACCACACTCCCACTCCGCTAGACCCACACTCCCACTCCGCTAGACCCAAACCCACTCCGATAGACCCAAACCCTCTCCGCTAGACTCACACTCCCATTCCGCTAGACCCAAACCCACTCCGCTTGACAAAAACCCTCTCCATAGACACAAACCCACACCGTTAGACTCAAACCCACTCCGCGAGAACCAAACCCACTCAGCTAGACCCACACACCCACTCCGCTAGACTCACACTCCCATTCCGCTAGACCCAAACCCACTCCGCTTGACAAAAACCCTCTCCACTAGACACAAACCCACACCGTTAGACTCAAACCCACTCCGCTAGACCCAAACCCACTCCGCTAGACCCAAACCCACTCCGCTAGACCCACAGTCCCACTCCACTAGACCCACACTCCCACTCCGCCAGACCCACACACCCACTCCACTAGACCCAAACCCACTCCGCTAGACCCAAACCCACTCCGCTAGACCCAAACCCACTCCGTTAGACCCAAACCCACTCCGCTAGACCCAAACCCACTCCGCTAGACCCAAACCCACTCCGCTAGACCCTCACTCCCACTCCGCTAGACCCAAACCCACTCCGCTAGACCCAAACCCACTCCGCTAGACCCAAACCCACTCCGCTAGACCCAAACCCACTCGGCTAGACGCAAACCCACTCTGCAAGACCCAAACCCACTCCGCTAGACCCAAAGCCACTCCGTTAGACCCAAACCCCCTCTGCCAGACCCAAACCCACTCCGCTAGACCCAAACCCACTCCGCTAGACCCACACCCACTCCGCTAGACCACAACCCCCTCCGCTAGACCCAAACCCACTCCGCTAGACCCAAACCCCCTCCGCTAGACCCAAACCCACTCCGCTAGACCCAAACCCAGTCCGCTAGACCCAAACCCACTCCGCTAGACCCAAACCCACTCCGCTAGACCCAAACCCACTCCGCTAGACCCTCAGTCCCACTCCGCTAGACCCAAACCCACTCCGCTAGACCCAAACCCACTCCGCTAGACCCAAACCCACTCCGCTAGACCCAAACCCACTCGGCTAGACGCAAACCCACTTTGCAAGACCCAAACCCACTCCGCTAGACTCAAACCCACTCCGCTAGACCCAAACCCACGCCGCTAGACCTACACTCCCACTCCGCTAGACCCAAACCCACTCCGCTAGACCCAAACCCACTCCGCTAGACCCAAACCCACTCCGCTAGACCCAAATCCACTCCTCTAGACACAAACCCTCTCCGGTAGACCCACACTCCCACTCCGCTAGACCCAAACCCACTCCGATAGACCCACACTCCCACTCCGCTAGACCCAAACCCACTCTGCTAGACCCAAACGCACTCCGCCAGACCCAAACCCACTCCGCTATACCCACACTCCCACTCCGCTAGACAAAAACCCACTGCTCTAGACACAAACCCACTCCGCTAGAACCAAACCCACTCCGCTAGACCCAATCCCGCTCCGCTAGTCCCAAACCCACTCCGCTAGACCCAAACCCACTCCTATAGACCCACACTCCCGCTCCGCTAGACCAAACCCACCCCGCTAGACCCAAACTCACTCCGCTAGACCCAATCCCACTCCGCTATACCCACACTCCCATTCCGCTAGACCCACACTCCCACTCCGCTAGACCCAAACCCACTCAGCTAGACCCAAACCCACTCCGGTAGACCCAAACTCCCACTCCGCTACACCCAAACCAACTCCGCTAGACCCAAACCCACTCCGCTAGACACAAACCCACTCTGCTAGAACCACACTCCCACTCCGCTAGACCCAAACCCACTCCGCTAGAACCACACTCCCACTCCGCTAGACCCACACTCCCACTCCGCAAGACCCAAACCCACTCCGATAGACCCAAACCCACTCCGCTAGGCCCAAACCCATTCCGCTAGACCCAAACCCACTCCGCAAGACCCAAACCCACTCCGCGAGACCCAAACCCACTCCGCTAGACCCAAACCCACTCCGCTAGACCCAAACTCCCACGCCGCTAGAACCAAACCCACCCCGCTAGACCCACACTCCCACTCCGCTAGACCCAACCCACTCTGCTAGTCACAAACCCACTCAGCTAGACCCAAACCCACTCCGCTAGACACACACTCCCACTCCGCTAGACCCAAACCCACCCCGCTAGATCCAAACCCACTCCGCTAGACATATACCCACTCCGTTAGACCGAAACCCGCTCCGCTAGACACAAACCCACTCCGCTGGACCTAAACCCACTCTGCTAGACCCAAACCCACTCCGCTAGACCCACACTCCCACTCCGCTATACCCACACTCCCACACTGCTAGACCCAAACCCACCCCGATAGACCCAAACCCCCGCCGCTAGACCCAAACCCACTCCGCTAGACCCAAACCCACTCCGCTAGACCCAAACCCACTCCGTTAGACCCAAACCCACTCCGCTAGACCCAAACTCACTCCGCTAGACCCAAACCCACTCCGCTAGACCCTCACTCCCACTCCGCTAGACCCAAACCCACTCCGCTAGACCCAAACCCACTCCGCTAGACCCAAACCCACTCCGCTAGACCCAAACCCACTCGGCTAGACGCAAACCCACTCTGCAAGACCCAAACCCACTCCGCTAGACCCAAACCCACTCCGCTAGACCCAAACCCACTCCGCTAGACCCAAACCCACTCCGCTAGACCCACACTCCCACTCCGCTAGACCCAAACCCACTCCGCAAGACCTAAACCCACTCCGCCAGACCCACACTCCCACTCCGCTAGACCCACACTCCCTCTCCGCTAGACCCACACTGCCACTCCGCTAGACCCACACTCCCACTCCGATAGACCCAAACCCACTCCGCTAGACCCAAACGCACTCCGCCAGACCCAAACCCACTCCGCTATACCCAAATCCACTCCGCTAGACCCAAACCCAGTCAGCTAGACCCAAACCCAGTCAGCTAGACCCAAACCCACTCCGCTAGACCCAAACCCACTCCTCTAGACCCAAACTCCCACGCCGCTAGAACCAAACCCACTCGGCTAGACGCAAACCCACTCTGCAAGACCCAAACCCACTCCGCTAGACCCAAACCCACTCCGCTAGACCCAAACCCACTCCGCTAGACCCAAACCCACTCCGCTAGACCCACACTCCCACTCCGCTAGACCCAAACCCACTCCGCAAGACCTAAACCCACTCCGCCAGACCCACACTCCCACTCCGCTAGACCCACACTCCCTCTCCGCTAGACCCACACTGCCACTCCGCTAGACCCACACTCCCACTCCGATAGACCCAAACCCACTCCGCTAGACCCAAACGCACTCCGCCAGACCCAAACCCCCGCCGCTAGACCCAAACCCACTCCGCTAGACCCAAATCCACTCCGCTAGACCCAAACCCAGTCAGCTAGACCCAAACCCACTCCGCTAGACCCAAACCCACTCCTCTAGACCCAAACTCCCACGCCGCTAGAACCAAACCCACTCCGCTAGACCCACACTTCCACTCCGCTAGACCCAAACCCACTCCGCCAGACCCAAACCCACTCCGCGAGAACCAAACCCACTCAGCTAGACCCACACACCCACTCCGCTAGACTCACACTCCCATTCCGCTAGACCCAAACCCACTCCGCTTGACAAAAACCCTCTCCGCTAGACACAAACCCACACCGTTAGACTCAAACCCACTCCGCTAGACCCAAACCCACTCCGCTAGACCCAAACCCACTCCGCTAGACCCACACTCCCACTCCACTAGACCCACACTCCCACTCCGCCAGACCCACACACCCACTCCACTAGACCCAAACCCACTCCGCTAGACCCAAACCCACTCCGCTAGACCCAAACCCACTCCGTTAGACCCAAACCCACTCCGCTAGACCCAAACTCACTCCGCTAGACCCAAACCCACTCCGCTAGACCCTCACTCCCACTCCGCTAGACCCAAACCCACTCCGCTAGACCCAAACCCACTCCGCTAGACCCAAACCCACTCCGCTAGACCCAAACCCACTCGGCTAGACGCAAACCCACTCTGCAAGACCCAAACCCACTCCGCTAGACCCAAAGCCACTCCGTTAGACCCAAACCCCCTCTGCCAGACCCAAACCCACTCCGCTAGACCCAAACCCACTCCGCTAGACCCACACCCACTCCGCTAGACCACAACCCCCTCCGCTAGACCCAAACCCACTCCGCTAGACCCAAACCCCCTCCGCTAGACCCAAACCCACTCCGCTAGACCCAAACCCAGTCCGCTAGACCCAAACCCACTCCGCTAGACCCAAACCCACTCCGCTAGACCCAAACCCACTCCGCTAGACCCTCAGTCCCACTCCGCTAGACCCAAACCCACTCCGCTAGACCCAAACCCACTCCGCTAGACCCAAACCCACTCCGCTAGACCCAAACCCACTCGGCTAGACGCAAACCCACTTTGCAAAACCCAAACCCACTCCGCTAGACTCAAACCCACTCCGCTAGACCCAAACCCACGCCGCTAGACCTACACTCCCACTCCGCTAGACCCAAACCCACTCCGCTAGACCCAAACCCACTCCGCTAGACCCAAACCCACTCCGCTAGACCCAAATCCACTCCTCTAGACACAAACCCTCTCCGGTAGACCCACACTCCCACTCCGCTAGACCCAAACCCACTCCGATAGACCCACACTCCCACTCCGCTAGACCCAAACCCACTCTGCTAGACCCAAACGCACTCCGCCAGACCCAAACCCACTCCGCTATACCCACACTCCCACTCCGCTAGACAAAAACCCACTGCTCTAGACACAAACCCACTCCGCTAGAACCAAACCCACTCCGCTAGACCCAATCCCGCTCCGCTAGTCCCAAACCCACTCCGCTAGACCCAAACCCACTCCTATAGACCCACACTCCCGCTCCGCTAGACCAAACCCACCCCGCTAGACCCAAACTCACTCCGCTAGACCCAATCCCACTCCGCTATACCCACACTCCCATTCCGCTAGACCCACACTCCCACTCCGCTAGACCCAAACCCACTCAGCTAGACCCAAACCCACTCCGGTAGACCCAAACTCCCACTCCGCTACACCCAAACCAACTCCGCTAGACCCAAACCCACTCCGCTAGACACAAACCCACTCTGCTAGAACCACACTCCCACTCCGCTAGACCCAAACCCACTCCGCTAGAACCACACTCCCACTCCGCTAGACCCACACTCCCACTCCGCAAGACCCAAACCCACTCCGATAGACCCAAACCCTCTCCGCTAGGCCCAAACCCATTCCGCTAGACCCAAACCCACTCCGCTAGACCCAAACCCACTCCGCGAGACCCAAACCCACTCCGCTAGACCCAAACCCACTCCGCTAGACCCAAACTCCCACGCCGCTAGAACCAAACCCACCCCGCTAGACCCACACTCCCACTCCGCTAGACCCAACCCACTCTGCTAGTCACAAACCCACTCAGCTAGACCCAAACCCACTCCGCTAGACACACACTCCCACTCCGCTAGACCCAAACCCACCCCGCTAGATCCAAACCCACTCCGCTAGACATATACCCACTCCGTTAGACCGAAACCCGCTCCGCTAGACACAAACCCACTCCGCTGGACCTAAACCCACTCTGCTAGACCCAAACCCACTCCGCTAGACCCACACTCCCACTCCGCTATACCCACACTCCCACACTGCTAGACCCAAACCCACCCCGATAGACCCAAACCCCCGCCGCTAGACCCAAACCCACTCCGCTAGACCCAAACCCACTCCGCTAGACCCAAACCCACTCCGTTAGACCCAAACCCACTCCGCTAGACCCAAACTCACTCCGCTAGACCCAAACCCACTCCGCTAGACCCTCACTCCCACTCCGCTAGACCCAAACCCACTCCGCTAGACCCAAACCCACTCCGCTAGACCCAAACCCACTCCGCTAGACCCAAACCCACTCGGCTAGACGCAAACCCACTCTGCAAGACCCAAACCCACTCCGCTAGACCCAAACCCACTCCGCTAGACCCAAACCCACTCCGCTAGACCCAAACCCACTCCGCTAGACCCACACTCCCACTCCGCTAGACCCAAACCCACTCCGCAAGACCTAAACCCACTCCGCCAGACCCACACTCCCACTCCGCTAGACCCACACTCCCTCTCCGCTAGACCCACACTGCCACTCCGCTAGACCCACACTCCCACTCCGATAGACCCAAACCCACTCCGCTAGACCCAAACGCACTCCGCCAGACCCAAACCCACTCCGCTATACCCAAATCCACTCCGCTAGACCCAAACCCAGTCAGCTAGACCCAAACCCAGTCAGCTAGACCCAAACCCACTCCGCTAGACCCAAACCCACTCCTCTAGACCCAAACTCCCACGCCGCTAGAACCAAACCCACTCGGCTAGACGCAAACCCACTCTGCAAGACCCAAACCCACTCCGCTAGACCCAAACCCACTCCGCTAGACCCAAACCCACTCCGCTAGACCCAAACCCACTCCGCTAGACCCACACTCCCACTCCGCTAGACCCAAACCCACTCCGCAAGACCTAAACCCACTCCGCCAGACCCACACTCCCACTCCGCTAGACCCACACTCCCTCTCCGCTAGACCCACACTGCCACTCCGCTAGACCCACACTCCCACTCCGATAGACCCAAACCCACTCCGCTAGACCCAAACGCACTCCGCCAGACCCAAACCCCCGCCGCTAGACCCAAACCCACTCCGCTAGACCCAAATCCACTCCGCTAGACCCAAACCCAGTCAGCTAGACCCAAACCCACTCCGCTAGACCCAAACCCACTCCTCTAGACCCAAACTCCCACGCCGCTAGAACCAAACCCACTCCGCTAGACCCACACTTCCACTCCGCTAGACCCAAACCCACTCCGCCAGACCCAAACCCACTCCGCGAGAACCAAACCCACTCAGCTAGACCCACACACCCACTCCGCTAGACTCACACTCCCATTCCGCTAGACCCAAACCCACTCCGCTTGACAAAAACCCTCTCCGCTAGACACAAACCCACACCGTTAGACTCAAACCCACTCCGCTAGACCCAAACCCACTCCGCTAGACCCAAACCCACTCCGCTAGACCCACACTCCCACTCCACTAGACCCACACTCCCACTCCGCCAGACCCACACACCCACTCCACTAGACCCAAACCCACTCCGCTAGACCCAAACCCACTCCGCTAGACCCAAACCCACTCCGTTAGACCCAAACCCACTCCGCTAGACCCAAACTCACTCCGCTAGACCCAAACCCACTCCGCTAGACCCTCACTCCCACTCCGCTAGACCCAAACCCACTCCGCTAGACCCAAACCCACTCCGCTAGACCCAAACCCACTCCGCTAGACCCAAACCCACTCGGCTAGACGCAAACCCACTCTGCAAGACCCAAACCCACTCCGCTAGACCCTCAGTCCCACTCCGCTAGACCCAAACCCACTCCGCTAGACCCAAACCCACTCCGCTAGACCCACAGTCCCACTCCGCTAGACCCAAACCCACTCCGCAAGACCTAAACCCACTCCGCCAGACCCACACTCCCACTCCGCTAGACCCACACTCCCTCTCCGCTAGACCCACACTGCCACTCCGCTAGACCCACACTCCCACTCCGATAGACCCAAACCCACTCCGCTAGACCCAAACGCACTCCGCCAGACCCAAACCCACTCCGCTATACCCACACTCCCACTCCGCTAGACAAAAACCCACTGCTCTAGACACAAACCCACTCCGCTAGAACCAAACCCACTCCGCTAGACCCAATCCCGCTCCGCTAGTCCCAAACCCACTCCGCTAGACCCAAACCCACTCCGATAGACCCACACTCCCGCTCCGCTAGACCAAACCCACCCCTCTAGACCCAAACCCACTCCGCTAGACCCAATCCCACTCCACTATACCCACACTCCCATTCCGCTAGACCCACACTCCCACTCCGCTAGACCCAAACCCACTCAGCTAGACCCAAACCCACTCCGGTAGACCCAAACTCCCACTCCGCTACACCCAAACCAACTCCGCTAGACCCAAACCCACTCCGCTAGACACAAACCCACTCCGCTAGAACCACACTCCCACTCCGCTAGACCCACACTCCCACTCCGCTAGACCCAAACCCACTCCGATAGACCCAAACCCTCTCCGCTAGACCCAAACCCATTCCGCTAGACCCAAACCCACTCCGCTAGACCCAAACCCACTCCGCTAGACCCAAACCCAATCCGCTAGACCCAAACTCCCACGCCGCTAGAACCAAACCCACTCCGCTAGACCCACACTCCCACTCCGCTAGACCCAAACCCACTCTGCTAGACACAAACCCACTCAGCTAGACCCAAACCCACTCCGCTAGACCCACACTCCCACTCCGCTAGACCCAAACCCACCCCGCTAGATCCAAACCCACTCCGCTAGACACATACCCACTCCGTTAGACCCAAACCCGCTCCGCTAGACACAAACCCACTCCGCTGGACCTAAACCCACTCCGCTAGACCCAAACCCACTCCGCTAGACCCACACTCCCACTCCGCTATACCCACACTCCCACACTGCTAGACCCAAACCCGCCCCGATAGACCCAAACCCCCGCCGCTAGACCCAAACCCACTCCGCTAGACCCAAATCCACTCCGCTAGACCCAAACCCAGTCAGCTTGACCCAAGCCCACTCCGCTAGACCCAAACCCACTCCTCTAGACCCAAACTCCCACGCCGCTAGAAGCAAACCCAGTCCGCTAGACCCACACTTCCACTCCGCTACACCCAAACCCACTCCGCCAGACCCAAACCCACTCCACGAGAACCAAACCCACTCAGCTAGACCCACACACCCACTCCGATAGACTCACACTCCCATTCCGCTAGACCCAAACCCACTCCGCTTGACAAAAACCCTCTCCACTAGACAGAAACCCACACCGTTAGACTCAAACCCACTCCGCTAGACCCAAACCCACTCCGCTAGACCCAAACCCACTCCGCTAGACCCACACTCCCACTCCACTAGACCCACACTCCCACTCCGCCAGACCCACACACCCACTCCACTAGACCCAAACCCACTCCGGTAGACCCAAACCCACTCCGCTAGACCCAAACCCACTCCGTTAGACCCAAACCCACTCCGCTAGACCCAAACCCACTCCGCTAGACACAAACCCACTCCGCAAGACCCTCACTCCCACTCCGCTAGACCCAAACCCACTCCGCTAGACCCAAACCCACTCCGCTAGACCCAAACCCACTCCGCTAGACCCAAACCCACTAGGCTAGACGCAAACCCACTCTGCAAGACCCAAACCCACTCCGCTAGACCCAAACCCACTCCGCTAGACCCAAACCCACTCCGCTAGACCCAAACCCACTCCGCTAGACCCACACTCCCACTCCGCTAGACACAAACCCACTCCGCAAGACCTAAACCCACTCCGCCAGACCCACACTCCCACTCCGCTAGACCCACACTCCCTCTCCGCTAGACCCACACTGCCACTCCGCTAGACCCACACTCCCACTCCGCTAGACCCAAACCCACTCCGCTGGACCCAAATCCACTCCGCTGGTCCCAAACCCACACCGCTAGACCCAAACCCACTCCGCTAGACCCAAACCCACTCCGCTAGACCCAAACCCACGCCGCTAGACCTACACTCCCACTCCGCTAAACCCAAACCCACTCCGCTAGACCAAAACCCACTCCGCTAGACCCAAACCCACTCCGCTAGACCCAAACCCACTCCTCTAGACACAAACCCTCCCCGGTAGACCCACACTCCCACTCCGCTAGACCCAAACCCACTCCGATAGACCCACACTCCCACTCCGCTAGACCCAAACCCACTCCGCTAGACCCAAACGCACTCCGCCAGACCCAAACCCACTCCGCTATACACACACTCGCACTCCGCGAGACAAAAACCCACTGCTCTAGACCCAAACCCACTCCGCTAGAACCAAACCCACTCCGCTAGACCCAATCCCGCTCCGCTAGTCCCAAACCCACTCCGCTAGACCCAAACCCACTCCGATAGACCCACACTCCCACTCCGCTAGACCAAACCCACCCCGCTAGACCCAAACCCACTCCGCTAGACCCAATCCCACTCCGCTATACCCACACTCCCACTCCGCTAGACCCACACTCCCACTCCGCTAGACCCAAACCCACTCCGCTAGACCCAAACCCACTCTGTTAGACCCAAACCCACTCCGCTAGAACCAAACCCACTCCGCTAGACCCAAACCCACTCCGCTAGACCCAAACCCACTCTGCGAGACCCAAACCCACTCCGCGAGACCCAACCCGCTCCGCGAGACCCAAACCCACTCCGCGAGACCCAAACCAACTGCGCTAGACCCAAACCCACTCTGCTTGACCCAAACCCACTCCGCTGGACCCAAATCCACTCCGCTAGACCCAAATCCAGTCCGCTAGACCCAAACCCACTCCGCTAGACCCAAACCCACTCCGCTAAATCCAAACTCCCACGCCGCTAGAACCAAACCCACTCCGCTAGACCCAAACCCAATCCGCTAGACCCAAACCCACTCCGCTAGAACCAAACCCACTCCGCTAGACCCACACACCCACTCCGCTAGACTCACACTCCCATTCCACTGGACCCAAACCCACTCCTCTAGACCCAAACCCTCTCCGCTAGACACAAACCCACTCCGTTAGACCCAAACCCACTCCGCTAGACCGAAACCCACTCCGCTAGACCCAAACCCACTCCGCTAGACCCACACTCCCACTCCACTAGACCCACACTCCCACTCCGCTAGACCCACACACCCACTCCACTAGACCCAAACCCACTCCGCTAGACCCAAACCCACTCCGCTAGACCCAAACCCACTCCGTTAGACCCAAACCCACTACGCTAGACCCAAACCCACTCCGCTAGACCCAAACCCACTCCGCTAGACCCTCACTCCCACTCCGCTAGACCCAAACCCACTCCGCTAGACCCAAACCCACTCCGCTAGACCCAAACCCACTCCGCTAGACCCAAACCCACTCCGCTAGACGGAAACCCACTCTGCAAGACCAATCCCACTCCGGTAGACCCAAACCCACTCCGCTAGACCCAAACCCACTCCGCTAGACCCAAACCCACTCCGCTAGACCCAAACCCACTCCGCAAGACCTAAACCCACTCCGCTAGACCCACACACCCACTCCGCTAGATCCACAATCCCTCTCCGCTAGACCCACACTCCCACTCCGCTAGACCCACACTCCCACCGCTAGACCCAAACCCACTCCGCTAGACCCAAACCCACTCCGCTAGACCCAAACCCACTTCGCTAGACCCACACTCCCACTCTGCTAGACCCAAACCCACTCCGCTAGAACCAAAGCCACTCCATTAGACCCAAACCCCCTCTGCTAGACCCAAACCCACTCCGCTAGACCCTCACTCCCACTCCGCTAGACCCAAACCCACTCCGCTAGACCCAAACCCACTCCGCTAGACCCAAACCCACTCCGCTAGACCCAAACCCACTCCGCTAGACGGAAACCCACTCTGCAAGACCAAACCCACTCCGGTAGACCCAAACCCACTCCGCTAGACCCAAACCCACTCCGCTAGACCCAAACCCACTCCGCTAGACCCACACTCCCACTCCGCTAGACCCAAACCCACTCCGCAAGACCTAAACCCACTCCGCTAGACCCACACTCCCACTCCGCTAGACCCACAATCCCTCTCCGCTAGACCCACACTCCCACTCCGCTAGACCCACACTCCCACCGCTAGACCCAAACCCACTCCGCTAGACCCAAACCCACTCCGCTAGACCCAAACCCCCTCCGCTAGACCCGAACCCACTCCGCTAGACCCAAACCCACTCCGCTAGACCCAAACCCACTCCGCTAGACCCAAACCCACTCCGCTAGACCCAAACCCCCTCCGCTAGACCCAAACCCACTCCGCTAGACCCAAACCCACTCCGCTAGACCCAAACCCACTCCGCTAGACCCAAACCCACTTCGCTAGACCCACACTCCCACTCTGCTAGACCCAAACCCACTCCGCTAGAACCAAAGCCACTCCATTAGACCCAAACCCCCTCTGCTAGACCCAAACCCACTCCGCTAGACCCAAACCCACTCCGCTAGACCCAAACCCACTCCGCTAGACCACAACCCCCTCCGCTAGACCCAAACCCACTCCGCTAGACCCAAACCCCCTCCGCCAGACCCAAACCCACTCCGCTAGACCCAAACCCAGTCCGCTAGACCCACTCCGCTAGACCCAAACCCACTCCGCTAGACCCAAACCCACTCCGCTAGACCCTCACTCCCACTCCGCTAGACCGAAACCCACTCCGCTAGACCCAAACCCACTCCGCTAGACCCAAACCCACTCCGCTAGACCCAAACCCACTCGGCTAGACGCAAACCCACTCTGCAAGACCCAAACCCACTCAGCTAGACCCAAACCCACTCCGCTAGATCCAAACCCACTCCGCTAGACCCAAACCCACTCCGCTAGACCCACACTCCCACTCCGCTAGACCCAAACCCACTCCGCAAGACCTAAACCCACTCCGCTAGACCCACACTCCCACTCCGCTAGACCCACACTCCCTCTCCGCTAGACCCACACTGCCCCTCCGCTAGACCCACACTCCCACTCCGATAGACCCAAACCCACTCCGCTAGACCCAAACGCACTCCGCCAGACCCAAACCCACTCCGCTATACACAGACTCGCACTCCGCGAGACAAAAACCCACTGCTCTAGACCCAAACCCACTCCGCTAGAACCAAACCCACTCCGCTAGACCCAATCCCGCTCCGCTAGTCCCAAACCCACTCCGCTAGACCCAAACCCACTCCGATAGACCCACACTCCCACTCCGCTAGACCAAACCCACCCCGCTAGACCCAAACCCACTCCGCTAGACCCAATCCCACTCCGCTATACCCACACTCCCACTCCGCTAGACCCACACTCCCACTCCGCTAGACCCAAACCCACTCCGCTAGACCCAAACCCACTCTGTTAGACCCAAACCCACTCCGCTAGAACCAAACCCACTCCGCTAGACCCAAACCGACTCCGCTGGACCCAAACCCACTCCGCGAGATCCAAACCCACTCCGCGAGACCCAACCCGCTCCGCGAGACCCAAACCCACTCCGCGAGACCCAAACCCACTGCGCTAGACCCAAACCCACTCTGCTTGACCCAAACCCACTCCGCTGGACCCAAATCCACTCCGCTAGACCCAAACCCAGTCCGCTAGACCCAAACCCACTCCGCTAGACCCAAACCCACTCCGCTAAATCCAAACTCCCACGCCGCTAGAACCTAACCCACTCCGCTAGACCCAAACCCAATCCGCTAGACCCAAACCCACTCCGCTAGAACCAAACCCACTCCGCTAGACCCACACACCCACTCCGCTAGACTCACACTCCCATTCCACTGGACCCAAACCCACTCCTCTAGACCCAAACCCTCTCCGCTAGACACAAACCCACTCCGTTAGACCCAAACCCAGTCCGCTAGACCGAAACCCACTCCGCTAGACCGAAACCCACTCCGCTAGACCCACACTCCCACTCCACTGGACCCACACTCCCACTCCGCCAGACCCACACACCCACTCCACTAGACCCAAACCCACTCCGCTAGACCCAAACCCACTCCGCTAGACCCAAACCCACTCCGTTAGACCCAAACCCACTACGCTAGACCCAAACCCACTCCGCTAGACCCAAACCCACTCCGCTAGACCCTCACTCCCACTCCGCTAGACCCAAACCCACTCCGCTAGACCCAAACCCACTCCGCTAGACCCAAACCCACTCCGCTAGACCCAAACCCACTCCGCTAGACGGAAACCCACTCTGCAGGACCAAACCCACTCCGGTAGACCCAAACCCACTCCGCTAGACCCAAACCCACTCCGCTAGACCCAAACCCACTCCGCCAGACCCACACTCCCACTCCGCTAGACCCAAACCCACTCCGCAAGACCTAAACCCACTCCGCTAGACCCACACTCCCACTCCGCTAGACCCACAATCCCTCTCCGCTAGACCCACACTCCCACTCCGCTAGACCCACACTCCCACCGCTAGACCCAAACCCACTCCGCTAGACCTAAACCCACTCCGCTAGACCCAAACCCACTCCGCAAGACCTAAACCCACTCCGCTAGACCCACACTCCCACTCCGCTAGACCCACAATCCCTCTCCGCTAGACCCACACTCCCACTCCGCTAGACCCACACTCCCACCGCTAGACCCAAACCCACTCCGCTAGACCCAAACCCACTCCGCTAGACCCAAACCCCCTCCGCTAGACCCGAACCCACTCCGCTAGACCCAAACCCACTCCGCTAGACCCAAACCCACTCCGCTAGACCCAAACCCACTCCGCTAGACCCAAACCCCCTCCGCTAGACCCAAACCCACTCCGCTAGACCCAAACCCACTCCGCTAGACCCAAACCCACTCCGCTAGACCCAAACCCACTTCGCTAGACCCACACTCCCACTCTGCTAGACCCAAACCCACTCCGCTAGAACCAAAGCCACTCCATTAGACCCAAACCCCCTCTGCTAGACCCAAACCCACTCCGCTAGACCCTCACTCCCACTCCGCTAGACCCAAACCCACTCCGCTAGACCCAAACCCACTCCGCTAGACCCAAACCCACTCCGCTAGACCCAAACCCACTCCGCTAGACGGAAACCCACTCTGCAAGACCAAACCCACTCCGGTAGACCCAAACCCACTCCGCTAGACCCAAACCCACTCCGCTAGACCGAAACCCACTCCGCTAGACCCACACTCCCACTCCGCTAGACCCAAACCCACTCCGCAAGACCTAAACCCACTCCGCTAGACCCACACTCCCACTCCGCTAGACCCACAATCCCTCTCCGCTAGACCCACACTCCCACTCCGCTAGACCCACACTCCCACCGCTAGACCCAAACCCACTCCGCTAGACCCAAACCCACTCCGCTAGACCCAAACCCCCTCCGCTAGACCCGAACCCACTCCGCTAGACCCAAACCCACTCCGCTAGACCCAAACCCACTCCGCTAGACCCAAACCCACTCCGCTAGACCCAAACCCCCTCCGCTAGACCCAAACCCACTCCGCTAGACCCAAACCCACTCCGCTAGACCCAAACCCACTCCGCTAGACCCAAACCCACTTCGCTAGACCCACACTCCCACTCTGCTAGACCCAAACCCACTCCGCTGGAACCAAAGCCACTCCATTAGACCCAAACCCCCTCTGCTAGACCCAAACCCACTCCGCTAGACCCAAACCCACTCCGCTAGACCCAAACCCACTCCGCTAGACCACAACCCCCTCCGCTAGACCCAAACCCACTCCGCTAGACCCAAACCAAGTCCGCTAGACCCAAACCCACTCCGCTAGACCCAAACCCACTCCGCTAGACCCAAACCCACTCCGCTAGATCCTCACTCCCACTCCGCTAGACCGAAACCCACTCCGCTAGACCCAAACCCACTCCGCTAGACCCAAACCCACTCCGCTAGACCCAAACCCACTCGGCTAGACGCAAACCCACTCTGCAAGACCCAAACCCACTCAGCTAGACCCAAACCCACTCCGCTAGATCCAAACCCACTCCGCTAGACCCAATCCCACTCCGCTAGACCCACACTCCCACTCCGCTAGACCCAAACCCACTCCGCAAGACCTAAACCCACTCCGCTAGACCCACACTCCCACTCCGCTAGACCCACACTCCCTCTCCGCTAGACCCACACTGCCCCTCCGCTAGAACCACACTCCCACTCCGATAGACCCAAACCCACTCCGCTAGACCCAAACGCACTCCGCCAGACCCAAACCCACTCCGCTATACCCACACTCCCACTCCGCTAGACAAAAACCCACTGCTCTAGACACAAACCCACTCCGCTAGAACCAAACCCACTCCGCTAGACCCAATCCCGCTCCGCTAGTCCCAAACCCACTCCGCCAGACCCAAACACACTCCGATAGACCCACACTCCCGCTCCGCTAGACCAAACCCACCCCTCTAGACCCAATCCCACTCCGCTAGACCCAATCCCACTCCACTATACCCACACTCCCATTCCGCTAGACCCACACTCCCACTCCGCTAGACCCAAACCCACTCAGCTAGACCCAAACCCACTCCGGTAGACCCAAACTCCCACTCCGCTACACCCAAACCAACTCCGCTAGACCCAAACCCACTCCGCCAGACACAAACCCACTCCGCTAGAACCACACTCCCACTCCGCTAGACCCACACTCCCACTCCGCTAGACCCAAACCCACTCCGATAGACCCAAACCCTCTCCGCTAGACCCAAACCCATTCCGCTAGACCCAAACCCACTCCGCTAGACCCAAACCCACTCCGCGAGACCCAAACCCACTCCGCCAGACCCAAACCCACTCCGCTAGACCCAAACTCCCACGCCGCTAGAACCAAACCCACTCCGATAGACCCACACTCCCACTCCGCTAGACCCAAACCCACTCTGCTAGACACAAACCCACTCAGCTAGACCCAAACCTACTCCGCTAGACCCACACTCCCACTCCGCTAGACCCAAACCCACCCCGCTAGATCCAAACCCACTCCGCTAGACACATACCCACTCCGTTAGACCCAAACCCGCTCCGCTAGACACAAACCCACTCCGCTGGACCTAAACCCACTCCGCTAGACCCAAACCCACTCCGCTAGACCCACACTCCCACTCCGCTATACCCACACTCCCACACTGCTAGACCCAAACCCGCCCCGATAGACCCAAACCCCCGCCGCTAGACCCAAACCCACTCCGCTAGACCCAAATCCACTCCGCTAGACCCAAACCCAGTCAGCTTGACCCAAGCCCACTCCGCTAGACCCAAACCCACTCCTCTAGACCCAAACTCCCACGCCGCTAGAAGCAAACACACTCCGCTAGACCCACACTTCCACTCCGCTACACCCAAACCCACTCCGCCAGACCCAAACCCACTCCACGAGAACCAAACCCACTCAGCTAGACCCACACACCCACTCCGATAGACTCACACTCCCATTCCGCTAGACCCAAACCCACTCCGCTTGACAAAAGCCCTCTCCACTAGACACAAACCCACACCGTTAGACTCAAACCCACTCCGCTAGACCCAAACCCACTCCGCTAGACACAAACCCACTCCGCTAGACCCACACTCCCACTCCACTAGACCCACACTCCCACTCCGCCAGACCCACACACCCACTCCACTAGACCCAAACCCACTCCGCTAGACCCAAACCCACTCCGCTAGACCCAAACCCACTCCGTTAGACCCAAACCCATTCCGCTAGACCCAAACCCACTCCGCTAGACACAAACCCACTCCGCTAGACCCTCACTCCCACTCCGCTAGACCCAAACCCACTCCGCTAGACCCAAACCCACTCCGCTAGACCCAAACCCACTCCGCTAGACCCAAACCCACTCGGCTAGACGCAAACCCATTCTACAAGACCCAAACCCACTCCGCTAGACCCAAACCCACTCCGCTAGACCCAAACCCACTCCGCTAGACCCAAACCCACTCCGCTAGACCCACACTCCCAATCCGCTAGACACAAACCCACTCCGCAAGACCTAAACCCACTCCGCCAGACCCACACTCCCACTCCGCTAGACCCACACTCCCTCTCCGCTAGACCCACACTGCCACTCCGCTAGACCCACACTCCCACTCCGCTAGACCCAAACCCACTCCGCTGGACCCAAACCCACTCCGCTAGTCCCAAACCCACACCGTTAGACCCAAACCCACTCCGCTAGACCCAAACCCACTCCGCTAGACCCAAACCCACGCCGCTAGACCTACACTCCCACTCCGCTAAACCCAAACCCACTCCGCTAGACCCAAACCCACTCCGCTAGACCCAAACCCACTCCGCTAGACCCAAACCCACTCCTCTAGACACAAACCCTCTCCGGTAGACCCACACTCCCACTCCGCTAGACCCAAACCCACTCCGATAGACCCACACTCCCACTCCGCTAGACCCAAACCCACTCCGCTAGACCCAAACGCACTCCGCCAGACCCAAACCCACTCCGCTATACACACACTCGCACTCCGCGAGACAAAAACCCACTGCTCTAGACCCAAACCCACTCCGCTAGAACCAAACCCACTCCGCTAGACCCAATCCCGCTCCGCTAGTCCCAAACCCACTCCGCTAGACCCAAACCCACTCCGATAGACCCACACTCCCACTCCGCTAGACCAAACCCACCCCGCTAGACCCAAACCCACTCCGCTAGACCCAATCCCACTCCGCTATACCCACACTCCCACTCCGCTAGACCCACACTCCCACTCCGCTAGACCCAAACCCACTCCGCTAGACCCAAACCCACTCTGTTAGACCCAAACCCACTCCGCTAGAACCAAACCCACTCCGCTAGACCCAAACCCACTCCGCTAGACCCAAACCCACTCCGCGAGACCCAAACCCACTCCGCGAGAACCAACCCGCTCCGCGAGACCCAAACCCACTCCGCGAGACCCAAACCCACTGCGCTAGACCCAAACCCACTCTGCTTGACCCAAACCCACTCCGCTGGACCCAAATCCACTCCGCTAGACCCAAACCCAGTCCGCTAGACCCAAACCCACTCCGCTAGACCCAAACCCACTCCGCTAAATCCAAACTCCCACGCCGCTAGAACCAAACCCACTCCGCTAGACCCAAACCCAATCCGCTAGACCCAAACCCACTCCGCTAGAACCAAACCCACTCCGCTAGACCCACACACCCACTCCGCTAGACTCACACTCCCATTCCACTGGACCCAAACCCACTCCTCTAGACCCAAACCCTCTCCGCTAGACACAAACCCACTCCGTTAGACCCAAACCCACTCCGCTAGACCGAAACCCACTCCGCTAGACCCAAACCCACTCCGCTAGACCCACACTCCCACTCCACTAGACCCACACTCCCACTCCGCCAGACTCACACACCCACTCCACTAGACCCAAACCCACTCCGCTAGACCCAAACCCACTCCGCTAGACCCAAACCCACTCCGTTAGACCCAAACCCACTCCGCTAGACCCAAACCCACTCCGCTAGACCAAAACCCACTCCGCTAGACCCTCACTCCCACTCCGCTAGACCCAAACCCACTCCGCTAGACCCAAACCCACTCCGCTAGACCCAAACCCACTCCGCTAGACCCAAACCCACTCCGCTAGACGGAAACCCACTCTGCAAGACCAAACCCACTCCGGTAGACCCAAACCCACTCCGCTAGACCCAAACCCACTCCGCTAGACCCAAACCCACTCCGCTAGACCCACACTCCCACTCCGCTAGACCCAAACCCACTCCGCAAGACCTAAACCCACTCCGCTAGACCCACACTCCCACTCCGCTAGACCCACAATCCCTCTCCGCTAGACCCACACTCCCACTCCGCTAGACCCACACTCCCACCGCTAGACCCAAACCCACTCCGCTGGACCCAAACCCACTCCGCTAGTCCCAAACCCACTCCGATAGACCCGAACCCACTCCGCTAGACCCAAACCCACTCTGCTACACCCAAACCCACGCCGCTAGACCTACACTCCCACTCCGCTAGACCCAAACCCACTCCGCCAGACCCAAACCCACTCCGCTAGACCCAAACCCACTCCGCTAGACCCAAACCCACTCCTCTAGACCCAACCCCTCTCCGGTAGACCCACACTCCCACTCCGCTAGACAAAAACCCACTGCTCGAGACCCAAACCCACTCCGCTAGAACCAAACCCACTCCGCTAGACCCAAACTCCCACTCCGCTAGAACCAAATCCACTCCGCTAGACCCACACTCCCACTCCGCTAGACCCAAACAAACTCCGCTAGACCCAAACCCACTCCGCCAGTCCCAAACCCACTCTGCTATACCCACACTCCCAGTCCGCTAGACACACACCCACTCCGCTAGACCCAAACCCACTCTGGTAGACCCAAACCCACTCCGCGAGACACAAACCCACTCCGCTATACCCAGACCCACTCCGCTGGACCCAAACCCACTCCGCTAGTCCCAAACCCACTCCGCTAGACCCAAACCCACTCCGCTATACCCAGACCCACTCCGCTAGACCCAAACCCACGCCGCTAGACCTACACTCCCACTCCGCTAGACCCAAACCCACTCCGGCAGACCCAAACCCACTCCGCTAGACCCAAACCCACTCGGCTAGACCCAAACCCACTCCTCTAGACACAAACCCTCTCCGGTAGACCCACACTCCCACTCCGCTAGACCCAAACCCACTCCGATAGACCCACACTCCCACTCCGCTAGACAAAAACCCACTGCTCTGGACCCAAACCCACTACGCTAGAACCAAACCCACTCCGCTAGACCCAAACCCGCTCCGCTAGTCCCATACCCACTCCGTTAGACCCAATTCCACTCCGCTAGAACCAAACCCACTCCGTTAGACCCAAACCCACTCCGTTAGACCCAAACCCACACCGCTAGACCCAAACCCACTCCGCTGGATGCAAACCCACTCCGCTAGACGCAAACCCATTCCGTTTGACCCAAACCCACTGCGCTAGACCCAAACCCACTCTGCTTGACCCAAACCCACTCCGCTAGACCCAAACCCACTCCGCTAGACCCAAACCCACTCCGCTTGACCCAAACCCACTCCACTTGAACCAAACCCACTCCGCTAGACACAAACCCACTCCGCTAGACCCAAACCCACTCCGCTAGACACAAACCCACTCCGCTAGACCCAAACCCACTCCCCTAGACCCAATCCCACTCCGCTAGACCTAAACCCACTCCGCTAGCCCCAAACCCACTCCGCCAGACCCAAACTCCCACTCCGCTAGAACCAAATCCACTCCGCTAGACCCACACTCCCACTCCGCTAGACCCAAACCGACTCCGCTAGACCTAAACCCACTCCGCTAGACCCAAACCCACTCTGCTATACCCACACTCCCACTCCGCTAGACCCAAACCCACTCCGCTAGACCCAAACCCACTCTGTTAAACCCAAACCCACTCCGCGAGACACAAACCCACTCCGCTAGAACCAAACCCACTCTGCTAGACCCAAACCCACACCGCGAGACCCAAACCCACTCCGCGAGACCCAAACCCACTCCGCGAGACCCAAACCCACTCCGCTAGACCCAAACCCACTCCGCTAGACCCAAACCCACTCCGCTAGACTCAAACCCACTCCGCTAGACCCAAACCCACTCCGCTAGACGCAAACCCACTCCGCTGGTCCCAAACCCACTCTGCTTGACCCAAACCCACTCCGCGAGACCCAAACCCACTCCGCTAGACGCAAACCCACTCCGCTTGACTCAAACCCACTCCGATTGACCCAAACCCACTCCGGTAGACCCAAACCCACTCCACTAGACCCAAACCCACTCCGCTAGACAGAAACCCACTCCGCTAGACCCAAACCCACTCCGCTAGACCCAAACCCACTCCGCTAGACCCAAACCCACTCCGCTAGATGCAAACCCACTCCGCTAGACGCAAACCCATTCCGTTAGACACAAACCCACTGCACTAGACCCAAACCCACTCTGCTTGACCTAAACCCACTCCGCTAGACCCAAACCCACTCCGCTAGACCCAAACCCACTCCGCTAGACCCAAACCCACTCCGCTTGACCCAAACCTACTCCCCTTAAACCAAACCCACTCCGCTAGACACAAACCCACTCCGCTAGACCCAAACCCACTCCGCTAGACACAAACCCACTCCGCTAGACCAAAACCCACTCCCCTAGACACAATCCCACTCCGTTAGACCCAAACCCACTCCGCCAGCCCCAAACCCACTCCGCCAGACCCAAACTCCCACTCCGCTAGAACCAAATCCACTCCGCCAGACCCACACTCCCACTCCGCTAGACCCAAACCAACTCCGCTAGACCCAAACCCACTCCGCTAGACACAAACCCACTCTGCTATACCCACACTCCCACTCCGCTAGACCCACACCCACTCCGATAGACCCAAACCCACTCTGTTAGACCCAAACCCACTCCGCGAGACACAAACCCACTCCGCTTGACCCAAACACACTCCGCGAGACCCAAACCCACTCCGCGAGACCCAAACCCGCTCCGCTGGACCCAAACCCACTCCGCCAGACCCAAACCCACTCTGCTAGACCCAAACCCACACCGCGAGACCCAAACCCACTCCGCGAGACCCAAACCCACTCCGCGAGACCCAAACCCACTTCGCGAGACCCAAACACACTCCGCGAGACCCAAACCCACTCCACTAGACCCAAACCCACTCCGCTAGACCCAAACCCACTCCGCTAGACCCAAACCCACTCCGCTAGACCCAAACCCACTCCGCTAGACCCAAACCCACTCCGCTAGACCCAAACCCACTCCTCTCGACACAAACCCTCTCCGGGAGACCCACACTCCCACTCCGCTAGACCCAAACCCACTCCGATAGACCCACACTCCCACTCCGCTAGACAGAAACCCACTGCTCTAAACCCAAACCCACTCCGCTAGAACCAAACCCACTCCGCTAGACCCAAACCCGCTCCGCTAGTCCCAAACCCACTCCGCTAGACCCAAACCCACTCCGATAGACCCACACTCCCACTCCGCTAGACCAAACCCACTCCGCTAGACCCAAACCCACTCCGCTAGACCCAATCCCACTCCGCTAGAACCAAACCCACTCCGCTAGACCCAAACCCACTCCGCTAGACCCAAACCCACTCCGCTAGACCCAAACCCACTCCGCTAGATGCAAACCCACTCCGCTAGACGCAAACCCATTCCGTTAGACACAAACCCACTGCACTAGACCCAAACCCACTCTGCTTGACCTAAACCCACTCCGCTAGACCCAAACCCACTCCGCTAGACCCAAACCCACTCCGCGAGACCCAAACCCACTCCGCGAGACCCAAACACACTCCGCGAGACCCAAACCCACTCCACTAGACCCAAACCCACTCCGCTAGACCCAAACCCACTCCGCTAGACCCAAACCCACTCCGCTAGACTCAAACCCACTCCGCTAGACCCAAACCCACTCCGCTAGACGCAAACCCACTCCGCTGGTCCCAAACCCACTCTGCTTGACCCAAACCCACTCCGCGAGACCCAAACCCACTCCGCTAGACGCAAACCCACTCCGCTTGACTCAAACCCACTCCGATTGACCCAAACCCACTCCGGTAGACCCAAACCCACTCCACTAGACCCAAACCCACTCCGCTAGACAGAAACCCACTCCGCTAGACCCAAACCCACTCCGCTAGACCCAAACCCACTCCGCTAGACCCAAACCCACTCCGCTAGATGCAAACCCACTCCACTAGACGCAAACCCATTCCGTTAGACACAAACCCACTGCACTAGACCCAAACCCACTCTGCTTGACCTAAACCCACTCCGCTAGACCCAAACCCACTCCGCTAGACCCAAACCCACTCCGCTAGACCCAAACCCACTCCGCTTGACCCAAACCCACTCCCCTTAAACCAAACCCACTCCGCTAGACACAAACCCACTCCGCTAGACCCAAACCCACTCCGCTAGACACAAACCCACTCCGCTAGACCAAAACCCACTCCCCTAGACACAATCCCACTCCGTTAGACCCAAACCCACTCCGCTAGCCCCAAACCCACTCCGCCAGACCCAAACTCCCACTCCGCTAGAACCAAATCCACTCCGCCAGACCCACACTCCCACTCCGCTAGACCCAAACCAACTCCGCTAGACCCAAACCCACTCCGCTAGACACAAACCCACTCTGCTATACCCACACTCCCACTCCGCTAGACCCACACCCACTCCGATAGACCCAAACCCACTCTGTTAGACCCAAACCCACTCCGCGAGACACAAACCCACTCCGCTTGACCCAAACACACTCCGCGAGACCCAAACCCACTCCGCGAGACCCAAACCCGCTCCGCTGGACCCAAACCCACTCCGCCAGACCCAAACCCACTCTGCTAGACCCAAACCCACACCGCGAGACCCAAACCCACTCCGCGAGACCCAAACCCACTCCGCGAGACCCAAACCCACTTCGCGAGACCCAAACACACTCCGCGAGACCCAAACCCACTCCACTAGACCCAAACCCACTCCGCTAGACCCAAACCCACTCCGCTAGACCCAAACCCACTCCGCTAGACCCAAACCCACTCCGCTAGACCCAAACCCACTCCTCTCGACACAAACCCTCTCCGGGAGACCCACACTCCCACTCCGCTAGACCCAAACCCACTCCGATAGACCCACACTCCCACTCCGCTAGACAGAAACCCACTGCTCTAGACCCAAACTCACTCCGCTAGAACCAAACCCACTCCGCTAGACCCAAACCCGCTCCGCTAGTCCCAAACCCACTCCGCTAGACCCAAACCCACTCCGATAGACCCACACTCCCACTCCGCTAGACCAAACCCACTCCGCTAGACCCAAACCCACTCCGCTAGACCCAATCCCACTCCGCTAGAACCAAACCCACTCCGCTTGACCCAAACCCACTCCGCTAGACCCAAACCCACTCCGCTAGACCCAAACCCACTCCGCTAGATGCAAACCCACTCCGCTAGACGCAAACCCATTCCGTTAGACACAAACCCACTGCACTAGACCCAAACCCACTCTGCTTGACCTAAACCCACTCCGCTAGACCCAAACCCACTCCGCTAGACCCAAACCCACTCCGCTAGACCCAAACCCACTCCGCTTGACCCAAACCCACTCCCCTTAAACCAAACCCACTCCGCTAGACACAAACCCACTCCGCTAGACCCAAACCCACTCCGCTAGACACAAACCCACTCCGCTAGACCCAAACCCACTCCGCTAGACACAAACCCACTCCGCTAGACCCAAACCCACTCCCCTAGCCCCAATTCCACTCCGCTAGACCCAAACCCACTCCGCTAGCCCCAAACCCACTCCGCCAGACCCAAACTCCCACTCCGCTAGAACCAAATCCACTCCGCTAGACCCACACTCCCACTCCGCTAGACCCAAACCAACTCCGCTAGACCCAAACCCACTCCGCTAGACCCTAACCCACTCTGCTACACCCACACTCCCACTCCGCTAGACCCACACCCACTCCGCTAGACCCAAACCCACTCTGTTAGACCCAAACCCACTCCGCGAGACACAAACCCACTCCGCTAGACCCAAACCCACTCTGCTAGACCCAAACCCACACCGCGCGACCCAAACCCACTCCGCGAGACCCAAACCCACTCCGCGAGACCCAAACCCACTCCGCTAGACCCAAACCCACTCCGCTGGACCCAAACCCACTCCGCTAAACCCAAACCCACTCCGCTAGACCCAAACCCACTCCGCTAGACCCAAACCCACTCCGCTAGACGCAAACCCACTCCGCTAGTCGCAAACCCACTCTGCTTGACCCAAACCCACTCCGCTAGACACAAACCCACTCCGCTAGACCCAAACCCACTCCGCTTGACTCAAACCCACTCCGATTGACCCAAACCCACTCCGGTAGACCCAAACCCACTCCACTAGTCCCAAACCCACTCCGCTAGACAGAAACCCACTCCGCTAGACCCAAAGCCACTCCGCTAGACCCAAACCCACTCCGCTAGACCCAAACCCACTCCGCTAGATGCAAACCCACTCCGCTAGACGCAAACCCATTCCGTTAGACCCAAACCCACTGCACTAGACCCAAACCCACTCTGCTTGACCTAAACCCACTCCGCTAGACCGAAACCCACTCCGCTAGACCCAAGCCCACTCCGCTTGAACCAAACCCACTCCCCTTAAACCAAACCCACTCCGCTAGACACAAACCCACTCCGCTAGACCCAAACCCACTCCGCTAGACACAAACCCACTCCGCTAGACCCAAACCCACTCCCCTAGACCGAATCCCACTCCGCTAGACCCAAACCCACTCTGCTAGCCCCAAACCCACTCCGCCAGTCCCAAACTCCCACTCCGCTAGAACCAAATCCACTCCGGAAGACCCACACTCCCACTCCGCTAGACCCAAACCAACTCCGCTAGACCCAAACCCACTCCGCTAGACACAAACCCACTCTGCTATACCCACACTCCCACTCCGCTAGACCCACACCCACTCCGCGAGACCCAAACCCACTCTGTTAGACCCAAACCCACTCCGCGAGACACAAACCCACTCCGCTTGACCCAAACACACTCCGCTAGACCCAAACCCACTCCGCGAGACCCAAACCCGCTCCGCTGGACCCAAACCCACTCCGCTAGACCCAAACCCACTCTGCTAGACCCAAACCCACTCCGCGAGACCCAAACCCACTCCGCGAGACCCAAACACACTCCGCGAGACCCAAACCCACTCCACTAGACCCAAACCCACTCCGCTAGACCCAAACTCCCACTCCGCTAGAACCAAATCCACTCCGCCAGACCCACACTCCCACTCCGCTAGACCCAAACCAATTCCGCTAGACCCAAACCCACTCCGCTAGACACAAACCCACTCTGCTATACCCACACTCCCACTCCGCTAGACCCACACCCACTCCGATAGACCCAAACCCACTCTGTTAGACCCAAACCCACTCCGCGAGACACAAACCCACTCCGCTTGACCCAAACACACTCCGCGAGACCCAAACCCACTCCGCGAGACCCAAACCCGCTCCGCTGGACCCAAACCCACTCCGCCAGACCCAAACCCACTCTGCTAGACCCAAACCCACACCGCGAGACCCAAACCCACTCCGCGAGACCCAAACCCACTCCGCGAGACCCAAACCCACTTCGCGAGACCCAAACACACTCCGCGAGACCCAAACCCACTCCACTAGACCCAAACCCACTCCGCTAGACCCAAACCCACTCCGCTAGACCCAAACCCACTCCGCTAGACCCAAACCCACTCCGCTAGACCCAAACCCACTCCGCTTGACCCAAACCCACTCCTCTCGACACAAACCCTCTCCGGGAGACCCACACTCCCACTCCGCTAGACCCAAACCCACTCCGATAGACCCACACTCCCACTCCGCTAGACAGAAACCCACTGCTCTAGACCCAAACCCACTCCGCTAGAACCAAACCCACTCCGCTAGACCCAAACCCGCTCCGCTAGTCCCAAACCCACTCCGCTAGACCCAAACCCACTCCGATAGACCCACACTCCCACTCCGCTAGACCAAACCCACTCCCCTGGACCCAAACCCACTCCGCTAGACCCAATCCCACTCCGCTAGAACCAAACCCACTCCGCTAGACCCAAACCCACTCCGCTAGATGCAAACCCACTCCGCTAGACGCAAACCCATTCCGTTAGACACAAACCCACTGCACTAGACCCAAACCCACTCTGCTTGACCTAAACCCACTCCGCTAGACCCAAACCCACTCCGCTAGACCCAAACCCACTCCGCTTGACCCAAACCCACTCCCCTTAAACCAAACCCACTCCGCTAGACACAAACCCACTCCGCTAGACCCAAACCCACTCCGCTAGACACAAACCCACTCCGCTAGACCCAAACCCACTCCGCTAGACACAAACCCACTCCGCTAGACCCAAACCCACTCCCCTAGACCCAATTCCACTCCGCTAGACCCAAACCCACTCCGCTAGCCCCAAACCCACTCCGCCAGACCCAAACTCCCACTCCGCTAGAACCAAATCCACTCCGCTAGACCCACACTCCCACTCCGCTAGACCCAAACCAACTCCGCTAGACCCAAACCCACTCCGCTAGACCCAAACCCACTCTGCTACACCCACACTCCCACTCCGCTAGACCCACACCCACTCCGCTAGACCCAAACCCACTCTGTTAGACCCAAACCCACTCCGCGAGACACAAACCCACTCCGCTAGACCCAAACCCACTCTGCTAGACCCAAACCCACACCGCGAGACCCAAACCCACTCCGCGAGACCCAAACCCACTCCGCGAGACCCAAACCCACTCCGCTAGACCCAAACCCACTCCGCTGGACCCAAACCCACTCCGCTAGACCCAAACCCACTCCGCTAGACCCAAACCCACTCCGCTAGACCCAAACCCACTCCGCTAGACGCAAACCCACTCCGCTAGTCGCAAACCCACTCTGCTTGACCCAAACCCACTCCGCTAGACCCAAACCCACTCCGCTAGACCCAAACCCACTCCGCTTGACTCAAACCCACTCCGATTGACCCAAACCCACTCCGGTAGACCCAAACCCACTCCACTAGTCCCAAACCCACTCCGCTAGACAGAAACCCACTCCGCTAGACCCAAAGCCACTCCGCTAGACCCAAACCCACTCCGCTAGACCCAAACCCACTCCGCTAGATGCAAACCCACTCCGCTAGACGCAAACCCATTCCGTTAGACCCAAACCCACTGCGCTAGACCCAAACCCACTCTGCTTGACCTAAACCCACTCCGCTAGACCGAAACCCACTCCGCTAGACCCAAGCCCACTCCGCTTGAACCAAACCCACTCCCCTTAAACCAAACCCACTCCGCTAGACACAGACCCACTCCGCTAGACCCAAACCCACTCCGCTAGACACAAACCCACTCCGCCAGACCCAAACCCACTCCCCTAGACCGAATCCCACTCCGCTAGACCCAAACCCACTCTGCTAGCCCCAAACCCACTCCGCCAGTCCCAAACTCCCACTCCGCTAGAACCAAATCCACTCCGGAAGACCCACACTCCCACTCCGCTAGACCCAAACCAACTCCGCTAGACCCAAACCCACTCCGCTAGACACAAACCCACTCTGCTATACCCACACTCCCACTCCGCTAGACCCACACCCACTCCGCGAGACCCAAACCCACTCTGTTAGACCCAAACCCACTCCGCGAGACACAAACCCACTTCGCTTGACCCAAACACACTCCGCTAGACCCAAACCCACTCCGCGAGACCCAAACCCGCTCCGCTGGACCCAAACCCACTCCGCTAGACCCAAACCCACTCTACTAGACCCAAACCCACTCCGCGAGACCCAAACCCACTCCGCGAGACCCAAACACACTCCGCGAGACCCAAACCCACTCCACTAGACCCAAACCCACTCCGCTAGACCCAAACCCACTCCGCTAGACCCAAACCCACTCCGCTAGACCCAAGCCCACTCCGCGAGACCCAAACCCACTCCGCTAGACCCAAACCCACTCCGCGAGACCCAAACCCACTCCGCGAGACCCAACCCGCTCCGCGAGACCCAAACCCACTCCGCGAGACCCAAACCAACTCCGCGAGACCCAAACCCACTCCGCTAGACCCCAACCCACTCCGCCATACCCAAACCCACTCCGCTAGACCCAAACCCACTCCGCTAGATGCAAACCCACTCCGCTAGACGCAAACCCATTCTGTTAGACCCAAACCCACTGCGCTAGACCCAAACCCACTCTGCTTGACCCAAACCCACTCCGCTAGACCCAAACCCAGTCCGCTAGACCCAAACCCACTCCGCTAGACCCAAACCCACTCCGCTAGACCCAAACTCCCACGCCGCTAGAACCAAACCCACTCCGCTAGACCCACACTCCCACTCCGCTAGACCCAAACCCACTCCACTAGACCCAAACCCACTCCGCTAGACACAAACCCACACCGTTAGACCCAAACCCACCCCGCTAGACCCAAACCCACTCCGCTAGACCCAAACCCACTCCGCTAGACCCACACTCCCACTCCACTAGACCCACACTCCCACTCCGCCAGACCCACAAACCCACTCCACCAGACCAAAACCCACTCCGCTAGACCCAAACCCACTCCGCTAGACCCACACACCCACTCCGCTAGACTCACACTCCCATTCCACTAGACCCAAATCCACTCCGCTAGACCCAAACCCAGTCCGCCAGACCCAAACCCACTCCGCTAGACCCAAATCCACTCCGCTAGACCCAAACTCCACGCCGCTAGAACCAAACCCACTCCGCTAGACCCACACACCAACTCCGCTAGACTCACACTCCCATTCCACAAGACCCAAACCCACGCCGCTAGACCCAAACCCTCTCCGCTAGACCCAAACCCACTCCGCTAGACCCAAACTCCCACGCCGCTAGAACCAAACCCACTCCGCTAGACCCACACTCTCACTCCGCTAGACACAAACCCACTCCACTAGACCCAAACCCACTCCGCTAGAACCAAACCCACTCCGCTAGACCCACACACCCACTCCGCTAGACTCACACTCCCATTCCACTTGACCCAAACCCACTCCGCTAGACCCAAACCCTCTCCGCTAGACACAAACCCACACCGTTAGACACAAACCCACCCCGCTAGACCCAAACCCACTCCGCTAGACCCAAACCCACTCCGCTAGACCCACACACCCACTCCGCTAGACTCACACTCCCATTCCACTAGACCCAAATCCACTCCGCTAGACCCAAACCCAGTCCGCCAGACCCAAACCCACTCCGCTAGACCCAAATCCACTCCGCTAGACCCAAACTCCACGCCGCTAGAACCAAACCCACTCCGCTAGACCCACACACCCACTCCGCTAGACTCACACTCCCATTCCACAAGACCCAAACCCACGCCGCTAGACCCAAACCCTCTCCGCTAGACACAAACCCACTCCGTTAGACACAAACCCACTCCGCTAGACCCAAACCCACTCCGCTAGACCCAAACCCACTCCGCTAGATCCACACTCCCACTCCACTAGACCCACACTCCCACTCCGCCAGACCCACACACCCACTCCACTGGACCCAAACCCACTCCGCTAGACCCAAACCCACTCCGCTAGACCCAAACCCACTCCGTTAGAACCAAACCCACTCCGCTAGACCCAAACGCACTCCGCTAGACCCAAACCCACTCCGCTAGACCCTCACTCCCACTCCGCTAGACCCAAACCCACTCCGCTAGACCCAAACCCACTCCGCTAGACCCAAACCCACTCCGCTAGACCCAAACCCACTCCGCTAGACGCAAACCCACTCTGCAAGAACCAAACCCACTCCGCTAGACCCAAACCCACTCCGCGAGACCCATACCCACTCCGCTAGACCCAAACCCACTCCGCTAGACCCACACTCCCACTCCGCTAGACCCAAACCCACTCCGCAAGACCTAAACCCACTCCGTTAGACCCAGACCCCCACTCCGCTAGACCCACACTCCCTCTCCGCTAGACCCACACTCCCACTCCGCTAGACCCACACTCCCACCGCTAGACCCAAACCCACTCCGCTGGACCAATACCCACTCCGCTAGTCCCACACCCACACAGCTAAACCCAAACCCACTCCGCTAGACCCAAACCCACTCCGCTAGACCCAAATCCACGCCGCTAGACCTACACTCCCACTCCGCTAGACCCAAACCCACTCCGCTAGACCCAAACCCACTCCGCTAGACCCAAACCACTCCGCTAGACCCAAACCCACTCCTCTAGACACAAACCCTCTCCGGTAGACCCACACTCCCACTTCGCTAGACCCAAACCCACTCCGATAGACCCACACTCCCACTCCGCTAGACAAAAACCCACTGCTCTATACGCAAACCCACTCCGCCAGACCCAAACCCACTCCGCTAGACCCAAACCCGCTCCGCTAGTCCCAACCCCACTCCGCTAGACCCAAACCCACTCCGATAGACCCACACTCCCACTCCGCTAGACCAAACCCACTCCGCTAGACCCTAACCCACTCCGCTAGACCCAATCGCACTCCGCTATACCCACACTCCCACTCCGCTAGACCCACACTCCCACTCCGCTAGACCTAAACCCACTCCGCTAGACCCAAACCCACTCTGTTAGACCCAAACCCACTCCGCTAGATCCTAACCCACTCCGCTAGAACCAAACCCACTCCGCTAGACCCAAACCCACTCCGCTAGACCCAAACCCACTCCGCGAGACCCAAACCCACTCCGCGAGACGCAACCCGCTCCGCGAGACCCAAACACACTCCGCGAGACCCAAACCCACTCCGCGAGACCCAAACCCACCCCGCTAGACCCAAGCCCACTCCGCTAGACCCAAACCCACTCCGCTAGACCCAAACCCACTCCGCTAGACCCAAACCCACTCCGCTAGACCCAAACCCACTCCGCTAGACCAAAACCCACTCCGCTAGATGCAAACCCACTCCGCTAGACGCAAACCCATTCCGTTAGACCCAAACCCACTGCGCTAGACCCAAACCCACTCTGCTGGACCCAAACCCACTCCGCTGGACCCAAACCCACTCCGCTAGACCCAAACCCACTCCGCTTGACCCAAACCCACTCCGTTTGACCCAAACCCACTCCGCTAGACCCAAACCCACTCCGCTAGACCCAAACCCACTCCGCTAGACACAAACCCACTCCGCTAGACCCAAACCCACTCCGCTAGACCCAAACCCACTCCGCTAGACCCAAACCCACTCCGCTAAACCCAAACACCCTCCGCGAGACCCAAACCCACTCCGCTAGACCCAAACCGCCTCCGCTAGACCCAAACCAACTCCGCTAGACGCAAACCCACTCCCCTACACTCAAACCCACTCCGCTAGACCCAAACCCACTCCGCTGGACCCAAACCCACTCCGCTGGACCCAAACCCACTCCGCTGGACCCAAACCCACTCCGCTGGACCGAAACCCACTCCGCTGGACCCAAACCCACTCCGCTAGGCCCAAACCCACTCCGCTGGACCCAAACCCACTCCGCTGGACCCAACCCCACTCCGCTAGACCCAAACCCACTCCGCTAGACCCAAACCCACTCCGCTAGACCCAAACCCACTCCGCTAGACCCAAACCCACTCCGCTAGACCCAAACTCCCACTCCGCTAGAACCAAATCCACTCCGCTAGACCCACACTCCCGCTCCGCTAGACCCAAACCCACTCCACTAGACCCAAACCCACTCCGCTAGACGCAAACCCACTCTGTTAGACCCAAACCCACTCCGCTAGAACCAAACCCACTCCGCTAGACCCAAACCCACTCCGCTAGACCCAAACCCACTCCGCTAGACCCAAACCCACTCCGCTAGACTCACACTCACTCCGCTAGACCCACACTCCCACTCTGCTAGACCCAAACCCACTCCGCTAGACCCAAAGCCACTCCGTTAGACCCAAACCCCCTCTGCTAGACCCAAACCCACTCCGCTAGACCCAAACCCACTCCGCTAGACCCAAACCCACTCCGCTAGACCCAAACTCCCACTCCGCTAGAACCAAATCCACTCCGCTAGACCCACACTCCCGCTCCGCTAGACCCAAACCCACTCCACTAGACCCAAACCCACTCCGCTAGACGCAAACCCACTCTGCTAGACCCAAACCCACTCCGCTAGACCCCAACCCACTCCGCTAGACCGAAACCCGCTCCGCTAGACCCAAACCCACTCCGCGAGACCCATCCCACTCTGCTAGACCCAAACCCTCTCCGCCAGACCCAAACCCACTCCGCTAGACCCAAACACCCTCCGCTAGACCCAAACCCACTCCGCTAGACCCAAACCCACTCCGCTAGACCCAAACCCACTCCACTGGACTGAAACCCACTCCGCTGGACCCAAACCCACTCCGCTAGGCCCAAACCCACTCCGCTAGACCCAAACTCACTCCGCTAGACCCATACCCACTCCGCTAGACCCAAACCCACTCCGCTAGCCCAAAACCGACTCCGCTAGCCCCAAACCCACTCCGCTAGACGCAAACCCACTCCGCTAGACCCAAACCCACTCCGCTAGACCCAAACCCACTCCGCTAGACCCAAACCCGCTCCGCTAGACCCAAACCCACTCCGCTAGACCCATCCCACTCCGCTAGACCCAAACCCACTCCGCCAGACCCAAACCCACTCCGCTAGACCCAAACACCCTCCGCTAGACCCAAACCCACTCCGCTAGACCCAAACCCACTCCGCTAGACCCAAACCCACTCCGCTGGACCCAAACCCACTCCGCTGGACCCAAACCCACTACACTGGACTGAAACCCACTCCGCTGGACCCAAACCCACTCCGCTAGGCCCAAACCCACTCCGATAGACCCAAACCTACTCCGCTAGACCCAAATCCCACTCCGCTAGACCCAAACCCATTCCGCTGGAACCAAACCCACTCCGCTAGACGCAAACCCACTCCGCTAGAACCAAACCCACTCCGCTAGACCCAAACCCACTCCGCTAGACCCAAACCCACTCCGCTCGACCCAAACCCACTCCGCTAGACCCAAACCCACTCCGCTAGACCCAAACCCCCTCCGCTAGACCCAAACCCACTCCGCTAGACCCAAACCCACACCGCTAGACCCAAACCCACTCCGCTGGACCCAAACCCACTCCGCTGGACCCAAACCCACTCCGCTGGACTGAAACCCACTCCGCTGGACCCAAACCCACTCCGCTAGGCCCAAACCCACTCCGCTAGACCCAAACCCACTCCGCTAGACCCAAACCCACTCCGCTAGACCCAAACCCACTCCGCCAGAACCAAACCCACTCCGCTGGACCCAAACCCACTGCGCTTGACCCAAACCCACTGATCTAGACCCACACTCACTGCGCTAGACCCACAGTCCCACTCCGCTAGACCCAAACCCACTCCGCTAGACCCAAACCCACTCCGCTTGACCCAAACCCACTCCGCTATACGCAAACCCACTCCGCTAGAACCAAACCCACTCCGCTAGACGCAAACCCACTCCGCTAGAACCAAACCCACTCCGCTAGACCCAAACCCACTCCGCTAGACCCAAACCCACTCCGCTCGACCCAAACCCACTCCGCTAGACCCAAACCCACTCCGCTAGACCTAAACCCCCTCCGCTGGACCCAAACCCACTCCGCTAGACCCATACCCACTCCGCTAGACCCAAACCCACTCCGCTAGACCCAAACCCACTCCGATAGACCCAAACCCACTCCGCTAGACCGAAACCCACTCCGCTAGACCGAAACCCACTCCGCTAGACCCAAACCCACTGCTCTAGACCCAAACCCACTCCGCTAGTCCCAAACCCACTGCGCTAGACCCACACTCCCTCTCCGATAGACCCAAACCCACTCTGCTAGACCCAAACCCTCTCTGCTAGACCCAAACCCACTCCGCTAGACCCAAACCCACTCCGCTAGACCCAAACCCACTCCGCTAGACCCAAACCCACTCCGCCAGACCCACACTCACTGCGCTAGACCCACACTCCCACTCTGCTAGACCCAAACCCACTCCGCTAGACCCAAAGCCACTCCGTTAGACCCAAACCCCCTCTGCTAGACCCAAACCCACTCCGCTAGACCCAAACCCACTCCGCTAGACCCAAACCCACTCAGCTAGTCGCAAACCCACTCCGCTAGACCCAAACCCACTCCGCTAGACCCAAACCCACTCCGCTAGACCAAAACCCACTCCGATAGACCCACACTCCCACTCCGCTAGACCAAACCCACTCCGCTAGACCCAAACCCACTCCGCTAGAACCAATCCCACTCCGCTACACCCACACTCCCACTCCGCTAGACCCACACTCCCACTCCGCTAGACCTAAACCCACTCCGCTAGACCCAAACCCGCTCTGTTAGACCCAAACCCACTCCGCTAGACCCCAACCCGCTCCGCGAGACCCAAACACACTCCGCGAAACCCAAACCCACTCCGCGAGACCCAAACCCACCCCGCTAGACCCAAGCCCACTCCGCTAGACCCAAACCCACTCAGCTAGACCCAAACCCACTCCGCTAGACCCAAACCCACTCCGCTAGACCCAAACCCACTCCGCTAGACCCAAACCCACTCCGCTAGATGCAAACCCACTCCGCCAGACGCAAACCCATTCCGTTAGACCCAAACCCACTGCGCTAGACCCAAACCCACTCTGCTGGACCCAAACCCACTCCGCTAGACCCCAACCCACTCCGCTAGACCCAAACCCACTCCGCTTGACCCAAACCCACTCCGTTTGACCCAAACCCACTCCGCTAGACCCAAACTCACTCCGCTAGACCCAAACCCACGCCGCTAGACCCAAACCCACTCCGCTAGACCCAAACCCACTCCGCGAGACCCAAACCCACTCCGCGAAACCCAACCCGCTCCGCGAGACCCAAACACACTCCGCGAAACCCAAACCCACTCCGCGAGACCCAAACCCACCCCGCTAGACCCAAGCCCACTCAGCTAGACCCAAACCCACTCAGCTAGACCCAAACCCACTCCGCTAGACCCAAACCCACTCCGCTAGACCCAAACCCACTCCGCTAGACCCAAACCCACTCCGCTAGATGCAAACCCACTCCACTAGACGCAAACCCATTCCGTTAGACCCAAACCCACTGCGCTAGACCCAAACCCACTCTGCTGGACCCAAACCCACTCCGCTAGACCCCAACCCACTCCGCTAGACCCAAACCCACTCCGCTTGACCCAAACCCACTCCGTTTGACCCAAACCCACTCCGCTAGACCCACACTCACTCCGCTAGACCCAAACCCACTCCGCTAGACACAAACCCACTCCGCTAGACCCAAACCCACTCCGCTAGACCCAAACCCAATCCGCTAGACCCAAACCCACTCCGCTAGACCCAAACACCCTCCGCTAGACCCAAACCCACTCCGCTAGACCCGAACCGCCTCCGCTAGACCCAAACCAACTCCGCTAGACGCAAACCCACTCCCCTACACCCAAACCCACTCCGCTAGACGCAAACCCACTCCGCTGGACCCAAACCCACTCCGCTGGACCCAAACCTACTCCGCTGGACCCAAACCCACTCCGCTGGACCGAAACCCACTCCGCTGGACCCAAACCCACTCCGCTAGGCCCAACCCCACTCCGCTAGAACCAAACCCACTCCGCTGGACCCAAACCCACTCCGCTAGACCCAAACCCACTCCGCTAGACTCAAACCCACTCCGCTAGACCCAAACCCACTCCGCTAGACCCAAACCCACTCCGCTAGACCCAAACTCCCACTCCGCCAGAACCAAATCCACTCCGCTAGACCCACACTCCCCCTCCGCTAGACCCAAACCCACTCCACTAGACCCAAACCCACTCCGCTAGACGCAAACCAACTCTGCTAGACCCAAACCCACTCCGCTAGACCCCAACCCACTCCGCTAGACCCAAACCCGCTCCGCTAGACCCAAACCCACTCCGCGAGACCCATCCCACTCCGCTAGACCCAAACCCACTCCGCCAGACCTAAACCCACTCCGCTAGACCCAAACACCCTCCGCTAGACCCAAACCCACTCCGCTAGACCCAAACCCACTCCGCTAGACCCAAACCCACTCCGCTGGACTGAAACCCACTCCGCTGGACCCAAACCCACTCCGCTAGGCCCAAACCCACTCCGCTAGACCAAAACCCACTCCGCTAGACCCATACCCACTCCGCTAGACCCAAACCCACTCCGCTAGCCCAAAACCAACTCCGCTCGCCCCAAACCCACTCCGCTAGACGCAAACCCACTCCGCTAGACCCAAACCCACTCCGCCAGACCCAAACCCACTCAGTTAGACCCAAACCCGCTCCGCTAGACCCAAACCCACTCCGATAGACCCATCCCACTCCGCTAGACCCAAACCCACTCCGCCAGATCCAAACCCACTCCGCTAGACCCAAACACCCTCCGCTAGACCCAAACCCACTCCGCTAGACCCAAACCCACTCCGCTAGACCCAAACCCACTCCGCTGGACCCAAACCCACTCCGCTGGACCCAAACCCACTCCGCTGGACTGAAACCCACTCCGCTGGACCCAAACCCACTCCGCTAGGCCCAAACCCACTCCGCTAGACCCAAACCCACTCCGCTAGACCCAAACCCACTCCGCTAGACCCAAACCCACTCCGCTAGAACCAAACCCACTCCGCTAGACCCAAACCCACTGCGCTTGACCCAAACCCACTGCGCTAGACCCACACTCACTGCGCTAGACCCACACTCCCACTCCGCTAGACCCAAACCCACTCCGGTAGACCCAAACCCACTCCGATAGACCCAAACCCACTCCGCTATACGCAAACCCACTCCGCTAGAACCAAACCCACTCCGCTAGACGCAAACACACTCCGCTAGAACCAAACCCACTCCGCTAGACCCAAACCCACTCCGCTAGACCCAAAGCCACTCCGCTAGACCCAAACCCACTGCGCTAGACCCAAACCCCCTCCGCTAGACCCAAACCCACTCCGCTAGACCCATACCCACTCCGCTAGACCCAACCCCACTCCGCTAGACCCAAGCCCACTCCGATAGACCCAAACCCACTCCGCTAGACCGAAACCCTCTCTGCTAGACCCAAACCCACTCCGCTAGACCCAAACCCACTCCGCTAGACCCAAACCCACTCCGCTAGACCCAAACCCACTTCGCTAGACCCACACTCACTCCGCTAGACCCACACTCCCACTCCGCTAGACCCAAACCCACTCCGCTAGACCCAAAGCCACTCCGTTAGACCCAAACCCCCTCTGCTAGACCCAAACCCACTCCGCTAGACCCAAACCCACTCCGCTAGACCCAAACCCACTCCGCTAGTCGCAAACCCACTCCGCTAGACCCAAACCCACTCCGCTAGACCCAAACCCACTCCGCTAGACCCAAACCCACTCCGCTAGACCCAACCCCACTCCGCTCGACCCAAACCCACTCCGCTAGACCCAAACCCACTCCGCTAGACCCAAACCCACTCCGATAGATCCAATCCCACTCCGCTAGACCCAAACCCACTCCGCTAGCCCCAAACCCACTCCGCTAGCCCCAAACCCACTCCGCTAGACCCAAACCCACTCCGCTAGACCCAAACCCACTCCGCTACACCCAAACCCACTCCGCTAGACCCAAACCCACTCCGCTAGACCCAAACCCACTCCGCAAGGGCCACACTCCCACTCCGCTAGACCCACACTCCCACTCCGCTGGACCTTAACCCACTCCGCTAGACCCAAATCCACACCGCTCGACCCAAACCCACTCCGCTAAACCCAAACCCACTATGCTAGACCCACACTCCCACTCCGCTAGACCCACACTCCCACTCCGCTAGACCCAAACCCACTCCGCTTGACCCAAACCCACTCCGCTAGACACAAACCCACTCCGCTAGACCCAAACCCACTCCGTTAGACCCAAACTCCCACTCTGCTAGACCCAAACCAACTCCGCTAGACCCAAACTCACTCCGCTAGACCCAAACCCACTCCACTAGACCCACGCTCCCACTCCGCTAAACCCAAACCCACTCCGCTAGACCCAAACCCACTCCGCTAGACGCACACTCCCACTCCGCTAGACCCCCACACCCATTCCGCTAGACCCAAACCCACTCTGATAGACCCAAACCCTCTCCGCTAGACCCAAACCCACTCCGCTAGACCCAAACCCACTCCACTAGACCCACACTCCCACTCCGCTAGACCCAAACCCACTCCGCTAGACCCAAACCCACTCCGCTAGACCCACACTCCCAATCCGCTAGACCCACACTCCCATTCCGCTAGACCCAAACCCACTCCGATAGACCCAAACCCTCTCCGCTAGACCCAAACCCACTCCACTAGACCCAAACCCACTCCGCTAGACCCAAACCTACTCCGCTAGACCCAAACCCACTCCGCTAGATGCAAACCCACTTCGCTAGACCCAAACTCCCATGCCGCTAGAACCAAACCCACTCCGCTAGACCCACCCTCCCACTCCGCTAGACCCAAACCCACTTCGCTAGACCTAAACCCACTTTGCTAGACCCAAACCCACTCCGCTAGACACACACTCCCACTCCGCTAGACCCACACTCCCACTCCGCTAGACCCAAACCCACTCCGCTGGACCCAAACCCACTCCGCTTGACACAAACCCACTGCGTTAACCCAAACCCAATCCACTAGACACAAACCCACTTCGCTACACCCAAACCCACTCCGCTAGACCCACACTCCCACTCCGCTAGACCCAAACCCACTCCGCTAGACACAAACCCACTCCGCTAGACCCACACTCCCACTCCGCTAGACCCACACTCCCACTCCGCTAGACCCAAACCCACTCCGATAGACCCAAACCCTCTCCGCTAGACCGAAACCCACTCCGTTAGACCCAAACCCACTCCACTAGACCCAAACCTACTCCGCTTGACCCAAACCCACTCCGCTAGACCCAAACCCACTCCGATAGATCCAATCCCACTCCGCTAGACCCAAACCCACTCCGCTAGCCCCAAACCCACTCCGCTAGCCCCAAACCCACTCCGCTAGACCCAAACCCACTCCGCTAGACCCAAACCCACTCCGCTACACCCAAACCCACTCCGCTAGACCCAAACCCACTCCGCTAGACCCAAACCCACTCCGCAAGGGCCACACTCCCACTCCGCTAGACCCACACTCCCACTCCGCTGGACCTTAACCCACTCCGCTAGACCCAAATCCACACCGCTCGACCCAAACCCACTCCGCTAAACCCAAACCCACTATGCTAGACCCACACTCCCACTCCGCTAGACCCACACTCCCACTCCGCTAGACCCAAACCCACTCCGCTTGACCCAAACCCATTCCGCTAGACCCAAACCCTCTCCGCAAGACCCAAACCCACTCCGCTAGACCCAAACCCACTCCGCTAGACACAAACCCACTCCGCTAGACCCAAACCCACTCCGTTAGACCCAAACTCCCACTCTGCTAGACCCAAACCAACTCCGCTAGACCCAAACTCACTCCGCTAGACCCAAACCCACTCCACTAGACCCACGCTCCCACTCCGCTAAACCCAAACCCACTCCGCTAGACCCAAACCCACTCCGCTAGACGCACACTCCCACTCCGCTAGACCCCCACACCCATTCCGCTAGACCCAAACCCACTCTGATAGACCCAAACCCTCTCCGCTAGACCCAAACCCACTCCGCTAGACCCAAACCCACTCCACTAGACCCACACTCCCACTCCGCTAGACCCAAACCCACTCCGCTAGACCCAAACCCACTCCGCTAGACCCACACTCCCAATCCGCTAGACCCACACTCCCATTCCGCTAGACCCAAACCCACTCCGATAGACCCAAACCCTCTCCGCTAGACCCCAACCCACTCCACTAGACCCAAACCCACTCCGCTAGACCCAAACCTACTCCGCTAGACCCAAACCCACTCCGCTAGATGCAAACCCACTTCGCTAGACCCAAACTCCCATGCCGCTAGAACCAAACCCACTCCGCTAGACCCACCCTCCCACTCCGCTAGACCCAAACCCACTTCGCTAGACCTAAACCCACTTTGCTAGACCCAAACCCACTCCGCTAGACACACACTCCCACTCCGCTAGACCCACACTCCCACTCCGCTAGACCCAAACCCACTCCGCTGGACCCAAACCCACTCCGCTTGACACAAACCCACTGCGTTAACCCAAACCCAATCCACTAGACACAAACCCACTTCGCTACACCCAAACCCACTCCGCTAGACCCACACTCCCACTCCGCTAGACCCAAACCCACTCCGCTAGACACAAACCCACTCCGCTAGACCCACACTCCCACTCCGCTAGACCCACACTCCCACTCCGCTAGACCCAAACCCACTCCGATAGACCCAAACCCTCTCCGCTAGACCGAAACCCACTCCGTTAGACCCAAACCCACTCCACTAGACCCAAACCTACTCCGCTTGACCCAAACCCACTCCGCTAGACCCAAACCCACTCCGCTAGACGCAAACTCCCATGCCGCTAGAACCAAACACACTCCGCTAGACCCACACTCCCACTCCGCTAGACCCAAACCCACTCCGCTAGACCCAAACCCACTCCGCTAGACCCAAACCCACTCCGCTAGACCCACACACCCACTCCGCTAGACCCACACTCCCACTCCGCATAACCCAAACCCACTCAGCTAGACCCAAACCCACTCCGCTAGACACAAACCCACTCCGTTAGACCCAAACCCAATCCGCTAGACCCAAACCCACTCCGCTAGACCCAAACCCACTCCGCAAACCCACACTCCCACTCCGCTAGACCCACACTCCCACTCCGCTAGACCCAAACCCACTCCGCTGGACCCTAACCCACTGCACTAGACCCAAACCCACTCCGCTAGACCCAAACCCACTCCGCTGGACCCAAACCCACTACGCTAGACCCACACTCCCACTCCGCTAGACCCAAACCCACTGCGCTAGACCCAAACCAACTCCGCTAGACCCAAACCCACTCCGCTAGACCCAAACCCACTCTGCAAGACCATCACTCCCACTCCGCTAGACCCAACCCCACTCCGCTAGACCCAAACCCACTCGGTTAGACCCAAACTCCCATTCCGCTAGACCCAAACCAACTCCACTAGACCCAAACCCACTCCGCTAGACCCAAACCCACTTCGCTAGACACACACTCCCACTCCGCTAGACCCAAAACCACTCCGCTAGACCCAAACCCACTCAGCTAGACCCAAACCCACTCCGCTAGACCCAAACACACTCCGCAAGACCCAAACCCACTCCGCTAGAGACAAATCCACTCCGCTAGACCCAAACCCACTCCGCTACACCCAAACCCACTGCGCTAGACCCAAACTCCCACTCCACTAGACCCAAACCAATTCCACTAGACCCAAACCCACTCCGCTAGACACAAACCCACTCCGCTAGACCCAAACCCACTCCGTTAGACCCAAACTCCCACTCTGCTAGACCCAAACCAACTCCGCTAGACCCAAACTCACTCCGCTAGACCCAAACCCACTCCACTAGACCCACGCTCCCACTCCGCTAAACCCAAACCCACTCCGCTAGACCCAAACCCACTCCGCTAGACGCACACTCCCACTCCGCTAGACCCCCACACCCATTCCGCTAGACCCAAACCCACTCTGATAGACCCAAACCCTCTCCGCTAGACCCAAACCCACTCCGCTAGACCCAAACCCACTCCACTAGACCCACACTCCCACTCCGCTAGACCCAAACCCACTCCGCTAGACCCAAACCCACTCCGCTAGACCCACACTCCCAATCCGCTAGACCCACACTCCCATTCCGCTAGACCCAAACCCACTCCGATAGACCCAAACCCTCTCCGCTAGACCCAAACCCACTCCACTAGACCCAAACCCACTCCGCTAGACCCAAACCTACTCCGCTAGACCCAAACCCACTCCGCTAGATGCAAACCCACTTCGCTAGACCCAAACTCCCATGCCGCTAGAACCAAACCCACTCCGCTAGACCCACCCTCCCACTCCGCTAGACCCAAACCCACTCCGCTAGACCTAAACCCACTTTGCTAGACCCAAACCCACTCCGCTAGACACACACTCCCACTCCGCTAGACCCACACTCCCACTCCGCTAGACCCAAACCCACTCCGCTAGACCCAAACCCACTCCGCTAGACACAAACCCACTGCGTTAACCCAAACCCAATCCACTAGACACAAACCCACTCCGCTACACCCAAACCCACTCCGCTAGACCCACACTCCCACTCCGCTAGACCCAAACCCACTCCGCTAGACCCAAACCCACTCCGCTAGACCCAAACCCACTCCGCTAGACCCAAACCCCCTCCGCTAGACCCAAACCCACTCCGCTAGACCCATACCCACTCCGCTAGACCCAACCCCACTCCGCTAGACCCAAGCCCACTCCGATAGACCCAAACCCACTCCGCTAGACCGAAACCCTCTCTGCTAGACCCAAACCCACTCCGCTAGACCCAAACCCACTCCGCTAGACCCAAACCCACTCCGCTAGACCCAAACCCACTTCGCTAGACCCACACTCACTCCGCTAGACCCACACTCCCACTCCGCTAGACCCAAACCCACTCCGCTAGACCCAAAGCCACTCCGTTAGACCCAAACCCCCTCTGCTAGACCCAAACCCACTCCGCTAGACCCAAACCCACTCCGCTAGACCCAAACCCACTCCGCTAGTCGCAAACCCACTCCGCTAGACCCAAACCCACTCCGCTAGACCCAAACCCACTCCGCTAGACCCAAACCCACTCCGCTAGACCCAACCCCACTCCGCTCTACCCAAACCCACTCCGCTAGACCCAAACCCACTCCGCTAGACCCAAACCCACTCCGATAGATCCAATCCCACTCCGCTAGACCCAAACCCACTCCGCTAGCCCCAAACCCACTCCGCTAGCCCCAAACCCACTCCGCTAGACCCAAACCCACTCCGCTAGACCCAAACCCACTCCGCTACACCCAAACCCACTCCGCTAGACCCAAACCCACTCCGCTAGACCCAAACCCACTCCGCAAGGGCCACACTCCCACTCCGCTAGACCCACACTCCCACTCCGCTGGACCTTAACCCACTCCGCTAGACCCAAATCCACACCGCTCGACCCAAACCCACTCCGCTAAACCCAAACCCACTATGCTAGACCCACACTCCCACTCCGCTAGACCCACACTCCCACTCCGCTAGACCCAAACCCACTCCGCTTGACCCAAACCCATTCCGCTAGACCCAAACCCTCTCCGCAAGACGCAAACCCACTCCGCTAGACCCAAACCCACTCCGCTAGACACAAACCCACTCCGCTAGACCCAAACCCACTCCGTTAGACCCAAACTCCCACTCTGCTAGACCCAAACCAACTCCGCTAGACCCAAACTCACTCCGCTAGACCCAAACCCACTCCACTAGACCCACGCTCCCACTCCGCTAAACCCAAACCCACTCCGCTAGACCCAAACCCACTCCGCTAGACGCACACTCCCACTCCGCTAGACCCCCACACCCATTCCGCTAGACCCAAACCCACTCTGATAGACCCAAACCCTCTCCGCTAGACCCAAACCCACTCCGCTAGACCCAAACCCACTCCACTAGACCCACACTCCCACTCCGCTAGACCCAAACCCACTCCGCTAGACCCAAACCCACTCCGCTAGACCCACACTCCCAATCCGCTAGACCCACACTCCCATTCCGCTAGACCCAAACCCACTCCGATAGACCCAAACCCTCTCCGCTAGACCCAAACCCACTCCACTAGACCCAAACCCACTCCGCTAGACCCAAACCTACTCCGCTAGACCCAAACCCACTCCGCTAGATGCAAACCCACTTCGCTAGACCCAAACTCCCATGCCGCTAGAACCAAACCCACTCCGCTAGACCCACCCTCCCACTCCGCTAGACCCAAACCCACTCCGCTAGACCTAAACCCACTTTGCTAGACCCAAACCCACTCCGCTAGACACACACTCCCACTCCGCTAGACCCACACTCCCACTCCGCTAGACCCAAACCCACTCCGCGGGACCCAAACCCACTCCGCTTGACACAAACCCACTGCGTTAACCCAAACCCAATCCACTAGACACAAACCCACTTCGCTACACCCAAACCCACTCCGCTAGACCCACACTCCCACTCCGCTAGACCCAAACCCACTCCGCTAGACACAAACCCACTCCGCTAGACCCACACTCCCACTCCGCTAGACCCACACCCACTCCGCTAGACCCAAACCCACTCCGATAGACCCAAACCCTCTCCGCTAGACCGAAACCCACTCCGTTAGACGCAAACCCACTCCACTAGACCCAAACCTACTCCGCTTGACCCAAACCCACTCCGCTAGACCCAAACCCACTCCGCTAGACGCAAACTCCCATGCCGCTAGAACCAAACACACTCCGCTAGACCCACACTCCCACTCCTCTAGACCCAAACCCACTCCGCTAGACCCAAACCCACTCCACTAGACCCAAACCCACTCCGCTAGACCCACACACCCACTCCGCTAGACCCACACTCCCACTCCGCATAACCCAAACCCACTCAGCTAGACCCAAACCCACTCCGCTAGACACAAACCCACTCCGTTAGACCCAAACCCAATCCGCTAGACCCAAACCCACTCCGCTAGACCCAAACCCACTCCGCAAACCCACACTCCCACTCCGCTAGACCCACACTCCCACTCCGCTAGACCCAAACCCACTCCGCTGGACCCTAACCCACTGCACTAGACCCAAACCCACTCCGCTAGACCCAAACCCACTCCGCTGGACCCAAACCCACTACGCTAGACCCACACTCCCACTCCGCTAGACCCAAACCCACTGCGCTAGACCCAAACCAACTCCGCTAGACCCAAACCCACTCCGCTAGACCCAAACCCACTCTGCAAGACCATCACTCCCACTCCGCTAGACCCAACCCCACTCCGCTAGACCCAAACCCACTCGGTTAGACCCAAACTCCCATTCCGCTAGACCCAAACCAACTCCACTAGACCCAAACCCACTCCGCTAGACCCAAACCCACTTCGCTAGACACACACTCCCACTCCGCTAGACCCAAAACCACTCCGCTAGACCCAAACCCACTCAGCTAGACCCAAACCCACTCCGCTAGACCCAAACACACTCCGCAAGACCCAAACCCACTCCGCTAGAGACAAATCCACTCCGCTAGACCCAAACTAACTCCGCTACACCCAAACCCACTGCGCTAGACCCAAACTCCCACTCCACTAGACCGAAACCAATTCCACTAGACCCAAACCCACTCCGCTAGACACAAACCCACTCCGCTAGACCCAAACCCACTCCGTTAGACCCAAACTCCCACTCTGCTAGACCCAAACCAACTCCGCTAGACCCAAACTCACTCCGCTAGACCCAAACCCACTCCACTAGACCCACGCTCCCACTCCGCTAAACCCAAACCCACTCCGCTAGACCCAAACCCACTCCGCTAGACGCACACTCCCACTCCGCTAGACCCCACACCCATTCCGCTAGACCCAAACCCACTCTGATAGACCCAAACCCTCTCCGCTAGACCCAAACCCACTCCGCTAGACCCAAACCCACTCCACTAGACCCACACTCCCACTCCGCTAGACCCAAACCCACTCCGCTAGACCCAAACCCACTCCACTAGACCCAAACCCACTCCGCTAGACCCAAACCTACTCCGCTAGACCCAAACCCACTCCGCTAGATGCAAACCCACTTCGCTAGACCCAAACTCCCATGCCGCTAGAACCAAACCCACTCCGCTAGACCCACCCTCCCACTCCGCTAGACCCAAACCCACTCCGCTAGACCTAAACCCACTTTGCTAGACCCAAACCCACTCCGCTAGACACACACTCCCACTCCGCTAGACCCACACTCCCACTCCGCTAGACCCAAACCCACTCCGCTAGACCCAAACCCACTCCGCTAGACACAAACCCACTGCGTTAACCCAAACCCAATCCACTAGACACAAACCCACTCCGCTACACCCAAACCCACTCCGCTAGACCCACACTCCCACTCCGCTAGACCCAAACCCACTCCGCAAGACACAAACCCACTCCGCTAGACCCACACTCCCACTCCGCTAGACCCACACTCCCACTCCGCTAGACCCAAACCCACTCCGATAGACCCAAACCCTCTCCGCTAGCCCGAAACCCACACCGTTAGACCCAAACCCACTCCACTAGACCCAAACCTACTCCGCTTGACCCAAACCCACTCCGCTAGACCCAAACCCACTCCGCTCGACGCAAACTCCCATGCCGCTAGAACCAAACACACTCCGCTAGACCCACACTCCCACTCCGCTAGACCCAAACCCACTCCGCTAGACCCAAACCCACTCCGCTAGACCCAAACCCACTCCGCTAGACCCACACACCCACTCCGCTAGACGCACACTCCCACTCCGCATAACCCAAACCCACTCAGCTAGACCCAAACCCACTCCGCTAGACACAAACCCACTCCGTCAGACCCAAACCCAATCCGCTAGACCCAAACCCACTCCGCTAGACCCAAACCCACTCCGCAAACCCACACTCCCACTCCGCTAGACCCACACTCCCACTCCGCTAGACCCAAACCCAATCCGCTAGACCCACACTCCCACTCCGCTAGACCCACACTCCCACTCCGCTAGACCCAAACCCACTCCGCTAGACCCTAACCCACTGCACGAGACCCAAACCCACTCCGCTAGACCCAAACCCACTCCGCTGGACCCAAACCCACTACGCTAGACCCACACTCCCACTCCGCTAGACCCAAACCCACTGCGCTAGACCCAAACCAACTCCGCCAGACCCAACCCCACTCCGCTACACCCAAACCCACTCTGCAAGACCATCACTCCCACTCCGCTAGACCCAACCCCACTCCGCTAGACCCAAACCCACTCGGTTAGACCCAAACTCCCATTCCGCTAGACCCAAACCAACTCCACTAGACCCAAACCCACTCCGCTAGACCCAAACCCACTTCGCTAGACACACACTCCCACTCCGCTAGACCCAAAACCACTCCGCTAGACCCAAACCCACTCAGCTAGACCCAAACCCACTCCGCTAGACCCAAACACACTCCGCAAGACCCAAACCCACTCCGCTAGACACAAATCCACTCCGCTAGACCCAAACCCACTCCGCTACACCCAAACCCACTGCGCTAGACCCAAACTCCCACTCCACTAGACCCAAACCAATTCCACTAGACCCAAACCCACTCCGCTAGACCCACACGCCCACTCCGCTAGACCCACACTCCCACTCCGCTGGACACAAGCCCACTCCGCTAGACCCAAACCCACTCAGCTAGACCCAAACGCACTCCGTTAAACCCAAACCCACTCCGCCAGACCCAAACCCACTCCGCTAGACACAAACCCACTCCGTTAGACCCAAACCCACTCCACTAGACACAAACCCACTCCGCTAGACCCAAACCCACTCCACTAGACCCACACTCCCACTCCGCTAGACCCAAACCCACTCCGCTGGACACAAACCCACTCCGCTAGACCCACACTCCCACTCCGCTAGACCCACACTCCCACTCCGCCAGACCCAAACCCACTCCGATAGACCCAAACCCTCTCCGCGAGACCCAAACCCACTCCGCCAGACCCAAACCCACTCCACTAGACCCAAACCCACTCCGCTTGACCCAAACCCACTCCGCTAGACCCAAACCCACTCCGCTAGACCCAAACTCCCACGCCGCTAGAACCAAACCCACTCCGCTAGACCCACACTCCCACTCCGCTAGACCCAAACCCACTCCGCTACACCCAAACCCACTCCGCTAGACCCAAACCCACTCCGCTAGACCCACACACCCACTCCGCTAGACCCACACTCCCACTCCGCTAGGTCCAAACCCACTCCGCTAGACCCAAACCCACTCCGCTAGACACAAACCCACTCCGTCAGACCCAAACCCACTCCGCTAAACGCAAACCCACTCCGCTAGACCCAAACCCACTCCGCTAGACCCACACTCCCACTCTGCTAGACCCACACTCCCACTCCGCTACACCCAAACCCACTCCACTAGACCCTAACCCACTCCACTAGACCCAAACCCACTCCGCTAGACACAAACCCACTCCGCTGGACCCAAACCCACTACGCTAGACCCACACTCCCACTCCGCTAGACCCAAACCCACTCCGCTAGACCCAAACCCACTCCGCTCGAACCAAACCCACTCCGGTAGACCCAAACCCACTCCACTAAACCCAAGCCCACTCCGCTAGACCCAAACCCACTCCGCAAGACCATCACTCCCACTCCGCTAGACCCAACCCCACTCCGCTAGACCCAAACCCACTCCGCTAGACCCAAACCCACTCCGCTAGACCCAAACCCACTCCGCTAGACCCAAACACACTCCACAAGACTCAAACCCACTCCGCTAGACCCACACCCACTCCGCTAGACACAAACCCACTCCGCAAACCCAAACCCACTCCGTTAGACCCACACTCCCACTCCGCTGGACCCACGCCCACTCCGCTAGACCCAAACCCACTTAGCTAGACCCAAACGCACTCCGTTAGACCCAAACCCACTCCGCCAGACCCAAACCCACTCCGCTAGACACAAACCCACTCCGTTAGACCCAAACCCACTCCACTAGACACAAACCCACTCCGCTAGACCCAAACCCACTCCGCTAGACCCACACTCCCACTCCGCTTGACCCAAACCCACTCCGCTAGACACAAACCCACTCCGCTAGACCCACACTCCCACTCCGCTAGACCCACACTCCCACTCCGCCAGACCCAAACCCACTCCGATAGACCCAAACCCTCTCCGCGAGACCCAAACCCACTCCGCCAGACCCAAACCCACTCCACTAGACCCAAACACACTCCGCTTAACCCAAACCCACTCCGCTAGACCCAAACCCACTCCGCTAGACCCAAACTCCCACGCCGCTAGAACCAAACCCACTCCGCTAGACCCACACTCCCACTCCGCTAGACCCAAACCCACTCCGCTACACCAAAACCCACTCCGATAGACCCAAACCCACTCCGCTAGACCCAAAGTCCCACGCTGCTAGAACCAAACCCACTCCGCTAGACCCACACTCCCACTCCGCTAGACCCAAACCCACTCCGCTACACCCAAACCCACTCCGCTACACCCAAACCCACTCCGCTAGACCCACACACCCACTCCGTTAGACCCACACTCCCACTCCGCCAGACCCAAACCCACTCCGCTAGACACAAACCCACTCCGCCAGACACAAACCCACTCCGTCAGACCCAATCCCACTCCGCTAAACGCAAACCCACTCCGCTAGACCCAAACCCACTCCGCGAGACCCAGACTCCCACTCTGCTAGACACAAACCCACTCCGTCAGACCCAAACCCACTCCGTCAGACCCAAACCCACTCCGCTAAACGCAAACCCACTCCGCTAGACCCAAACCCACTCCGCTAGACCCAAACCCACTCCGCTAGACACAAACCCACTCCGTCAGACCCAAACCCACTCCGCTAAACGCAAACCCACTCCGCTAGACCCAAACCCACTCCGCGAGACCCAGACTCCCACTCTGCTAGACCCACACTCCCACTCCGCTACACCCAAACCCACTCCACTAGACCCTAACCCACTCCACTAGACCCAAACCCACTCCGCTAGACACAAACCCACTCCGCTGGACCCAAACCCACTACGCTAGACCCACACTCCCACTCCGCTAGACCCAAACCCACTCCGCTAGACCCAAACCCACTCCGCTCGAACCAAACCCACTCCGGTAGATCCAAACCCACTCCGCTAAACCCAAGCCCACTCCGCTAGACCCAAACCCACACCGCAAGACCATCACTCCCACTCCGCTAGACCCAACCCCACTCCGCTAGATCCAAACCCACTCCGCTAGACCCAAACCCACTCCGCTAGACCCAAACCCACTCCGCTAGACCCAAACACACTCTGCAAGACCCAAACCCACTCCGCTAGACCCACGCCCACTCCGCTAGACACAAGCCCACTCCGCTAGACCCAAACCCACTCCGTTAGACCCAAACTCCCACTCCGCTAGACCCAAACCAACTCCACTAGACCCAAACCCACTCCGCTAGACCCAAACCCACTTCGCTAGACCCACACTCCCACTCCGCTAGCCCGAAACCCACTCCGCTAGACCCAAACCCACTCAGCTAGACCTAAACCCACTCCGCTAGGACAACACTCCCACTCCGCTAGACCCAAACCCACTCCGCTAGACCCAAACACACTCCGCTAGACCCAAACCCACTACGCTAGACCCACAGTCCCACTCCGCTAGACACAAACCCACTCCGCGAGACCCAAACCCACTCCGCTAGACCCAAACCCACTCCTCTAGACCATCACTCCCACTCCGCTAGACACAAACCCACTCCGCTAGACCCAAACACACTCCGCTAGACCCAAACCCACCACGCTAGACCCACACTCCCACTCCGCTAGACCCAAACCCACTCCGCTAGACCCAAACCCACTCCGCTAGAACCAAACCCACTCCGTTAGACCCAAACACACTCTGCAAGACCCAAACCCACTCCGCTAGACCCACACCCACTCCGCTAGACACAAACCCACTCCGCTAGACCCAAACCCACTCCGTTAGACCCAAACTCCCACTCCGCTAGACCCAAACCAACTCCACTAGACCCAAACCCACTCCGCTAGACCCAAACCCAATTCGCTAGACCCACACTCCCACTCCGCTAGCCCGAAACCCACTCCGCTAGACCCAAACCCACTCAGCTAGACCCAAACCCACTCCGCTAGGACAACACTCCCACTCCGCTAGACCCAAACCCACTCCGCTAGACCCAAACCCACTCCGCTAGACCCAAACCCACTCCGCTAGACCCAAACCCACTCCGCTAGACCCAAACACACTCTGCAAGACCCAAACCCACTCCGCTAGACCCACGCCCACTCCGCTAGACACAAGCCCACTCCGCTAGACCCAAACCCACTCCGTTAGACCCAAACTCCCACTCCGCTAGACCCAAACCAACTCCACTAGACCCAAACCCACTCCGCTAGACCCAAACCCACTTCGCTAGACCCACACTCCCACTCCGCTAGCCCGAAACCCACTCCGCTAGACCCAAACCCACTCAGCTAGACCCAAACCCACTCCGCTAGGACAACACTCCCACTCCGCTAGACCCAAACCCACTCCGCTAGACCCAAACACACTCCGCTAGACCCAACCCCACTACGCTAGACCCACAGTCCCACTCCGCTAGACACAAACCCACTCCGCGAGACCCAAACCCACTCCGCTAGACCCAAACCCACTCCTCTAGACCATCACTCCCACTCCGCTAGACACAAACCCACTCCGCTAGACCCAAACACACTCCGCTAGACCCAAACCCACCACGCTAGACCCACACTCCCACTCCGCTAGACCCAAACCCACTCCGCTAGACCCAAACCCACTCCGCTAGAACCAAACCCACTCCGTTAGACCCAAACACACTCTGCAAGACCCAAACCCACTCCGCTAGACCCACACCCACTCCGCTAGACACAAACCCACTCCGCTAGACCCAAACCCACTCCGTTAGACCCAAACTCCCACTCCGCTAGACCCAAACCAACTCCACTAGACCCAAACCCACTCCGCTAGACCCAAACCCAATTCGCTAGACCCACACTCCCACTCCGCTAGCCCGAAACCCACTCCGCTAGACCCAAACCCACTCAGCTAGACCCAAACCCACTCCGCTAGGACAACACTCCCACTCCGCTAGACCCAAACCCACTCCGCTAGACCCAAACCCACTCCGCTACACCCAAACCCACTCCGCTGGACCCAAACCCACTCCGCTAGGCCGAAACCCACTCCGTTAGACCCAAACCCACTCCGCCAGACACAAACCCACTCCGTTAGACACAAACCCACTCCGTTAGACCCAAACCCACTCCACTAGACACAAACCCACTCCGCTAGACCCAAACCCACTCCGCTAGACCCACACTCCCACTCCGATTGACCCAAACCCACTCCGCTAGACACAAACCCACTCCGCTAGACCCACACTCCCACTCCGCTAGACCCACACTCCCACTCCGCCAGACCCAAACCCACTCCGATAGACCCAAACCCTCTCCGCGAGACCCAAACCCACTCCGCCAGACCCAAACCCACTCCACTAGACCCAAACACACTCCGCTTGACCCAAACCCACTCCGCTAGACCCAAACCCACTCCGCTAGACCCAAACTCCCACGCGCTAGAACCACACCCACTCCGCTAGACCCACACTCCCACTCCGCTAGACCCAAACCCACTCCGCTACACCAAAACCCACTCCGATAGACCCAAACCCACTCCGCTAGACCCAAGGTCCCACGCCGCTAGAACCAAACCCACTCCGCGAGACCCACACTCCCACTCCGCTAGACCCAAACCCACTCCGCTACACCCAAACCCACTCCGCTAGACCCAAACCCACTCCGCTAGACCCACACACCCACTCCGTTAGACCCACACTCCCACTCCGCCAGACCCAAACCCACTCCGCTAGACCCAAACCCACTCCGCTAGACACAAACCCACTCCGTCAGACCCAAACCCACTCCGCTAAACGCAAACCCACTCCGCTAGACCCAAACCCACTCCGCTAGACCCACACTCCCACTCTGCTAGACCCACACTCCCACTCCGCTACACCCAAACCCACTCCACTAGACCCTAACCCACTCCACTAGACCCAAACCCACTCCGCTAGACACAAACCCACTCCGCTGGACCCAAACCCACTACGCTAGACCCACACTCCCACTCCGCTAGACCCAAACCCACTCCGCTAGACCCAAACCCACTCCGCTCGAACCAAACCCACTCCGGTAGACCCAAACCCACTCCGCTAAACCCAAGCCCACTCCGCTAGACCCAAACCCACTACGCAAGACCATCACTCCCACTCCGCTAGACCCAACCCCACTCCGCTAGATCCAAACCCACTCCGCTAGACCCAAACCCAACTCCACTAGACCCAAACCCACTCCGCTAGACCCAAACCCACTTCGCTAGACCCACACTCCCACTCCGCTAGCCCGAAACCCACTCCGCTAGACCCAAACCCACTCAGCTAGACCCAAACACACTCCGCTAGACCCAAACCCACTACGCTAGACCCACACTCCCACTCCGCTAGACCCAAACCCACTCCGCGAGACCCAAACCCACTCCGCTAGACCCAAACCCACTCCTCTAGACCATCACTCCCACTCCGCTAGACCCAAACCCACTCCGCTAGACCCAAACACACTCCGCTAGACCCAAACCCACCACGCTAGACCCACACTCCCACTCCGCTAGACCCAAACCCACTCCGCTAGACCCAAACCCACTCCGCTAGAACCAAACCCACTCCGTTAGACCCAAACCCACTCCGCTAAACCCAAACCCACTCCGCTAGACCCAAACCCACTCCGCAAGACCATCATTCCCACTCCGCTAGACCCAACCCCACTCCGCTAGACCCAAACCCACTCCGCTAGACCCAAACCCACTCCGCTAGACCCAAACCCACTCCGCTAGACCCAAACACACTCTGCAAGACCCAAACCCACTCCGCTAGACCCACACCCACTCCGCTAAACACAAACCCACTCCGCTAGACCCAAACCCACTCCGTTAGACCCAAACTCCCACTCCGCTAGACCCAAACCAACTCCACTAGACCCAAACCCACTCCGCTAGACCCAAACCCACTTCGCTAGACCCACACTCCCACTCCGCTAGCCCGAAACCCACTCCGCTAGACCCAAACCCACTCAGCTAGACCCAAACCCACTCCGCTAGGACAACACTCCCACTCCGCTAGACCCAAACCCACTCCGCTTGACCCAAACCCACTCCGCTACACCCAAACCCACTCCGCTGGACCCAAACCCATTCCGCTAGGCCGAAACCCACTCCGTTAGACCCAAACCCACTCCGCCAGACCCAAACCCACTCCGCTAGACACAAACCCACTCCGTTAGACCCAAACCCACTCCACTAGACACAAACCCACTCCGCTAGACCCAAACCCACTCCGCTAGACCCACACTCCCACTCCGCCTGACCCAAACCCACTCCGCTAGACACAAACCCACTCCGCTAGACCCACACTCCCACTCCGCTAGACCCACACTCCCACTCCGCCAGACCCAAACCCACTCCGATAGACCCAAACCCTCTCCGCGAGACCCAAACCCACTCCGCCAGACCCAAACCCACTCCACTAGACCCAAACACACTCCGCTTGACCCAAACCCACTCCGCTAGACCCAAACCCACTCCGCTAGACCCAAACTCCCACGCCGCTAGAACCACACCCACTCCGCTAGACCCACACTCCCACTCCGCTAGACCCAAACCCACTCCGCTACACCAAAACCCACTCCGATAGACCCAAACCCACTCCGCTAGACCCAAAGTCCCACGCCGCTAGAACCAAACCCACTCCGCTAGACCCACACTCCCACTCCGCTAGACCCAAACCCACTCCGCTACACCCAAACCCACTCCGCTAGACCCAAACCCACTCCGCTAGACCCACACACCCACTCCGTTAGACCCACACTCCCACTCCGCCAGACCCAAACCCACTCCGCTAGACCCAAACCCACTCCGCTAGACACAAACCCACTCCGACAGACCCAAACCCACTCCGCTAAACGCAAACCCACTCCGCTAGACCCAAACCCACTCCGCTAGGCCCACACTCCCACTCTGCTAGACCCACACTCCCACTCCGCTACACCCAAACCCACTCCACTAGACCCTAACCCACTCCACTAGACCCAAACCCACTCCGCTAGACACAAACCCACTCCGCTGGACCCAAACCCACTACGCTAGACCCACACTCCCACTCCGCTAGACCCAAACCCACTCCGCTAGACCCAAACCCACTCCGCTCGAACCAAACCCACTCCGGTAGACCCAAACCCACTCCGCTAAACCCAAGCCCACTCCGCTAGACCCAAACCCACTACGCAAGACCATCACTCCCACTCCGCTAGACCCAACCCCACTCCGCTAGATCCAAACCCACTCCGCTAGACCCAAACCCACTCCGCTAGACCCAAACCCACTCCGCTAGACCCAAACACACTCTGCAAGACCCAAACCCACTCCGCTAGACCCACACCCACTCCGCTAGACACAAGCCCACTCCGCTAGACACAAACCCACTCCGTTAGACCCAAACTCCCACTCCGCTAGACCCAAACCAACTCCACTGGACCCAAACCCACTCCGCTAGACCCAAACCCACTTCGCTAGACCCACACTCCCACTCCGCTAGCCCGAAACCCACTCCGCTAGACCCAAACCCAGTCAGCTAGACCCAAACCCACTCCGCTAGGACAACACTCCCACTCCGCTAGACCCAAACCCACTCTGCTAGACCCAAACACACTCCGCTAGACCCAAACCCACTACGCTAGACCCACACTCCCACTCCGCTAGACCCAAACCCACACCGCGAGACCCAAACCCACTCCGCTGGACCCAAACCCACTCCTCTAGACCATCACTCCCACTCCGCTAGACCCAAACCCACTCCGCTAGACCCAAACACACTCCGCTAGACCCAAACCCACCACGCTAGACCCACACTCGCACTCCGCTAGACCCAAACCCACTCCACTAGACCCAAACCCACTCCGCTAGAACCAAACCCACTCCGTCAGACCCAACCCCACTCCGCTAGACCCAAACCCACTCCGCTAGACCCAAACTCACTCCGCTAGACCCAAACCCACTCCGCTTGACCCAAACACACTCTGCAAGACCCAAACCCACTCCGCTAGACCCACACCCACTCCGCTAGACACAAACCCACTCCGCTAGACCCAAACCCACTCCGTTAGACCCAAACTCACACTCCGCTAGACCCAAACCAACTCCACCAGACCCAAACCCACTCCGCTAGACCCAAACCCACTTCGCTAGACCCACACTCCCACTCCGCTAGCCCGAAACCCACTCCGCTAGACCCAAACCCACTCAGCTAGACCCAAACCCACTCCGCTAGGACAACACTCCCACTCCGCTAGACCCAAACCCACTCCGCTAGACCCAAACCCACTACGCTACACCCAAACCCATTCCGCTGGACCCAAACCCACTCCGCTAGGCCGAAACCCACTCCGCTAGACCCAAACCCACTCCGCTAGACCCAAACCCGCTCCGTTAGACCCAAACCCACTCCGCGAGACCCAAAGCCACTCCACTAGACCCACACCCACTCCTCTAGACCATCACTCCCACTCCGCTAGACACAACCCCACTCCGCTGGACCCAAATCCACTCCGCTAGACCCAAACCCACTCCGCTAGACCCAAACCCACTCCGCTAGACCCAAACACACTCCGCTAGACCCAAACCCACTCCGCTAGACCCACACGCCCACTCCGATAGACCCAAACCAACTCCACTAGACCCAAACCCACTCCGCTGGACCCAAACCCACTCCGCTAGACCCACACTCCCACTCCGCTGGACCCAAACCCACTCCGCTAGACCCAAACCCACACAGCTAGACCCAAACCCACTCCGCTAGACCAACACTCCCACTCCGCTAGACCCAAACCCACTTCGCTAGACACACACTCCCACTCCGCTAGACCCACACTCCCATTCCGCTAGACCCAAACCCACTCCGATAGACCCAAACCCTCTCCGCTAGACCCAAACCCACTCCACTAGACCCATACCCACTCCGCTAGACCCAAACCCACTCCGCTAGACCCAAACCCACTCCGCTAGATGCAAACCCACTTCGCTAGACGCAAACTCCCATGCCGCTAGAACCAAACCCACTCCGCTAGACCCACCCTCCCACTCCGCTAGACCCAAACCCACTCCGCCAGACCCAAACCCACTCCACTAGACCCACACTCCCACTCCGCTAGACCCAAACCCACTCCGCTAGACTAAAACCCACTCCGCTAGACCCACACTCCCACTCCGCTAGACCCACACTCCCATTCCGCTAGACTCAAACCCACTCCGATAGACCCAAACCCTCTCCGCTAGACCCAAACCCACTCCGCTAGACCCAAACCCACTCCGCTAGGCCCAAACCCACTCCGCTAGACCCAAACCCACTCCGCTAGACGCACACCCACTCCGCTGGACCCAAACCCACTCCGCGAGACACAAACCAACTCCGCTAGACCCACATTCACTCCGCTAGACCCACACTCCCACTCCACTAGACCCAAAACCACTCCGCTACACCCAAACCCACTCCGCTAGACCAAACCCACTCCGCGAGAGAAACACTCCCACTCCGCTAGACCCAAACCCACTCCGCTAGACCCAAACCCACTCCGCTAGACCCAAACCCACTCCGCTAGACCCAAACCCACACCACTGGACCCAAACCCACTCCGCTAGACCCAAACCCACTCCGCTAGACACAAACCCACTCCGCAAGACCCAAACCCACTCCGCTAGACCCAAACCCACTCCGCTAGACACAAACCCACTCCGCTAGACCCAAACCCACTCCGTTAGACCCAAACTCCCACTCCGCTAGACCCAAACCAACTCCGCTAGACCCAAACCCACTCCGCTAGACCCAAACCCACTCTACTAGACCCACACTCCCACTCCGCTAGACACAACCCCACTCTGCTAGACCCAAACCCACTCCGCTAGACCCACACTCCCACTCCGCTAGACCCACACTCCCATTCCGCTAGACCCAAACCCACTCCGATAGACCCAAACCCTCTCCGCTAGACCCAAACCCACTCCGCTAGACCCAAACCCACTCCAGTAGACCCACACTCCCACTCCGCTAGACCCACACACCCATTCCGCTAGACCCAAACCCACTCCGATAGACCCAAACCCTCTCCGCTAGACCCAAACCCACTCCGCTAGACCCAAACCCACTCCACTAGACCCACACTCCCACTCCGCTAGACCCATACCCACTCCGCTAGACCCAAACCCACTCCGCTAGACCCACACTCCCAATCCGCTAGACCCACACTCCCATTCCGCTAGACCCAAACCCACTCCGATAGACCCAAACCCGCTCCGCCAGACCCAAACCCACTCCACTAGACCCATACCCACTCCGCTAGTCCCAAACCCACTCCGCTAGACCCAAACCCACTCCGCTAGATGCAAACCCACTTCGCTAGACGCAAACACCCATGCCGCTAAAACCAAACCCACTCCGCTAGACCCACCCTCCCACTCCGCTAGACCCAAACCCACTCCGCTAGACCCAAACCCACTCCACTAGACCCACACTCCCACTCCTCTAGACCCAAACCCACTCCGCTAGACTAAAACCGACTCCGCTAGACCCACACTCCCATTCCGCTAGACCCACACTCCCATTCCGCTAGACCCAAACCCACTCCGATAGACCCAAACCCTCTCCGCTAGACCCAAACCCACTCCGCTAGACCCAAACCCACTCCGCTAGGCCCAAACCCACTCCGCTAGACCCAAACCCACTCCGCTAGACGCAAACCCACTCCGCTAGACCCAAACCCACTCCGCTAGACCCAAACCCACTCTACTAGACCCGAACCCACTCCGCTAGACCCAAACCCACTCCGCTAGACCCAAACTCACTCCGCTAGACCCAAACCCACTCCGCTAGACCCAAACTCACTCCGCTGGACACTACCCACTCCGCTAGACCCAAACCCACCCCGCGAGACACAAACCAACTCCGCTAGACCCACATTCACTCCGCTAGACCCACACTCCCACTCCACTAGACCCAAAACCACTCCGCTACACCCAAACCCACTCCGCTAGACCAAACCCACTCCGCGAGACAAACACTCCCACTCCGCTAGACCCAAACCCACTCCGCTAGACCCAAACCCACTCCGCTAGACCCAAACCCACACCACTGGACCCAAACCCACTCCGCTAGACCCAAACCCACTCCGCTAGACCCAAACACACTCCGCAAGACCCAAACCCACTCCGCTAGACCCAAACCCACTCCGCTAGACACAAGCCCACTCCGCTAGACCCAAACCCACTCCGTTAGACCCAAACTCCCACTCCGCTAGACCCAAACCAACTCCGCTAGACCCAAACCCACTCCGCTAGACCCAAACCCACTCTACTAGACCCACACTCCCGCTCCGCTAGACACAACCCCACTCCGCTAGACCCAAACCCACTCCGCTAGACCCACACTCCCACTCCGCTAGACCCACACTCCCATTCCGCTAGACCCAAACCCACTCCGATAGACCCAAACCCTCTCCGCTAGACCCAAACCCACCCCGCTAGACCCAAACCCACTCCACTAGACCCACACTCCCACTCCGCTAGACCCAAACCCACTCCGCTAGACTAAAACCCACTCCGCTAGACCCACACTCCCACTCTGCTAGACCCACACTCCCACTCCGCTAGACCCACACTCCCACTCCGCTAGACCCAAACCCACTCAGCTAGACCCAAACCCACTCCGCTAGACACAAACCCACTCCGCTAGACCCAAACCCACTGCGCTAGACCCAAACTCCCACTCCGCTAGACCCAAACCAACTCCACTAGACCCAAACCCACTCCGCTAGATCCACACGCCCACTCCGCTAGACCCACACTCCCACTCCGCTGGACCCAAGCCCACTCCGCTAGACCCAAACCCACTCAGCTAGACCCAAACGCACTCCGTTAGACCCAAACCCACTCCACTAGACACAAACCCACTCCGCTGGACCCAAACCCACTCCGCTAGACCCACACTCCCACTCCGCTAGACCCAAACCCACTCCGCTAGACACAAACCCACTCCGCTAGACCCACACTCCCACTCTGCTAGACCCTCACTCCCACTCCGCCAGACCCAAACCCACTCCGATAGACACAAACCCTCTCCGCTAGACCCAAACCCACTCCGCCAGACCCAAACCCACTCCACTAGACCCAAACCCACTCCGCTTGACCCAAACCCACTCCGCTAGACCCAAACCCACTCCGCTAGAGCCAAACTCCCACGCCGCTAGAACCAAACCCACACCGCTAGACCCACACTCCCACTCCGCTAGAACCAAACCCACTCCGCTAGACCCAAACCCACTCCGCTAGACCCAAACCCACTCCGCTAGACCCAAACCCACTCCGCTAGACCCAAACTCCCACTCCGCTAGACCCAAACCAACTCCACGAGACCCAAACCCACTCCGCTAGACCCACACTCCCACTCCGCTAGACCCACACTCCCACTCCGCTAGACCCAAACCCACTCAGCTAGACCCAAACCCACTCCGCTAGACACAAACCCACTCCGCTAGACCCAACCCCACTGCGCTAGACCCAAACTCCCACTCCGCTAGACCCAAACCAACTCCACTAGACCCAAACCCACTCCGCTAGATCCACACGCCCACTCCGCTAGACCCACACTCCCACTCCGCTGGACCCAAGCCCACTCCGCTAGACCCAAACCCACTCAGCTAGACCCAAACGCACTCCGTTAGACCCAAACCCACTCCACTAGACACAAACCCACTCCGCTGGACCCAAACCCACTCCGCTAGACCCACACTCCCACTCCGCTAGACCCAAACCCACTCCGCTAGACACAAACCCACTCCGCTAGACCCACACTCCCACTCTGCTAGACCCTCACTCCCACTCCGCCAGACCCAAACCCACTCCGATAGACACAAACCCTCTCCGCTAGACCCAAACCCACTCCGCCAGACCCAAACCCACTCCACTAGACCCAAACCCACTCCGCTTGACCCAAACCCACTCCGCTAGACCCAAACCCACTCCGCTAGAGCCAAACTCCCACGCCGCTAGAACCAAACCCACACCGCTAGACCCACACTCCCACTCCGCTAGACCCAAACCCACTCCGCTAGACCCAAACCCACTCCGCTAGACCCAAACCCACTCCGCTAGACCCAAACCCACTCCGCTAGACCCAAACTCCCAAGCTGCTAGAACCAAACCCACTCCGCTAGACCCACACTCCCACTCCGCTAGACCCCAACCCACTCCGCTAGACCCAAACCCACTCCCCTAGACCCAAACCCACTCCGCTAGACCCACACACCCACTCCGCTAGACCCACACTCCCACTCCGCTAGACCCAAACCCACTCCGCTAGACCCAAACCCACTCCGCTAGACACAAACCCACTCCGTTAGACACAAACCCACTCCGCTAGACCCTAACCCACTCCGCTAGACCCAAACCCACTCCGCTAGACCCACACTCCCACTCCGCTAGACCCACACTCCCACTCCGCTAGACCCACACTCCCACTCCGCTACACCCAAACCCACTCCGCTAGACCCTAACCCACTCCACTAGACCCAAACCCACTCCGCGAGACCCAAACCCACTCCGCTGGACCCAAACCCACTACGCTAGACCCACACTCCCACTCCGCTAGACCCAAACCCACTCCGCTAGACCGAAACCAACTCCGCTAGAACCAAACCCACTCCGCTAGACCCAAACCCACCCCGCTAGACCCAAGCCCACTCCGCTAGACCCAAACCCACTCCGCTAGACACAAACCCACTCCGCTAGACCCAACCCCACTCCGCTAGACCCAAACACACTCCGCTAGACCCAAACCCACTCTACTAGACCCACACTCCCACTCCGCTGGACCCAAACCCACTCCGCTAGACCCAAACCCACTCCGCTAGACCCACACTCCCACTCCGCTAGACCCACACACCCATTCCGCTAGACCCAAACCCACTCCGATAGACCCAAACCCTCTCCGCTAGACCCAAACCCACTCCGCTAGACCCAAACCCACTCCACTAGACCCACACTCCCACTCCGCTAGACCCAAACCCACTCCGCTAGACCCAAACCCACTCCGCTAGACCCACACTCCCAATCCGCTAGACCCACACTCCCATTCCGCTGGACCCAAACCCACTCCGCTAGACCCAAACCCACTCCGATAGACCCAATCCCTCTCCGCTAGACCCAAACCCACTCCACTAGACCCATACCCACTCCGCTAGACCCAAACCCACTCCGCTGGACCCAAACCCACTCCGCTAGATGCAAACCCACTTCGCTAGACGCAAACTCCCATGCCGCTAGAACCAAACCCACTCCGCTAGACCCACCCTCCCACTCCGCTAGACCCAAACCCACTCCCCTAGACCCAAGCCCACTCCGCTGGACCCAAACCCACTACGCTAGACCCACACTCCCACTCCGCTAGACCCAAACCCACTCCGCTAGACCCATACCCACTCCGCTAGACCCAAACCCACTCCGTTAGACCCAAACCCACTCCGCTAGACCCAAACCCACTCCGCTAGACCCAAACCCACTCCGCAAGACCATCACTCCCACTCCGCTAGACCCAACCCCACTCCGCTAGACCCAAACCCACTCGGTTAGACCCAAACTCCCACTCCGCTAGACCCAAACCAACTCCACTAGACCCAAACCCACTCCGCTAGACCCAAACCCACTCCGCTAGACCCAAACCCACTCTGCTAGACCCCACTCCCAATCCGCTAGACCCAAACTCACACTCCGCTAGACCCAAACCCACCCCGCTAGACCCAAGCCCACTCCGCTAGACCCAAACCCACTCCGCTAGACACAAACCCACTCCGCTAGACCCAAACCCACTCCGCTAGACCCAAACCCACTCCGCTAGACCCAAACCCACTCCGCTAGACCCAAACCCACTCCGCTAGACCCAAACCCACTCCGCTAGACCCAAACCCACTCCGCTAGACCCAAACCCACTCCGCTAGGGCCACACTCCCACTCCAATAGACCCACACTCCCACTCCGCTAGACCTTAACCCACTCCGCTAGACCCAAACCCACACCGCTAGACACAAACCCACTCCGCTAGACCCAAACCCACTACGCAAGACCCACACTCCCACTCCGCTAGACCCACACTCCCACTCCGCTACACCCAAACCCACTCCGCTAGACCCTAACCCACTCCACTAGACCCAAACCCACTCCGCGAGACCCAAACCCACTCCGCTGGACCCAAACCCACTACGCAAGACCCACACTCCCACTCCGCTAGACCCAAACCCACTCCGCTAGACCGAAACCAACTCCGCTAGAACCAAACCCCCTCCGCTAGACCCAAACCCACCCCGCTAGACCCAAGCCCACTCCGCTAGACCCAAACCCACTCCGCTAGACACAAACCCACTCCGCTAGACCCAACCCCACTCCGCTAGACCCAAACACACTCCGCTAGACCCAAACCCACTCTACTAGACCCACACTCCCACTCCGCTGGACCCAAACCCACTCCGCTAGACCCAAACCCACTCCGCTAGACCCACACTCCCACTCCGCTAGACCCACACACCCATTCCGCTAGACCCAAACCCACTCCGATAGACCCAAACCCTCTCCGCTAGACCCAAACCCACTCCGCTAGACCCAAACCCACTCCACTAGACCCACACTCCCACTCCGCTAGACCCAAACCCACTCCGCTACACCCAAACCCACTCCGCTAGACCCACACTCCCAATCCGCTAGACCCACACTCCCATTCCGCTGGACCCAAACCCACTCCGCTAGACCCAAACCCACTCCGATAGACCCAAACCCTCTCCGCTAGACCCAAACCCACTCCACTAGACCCATACCCACTCCGCTAGACCCAAACCCACTCCGCTGGACCCAAACCCACTCCGCTAGATGCAAACCCACTTCGCTAGACGCAAACTCCCATGCCGGTAGAACCAAACCCACTCTGCTAGACCCACCCTCCCACTCCGCTAGACCCAAACCCACTCCCCTAGACCCAAGCCCACTCCGCTGGACCCAAACCCACTACGCTAGACCCACACTCCCACTCCGCTAGACCCAAACCCACTCCGCTAGACCCATACCCACTCCGCTAGACCCAAACCCACTCCGTTAGACCCAAACCCACTCCGCTAGACCCAAACCCACTCCGCTAGACCCAAACCCACTCCGCAAGACCATCACTCCCACTCCGCTAGACCCAACCCCACTCCGCTAGACCCAAACCCACTCGGTTAGACCCAAACTCCCACTCCGCTAGACCCAAACCAACTCCACTAGACCCAAACCCACTCGGCTAGACCCGAACCCACTCCGCTAGACCCAAACCCACTCTGCTAGACCCCACTCCCAATCCGCTAGACCCAAACTCACACTCCGCTAGACCCAAACCCACCCCGCTAGACCCAAGCCCACTCCGCTAGACCCAAACCCACTCCGCTAGACACAAACCCACTCCGCTAGACCCAAACCCACTCCGCTAGACCCAAACCCACTCCGCTAGACCCAAACCCACTCCGCTAGACCCAAACCCACTCCGCTAGACCCAAACCCACTCCGCTAGACCCAAACCCACTCCGCTAGACCCAAACCCACTCCGCTAGGGCCACACTCCCACTCCACTAGACCCACACTCCCACTCCGCTAGACCTTAACCCACTCCGCTAGACCCAAACCCACACCGCTAGACACAAACCCACTCCGCTAGACCCAAACCCACTACGCAAGACCCACACTCCCACTCCGCTAGACCCACACTCCCACTCCGCTAGACCCAAACCCACTCCGCTTGACCCAAACCCACTCCGCTAGACCCAAACCCTCTCCGCTAGAGCCAAACCCAGTCCGCTAGACCCAAACCCACTCTGCTACACCCACACTCCCAATCCGCTAGACCCAAACTCACACTCCGCTAGACCCAAACCCACCCCGCTAGACCCAAGCCCACTCCGCTAGACCCAAACCCACTCCGCTAGACACAAACCCACTCCGCTAGACCCAAACCCACTCCGCTAGACCCAAACCCACTCTGCTAGACCCAAACCCACTCCGCTAGACCCAAACCCACTCCACTAGACCCAAACCCACTCCGCTAGACCCAAACCCACTCCGCTAGACCCAAACCCACTCTGCAAGACCCAAACCCACTCCGCTAGATCCAAACCCACTCTGCTAGACACAAACCCACTCCGCTAGACCCAAACCCACTCCGCTAGACCCAAACCCACTCCGCTAGACCCAAACCCACTCCGCTAGACCCAAACCCACTCTGCTACACCCAAACCCACTCCGCTAGACCCAAACCCACTCCACTAGACCCAAACCCACTCCGCTAGACCCAAACCCACTCCGCTAGACCCAAACCCACTCTGCAAGACCCAAACCCACTCCGCTAGATCCAAACACACTCTGCTAGACACAAACCCACTCCGCTAGACCCAAACCCACTCCGCTAGACCCACACACCCACTCCGCTAGACCCACACTCCCACTCCGCTAGACCCAAACCCACTTCGCTAGACCCAAACCCACTCCGCTAGACACAAACCCACTCCGTTAGACCCAAACCCAATCCGCTAGACCCAAACCCACTCCGCGAGACCCAAACCCACTCCGCAAACCCACACTCCCACTCCGCTAGACCCACACTCCCACTCCGCAAGACCCACACTCCCACTCTGCTAGACCCAAACCTACTCCGCTAGACCCTAACCCACTCCGCTAGACCCAAACCCACTCCGCTGGACCCAAACCCACTACGCTAGACCCAAACCCACTCCGCTAGACCCACACACCCACTCCGCTAGACCCAAACCCACTCCGCTAGACAAACCCACTCCGTTATACCCAAACCCAATCCGCTAGACCCAAACCCACTCCGCTAGACCCAAACACACTCCGCAAACCCACACTCCCACTCCGCTAGACCCACACTCCCACTCCGCTAGACCCACACTCCCACTCCGCTAGACCTAAACCCACTCCGCTAGACCATAACCCACTCCACTAGACCCAAACCCACTCCCCTAGACCCAAACCCACTCCGCTGGACCCAAACCCACTACGCTAGACCCACACTCCCACTCCGCTAGACCCAAACCCACTCCGCTAGACCCAAACCCACTCCGCTAGACCCAAACCCACTCCGTTCGACCCAAACCCACTCCGCTAGACCCAAACCCACTCCGCTAGACCCAAACCCACTCCGCAAGACCATCACTCCCACTCCGCTAGACCCAACCCCACTCCGCTAGACCCAAACCCACTCGGTTAGACCCAAACTCCCACTCCGGTAGACCCAAACCAACTCCACTAGACCCAAACCCACTCCGCTAGACCCAAACCCACTCCGCTAGACCCAAACCCACTCTGCTAGACCCCACTCCCAATCCGCTAGACCCAAACTCACACTCCGCTAGACCCAAACCCATCCCGCTAGACCCAAACCCACTCCGCTAGACCCAAACCCACTCCGCTAGACCCAAACCCACTCCGCTAGACCCAAACCCACTCCGCTAGACCCAAACCCACTCCGCTAGACCCAAACCCACTCCGCTAGACCCAAACCCATTCCGCAAGACCCAAACCCACTCCGCTAGATCCAAACCCACTCTGCTAGACACAAACCCACTCCGCTAGACCCAAACCCACTCCGTTAGACCCAAACTCCCACTCTGCTAGACCCAAACCAACTCCGCTAGACCCAAACCCACTCCGCTAGACCCAAACCCACTACACTAGACCCACTCTCCCACTCCGCTAGACCCAAACCCACTCCGCTAGACCCAAACCCACTCCGCTAGACCCAAACCCACTCCGCTAGACCCAAACCCACTCCGCTATGGCCACACTCCCACTCCACTAGACCCACACTCCCACTCCGCTAGACCTTAACCCACTCCGCTAGACCCAAACCCACACCGCTAGACACAAACCCACTCCGCTAGACCCAAACCCACTACGCTAGACCCACACTCCCACTCCGCTAGACCCACACTACCACTCCGCTAGACCCAAACCCACTCCGCTTGACCCAAACCCACTCCGCTAGACCCAAACCCTCTCCGCTAGACCCAAACCCAGTCCGCTAGACCCAAACCCACTCTGCTACACCCACACTCCCAATCCGCTAGACCCAAACTCACACTCCGCTAGACCCAAACCCACCACGCTAGACCCAAGCCCACTCCGCTAGACCCAAACCCACTCCGCTAGACACAAACCCACTCCGCTAGACCCAAACCCACTCCGCTGGACCCAAACCCACTCTGCTAGACCCAAACCCACTCCGCTAGACCCAAACCCACTCCACCAGACCCAAACCCACTCCGCTAGACCCAAACCCACTCCGCTAGACCCAAACCTACTCTGCAAGACCCAAACCCACTCCGCTAGATCGAAACCCACTCTGCTAGACACAAACCCACTCCGCTAGACCCAAACCCACTCCGCTAGACCCACACACCCACTCCGCTAGACCCACACTCCCACTCCGCTAGACCCAAACCCACTCCGCTAGACCCAAACCCACTCCGCTAGACACAAACCCACTCCGTTAGACCCAAACCCAATCCGCTAGACCCAAACCCACTCCGCGAGACCCAAACCCACTCCGCAAACCCACACTCCCACTCCGCTAGACCCACACTCCCACTCCGCAAGACCCACACTCCCACTCTGCTAGACCCAAACCCACTCCGCTAGACCCTAACCCACTCCACTAGACCCAAACCCACTCCGTTAGACCCAATCCCACTCCGCTGGACCCAAACCCACTACGCTAGACCCACACTCCCACTCCGCTAGACCCAAACCCACTCCGCCAGACCCAAACCCACTCCGCTAGAGCCAAACCCACTCCGTTAGACCCAAACCCACTCCGCTAGACCCAAACCCACTCCGCTAGACCCAAACCCACTCCGCAAGACCATCACTCCCACTCCGCTAGACCCAACCCCACTCCGCTAGACCCAAACCCACTCGGTTAGACCCAAACTCCCACTCCGCTAGACCCAAACCAACTCCACTAGACCCAAACCCACTCCGCTAGACCCAAACCCACTCCGCTAGACCCAAACGCACTCTGCTAGACCCACGCTCCCAATCCGCTAGACCCAAACTCACACTCCGCTAGACCCAAACCCACCCCGCTGGACCCAAGCCCACTCCGCTAGACCCAAACCCACTCCGCTAGACACAAACCCACTCCGCTAGACCCGAACCCACTCCGCTAGACCCAAACCCACTCCGCTAGACCCAAACCCACTCCGCTAGACCCAAACCCACTCCGCCAGATCCAAACTCACTCCGCTAGACCCAAACCCACTCCGCAAGACTCAAACCCACTCCGCTAGATCCAAACCCACTCTGCTAGACACAAACCCACTCCGCTAGACCCAAACCCACTCCGTTTGACCCAAACTCCCACTCTGCTAGACCCAAACCAACTCCGCTAGACCCAAATCCACTCCGCTAGACCCAAACCCACTCCACTAAACCCACACTCCCACTCCGCTGGACCCAAACCCACTCCGCTAGACCCAAACCCACTCCGCTAGACCCACACTCCCACTCCGCTAAACCCACACACCCATTCCGCTAGACCCAAACCCACTCCGATAGACCCAAACCCTCTCCGCTAGACCCAAACCCACTCCGCTAGACCCAAACCCACTCCACTAGACCCACACTCCCACTCCGCTAGACCCAAACCCACTGCGCTAGACCCAAACCCACTCCACTAGACCCACACTCCCAATCCGCTAGAGCCACACTCCCATTCCGCTAGACCCAAACCTACTCCGATAGACCCAAACCTTCTCCGCTAGACCCAAACCCACTCCACTAGACCCATACCCACTCCGCTAGACCCAAACCCACTCCGCTAGACCCAAACCCACTCCGCTAGATGCAAACCCACTTCGCTAGACCCAAACTCCCATGCCGCTAGAACCAACCCACTCCGCTAGACCCACCCTCCCACTCCGCTAGACCCAAACCCACTCCGCTAGACCCAAACCCACTCCGCTAGGGCCACACTCCCACTCCACTAGACCCACACTCCCACTCCGCTAGACCCAAACCCACTCCGCTAGACCCAAACCCACTCCGCTGGACACAAACCCACTGCGTTAGACCCAAACCCACTCCACTAGACACAAACCCACTCCGCTAGACCCAAACCCACTCCGCTAGACCCACACTCCCACTCCGCTAGACCCAAACCCACTCCGCTGGACACAAACACACTCCGCTAGACCCACACTCCCACTCCGCTAGCCCCAAATCCACTCCGATAGACCCAAACCCACTCCGCTAGACCCAAACCCACTCCGCTAGACCCAAACCCACTCCACTAGACCCAAACATACTCCGCTTGACCCAAACCCACTCCGCTAGACCCAAACCCACTCCGCCAGACCCAAACCCACTCCGCTAGACCCAAACCCACTCCGCTAGACCCACACACCCACTCCGCTAGACCCACACTCCCACTCCGCTAGACCCAAACCCACTCCGCTAGACCCAAACCCACTCCGCTAGACACAAACCCACTCCGTTAGACCCAAACCCAATCCGCTAGACCCAAACCCACTCCGCTAGACCCAAACCCACTCCGCAAACCCACACTCCCACTCCGCTAGACCCACACTCCCACTCCGCTAGACCCACACTCCCACTCCGCTAGACCCAAACCCACTCCGCTAGACCCTAACCCACTCCACTAGACCCAAACCCACTCCGCTAGACCCAAACCAACTCCACTAGACCCAAACCCACTCCGCTAGACCCACACGCCCACTCCGCTAGACCCACACTCCCACTCCGCTGGACCCAAGCCCACTCCGCTAGACCCAAACCCACTCAGCTAGACCCAAACGCACTCCGTTAGACCTAAACCCACTCCGCCAGACCCAAACCCACTCCGCTAGACACAAACCCACTCCGTTAGACCCAAACCCACTCCACTAGACACAAACCCACTCCGCTGGACCCAAACCCACTCCGCTAGACCCACACTCCCACTCCGCTAGACCCAAACCCACTCCGCTAGACCCACACTCCCACTCTGCTAGACCCACACTCCCACTCCGCCAGACCCAAACCCACTCCGATAGACACAAACCCTCTCCGCTAGACCCAAACCCACTCCGCTAGACCCAAACCCACTCCGCTAGACCCAAACCCACTCCGCAAGACCATCACTCCCACTCCGCTAGACCCAACCCCACTCCGCTAGACCCAAACCCACTCGGTTAGACCCAAACTCCCACTCCGCTAGACCCAAACCAACTCCACTAGACCCAAACCCACTCCGCTAGACCCAAACCCACTCCGCTAGACCCAAACCCACTCTGCTAGACCCACGCTCCCAATCCGCTAGACCCAAACTCACACTCCGCTAGACCCAAACCCACCCCGCTGGACCCAAGCCCACTCCGCTAGACCCAAACCCACTCCGCTAGACACAAACCCACTCCGCTAGACCCGAACCCACTCCGCTAGACCCAAACCCACTCCGCTAGACCCAAACCCACTCCGCTAGACCCAAACCCACTCCGCTAGATCCAAACTCACTCCGCTAGACCCAAACCCACTCCGCAAGACTCAAACCCACTCCGCTAGATCCAAACCCACTCTGCTAGACACAAACCCACTCCGCTAGACCCAAACCCACTCCGTTTGACCCAAACTCCCACTCTGCTAGACCCAAACCAACTCCGCTAGACCCAAATCCACTCCGCTAGACCCAAACCCACTCCACTAAACCCACACTCCCACTCCGCTGGACCCAAACCCACTCCGCTAGACCCAAACCCACTCCGCTAGACCCACACTCCCACTCCGCTAGAACCACACACCCATTCCGCTAGACCCAAACCCACTCCGATAGACCCAAACCCTCTCCGCTAGACCCAAACCCACTCCGCTAGACCCAAACCCACTCCACTAGACCCACACTCCCACTCCGCTAGACCCAAACCCACTGCGCTAGACCCAAACCCACTCCACTAGACCCACACTCCCAATCCGCTAGAGCCACACTCCCATTCCGCTAGACCCAAACCTACTCCGATAGACCCAAACCTTCTCCGCTAGACCCAAACCCACTCCACTAGACCCATACCCACTCCGCTAGACCCAAACCCACTCCGCTAGACCCAAACCCACTCCGCTAGATGCAAACCCACTTCGCTAGCCCCAAACTCCCATGCCGCTAGAACCAACCCACTCCGCTAGACCCACCCTCCCACTCCGCTAGACCCAAACCCACTCCGCTAGACCCAAACCCACTCCGCTAGGGCCACACTCCCACTCCACTAGACCCACACTCCCACTCCGCTAGACCCAAACCCACTCCGCTAGACCCAAACCCACTCCGCTAGACCCAAACCCACTCCGCTACACACAAACCCACTGCGTTAGACCCAAACCCACTCCACTAGACACAAACCCACTCCGCTAGACCCAAACCCACTCCGCTAGACCCACACTCCCACTCCGCTAGACCCAAACCCACTCCGCTAGACACAAACACACTCCGCTAGACCCACATTCCCACTCCGCTAGACCCAAATCCACTCCGATAGACCCAAACCCACTCCGCTAGACCCAAACCCACTCCGCTAGACCCAAACCCACTCCACTAGACCCAAACATACTCCGCTTGACCCAAACCCACTCCGCTAGACCCAAACCCACTCCGCTAGACACAAACCCACTCCGTTAGACCCAAACCCACTCCACTAGACACAAACCCACTCCGCTAGACCCAAACCCACTCCGCAAACCCACACTCCCACTCCGCTAGACCCACACTCCCACTCCGCTAGACCCACACTCCCACTCCGCTAGACCCAAACCCACTCCGCTAGACCCTAACCCACTCCACTAGACCCAAACCCACTCCGCTAGACCCAAACCAACTCCACTAGACCCAAACCCACTCCGCTAGACCCACACGCCCACTCCGCTAGACCCACACTCCCACTCCGCTGGACCCAAGCCCACTCCGCTAGACCCAAACCCACTCAGCTAGACCCAAACGCACTCCGTTAGACCTAAACCCACTCCGCCAGACCCAAACCCACTCCGCTAGACACAAACCCACTCCGTTAGACCCAAACCCACTCCACTAGACACAAACCCACTCCGCTGGACCCAAACCCACTCCGCTAGACCCACACTCCCACTCCGCTAGACCCAAACCCACTCCGCTAGACCCACACTCCCACTCTGCTAGACCCACACTCCCACTCCGCCAGACCCAAACCCACTCCGATAGACACAAACCCTCTCCGCTAGACCCAAACCCACTCCGCTAGACCCAAACCCACTCCGCTAGACCCAAACCCACTCCGCAAGACCATCACTCCCACTCCGCTAGACCCAACCCCACTCCGCTAGACCCAAACCCACTCGGTTAGACCCAAATTCCCACTCCGCTAGACCCAGACCAACTCCACTAGACCCAAACCCACTCCGCTAGACCCAAACCCACTCCGCTAGACCCAAACCCACTCTGCTAGACCCACGCTCCCAATCCGCTAGACCCAAACTCACACTCCGCTAGACCCAAACCCACCCCGCTGGACCCAAGCCCACTCCGCTAGACCCAAACCCACTCCGCTAGACACAAACCCACTCCGCTAGACCCAAACCCACTCCGCTAGACCCAAACCCACTCCGCTAGACCCAAACCCACTCCGCTAGATCCAAACTCACTCCGCTAGACCCAAACCCACTCCGCAAGACTCAAACCCACTCCGCTAGATCCAAACCCACTCTGCTAGACACAAACCCACTCCGCTAGACCCAAACCCACTCCGTTTGACCCAAACTCCCACTCTGCTAGACCCAAACCAACTCCGCTAGACCCAAATCCACTCCGCTAGACCCAAACCCACTCCACTAAACCCACACTCCCACTCCGCTGGACCCAAACCCACTCCGCTAGACCCAAACCCACTCCGCTAGACCCACACTCCCACTCCGCTAGACCCACACACCCATTCCGCTAGACCCAAACCCACTCCGATAGACCCAAACCCTCTCCGCTAGACCCAAACCCACTCCGCTAGACCCAAACCCACTCCACTAGACCCACACTCCCACTCCGCTAGACCCAAACCCACTGCGCTAGACCCAAACCCACTCCACTAGACCCACACTCCCAATCCGCTAGAGCCACACTCCCATTCCGCTAGACCCAAACCTACTCCGATAGACCCAAACCTTCTCCGCTAGACCCAAACCCACTCCACTAGACCCATACCCACTCCGCTAGACCCAAACCCACTCCGCTAGACCCAAACCCACTCCGCTAGATGCAAACCCACTTCGCTAGACCCAAACTCCCATGCCGCTAGAACCAACCCACTCCGCTAGACCCACCCTCCCACTCCGCTAGACCCAAACCCACTCCGCTAGACCCAAACCCACTCCGCTAGGGCCACACTCCCACTCCACTAGACCCACACTCCCACTCCGCTAGACCCAAACCCACTCCGCTAGACCCAAACCCACTCCGCCAGACCCAAACCCACTCCGCTAGACCCAAACCCACTCCGCTAGACACAAACCCACTGCGTTAGACCCAAACCCACTCCACTAGACACAAACCCACTCCGCTAGACCCAAACCCACTCCGCTAGACCCACACTCCCACTCCGCTAGACCCAAACCCACTCCGCTAGACACAAACACACTCCGCTAGACCCACACTCCCACTCCGCTAGACCCAAATCCACTCCGATAGACCCAAACCCACTCCGCTAGACCCAAACCCACTCCGCTAGACCCAAACCCACTCCACTAGACCCAAACATACTCCGCTTGACCCAAACCCACTCCGCTAGACCCAAACCCACTCCGCTAGACCCAAACTCCCATGCCGCTAGACCCAAACCCACTCCGCTACACCCACACTCCCACTCCGCCAGACCCAAACCCACTCCGCTAGACCCAAACCCACTCCGCTAGACCCAAACCCACTCCGCTAGACCCACACACCCACTCTGCTAGACCCACACTCCCACTCCGCCAGACCCAAACCCACTCCGATAGACACAAACCCTCTCCGCTAGACCCAAACCCACTCCGCTAGACCCAAACCCACTCCGCTAGACCCAAACCCACTCCGCAAGACCATCACTCCCACTCCGCTAGACCCAACCCCACTCCGCTAGACCCAAACCCACTCGGTTAGACCCAAACTCCCACTCCGCTAGACCCAAACGAACTCCACTAGACCCAAACCCACTCCGCTAGACCCAAACCCACTCCGCTAGACCCAAACCCACTCTGCTAGACCCACGCTCCCAATCCGCTAGACCCAAACTCACACTCCGCTAGACCCAAACCCACCCCGCTGGACCCAAGCCCACTCCGCTAGACCCAAACCCACTCCGCTAGACACAAACCCACTCCGCTAGACCCGAACCCACTCCGCTAGACCCAAACCCACTCCGCTAGACCCAAACCCACTCCGCTAGACCCAAACCCACTCCGCTAGATCCAAACTCACTCCGCTAGACCCAAACCCACTCCGCAAGACTCAAACCCACTCCGCTAGATCCAAACCCACTCTGCTAGACACAAACCCACTCCGCTAGACCCAAACCCACTCCGTTTGACCCAAACTCCCACTCTGCTAGACCCAAACCAACTCCGCTAGACCCAAATCCACTCCGCTAGACCCAAACCCACTCCACTAAACCCACACTCCCACTCCGGCTGGACCCAAACCCACTCCGCTAGACCCAAACCCACTCCGCTAGACCCACACTCCCACTCCGCTAGACCCACACACCCATTCCGCTAGACCCAAACCCACTCCGATAGACCCAAACCCTCTCCGCTAGACCCAAACCCACTCCGCTAGACCCAAACCCATTCCACTAGACCCACACACCCACTCCGCTAGACCCAAACCCACTGCGCTAGACCCAAACCCACTCCACTAGACCCACACTCCCAATCCGCTAGAGCCACACTCCCATTCCGCTAGACCCAAACCTACTCCGATGGACCCAAACCTTCTCCGCTAGACCCAAACCCACTCCACTAGACCCATACCCACTCCGCTAGACCCAAACCCACTCCGCTAGACCCAAACCCACTCCACTAGATGCAAACCCACTTCGCTAGACCCAAACTCCCATGCCGCTAGAACCAACCCACTCCGCTAGACCCACCCTCCCACTCCGCTAGACCCAAACCCACTCCGCTAGACCCAAACCCACTCCGCTAGGGCCACACTCCCACTCCACTAGACCCACACTCCCACTCCGCTAGACCCAAACCCACTCCGCTAGACCCAAACCCACTCCGCTAGACCCAAACCCACTCCGCTAGACCCAAACCCACTCCGCTAGACACAAACCCACTGCGTTAGACCCAAACCCACTCCACTAGACACAAACCCACTCCGCTAGACCCAAACCCACTCCGCTAGACCCACACTCCCACTCCGCTAGACCCAAACCCACTCCGCTAGACACAAACACACTCCGCTAGACCCACACTCCCACTCCGCTAGACCCAAATCCACTCCGATAGACCCAAACCCACTCCGCTAGACCCAAACCCACTCCGCTAGACCCAAACCCACTCCACTAGACCCAAACATACTCCGCTTGACCCAAACCCACTCCGCTAGACCCAAACCCACTCCGCTAGACCCAAACTCCCATGCCGCTAGACCCAAACCCACTCCGCTACACCCACACGCCCACTCCGCTAGACCCAAACCCACTCCGCTAGACCCAAACCCACTCCGCTAGACCCAAACCCACTCCGCTAGACCCACACACCCACTCCGCTGGACCCACACTCCCACTCCGCTAGACCCAAACCCACTCCGCTAGACCCAAACCCACTCCGCTAGACACAAACCCACTCCGTTAGACCCAAACCCAATCCGCTAGACCCAAACCCACTCCGCTAGACCCAAACCCACTCCGCAAACCCACACTCCCACTCCGCTAGACCCACACTCCCACTCCGCTAGACCCACACTCCCACTCCGCTAGACCCAAACCCACTCCGCTAGACCCTAACCCACTCCACTAGACCCAAACCCACTCCGCTAGACCCAAACCAACTCCACTAGACCCAAACCCACTCCGCTAGACCCACACGCCCACTCCGCTAGACCCACACTCCCACTCCGCTGGACCCAAGCCCACTCCGCTAGACCCAAACCCACTCAGCTAGACCCAAACGCACTCCGTTAGACCTAAACCCACTCCGCCAGACCCAAACCCACTCCGCTAGACACAAACCCACTCCGTTAGACCCAAACCCACTCCACTAGACACAAACCCACTCCGCTGGACCCAAACCCACTCCGCTAGACCCACACTCCCACTCCGCTAGACCCAAACCCACTCCGCTAGACCCACACTCCCACTCTGCTAGACCCACACTCCCACTCCGCCAGACCCAAACCCACTCCGATAGACACAAACCCTCTCCGCTAGACCCAAACCCACTCCGCTAGACCCAAACCCACTCCGCTAGACCCAAACCCACTCCGCAAGACCATCACTCCCACTCCGCTAGACCCAACCCCACTCCGCTAGACCCAAACCCACTCGGTTAGACCCAAACTCCCACTCCGCTAGACCCAAACCAACTCCACTAGACCCAAACCCACTCCGCTAGACCCAAACCCACTCCGCTAGACCCAAACCCACTCTGCTAGACCCACGCTCCCAATCCGCTAGACCCAAACTCACACTCCGCTAGACCCAAACCCACCCCGCTGGACCCAAGCCCACTCCGCTAGACCCAAACCCACTCCGCAAGACCATCACTCCCACTCCGCTAGACCCAACCCCACTCCGCTAGACCCAAACCCACTCGGTTAGACCCAAACTCCCACTCCGCTAGACCCAAACCAACTCCACTAGACCCAAACCCACTCCGCTAGACCCAAACCCACTCCGCTAGACCCAAACCCACTCTGCTAGACCCACGCTCCCAATCCGCTAGACCCAAACTCACACTCCGCTAGACCCAAACCCACCCCGCTGGACCCAAGCCCACTCCGCTAGACCCAAACCCACTCCGCTAGACACAAACCCACTCCGCTAGACCCGAACCCACTCCGCTAGACCCAAACCCACTCCGCTAGACCCAAACCCACTCCGCTAGACCCAAACGCACTCCGCTAGATCCAAACTCACTCCGCTAGACCCAAACCCACTCCGCAAGACTCAAACCCACTCCGCTAGATCCAAACCCACTCTGCTAGACACAAACCCACTCCGCTAGACCCAAACCCACTCCGTTTGACCCAAACTCCCACTCTGCTAGACCCAAACCAACTCCGCTAGACCCAAATCCACTCCGCCAGACCCAAACCCACTCCACTAAACCCACACTCCCACTCCGCTGGACCCAAACCCACTCCGCTAGACCCAAACCCACTCCGCTAGACCCACACTCCCACTCCGCTAGACCCACACACCCATTCCGCTAGACCCAAACCCACTCCGATAGACCCAAACCCTCTCCGCTAGACCCAAACCCACTCCGCTAGACCCAAACCCATTCCACTAGACCCACACTCCCACTCCGCTAGACCCAAACCCACTGCGCTAGACACAAACCCACTCCACTAGACCCACACTCCCAATCCGCTAGAGCCACACTCCCATTCCGCTAGACCCAAACCTACTCCGATAGACCCAAACCTTCTCCGCTAGACCCAAACCCACTCCACTAGACCCATACCCACTCCGCTAGACCCAAACCCACTCCGCTAGACCCAAACCCACTCCACTAGATGCAAACCCACTTCGCTGGACCCAAACTCCCATGCCGCTAGAACCAACCCACTCCGCTAGACCCACCCTCCCACTCCGCTAGACCCAAACCCACTCCGCTAGACCCAAACCCACTCCGCTAGGGCCACACTCCCACTCCACTAGACCCACACTCCCACTCCGCTAGACCCAAACCCACTCCGCTAGACCCAAACCCACTCCGCTAGACCCAAACCCACTCCGCTAGACCCAAACCCACTCCGCTAGACACAAACCCACTGCGTTAGACCCAAACCCACTCCACTAGACACAAACCCACTCCGCTAGACCCAAACCCACTCCGCTAGACCCACACTCCCACTCCGCTAGACCCAAACCCACTCCGCTGGACACAAACACACCCCGCTAGACCCACACTCCCACTCCGCTAGACCCAAATCCACTCCGATAGACCCAAACCCACTCCGCTAGACCCAAACCCACTCCGCTAGACCCAAACCCACTCCACTAGACCCAAACATACTCCGCTTGACCCAAACCCACTCCGCTAGACCCAAACCCACTCCGCTAGAGCCAAACTCCCATGCCGCTAGACCCAAACCCACTCCGCTACACCCACACGCCCACTCCGCTAGACCCAAACCCACTCCGCTAGACCCAAACCCACTCCGCTAGACCCAAACCCACTCCGCTAGACCCACACACCCACTCCGCTAGACCCACACTCCCACTCCGCTAGACCGAAACCAACTCCGCTAGACCCAAACCCACTCCGCTAGACACAAACCCACTCCGTTAGACCCAAACCCAATCCGCTAGACCCAAACCCACTCCGCTAGACCCAAACCCACTCCGCAAACCCACACTCCCACTCCGCTAGACCCACACTCCCACTCCGCTTGACCCACACTCCCACTCCGCTAGACCCAAACCCACTCCGCTAGACCCTAACCCACTCCACTAGACCCAAACCCACTCCGCTAGACCCAAACCAACTCCACTAGACCCAAACCCACTCCGCTAGACCCACACGCCCACTCCGCTAGACCCACACTCCCACTCCGCTGGACCCAAGCCCACTCCGCTAGACCCAAACCCACTCAGCTAGACCCAAACGCACTCCGTTAGACCTAAACCCACTCCGCCAGACCCAAACCCACTCCGCTAGACACAAACCCACTCCGTTAGACCCAAACCCACTCCACTAGACACAAACCCACTCCGCTGGACCCAAACCCACTCCGCTAGACCCACACTCCCACTCCGCTAGACCCAAACCCACTCCGCTAGACCCACACTCCCACTCTGCTAGACCCACACTCCCACTCCGCCAGACCCAAACCCACTCCGATAGACACAAACCCTCTCCGCTAGACCCAAACCCACTCCGCTAGACCCAAACCCACTCCGCTAGACCCAAACCCACTCCGCAAGACCATCACTCCCACTCCGCTGGACCCAACCCCACTCCGCTAGACCCAAACCCACTCGGTTAGACCCAAACTCCCACTCCGGTAGACCCAAACCAACTCCACTAGACCCAAACCCACTCCGCTAGACCCAAACCCACTCCGCTAGACACAAACCCACTCTGCTAGACCCACGCTCCCAATCCGCTAGACCCAAACTCACACTCCGCTAGACCCAAACCCACCCCGCTGGACCCAAGCCCACTCCGCTAGACCCAAACCCACTCCGCTAGACACAAACCCACTCCGCTAGACCCGAACCCACTCCGCTAGACCCAAACCCACTCTGCTAGACCCAAACCCACTCCGCTAGACCCAAACCCACTCCGCTAGATCCAAACTCACTCCGCTAGACCCAAACCCACTCCGCAAGACTCAAACCCACTCCGCTAGATCCAAACCCACTCTGCTAGACACAAACCCACTCCGCTAGACCCAAACCCACTCCGTTTGACCCAAACTCCCACTCTGCTAGACCCAAACCAACTCCGCTAGACCCAAATCCACTCCGCTAGACCCAAACCCACTCCACTAAACCCACACTCCCACTCCGCTGGACCCAAACCCACTCCGCTAGACCCAAACCCACTCCGCTAGACCCACACTCCCACTCCGCTAGACCCACACACCCATTCCGCTAGACCCAAACCCACTCCGATAGACCCAAACCCTCTCCGCTAGACCCAAACCCACTCCGCTAGACCCAAACCCACTCCACTAGACCCACACTCCCACTCCCCTAGACCCAAACCCACTGCGCTAGACCCAAACCCACTCCACTAGACCCACACTCCCAATCCGCTAGAGCCACACTCCCATTCCGCTAGACCCAAACCTACTCCGATAGACCCAAACCTTCTCCGCTAGACCCAAACCCACTCCACTAGACCCATACCCACTCCGCTAGACCCAAACCCACTCCGCTAGACCCAAACCCACTCCGCTAGATGAAAACCCACTTCGCTAGACCCAAACTCCCATGCCGCTAGAACCAACCCACTCCGCTAGACCCACCCTCCCACTCCGCTAGACCCAAACCCACTCCGCTAGACCCAAACCCACTCCGCTAGGGCCACACTCCCACTCCACTAGACCCACACTCCCACTCCGCTAGACCCAAACCCACTCCGCTAGACCCAAACCCACTCCGCTAGACCCAAACCCACTCCGCTAGACCCAAACCCACTCCGCTAGACACAAACCCACTGCGTTAGACCCAAACCCACTCCACTAGACACAAACCCACTCCGCTAGACCCAAACCCACTCCGCTAGACCCACACTCCCACTCCGCTAGACCCAAACCCACTCCGCTAGACACAAACACACTCCGCTAGACCCACACTCCCACTCCGCTAGACCCAAATCCACTCCGATAGACCCAAACCCACTCCGCTAGACCCAAACCCACTCCGCTAGACCCAAACCCACTCCACTAGACCCAAACATACTCCGCTTGACCCAAACCCACTCCGCTAGACCCAAACCCACTCCGCTGGACCCAAACTCCCATGCCGCTAGACCCAAACCCACTCCGCTACACCCACACTCCCACTCCGCTAGACCCAAACCCACTCCGCTAGACCCAAACCCACTCCGCTAGACCCAAACCCACTCCGCTAGACCCACACACCCACTCTGCTAGACCCACACTCCCACTCCGCCAGACCCAAACCCACTCCGATAGACACAAACCCTCTCCGCTAGACCCAAACCCACTCCGCTAGACCCAAACCCACTCCGCTAGACCCAAACCCACTCCGCAAGACCATCACTCCCACTCCGCTAGACCCAACCCCACTCCGCTAGACCCAAACCCACTCGGTTAGACCCAAACTCCCACTCCGCTAGACCCAAACCAACTCCACTAGACCCAAACCCACTCCGCTAGACCCAAACCCACTCCGCTAGACCCAAACCCACTCTGCTAGACCCACGCTCCCAATCCGCTAGACCCAAACTCACACTCCGCTAGACCCAAACCCACCCCGCTGGACCCAAGCCCACTCCGCTAGACCCAAACCCACTCCGCTAGACACAAACCCACTCCGCTAGACCCGAACCCACTCCGCTAGACCCAAACCCACTCCGCTAGACCCAAACCCACTCCGCTAGACCCAAACCCACTCCGCTAGATCCAAACTCACTCCGCTAGACCCAAACCCACTCCGCAAGACTCAAACCCACTCCGCTAGATCCAAACCCACTCTGCTAGACACAAACCCACTCCGCTAGACCCAAACCCACTCCGTTTGACCCAAACTCCCACTCTGCTAGACCCAAACCAACTCCGCTAGACCCAAATCCACTCCGCTAGACCCAAACCCACTCCACTAAACCCACACTCCCACTCCGCTGGACCCAAACCCACTCCGCTAGACCCAAACCCACTCCGCTAGACCCACACTCCCACTCCGCTAGACCCACACACCCATTCCGCTAGACCCAAACCCACTCCGATAGACCCAAACCCTCTCCGCTAGACCCAAACCCACTCCGCTAGACCCAAACCCACTCCACTAGACCCACACTCCCACTCCGCTAGACCCAAACCCACTGCGCTAGACCCAAACCCACTCCACTAGACCCACACTCCCAATCCGCTAGAGCCACACTCCCATTCCGCTAGACCCAAACCTACTCCGATAGACCCAAACCTTCTCCGCTAGACCCAAACCCACTCCACTAGACCCATACCCACTCCGCTAGACCCAAACCCACTCCGCTAGACCCAAACCCACTCCGCTAGATGCAAACCCACTTCGCTAGACCCAAACTCCCATGCCGCTAGAACCAACCCACTCCGCTAGACCCACCCTCCCACTCCGCTAGACCCAAACCCACTCCGCTAGACCCAAACCCACTCCGCTAGGGCCACACTCCCACTCCACTAGACCCACACTCCCACTCCGCTAGACCCAAACCCACTCCGCTAGACCCAAACCCACTCCGCTAGACCCAAACCCACTCCGCTAGACCCAAACCCACTCCGCCAGACACAAACCCACTGCGTTAGACCCAAACCCACTCCACTAGACACAAACCCACTCCGCTAGACCCAAACCCACTCCGCTAGACCCACACTCCCACTCCGCTAGACCCAAACCCACTCCGCTAGACACAAACACACTCCGCTAGACCCACACTCCCACTCCGCTAGACCCAAATCCACTCCGATAGACCCAAACCCACTCCGCTAGACCCAAACCCACTCCGCTAGACCCAAACCCACTCCACTAGACCCAAACATACTCCGCTTGACCCAAACCCACTCCGCTAGACCCAAACCCACTCCGCAAACCCACACTCCCACTCCGCTAGACCCACACTCCCACTCCGCTAGACCCACACTCCCACTCCGCTAGACCCAAACCCACTCCGCTAGACCCTAACCCACTCCACTAGACCCAAACCCACTCCGCTAGACCCAAACCAACTCCACTAGACCCAAACCCACTCCGCTAGACCCACACGCCCACTCCGCTAGACCCACACTCCCACTCCGCTGGACCCAAGCCCACTCCGCTAGACCCAAACCCACTCAGCTAGACCCAAACGCACTCCGTTAGACCAAAACCCACTCCGCCAGACCCAAACCCACTCCGCTAGACACAAACCCACTCCGTTAGACCCAAACCCACTCCACTAGACACAAACCCACTCCGCTGGACCCAAACCCACTCCGCTAGACCCACACTCCCACTCCGCTAGACCCAAACCCACTCCGCTAGACCCACACTCCCACTCTGCTAGACCCACACTCCCACTCCGCCAGACCCAAACCCACTCCGATAGACACAAACCCTCTCCGCTAGACCCAAACCCACTCCGCCAGACCCAAACCCACTCCACTAGACCCAAACCCACTCCGCTTGACCCAAACCCACTCCGCTAGACCCAAACCCACTCCGCTAGACCCAAACTCCCACGCCGCTAGAACCAAACCCACACCGCTAGACCCACACTCCCACTCCGCTAGACCCAAACCCACTCCGCTAGACCCAAACCCACTCCGTTGGACCCAAACCCACTCCGCTAGACCCAAACCCACTCCGCTAGACCCAAACTCCCACGCCGCTAGAACCAAACCCACTCCGCTAGACCCACACTCCCACTCCGCTAGACCCAAACCCACTCCGCTAGACCCAAACCCACTCCGCTAGACCCAAACCCACTCCGCTAGACCCACACTCCCACTCCGCTAGACCCACACTCCCACTCCGCTAGACCCACACTCCGACTCCGCTACACCCAAACCCACTCCGCTAGACCCTAACCCACTCCACTAGACCCAAACCCACTCCGCTAGACCCAAACCCACTCCGCTGGACCCAAACTCACTACGCTAGACCCACACTCCCACTGCGCTAGACCCAAACCCACTCCGCTAGACCCAAACCCACTCCGCGAGAACCAAACCCATTTCGCTAGACCCAAACCCACCCCGCTAGACCCAAGCCCACTCCGCTAGACCCAAACCCACTCAGCTAGACACAAACCCACTCCGCTAGACCCAAACCCACTCCGCTAGACCCAAACCCACTCTGCTAGACCCAAACCCACTCCGCTAGACCCAAACCCACTCCGCTAGACCCAAACCCACTCCGCTAGACCCAAACCCACTCCGCTAGACCCAAACCCACTCCGCAAGACCCAAACCCACTCCGCTAGATCCAAACCCACTCTGCTAGACACAAACCCACTCCGCTAGACCCAAACCCACTCCGTTAGACCCAAACTCCCACTCTGCTAGACACAAAGCAACTCCGCTAGACGCAAACCCACTCCGCTAGACCCAAACCCACTCCGCTACACCAACACTCCCAGTCCGCTAGACCCACACACCCATTCCGCTAGACCCAAACCCACTCCAATAGACCCAAACCCTCTCCGCTAGACCCAAACCCACTCCGCTAGACCCAAACCCACTCCGCTAGACCCAAACCCACTCCGCTACACCAACACTCCCACTCCGCTAGACCCACACACCCATTCCGCTAGACCCAAACCCACTCCAATTGACCCAAACCCTCTCCGCTAGACCCAAACCCACTCCGCTAGACCCAAACCCACTCCGCTAGACCCACACTCCCAATCCGCTAGACCCACACTCCCATTCCGCTAGACCCAAACCCACTCCGATAGACCCAAACCCTCTCCGCTAGACCCAAACCCACTCCACTAGACCCATACCCACTCCGCTAGACCCAAACCCACTCCGCTAGACCCAAACCCACTCCGCTAGATGCAAACCCACTTCGCTAGACCCAAACTCCCATGCCGCTAGAACCATACCCACTCCGTTAGACCCACCCTCCCACTCCGCTAGACCCAAACCCACTCCGCTAGACCCAAACCCACTTCGCTAGACCCAAACCCACTCCGCAAGACTCACACTCCCACTCCGCTAGACCCACACTCCCGCTCCGCTAGACCCAAACCCCCTCCGCTAGACCCAAACCCACTCCGCTAGACACAAACCCACTCCGCTAGACACAAACCCACTGCATTAGACCCAAACCCACTCCACTAGACACAAACCCACTCCGCTAGAGCCAAACCCACTCCGCTAGACCCACACTCCCACTCCGCTAGACCCAAACCCACTCCGCTAGACACAAACCCACTCCGCTAGACCCACACTCCCACTCCGCTAGACCCACACTGCCACTCCGCTAGACCCAAACCCACTCCGTTAGACGCAACCCACTCCGCTAGTCCCAAACCCACTCCGCTAGACACAAACCCACTCCGCAAGACCATCACTCCCACTCCGCTAGACCCAACCCCACTCCGCTAGACCCAAACCCACTCGGTTAGACCCAAACTCCCACTCGGCTAGACCCAAACCAACTCCACTAGACCCAAACCCACTCCGCTAGACCCAAACCCACTCCGCTACACCCAAACCCACTGCGCTAGACCCAAACCCCCACTCCGCTAGACCCAAACCAACTCCACTAGACCCAAACCCACTCCGCTAGACCTACACGCCCACTCCGCTAGACCCACACTCCCACTCCGCTGAACCCAAGCCCACTCCGCTAGACCCAAACCCACTCAGCTAGACCCAAACGCACTCCGTTAGACCCAAACCCACTCCGCCAGACCCAAACCCACTCCGCTAGACACAAACCCACTCCGTTAGACCCAAACCCACTCCACTAGACACAAACCCACTCCGCTGGACCCAAACCCACTCCACTAGACCCACACTCCCACTCCGCTAGACCCAAACCCACTCGGCTAGACACAAACCCACTCCGCTAGACCCACACTCCCACTCTGCTAGACCCACACTCCCACTCCGCCAGACCCAAACCCACTCCGATAGACACAAACCCTCTCCGCTAGACCCAAACCCACTCCGCTAGACCCAAACCCACTCCGCTAGACCCAAACTCCCACGCCGCTAGAACCAAACCCACACCGCTAGACCCACACTCCCACTCCGCTAGACCCAAACCCACTCCGCTAGACCCAAACCCACTCCGCTAGACCCAAACCCACTCCGCTAGACCCAAACCCACTCCGCTAGACCCAAACTCCCACGCCGCTAGAACCAAACCCACTCCGCTAGACCCACACTCCCACTCCGCTAGACCCAAACCCACTCCGCTAGACCCAAACCCACTCCGCTAGACCCAAACGCACTCCGCTAGACCCACACACCCACTCCGCTAGACCCACACTCCCACTCCGCTGGACCCAAACCCACTCCGCAAGACCCAAACCCACTCCGCTAGACCCAAACCCACTCCTCTAGACCCACACTCCCACTCCGCTAGACCCACACTCCCGCTCCGCTAGACCCAAACCCACTCCGCTACACCCAAACCCACTGCGCTAGACCCAAACTCCCACTCCGCTAGACCCAAACCAACTCCACTAGACCCAAACCCACTCCGCTAGACCCACACGCCCACTTCGCTAGACCCACACTCCCACTCCGCTGAACCCAAGCCCACTCCGCTAGACCCAAACCCACTCAGCTAGACCCAAACGCACTCCGTTAGACCCAAACCCACTCCGCCAGACCCAAACCCACTCCGCTAGACACAAACCCACTCCGTTAGACCCAAACCCACTCCACTAGACACAAACCCACTCCGCTGGACCCAAACCCACTCCGCTAGACCCACACTCCCACTCCGCTAGACCCAAACCCACTCCGCTAGACACAAACCCACTCCGCTAGACCCACACTCCCACTCTGCTAGACCCACACTCCCACTCCGCCAGACCCAAACCCACTCCGATAGACACAAACCCTCTCCGCTAGACCCAAACCCACTCCGCCAGACCCAAACCCACTCCACCAGACCCAAACCCACTCCGCTTGACCCAAACCCACTCCGCTAGACCCAAACCCACTCCGCTAGACCCAAACTCCCACGCCGCTAGAACCAAACCCACACCGCTAGACCCACACTCCCACTCCGCTGGACCCAAACCCACTCCGCTAGACCCAAACCCACTCAGCTAGACCCAAACCCACTCCGCTAGACCAACACTCCCACTCCGCTAGAACCAAACCCACTCCGCTAGACCCACAGTCCCACTTCGCTGGACCCAAACCCACTCCACTAGACGCAAACCCACTCTGCAAGACCCAAACCCACTCCGCTAGACACAAACCCACTCCGCTGGACCCAAACCCACTACGCTAGACCCAAACCCACTCCGCCAGACCCACACTCCCACTCCGCTGGACCCAAACCCACTCCGCTCGACCCAAACCCACTCCTCTACACCATCACTCCCACTCCGCTAGACCCAACCCCACTCCGGTAGACCCAAATCCACTCCGCTAGACCCAAACCCACTCCGCTAGACCCAAACCCACTCCGCTAGACCCAAACACACTCCGCTAGACCCAAACCCACTCCGCTAGACCCAAACGCACTCCGCTAGACCCACACACCCACTCCGCTAGACCCACACTCCCACTCCGCTGGACCCAAACCCACTCCGCAAGACCCAAACCCACTCCGCTAGACCCAAACCCACTCCTCTAGACCCACACTCCCACTCCGCTAGACCCACACTCCCGCTCCGCTAGACCCAAACCCACTCCGCTACACCCAAACCCACTGCGCTAGACCCAAACTCCCACTCCGCTAGACCCAAACCAACTCCACTAGACCCAAACCCACTCCGCTAGACCCACACGCCCACTTCGCTAGACCCACACTCCCACTCCGCTGAACCCAAGCCCACTCCGCTAGACCCAAACCCACTCAGCTAGACCCAAACGCACTCCGTTAGACCCAAACCCACTCCGCCAGACCCAAACCCACTCCGCCAGACACAAACCCACTCCGTTAGACCCAAACCCACTCCACCAGACACAAACCCACTCCGCTGGACCCAAACCCACTCCGCTAGACCCACACTCCCACTCCGCTAGACCCAAACCCACTCCGCTAGACACAAACCCACTCCGCTAGACCCACACTCCCACTCTGCTAGACCCACACTCCCACTCCGCCAGACCCAAACCCACTCCGATAGACACAAACCCTCTCCGCTAGACCCAAACCCACTCCGCCAGACCCAAACCCACTCCACCAGACCCAAACCCACTCCGCTTGACCCAAACCCACTCCCCTAGACCCAAACCCACTCCGCTAGACCCAAACTCCCACGCCGCTAGAACCAAACCCACACCGCTAGACCCACACTCCCACTCCGCTGGACCCAAACCCACTCCGCTAGACCCAAACCCACTCAGCTAGACCCAAACCCACTCCGCTAGACCAACACTCCCACTCCGCTAGAACCAAACCCACTCCGCTAGACCCACAGTCCCACTTCGCTGGACCCAAACCCACTCCACTAGACGCAAACCCACTCTGCAAGACCCAAACCCACTCCGCTAGACACAAACCCACTCCGCTGGACCCAAACCCACTACGCTAGACCCAAACCCACTCCGCCAGACCCACACTCCCACTCCGCTGGACCCAAACCCACTCCGCTCGACCCAAACCCACTCCTCTACACCATCACTCCCACTCCGCTAGACCCAACCCCACTCCGGTAGACCCAAATCCACTCCGCTAGACCCAAACCCACTCCGCTAGACCCAAACCCACTCCGCTAGACCCAAACACACTCCGCTAGACCCAAACCCACTCCGCTAGACGCAAACCCACTCCGCTAGACCCAAACCCACTCCGTTAGACACAAACTCCCACTCCGATAGACCCAAACCAACTCCACTAGACCCAAACCCACTCCGCTAGACCCAAACCCACTCCGCTAGACCCACACTCCCACTCCGCTGGACACAAACCCACTCCGCTAGACCCAAACCCACTCAGTCAGACCCAAACCCACTCCGCTAGACCAACACTCCCACTCCGCTAGACCCAAACCCACTCCGCTACACCCAAACCCACTCCGCTAGACCCAAACACACTCCGCTAGACCCAAACCCACTCCGCTAGACCCAAACCCACTCCGCTAGACCCAAACCCACTCCGTTAGACCCAAACTCCCACTCCGATAGACCCAAACCAACTTCACTAGACCCAAACCCACTCCGCTAGACCCAAACCCACACCGCTAGACCCACACTCCCACTCCGCTGGACCCAAACCCACTCCGCTAGACCCAAACCCACTCCGCTAGACACAAACCCACTCCTCTAGACCCACACTCCCACTCCGCTAGACCCACACTCCCGCTCCGCTAGACCCAAACCCACTCCGCTACACCAAAACCCACTGCGCTAGACCCAAACTCCCACTCCTCTAGACCCAAACCAACTCCACTAGACCCAAACCCACTCCGCTAGACCCACACGCCCACTTCGCTAGACCCACACTCCCACTCCGCTGAACCCAAGCCCACTCCGCTAGACCCAAACCCACTCAGCTAGACCCAAACGCACTCCGTTAGACCCAAACCCACTCCGCCAGACCCAAACCCACTCCGCTAGACACAAACCCACTCCGTTAGACCCAAACCCACTCCACTAGACACAAACCCACTCCGCTGGACCCAAACCCACTCCGCTAGACCCACACTCCCACTCCGCTAGACCCAAACCCACTCCGCTAGACACAAACCCACTCCGCTAGACCCACACTCCCACTCTGCTAGACCCACACTCCCACTCCGCCAGACCCAAACCCACTCCGATAGACACAAACCCTCTCCGCTAGACCCAAACCCACTCCGCCAGACCCAAACCCACTCCACTAGACCCAAACCCACTCCGCTTGACCCAAACCCACTCCGCTAGACCCAAACCCACTCCGCTAGACCCAAACTCCCACGCCGCTAGAACCAAACCCACACCGCTAGACCCACACTCCCACTCCGCTAGACCCAAACCCACTCCGCTAGACCCAAACCCACTCCGCTAGACCCAAACCCACTCCGCTAGACCCACACACCCACTCCGCTAGACCCACACTCCCACTCCGCTAGACCCAAACCCACTCCGCTAGACCCAAACCCACTCCGCTAGACACAAACCCACTCCGTTAGACCCAAACCCACTCCGCTAGACCCAAACCCACTCCGCTGGACCCAAACCCACTCCTCTAGACCCACACTCCCACTCCGCTAGACCCACACTCCCACTCCGCTAGACCCACACTCCCACTCCGCTACACCCAAACCCACTCCGCTAGACCCTAACCCACTCCACTAGACCCAAACCCACTCCGCTACACCCAAACCCACTCCGCTGGACCCAAACCCACTACGCTAGACCCACACTCCCACTCCGCTAGACCCAAAACCACTCCGCTAGACCCAAACCCACTCCGCTAGAACCAAACCCACTCCGTTAGACCCAAACCCACTCCGCTAAACCCAAACCCACTCCGCTCGATCCAAACCCACTCCGCAAGACCATCACTCCCACTCCGCTAGACCCAACCCCACTCCGCTAGACCCAAACCCACTCCGCTAGACCGAAACCCACTCCGCTAGACCCAAACCCACTCCGCTAGACCCAAACACACTCTGCAAGACCCAAACCCACTCCGCTAGACCCAAACCCACTCCGCTGGACACAAACCCACTCCGCTAGACCCAAACCCACTCCGTTATACCCAAACTCCCACTCCGCTAGACCCAAACCAACTCCACTAGACCCAAACCCACTCCGCTAGACCCAAACCCACTTCGCTAGACCCACACTCCCACTCCGCTAGACCCAAACCCACTCCGCTAGACCCAAACCCACTCAGCTAGACCCAAACCCACTCCGCTAGGCCAACACTCCCACTCCGCTAGACCCAAACCCACTCCGCTAGACCCAAACCCACTCCGCTACACCCAAACCCACTCCGCTAGACCCAAACCCACTCCGCTAGGCCAAAACCCACTCCGCTACACCCAAACCCACTCCGCTAGACCCAAACCCGCTCCGTTAGACCCAAACTCCCACTCCGCTAGACCCAAACCAACTCCACTAGACCCAAACCCACTCCGCTAGACCCAAACCCACTTCGCTAGACCCACACTCCCACTCCGCTAGACCCAAACCCACTCCGCTAGACCCAAACCCACTCCGCTACACCCAAACCCACTCCGCTAGACCTAAACCCACTCCGCTAGGCCAAAACCCACTCCGCTAGACCCAAACCCACTCCGCTAGACCCCAACCCGCTCCGTTAGACCCAAACCCACTCCGCGAGACCCAAACCCACTCCGCTAGACCCAAACCCACTCCTCTACACCATCACTCCCACTCCGCTAGACCCAACCCCACTCCGGTAGACCCAAATCCACTCCGCTAGACCCAAACCCACTCCGCTAGACCCAAACCCACTCCGCTAGACCCAAACACACTCCGCTAGACCCAAACCCACTCCGCTAGACGCAAACCCACTCCGCTAGACCCAAACCCACTCCGTTAGACACAAACTCCCACTCCGATAGACCCAAACCAACTCCACTAGACCCAAACCCACTCCGCTAGACCCAAACCCACTCCGCTAGACCCACACTCCCACTCCGCTGGACACAAACCCACTCCGCTAGACCCAAACCCACTCAGTTAGACCCAAACCCACTCCGCTAGACCAACACTCCCACTCCGCTAGACCCAAACCCACTCCGCTAGACCCAAACCCACTCCGCTAGACCCAAACACACTCCGCTAGACCCAAACCCACTCCGCTAGACCCAAACCCACTCCGCTAGACCCAAACCCACTCCGTTAGACCCAAACTCCCACTCCGATAGACCCAAACCAACTCCACTAGACCCAAACCCACTCCGCTAGACCCAAACCCACACCGCTAGACCCACACTCCCACTCCGCTGGACCCAAACCCACTCCGCTAGACCCAAACCCACTCTGCTAGACCCAAACCCACTCCGCTAGACCCAAACCCTCTCCGCTCGACCCAAACCCACTACGCTAGACCCAAACCTACTCCGCTAGACCCAAACCCACTCCGCTAGACCCAAACCCACTCCGCTAGACCCAAGCCCACTCCTCTAGACCCAAACCCACTCCGCAAGACCCAAACCCACGCCGCTAGACCCAAACCCACTCCGCTAGACCCAAACCCACTCAGCTAGACCCAAACCCACTCCGGTAGACCCAAACTCCCACTCCGCTACACCCAAACCAACTCCGCTAGACCCAAACCCACTCCGCTAGACACAAACCCACTCTGCTAGAACCACACTCCCACTCCGCTAGACCCAAACCCACTCCGCTAGAACCACACTCCCACTCCGCTAGACCCACACTCCCACTCCGCTAGACCCAAACCCACTCCGATAGACCCAAACCCTCTCCGCTAGACCCAAACCCATTCCGCTAGACCCAAACCCACTCCGCTAGACCCAAACCAACTCCGCTAGACCCAAACCCACTCCGCTAGACCCAAACCCACTCCGCTAGACCCAAACCCACTCCGCTAGACCCAAACCCAGTCAGCTAGACCCAAACCCACTCCGCTAGACCCAAACCCACTCCGCTAGACCCAAACTCCCACGCCGCTAGAACCAAACCCACTCCGCTAGACCCACACTTCCACTCCGCGAGACCCAAACCCACTGCGCCAGACCCAAACCCACTCCGCGAGAACCAAACCCACTCCGCTAGACCCACACACCCACTCCGCTAGACTCACACTCCCATTCCGCTAGACCCAAACCCACTCCGCTAGACTAAAACCCTCTCCGCTAGACACAAACCCATACCGTTAGACTCAAACCCACTCCGCTAGACCCAAACCCACTCCGCTAGACCCAAACCCACTCCGCTAGACCCAAACCCACTCCGCTAGACCCTCACTCCCACTCCGCTAGACCCAAACCCACACCGCTAGACCCAAACCCACTCCGCTAGACCCAAACCCACTCCGCTAGACCCAAACCCACTCGGCTAGACCCAAACCCACTCCGCTAGACCCACAGTCCCACTCCGCTGGACCCAAACCCACTCCGCCAGACCCAAACCCACTCAGCTAGACCCAAACCCACTCCGCTAGACCAACACTCCCACTCCGCTAGAACCAAACCCACTCCGCTAGACCCACAGTCCCACTTCGCTGGACCCAAACCCACTCCACTAGACGCAAACCCACTCTGCAAGACCCAAACCCACTCCGCTAGACCCAAACCCACTCCGCTGGACCCAAACCCACTACGCTAGACCCAAACCCACTCCGCTAGACCCACACTCCCACTCCGCTGGACCCAAACCCACTCCGCTAGACCCAAACCCACTCCTCTACACCATCACTCCCACTCCGCTAGACCCAACCCCACTCCGGTAGACCCAAATCCACTCCGCTAGACCCAAACCCACTCCGCTAGACCCAAACCCACTCCGCTAGACCCAAACACACTCCGCTAGACCCAAACCCACTCCGCTAGACGCAAACCCACTCCGCTAGACCCAAACCCACTCCGTTAGACACAAACTCCCACTCCGATAGACCCAAACCAACTCCACTAGACCCAAACCCACTCCGCTAGACCCAAACCCACTCCGCTAGACCCACACTCCCACTCCGCTGGACACAAACCCACTCCGCTAGACCCAAACCCACTCAGTTAGACCCAAACCCACTCCGCTAGACCAACACTCCCACTCCGCTAGACCCAAACCCACTCCGCTAGACCCAAACCCACTCCGCAAGACCCAAACACACTCCGCTAGACCCAAACCCACTCCGCTAGACCCAAACCCACTCCGCTAGACCCAAACCCACTCCGCTAGACCCAAACCCACTCCGCTAGACCCAAACCCACTCCGCTAGACCCAAACCCAGTCAGCTAGACCCAAACCCACTCCGCTAGACCCAAACCCACTCCGCTAGACCCAAACTCCCACGCCGCTAGAACCAAACCCACTCCGCTAGACCCACACACCCACTCCGCTAGACTCACACTCCCATTCCGCTTGACCCAAACCCACTCCGCTAGACCAAAACCCTCTCCGCTAGACACAAACCCATACCGTTAGACTCAAACCCACTCCGCTAGACCCAAACCCACTCCGCTAGACCCAAACCCACTCCGCTAGACCCAAACCCACTCCGCTAGACCCTCACTCCCACTCCGCTAGACCCAAACCCACTCCGCTAGACCCAAACCCACTCCGCTAGACCCAAACCCACTCCGCTACACCCAAACCCACTCGGCTAGACCCAAACCCACTCCGCTAGACCCACAGTCCCACTCCGCTGGACCCAAACCCACTCCGCTAGACCCAAACCCACTCAGCTAGACCCAAACCCACTCCGCTAGACCAACACTCCCACTCCGCTAGAACCAAACCCACTCCGCTAGACCCACAGTCCCACTTCGCTGGACCCAAACCCACTCCACTAGACGCAAACCCACTCTGCAAGACCCAAACCCAATCCGCTAGACCCAAACCCACTCCGCTGGACCCAAACCCACTACGCTAGACCCAAACAAACTCCGCTAGACCAAAACCCACTCCGCTAGACCCAAACCCGCTCCGCCAGACCCAAACCCACTCTGCTAGACCCAAACACACTGCGCGAGACCCAAACCCAGTCCGCTAGACCCAAACCCATTCCGCTAGACACTAACCAACTCCGCTAGACCCAAACCCACTCCGCTATACCAAAACCCACTCCGCTAGACCCAAACCCACTCCGCTAGACCCAAACCCACTCCGCTAGATGCAAACCCACTCCGCTAGACCCAAACCCACTCCGCTAGACCCAAACCCACTCTGCTAGACCCAAACCCACTCCGCTAGACCCAAACCCACTCCGCTGGACCAAAACCCACTCCGCTAGACCAAAACCCACTCCGCTAGATCCAAACCCACTCCGCAAGACCCATATCCGATCCGCTAGACCCATACCCACTCCGCTAGACCCAAACCCACTCTGCTAGACCCAAACCCACTCCGCTAGACCCAAGCCCACTCCGCTAGACCCAAACCCACTCCGCAAGACCCAAACCCACTCCGCTAGACCCAAACCCACTCCGCTAGACCCAAACCCACTCAGCTAGACCCAAACCCACTCTGGTAGACCCAAACTCCCACTCCGCTACACCCAAACCAACTCCGCTAGGCCCAAACCCACTCCGCTAGACACAAACCCACTCTGCTAGAACCACACTCCCACTCCGCTAGACCCAAACCCACTCCGCTAGAACCACACTCCCACTCCGCTAGACCCACACTCCCACTCCGCTAGACCCAAACCCACTCCGATAGGCCCAAACCCTCTCCGCTAGACCCAAACCCATTCCGCTAGACCCAAACCCACTCCGCTAGACCCAAACCCACTCCGCTACACCCAAACCCACTCCGCTAGACGCAAACCCACTCCGCTAGACCCAAACCCACTCCGCTAGACCCAAACCCAGTCAGCTAGACCCAAACCCACTCCGCTAGACCCAAACCCACTCCGCTAGACCCAAACTCCCACGCCGCTAGAACCAAACCCACTCCGCTAGACCCACACTTCCACTCCGCGAGACCCAAACCCACTGTGCCAGACCCAAACCCACTCCGCGAGAACCAAACCCACTCCGCTACACCCACACACCCACTCCGCTAGACTCACACTCCCATTCCGCTAGACCCAAACCCACTCCGCTAGCCCCACACTCCCACTCCGCTAGACCCAACCCACCCCGCTAGATCCAAATCCACTCCGCTAGACACATACCCACTCTGTTAGACCCAAACCCACTCCGCTAGACACAAACCCACTCCGCTAGACCAAAACCCACTCCGCTAGATCCAAACCCACTCCGCAAGACCCATATCCGATCCGCTAGACCCATACCCACTCCGCTAGACCCAAACCCACTCTGCTAGACCCAAACCCACTCCGCTAGACCCAAGCCCACTCTGTTAGACCCAAACCCACTCCGCTAGACACAAACCCACTCCGCTGGACCTAAACCCACTCCGCTAGACCCAAACCCACTCCGCTAGACCCACACTCCCACTCCGCTATACCCACACTCCCACACTGCTAGACCCAAACCCACCCCGATAGACCCAAACCCCCGCCACAAGACCCAAACCCACTCCGCTAGACCCAAACTCCCACGCCGCTAGAACCAAACCCACTCCGCTAGACCCACACTTCCACTCCGCTAGACCCAAACCCACTGCGCCAGACCCAAACCCACTCCGCGAGAAGCAAACCCACTCCGCTAGACCCACACACCCACTCCGCTAGACTCACACTCCCATTCCGTTAGACCCAAACCCACTCCGCTAGACCAAAACTCTCTCCGCTAGACACAAACCCACACCATTAGACTCAAACCCACTCCGCTAGACCCAAACCCACTCCGCTAGACCCAAACCCACTCCGCTAGACCCAAACCCACTCCGCTAGACCCTCACTCCCACTCCGCTAGACCGAAACCCACTCCGCTAGACCCAAACCCACTCCGCTAGACCCAAACCCACTCCGCTAGACCCAAACCCACTCGGCTAGACCCAAACCCACTCCGCTAGACCCACACTCCCACTCCGGTGGACCGAAACCCACTCCGCTAGACCCAAACCCACTCCGCTAGACCCAAACCCACTCCGCTAGACCCAAACCCACTCCGCGAGACCCAAACCCACTGCGCCAGACCCAAACCCACTCCGCGAGAACCAAACCAACTCCGCTAGACCCACACACCCACTCCGCGAGACTCACACTCCCATTCCGCTAGACCCAAACCCACTCCGCTAGACCAAAACCCTCTCCGCTGGACACAAACCCACACCGTTAGACTCAAACCCACTCCGCTAGACCCAAACCCACTCCGCTAGACCCAAACCCACTCCGCTAGACCCAAACCCACTCCGCTAGACCCTCACTCCCACTCCGCTAGACCCAAACCCACTCCGCTAGACCCAAACCCACTCCGCTAGACCCAAACCCACTCCGCTAGACCCAAACCCACTCGGCTAGACCCAAACCCACTCCGCTAGACCCACACTCCCACTCCGCTGGACCCAAACCCACTCCGCTAGACCCAAACCCACTCAGCTAGACCCAAACCCACTCCGCTAGACCAACACTCCCACTCCGCTAGACCCAAACCCACTCCGCTAGACCCACAGTCCCACTTCGCTGGACCCAAACCCACTCCACTAGACGCAAACCCACTCCGCAAGACCCAAACCCACTCCGCTAGACCCAAACCCACTCCGCTGGACCCAAACCCACTACGCTAGACCCAAACCCACTCCGCTAGACCCAAACCCACTCCGCTAGACCCAAACCCGCTCCGCTAGACCCAAACCCACTCTGCTAGACCCAAACCCACTCCGCGAGACCCAAACCCAGTCCGCTAGACCCAAACCCATTCCGCTAGACCCAAACCAACTCCGCTAGACCCAAACCCACTCCGCTATACCCAAACCCACTCCGCTAGACCCAAACCCACTCCGCTAGACCCAAACCCACTCCGCTAGATGCAAACCCACTCCGCTAGACCCAAACCCACTCCGCTAGACCCAAACCCACTCCGCTAGACCCAAACCCACTCCGCTAGACCCAAACCCACTCCGCTGGACCAAAACACACTCCGCTAGACCAAAACCCACACCGCTAGATCCAAACCCACTCCGCAAGACCCATATCCGATCCGCTAGACCCATACCCACTCCGCTAGACCCAAGCCCACTCCGCTAGACCCAAACCCACTCCGCAAGACCCAAACCCACTCCGCTAGACCCAAACCCACTCCGCTAGACCCAAACCCACTCAGCTAGACCCAAACCCACTCTGGTAGACCCAAACTCCCACTCCGCTACACCCAAACCAACTCCGCTAGGCCCAAACCCACTCCGCTAGACACAAACCCACTCTGCTAGAACCACACTCCCACTCCGCTAGACCCAAACCCACTCCGCTAGAACCACACTCCCACTCCGCTAGACCCACACTCCCACTCCGCTAGACCCAAACCCACTCCGATAGACCCAAACCCTCTCCGCTAGACCCAAACCCATTCCGCTAGACCCAAACCCACTCCGCTAGACCCAAACCCACTCCGCTAGACCCAAACCCACTCCGCTAGACCCAAACCCACTCCGCTAGACCCAATCCCACTCCGCTAGACCCAAACCCAGTCAGCTAGACCCAAACCCCACTCCGCTAGACCCAAACCCACTCCGCTAGACCCAAACTCCCACGCCGCTAGAACCAAACCCACTCCGCTAGACCCACACTTCCACTCCGCGAGACCCAAACCCACTGTGCCAGACCCAAACCCACTCCGCGAGAAGCAAACCCACTCCGCTAGACCCACACACCCACTCCGCTAGACTCACACTCCCATTCCGCTAGACCCAAACCCACTCCGCTAGCCCCACACTCCCACTCCGCTAGACCCAACCCACCCCGCTAGATCCAAATCCACTCCGCAAGACACATACCCACTCTGTTAGACGCAAACCCACTCCGCTAGACACAAACCCACTCCGCTAGACCAAAACCCACTCCGCTAGATCCAAACCCACTCCGCAAGACCCATATCCGATCCGCTAGACCCATACCCAATCCGCTAGACCCAAACCCACTCTGCTAGACCCAAACCCACTCCGCTAGACCCAAGCCCACTCCGCTGGACCCAAACCCACTCCGCAAGACCCAAACCCACTCCGCTAGACCCAAACCCACTCCGCTAGACCCAAACCCACTCAGCTAGACCCAAACCCACTCTGGTAGACCCAAACTCCCACTCCGCTACACCCAAACCAACTCCGCTAGACCCAAACCCACTCCGCTAGACACAAACCCACTCTGCTAGAACCACACTCCCACTCCGCTAGACCCAAACCCACTCCGTTAGAACCACACTCCCACTCCGCTAGACCCAAACCCACTCCGCTAGACCCAAACCCACTCCGCTAGACCCAAACCCACTCCGCTAGACCCAAACCCACTCCGCTAGACCCAAACCCAGTAAGCTAGACCCAAACCCACTCCGCTAGACCCAAACCCACTCCGCTAGACCCAAACTCCCACGCCGCTAGAACCAAACCCACTCCGCTAGACCCACACTTCCACTCCGCGAGACCCAAACCCACTGCGCCAGACCCAAACCCACTCCGCGAGAACCAAACCCACTCCGCTAGACCCACACACCCACTCCGCTAGACTCACACTCCCATTCCGCTAGACCCAAACCCACTCCGCTAGACCCACACTCCCACTCCGCTAGACCCAAACCCACCCCGCTAGATCCAAACCCACTCCGCTAGACACATACCCACTCTGTTAGACCCAAACCCACTCCGCTAGACACAAACCCACTCCGCTGGACCTAAACCCACTCCGCTAGACCCAAACCCACTCCGCTAGACCCACACTCCCACTCCGCTATACCCACACTCCCACACTGCTAGACCCAAACCCACCCCGATAGACCCAAACCCCCGCCGCTAGACCCAAACCCACTCCGCTAGACCCAAATCCACTCCGCTAGACCCAAACCCAGTCAGCTAGACCCAAACCCACTCCGCTAGACCCAAACCCACTCCGCTAGACCCAAACTCCCACGCCGCTAGAACCAAACCCACTCCGCTAGACCCACACTTCCACTCCGCTAGACCCAAACCCACTGCGCCAGACCCAAACCCACTCCGCGAGAAGCAAACCCACTCCGCTAGACCCACACACCCACTCCGCTAGACTCACACTCCCATTCCGTTAGACCCAAACCCACTCCGCTAGACCAAAACTCTCTCCGCTAGACACAAACCCACACCATTAGACTCAAACCCACTCCGCTAGACCCAAACCCACTCCGCTAGACCCAAACCCACTCCGCTAGACCCAAACCCACACCGCTAGACCCTCACTCCCACTCCGCTAGACCGAAACCCACTCCGCTAGACCCAAACCCACTCCGCTAGACCCAAACCCACTCCGCTAGACCCCAACCCACTCGGCTAGACCCAAACCCACTCCGCTAGACCCACACTCCCACTCCGCTGGACCGAAACCCACTCCGCTAGACCCAAACCCACTCCGCTAGACCCAAACCCACTCCGCTAGACCCAAACCCACTCCGCGAGACCCAAACCCACTGCGCCAGACCCAAACCCACTCCGCGAGAACCAAACCAACTCCGCTAGACCCACACACCCACTCCGCTAGACTCACACTCCCATTCCGCTAGACCCAAACCCACTCCGCTAGACCCACACTCCCACTCCGCTAGACCCAAACCCACCCCGCTAGATCCAAACCCACTCCGCTAGACACATACCCACTCTGTTAGACCCAAACCCACTCCGCTAGACACAAACCCACTCCGCTGGACCTAAACCCACTCCGCTAGACCCAAACCCACTCCGCTAGACCCACACTCCCACTCCGCTATACCCACACTCCCACACTGCTAGACCCAAACCCACCCCGATAGACCCAAACCCCCGCCGCTAGACCCAAACCCACTCCGCTAGACCCAAATCCACTCCGCTAGACCCAAACCCAGTCAGCTAGACCCAAACCCACTCCGCTAGACCCAAACCCACTCCGCTAGACCCAAACTCCCACGCCGCTAGAACCAAACCCACTCCGCTAGACCCACACTTCCACTCCGCTAGACCCAAACCCACTGCGCCAGACCCAAACCCACTCCGCGAGAAGCAAACCCACTCCGCTAGACCCACACACCCACTCCGCTAGACTCACACTCCCATTCCGTTAGACCCAAACCCACTCCGCTAGACCAAAACTCTCTCCGCTAGACACAAACCCACACCATTAGACTCAAACCCACTCCGCTAGACCCAAACCCACTCCGCTAGACCCAAACCCACTCCGCTAGACCCAAACCCACACCGCTAGACCCTCACTCCCACTCCGCTAGACCGAAACCCACTCCGCTAGACCCAAACCCACTCCGCTAGACCCAAACCCACTCCGCTAGACCCCAACCCACTCGGCTAGACCCAAACCCACTCCGCTAGACCCACACTCCCACTCCGCTGGACCGAAACCCACTCCGCTAGACCCAAACCCACTCCGCTAGACCCAAACCCACTCCGCTAGACCCAAACCCACTCCGCGAGACCCAAACCCACTGCGCCAGACCCAAACCCACTCCGCGAGAACCAAACCAACTCCGCTAGACCCACACACCCACTCCGCTAGACTCACACTCCCATTCCGCTAGACCCAAACCCACTCCGCTAGACCAAAACCCTCTCCGCTGGACAAAAACCCACACCGTTAGACTCAAACCCACTCCGCTAGACCCAAACCCACTCCGCTACACCCAAACCCACTCCGCTAGACCCTCACTCCCACTCCGCTAGACCCAAACCCACTCCGCTAGACCCAAACCCACTCCGCTAGACCCAAACCCACTCCGCTAGACCCAAACCCACTCGGCTAGACCCAAACCCACTCCGCTAGACCCACACTCCCACTCCGCTGGACCCAAACCCACTCCGCTAGACCCAAACCCACTCAGCTAGACCCAAACCCACTCCGCTAGACCAACACTCCCACTCCGCTAGACCCAAACCCACTCCGCTAGACCCACAGTCCCACTTCGCTGGACCCAAACCCACTCCACTAGACGCAAACCCACTCCGCAAGACCCAAACCCACTCCGCTAGACCCAAACCCACTCCGCTGGACCCAAACCCACTACGCTAGACCCAAACCCACTCCGCTAGACCCAAACCCACTCCGCTAGACCCAAACCCGCTCCGCTAGACCCAAACCCACTCTGCTAGACCCAAACCCACTCCGCGAGACCCAAACCCAGTCCGCTAGACCCAAACCCATTCCGCTAGACCCAAACCAACTCCGCTAGACCCAAACCCACTCCGCTATACCCAAACCCACTCCGCTAGACCCAAACCCACTCCGCTAGACCCAAACCCACTCCGCCAGATGCAAACCCACTCCGCTAGACCCAAACCCACTCCGCTAGACCCAAACCCACTCCGCTAGACCCAAACCCACTCCGCTAGACCCAAACCCACTCCGCTGGACCAAAGCCCACTCCGCTAGACCAAAACCCACACCGCTAGATCCAAACCCACTCCGCAAGACCCATATCCGATCCGCTAGACCCATACCCACTCCGCTAGACCCAAACCCACTCTGCTAGACCCAAACCCACTCCGCTAGACCCAAGCCCACTCCGCTAGACCCAAACCCACTCCGCAAGACCCAAACCCACTCCGCTAGACCCAAACCCACTCCGCTAGACCCAAACCCACTCAGCTAGACCCAAACCCACTCTGGTAGACCCAAACCCCCACTCCGCTACACCCAAACCAACTCCGCCAGACCCAAACCCACTCCGCTAGACACAAACCCACTCTGCTAGAACCACACTCCCACTCCGCTAGACCCAAACCCACTCCGCTAGAACCACACTCCCACACCGCTAGACCCACACTCCCACTCCGCGAGACCCAAACCCACTCCGATAGACCCAAACCCTCTCCGCTAGACCCAAACCCATTCCGCTAGACCCAAACCCACTCCGCTAGACCCAAACCCACTCCGCTAGACCCAAACCCACTCCGCTAGACCCAAACCCACTCCGCTAGACCCAAACTCCCACGCCGCTAGAACCAAACCCACTCCGCTAGACCCACACTCCCACTCCGCTAGACCCAAACCCACTCTGCTAGACACAAACCCACTCAGCCAGACAAAAGCCCACTCCGCTAGACCCACACTCCCACTCCGCTAGACCCAAACCCACCCCGCTAGATCCAAACCCACTCCGCTAGACACATACCCACTCTGTTAGACCCAAACCCACTCCGCTAGACACAAACCCACTCCGCTGGACCTAAACCCACTCCGCTAGACCCAAACCCACTCCGCTAGACCCACACTCCCACTCCGCTATACCCACACTCCCACACTGCTAGACCCAAACCCACCCCGATAGACCCAAACCCCCGCCGCTAGACCCAAACCCACTCCGCTAGACCCAAATCCACTCCGCTAGACCCAAACCCACTCCGCTAGACCCACACACCCACTCCGCTAGACTCACACTCCCATTCCGCTAGACCCAAACCCACTCCGCTAGACCAAAACCCTCTCCGCTAGACACAAACCCACACCGTTAGCCTCAAACCCACTCCGCTAGACCCAAACCCACTCCGCTAGACCCAAACCCACTCCGCTAGACCCAAACCCACTCCGCTAGACCCTCACTCCCACTCCGCTAGACCCAAACCCACTCCGCTAGACCCAAACCCACTCCGCTAGACCCAAACCCACTCCGCTAGACCCAAACCCACTCGGCTAGACCCAAACCCACTCCGCTAGACCCACACTCCCACTCCGCTGGACCCAAACCCACTCCGCCAGACCCAAACCCACTCAGCTAGACCCAAACCCACTCCGCTAGACCCGAACCCACTCCGCTAGATGCAAACCCACTCCGCTAAACCCAAACCCACTCCGCTAGACACAAACCCACTCCGCTAGACCCAAACCCACTCCGCTAGACCCAAACCCACTCCGCTGGACCAAAACCCACTCCGCTAGACCAAAACCCACTCCGATAGATCCAAACCCACTCCGCAAGACCCATATCCGATCCGCTAGACCCAAACCCACTCCGCTAGACCCAAACCCACTCTGCTAGACCCAAACCCGCTCCGCTAGACCCAAACCCACTCCGCTAGACCCAAACCAACTCCGCTAGACCCAAACCCACTCCGCTAGACCGAAACCTACTCCGCTAGACCCACACTCCCACTCCGCTAGACCCAAACCCACTCCGCTAGACCCAAACCCACTCCGCCAAACACAAACCCACTCCGCTAGACCCAAACCCACTCCGCTATACCCAAACCCACTCCGCTAGACCAAAACCCTCTCCGCTAGACACAAACCAACACCGTTAGACTCAAACCCACTCCGCTAGACCCAAACCCACTCCGCTAGACCCAAACCCACTCCGCTAGACCCAAACCCACTCCGCTAGACCCTCACTCCCACTCCGCTAGACCCAAACCCACTCCGCTAGACCCAAACCCACTCCGCTAGACCCAAACCCACTCCGCTAGACCCAAACCCACTCGGCTAGACCCAAACCCACTCCGCTAGACCCACACTCCCACTCCGCTGGACCCAAACCCACTCCGCTAGACCCAAACCCACTCAGCTAGACCCAACCCCACTCCGCTAGACCCAAACCCACTCCGCTAGATGCAAACCCACTCCGCTAAACCCAAACCCACTCCGCTAGACCCAAATCCACTCCGCTAGACCCAAACCCACTCCGCTAGACCCACACACCCACTCCGCTAGACTCACACTCCCATTCCGCTAGACCCAAACCCACTCCGCTAGACCAAAACCCTCTCCGCTAGACACAAACCCACACCGTTAGACTCAAACCCACTCCGCTAGACCCAAACCCACTCCGCTAGACCCAAACCCACTCCGCTAGACCCAAACCCACTCCGCTAGACCCTCACTCCCACTCCGCTAGACCCAAACCCACTCCGCTAGACCCAAACCCACTCCGCTAGACCCAAACCCACTCCGCTAGACCCAAACCCACTCGGCTAGACCCAAACCCACTCCGCTAGACCCACACTCCCACTCCGCTGGACCCAAACCCACTCCGCTAGACCCAAACCCACTCAGCTAGACCCAAACCCACTCCGCTAGACCCAAACCCACTCCGCTAGATGCAAACCCACTCCGCTAAACCCAAACCCACTCCGCTAGACACAAACCCACTCCGCTAGACCCAAACCCACTCCGCTAGACCCAAACCCACTCCGCTGGACCAAAACCCACTCCGCTAGACCAAAACCCACTCCGCTAGATCCAAACCCACTCCGCAAGACCCATATCCGATCCGCTAGACCCAAACCCACTCCGCTAGACCCAAACCCACTCTGCTAGACCCAAACCCGCTCCGCTAGACCCAAACCCACTCCGCTAGACCCAAACCAACTCCGCTAGACCCAAACCCACTCCGCTAGACCGAAACCTACTCCGCTAGACCCACACTCCCACTCCGCTAGACCCAAACCCACTCCGCTAGACCCAAACCCACTCCGCCAAACACAAACCCACTCCGCTAGACCCAAACCCACTCCGCTAGACCCAAACCCACTCCGCTAGACCAAAACCCTCTCCGCTAGACACAAACCCACACCGTTAGACTCAAACCCACTCCGCTAGACCCAAACCCACTCCGCTAGACCCAAACCCACTCCGCTAGACCCAAACCCACTCCGCTAGACCCTCACTCCCACTCCGCTAGACCCAAACCCACTCCTCTAGACCCAAACCCACTCCGCTAGACCCAAACCCACTCCGCTAGACCCAAACCCACTCGGCTAGACCCAAACCCACTCCGCTAGACCCACACTCCCACTCCGCTGGACCCAAACCCACTCCGCTAGACCCAAACCCACTCAGCTAGACCCAAACCCACTCCGCTAGACCCAAACCCACTCCGCTAGATGCAAACCCACTCCGCTAAACCCAAACCCACTCCGCTAGACACAAACCCACTCCGCTAGACCCAAACCCACTCCGCTAGACCCAAACCCACTCCGCTGGACCAAAACCCACTCCGCTAGACCAAAACCCACTCCGCTAGATCCAAACCCACTCCGCAAGACCCATATCCGATCCGCTAGACCCAAACCCACTCCGCTAGACACAAACCCACTCCGCTAGACCCAAACCAACTCCGCTAGACCCAAACCCACTCCGCTAGACCGAAACCTACTCCGCTAGACCCACACTCCCACTCCGCTAGACCCAAACCCACTCCGCTAGACCCAAACCCACTCCGCCAAACACAAACCCACTCCGCTAGACCCAAACCCACTCCGCTAGACCCAAACCCACTCCGCCAAACACAAACCCACTCCGCTAGACCCAAACCCACTCCGCTAGACCCAAACCCACTCCGCTAGACCAAAGCCCTCTCCGCTAGACACAAACCCACACCGTTAGACTCAAACCCACTCCGCTAGACCCAAACCCACTCCGCTAGACCCAAACCCACTCCGCCAGACCCAAACCCACTCCGCTAGACCCTCACTCCCACTCCGCTAGACCCAAACCCACTCCGCTAGACCCAAACCCACTCCGCTAGACCCAAACCCACTCCGCTAGACCCAAACCCACTCGGCTAGACCCAAACCCACTCCGCCAGACCCACACTCCCACTCCGCTGGACCCAAACCCACTCCGCTAGACCCAAACCCACTCAGCTAGACCCAAACCCACTCCGCTAGACCCAAACCCACTCCGCTAGATGCAAACCCACTCCGCTAAACCCAAACCCACTCCGCTAGACACAAACCCACTCCGCTAGACCCAAACCCACTCCGCTAGACCCAAACCCACTCCGCTGGACCAAAACCCACTCCGCTAGACCAAAACCCACTCCGCTAGATCCAAACCCACTCCGCAAGACCCATATCCGATCCGCTAGACCCAAACCCACTCCGCTAGACCCAAACCCACTCTGCTAGACCCAAACCCGCTCCGCTAGACACAAACCCACTCCGCTAGACCCAAACCAACTCCGCTAGACCCAAACCCACTCCGCTAGACCGAAACCTACTCCGCTAGACCCACACTCCCACTCCGCTAGACCCAAACCCACTCCGCTAGACCCAAACCCACTCCGCCAAACACAAACCCACTCCGCTAGACCCAAACCCACTCCGCTAGACCCAAACCCACTCCGGTAGACCCAAACTCCCACTCCGCTACACCCAAACCAACTCCGCTAGACCCAAACCCACTCCGCTAGACACAAACCACTCCGCTAGACCCAAACCCACTCCGCTAGACCCAACCCACTCCGCTAGACCCAAACCCACTCCGCTAGACCGAATCCCACTCCGCTAGACCCAAACCCACTCCGCAAGACCCAAACCCACTCCGCTAGACCCAAACCCACTCCGCTAGATGCAAACCCACTCCGCTAAACCCAAACCCACTCCGCTAGACACAAACCCACTCCGCTAGACCCAAACCCACTCCGCTGGACCAAAACCCACTCCGCTAGACCAAAACCCACTCCGCTAGATCCAAACCCACTCCGCAAGACCCATATCCGATCCGCTAGACCCAAACCCACTCCGCTAGACCCAAACCCACTCCGCTAGACCCAAACCCACTCCGCTAGACCCAAACCCACTCCGCTAGATGCAAACCCACTCCGCTAGACCCAAACCCACTCCGCTAGACCCAAACCCACTCCGCTAGACCCAAACCCACTCCGCTAGACCGAAACCCACTCCGCTGGACCAAAACCCACTCCGCTAGACCAAAACCCACACCGCTAGATCCAAACCCACTCCGCAAGACCCATATCCGATCCGCTAGACCCATACCCACTCCGCTAGACCCAAACCCACTCTGCTAGACCCAAACCCACTCCGCTAGACCCAAGCCCACTCCGCTAGACCCAAACCCACTCCGCAAGACCCAAACCCACTCCGCTAGACCCAAACCCACTCCGCTAGACCCAAACCCACTCAGCTAGACCCAAACCCACCCTGGTAGACCCAAACCCCCACTCCGCTACACCCAAACCAACTCCGCTGGACCCAAACCCACTCCGCTAGACACAAACCCACTCTGCTAGAACCACACTCCCACTCCGCTAGACCCAAACCCACTCCGCTAGAACCACACTCCCACTCCGCTAGACCCACACTCCCACTCCGCGAGACCCAAACCCACTCCGATAGACCCAAACCCTCTCCGCTAGACCCAAACCCATTCCGCTAGACCCAAACCCACTCCGCTAGACCCAAACCCACTCCGCTAGACCCAAACCCACTCCGCTAGACCCAAACCCACTCCGCTAGCCCCAAACTCCCACGCCGCTAGAACCAAACCCACTCCGCTAGACCCACACTCCCACTCCGCTAGACCCAAACCCACTCTGCTAGACACAAACCCACTCAGCTAGACAAAAACCCACTCCGCTAGACCCACACTCCCACTCCGCTAGACCCAAACCCACCCCGCTAGATCCAAACCCACTCCGCTAGACACATACCCACTCTGTTAGACCCAAACCCACTCCGCTAGACACAAACCCACTCCGCTGGACCTAAACCCACTCCGCTAGACCCAAACCCACTCCGCTAGACCCACACTCCCACTCCGCTATACCCACACTCCCACACTGCTAGACCCAAACCCACCCCGATAGACCCAAACCCCCGCCGCTAGACCCAAACCCACTCCGCTAGACCCAAATCCACTCCGCTAGACCCAAACCCACTCCGCTAGACCCACACACCCACTCCGCTAGACTTACACTCCCATTCCGCTAGACCCAAACCCACTCCGCTAGACCAAAACCCTCTCCGCTAGACACAAACCCACACCGTTAGACTCAAACCCACTCCGCTAGACCCAAACCCACTCCGCTAGACCCAAACCCACTCCGCTAGACCCAAACCCACTCCGCTAGACCCAAACCCACTCGGCTAGACCCAAACCCACTCCGCTAGACCCACACTCCCACTCCGCTGGACCCAAACCCACTCCGCTAGACCCAAACCCACTCAGCTAGACCCAAACCCACTCCGCTAGACCCAAACCCACTCCGCTAGATGCAAACCCACTCCGCTAAACCCAAACCCACTCCGCTAGACACAAACCCACTCCGCTAGACCCAAACCCACTCCGCTAGACCCAAACCCACTCCGCTGGACCAAAACCCACTCCGCTAGACCAAAACCCACTCCGCTAGATCCAAACCCACTCCGCAAGACCCATATCCGATCCGCTAGACCCAAACCCACTCCGCTAGACCCAAACCCACTCTGCTAGATCCAAACCCGCTCCGCTAGACCCAAACCCACTCCGCTAGACCCAAACCAACTCCGCTAGACCCAAACCCACTCCGCTAGACCGAAACCTACTCCGCTAGACCCACACTCCCACTCCGCTAGACCCAAACCCACTCCGCTAGACCCAAACCCACTCCGCCAAACACAAACCCACTCCGCTAGACCCAAACCCACTCCGCTAGACCCAAACCCACTCCGGTAGACCCAAACTCCCACTCCGCTACACCCAAACCAACTCCGCTAGACCCAAACCCACTCCGCTAGACCCAAACCCACTCCGCTACACCCAAACCCACTCCGCTACACCCAAACCCACTCCGATAGACCCAAACCCACTCCGCTAGGCCAAAACCCACTCCGCTAGACCCAAACCCACTCCGCTAGACCCAAACCCGCTCCGTTAGACCCAAACGCCCACTCCGCTGGAACCAAACCAACTCCACTAGACCCAAACCCACTCCGCTAGACCCAAACCCACTTCGCTAGACCCACACTCCCTCTCCGCTAAACCCAAACCCACTCCGCTAGACCCAAACCCACTCAGCTAGACCCAAACCCACTCCGCTAGACCCAAACTCCCACGCCGTTAGAACCAAACCCACTCCGCTAGACCCACACTTCCACTCCGCTAGACCCAAACCCACTGCGCCAGACCCAAACCCACTCCGCGAGAACCAAACCCACTCTGCTAGACCCACACACCCACTCCGCTAGACTCACACTCCCACTCCGCTAGACCCAAACCCACTCCGCTAGACCCAAACCCACTCCGCTAGACACTCACTCCCACTCCGCTAGACCCAAACCCACTCCGCTAGACCCAAACCCACTCCTCTAGACCCAAACCCACTCCGCTAGACCCAAACCCACTCGGCTAGACCCAAACCCACTCCGCTAGACCCACACTCCCACTCCGCTGGACCCAAACCCACTCCGCTAGACCCAAACCCACTCAGCTAGACCCAAACCCACTCCGCTAGACCCAAACCCACTCCGCTAGATGCAAACCCACTCCGCTAAACCCAAACCCACTCCGCTAGACACAAACCCACTCCGCTAGACCCAAACCCACTCCGCTAGACCCAAACCCACCCCGCTGGACCAAATGCCACTCCTCTAGACCAAAACCCACTCCGCTAGACCCAAACCCACTCCGCTAGACCCAAACCCACTCCGCTAGAGCCACACTCCCACTCCGCTAGACCCAAACCCACTCCGCTAGACCCAAACCCACTCCGCTACACCCAAACCCACTCCGCTACACCCAAACCCACTCCGCTAGACCCAAACCCACTCCGCTAGGCCAAGACCCACTCCGCTAGACCCAAACCCACTCCGCTAGACCCAAACCCGCTCCGTTAGACCTAAACGCCCACTCCGCTGGACCCAAACCAACTCCACTAGACCCAAACCCACTCCGCTAGACCCAAACCCACTTCGCTAGACCCACACTCCCTCTCCGCTAGACCCAAACCCACTCCGCTAGACCCAAACCCACTCAGCTAGACCCAAACCCACTCCGCGAGATCCAAACCCACTCCGCTAGACCCAAACCCACTCCGCTACACCCAAACCCACTGCGCTAGAGCCAAACTCCCACTCCGCTAGACCCGAACCAACTCCACGAGACCCAACCCCACTCCGCTAGACCCACACGCCCACTCCGCTAGACCCACACTCCCACTCCGCTGGACCCAAGCCCACTCCGCTAGACCCAAACCCACTCAGCTAGACCCAAACGCACTCCGTTAGACCCAAACCCACTCCGCCAGACCCAAAACCACTCCGCGAGACAAAAAACCCACTCCGTTAGACCCAAACCCACTCCACTAGACACAAACCCACTCCGCTAGACCCAAACCCACTCCGCTAGACCCACACTCCCACACCGCTGGACCCAAACCCACTCCGCTAGACACAAACCCACTCCGCTAGACCCACACTCCCACTCCGCTAGACCCACACTCCCACTCCGCCAGACCCAAACCCACTCCGATAGACCCAAACCCTCTCCGCTAGACCCAAACCCACTCCGCCAGACCCAAACCCACTCCACTAGACCCAAACCCAATCCGCTTGACCCAAACCCACTCCGCTAGACCCAAACCCACTCCGCTAGACCCAAACTCCCACGCCGCTAGAACCAAACCCACTCCGCTAGACCCACACTCCACTCCGCTAGACCCAAACCCACTCCGCTAGACCCAAACCCACTCCGCTAGACCCAAACCCACTCCGCTAGACCCAAACCCACTCCGCTAGACCCAAACTCCCACGCCGCTAGAACCAAACCCACTCCGCTAGACCCACACTCCCACTCCGCTAGACCCAAACCCACTCCGCTAGACCCAAACCCACTCCGCTAGACCCAAACCCACTCCAGTAGACCCACACACCCACTCCTCTAGACCCACACTCCCACTCCGCTAGACCCGAACCCACTCCGCTAGACCCAAACCAACTCCGCTAGACACAAACCCACTCCGTTAGACACAAACCCACTCCGCTAGACCCAAACGCACTCCGCTAGACCCAAACCCACTCCGCTAGACCCACACTCCCACTCCGCTAGACCCACACTCCCACTCCGCTAGACCCACACTCCCACTCCGCTACACCCAAACCCACTCCGCTAGACCCTAACCCACTCCACTAGACCCAAACCCACTCCGCTAGACCCAAACCCACTCCGCTGGACCCAAACCCACTACGCTAGACCCACACTCCCACTCCGCAAGACCCAAACCCACTCCGCTAGACCCAAACCAACTCCGCTAGAACCAAACCCACTCCGTTAGACCCAAACCCACTCCGCTAAACCCAAACCCACTCCGCTAGACCCAAACCCACTCCGCAAGACCATCTGTCCCACTCCGCTAGACCCAAACCCACTCCGCTAGACCCAAACCCACTCCACTAGACCGAAACCCACTCCGCTAGACCCAAACCCACTTCGCTAGACCCACACTCCCACTCCGCTAGACCCAAACCCACTCGGCTTGACCCAAACCCACTAAGCTAGACCCAAACCCACTCCGCTAGGCCAACACTCCCAATCCGCTAGACCCAAACCCACTCCGCTAGACCCAAACCCACTCCGCTACACCCAAACCCACTCCGCCAAACCCAAACCCACTCCGCTACACCCAAACCCACTCCGCTAGACCCAAACCCACTCCGCAAGGCCAAAACCCACTCCGCTAGACCCGAACCCACTCCGCTAGACCCAAACCCGCTCCGTTAGACCCAAACCCACTCCGCGAGACCCAAACCCACTCCGCTAGACCCAAACCCACTCCTCTACACCATCACTCCCACTCCGCTAGACCCAACCCCACTCCGGTAGACCCTAATCCACTCCGCTAGACCCAAACCCACTCCGCTAGACCCAAACCCACTCCGCTAGACCCAAACACACTCCGCTAGACCCAAACCCCCTCCGCTAGACGCAAACCCACTCCGCTAGACCCAAACCCACCCCGTTAGACACAAACTCCCACTCCGATAGACCCAAACCAACTCCACTAGACCCAAACCCCCTCCGCTAGACCCAAACCCACTCCGCTAGACCCACACTCCCACTCCGCTGGACACAAACCCACTCCGCTAGACCCAAACCCACTCAGTTAGACCCAAACCCACTCCGCTAGACCAACACTCCCACTCCGCTAGACCCAAACCCACTCCGCTAGACCCAAACCCACTCCGCTAGACCCAAACACACTCCGCTAGACCCAAACCCACTCCGCTAGACCCAAACCCACTCCGATAGACCCAAACCAACTCCACTAGATGCAAACCCACTCCGCTAGACCCACACCCACTCCGCTAGACCCACACTCCCACTCCGCTGGACCCAAACCCACTCCGCTAGACCCAAACCGACTCCGTTAGACCCAAACCCACTCCGCTAGACCCAAACCCACTCCGCTAGACCCAAACCCACTCCGCTAGACCCAAACCTACTCCGCTAGACCCAAACCCACTCCGCTAGACCCAAACCCACTCCGCTAGACCCACGCCCACTCCGCTAGACCCAAACCCACTCCGCTAGACCCAAACCCACTCCGCTAGACCCAAACCCACTCAGCTAGACCCAAACCCACTCCGGTAGACCCAAACTCCCACTCCGCTACACCCAAACCAACTCCGCCAGACCCAATCCCACTCCGCCAGACACAAACCCACTCTGCTAGAACCACACTCCCACTCCGCTAGACCCAAACCCACTCCGCTAGAACCACACTCCCACTCCGCTAGACCGAAACCCATTCCGCTAGACCTAAACCCACTCCGCTAGACCCAAACCCACTCCGCTAGACCCAAACCCACTCCGCTAGACCCAAACCCACTCCGCTAGACCCAAACCCACTCCGCTAGACCCAAACCCAGTAAGCTAGACCCAAACCCACTCCGCTAGACCCAAACCCACTCCGCTAGACCCAAAGTCCCACGCTGCTAGAACCAAACCCACTCCGCTAGACCAAAACTTCCACTCCGCTAGACCTAAACCCACTCCGCTAGACCCACAGTCCCACTTCGCTGGACCCAAACCCACTCCACTAGACGCAAACCCACTCCGCAAGACCCAAACCCACTCCGCTAGACCCAAACCCACTCCGCTGGACCCAAACCCACTACGCTAGACCCAAACCCACTCCGCTAGACCCAAACCCACTCCGCTAGACCCAAACCCGCTCCGCTAGACCCAAACCCACTCTGCTAGACCCAAACCCACTCCGCGAGACCCAAACCCAGTCCGCTAGACCCAAACCCATTCCGCCAGACCGAAACCAACTCCGCTAGACCCAAACCCACTCCGCTATACCCAAACCCACTCCGCTAGACCCAAACCCACTCCGCTAGACCCAAACCCACTCCGCTAGATGCAAACCCACTCCGCTAGACCCAAACCCACTCCGCTGGAGCCAAACCCACTCCGCTAGACCCAAACCCACTCCGCTAGACCCAAACCCACTCTGCTGGACCAAAACCCACTCCGCTAGACCAAACCCCACTCCGCTAGATCCAAACCCACTCCGCAAGACGCATATCGGATCCGCTAGACCCAAACCCACTCCGCCAGACCCAAACCCACTCTGCTAGACCCAAACCCACTCCGCTAGACCCAAGCCCACTCCGCTAGACCCAAACCCACTCCGCAAGAACCAAACCCACTCCGCTGGACCCAAACCCACTCCGCTAGACCCAAACCCACTCAGCTAGACCCAAACCCACTCCGGTAGACCCAAACTCCCATTCCGCTACACCCAAACCAACTCCGCTAGACCCAAACCCACTCCGCTAGACACAAACCCACTCTGCTAGAACCACACTCCCACTCCGCTAGACCCAAACCCACTCCGCTAGAACCACACTCCCACTCCGCTAGACCCACAGTCCCACTTCGCTGGACCCAAACCCACTCCACTAGACGCAAACCCACTCCGCAAGACCCAAACCCACTCCGCTAGACCCAAACCCACTCCGCTGGACCCAAACCCACTACGCTAGACCCAAACCCACTCCGCTAGACCCAAACCCACTCCGCTAGACCCAAACCCGCTCCGCTAGACCCAAACCCACTCTGCTAAACCCAAACCCACTCCGCGAGACCCAAACCCAGTCCGCTAGACCCAAACCCATTCCGCCAGACCGAAACCAACTCCGCTAGACCCAAACCCACTCCGCTATACCCAAACCCACTCCGCTAGACCCAAACCCACTCCGCTAGACCCAAACCCACTCCGCTAGATGCAAACCCACTCCGCTAGACCCAAACCCACTCCGCTGGAGCCAAACCCACTCCGCTAGACCCAAACCCACTCCGCTAGACCCAAACCCACTCTGCTGGACCAAAACCCACTCCGCTAGACCAAAACCCACTCCGCTAGATCCAAACCCACTCCGCAAGACGCATATCGGATCCGCTAGACCCAAACCCACTCCGCTAGACCCAAACCCACTCTGCTAGACCCAAACCCACTCCGCTAGACCCAAGCCCACTCCGCTAGACCCAAACCCACTCCGCAAAACCCAAACCCACTCCGCTAGACCCAAACCCACTCAGCTAGACCCAAACCCACTCCGGTAGACCCAAACTCCCATTCCGCTACACCCAAACCAACTCCGCTAGACCCAAACCCACTCCGCTAGACACAAACCCACTCTGCTAGAACCACACTCCCACTCCGCTAGACCCAAACCCACTCCGCTAGAACCACACTCCCTCTCCGCTAGACCCACACTCCCACTCCGCTAGACCCAAACCCACTCCGATAGACCCAAACCCTCTCCGCTAGACCCAAACCCATTCCGCTAGACCCAAACCCACTCCGCTAGACCCAAACCCACTCCGCTAGACCCAAACCCACTCCGCTAGACCCAAACCCACTCCGCTAGACCCAAACTCCCACGCCGCTAGAACCAAACCCACTCCGCTAGACCCACACTCCCACTCCGCCAGACCCAAACCCACTCTGCTAGACAGAAACCCACTCTGCTAGACCCAAACCCACTCCGCTAGACCCACACTCCCACTCCGCTAGACCCAAACCCACCCCGCTAGATCCAAACCCACTCCGCTAGACACATACCCACTCTGTTAGACCCAAACCCACTCCGCTAGACACAAACCCACTCCGCTGGACCTAAACCCACTCCGCTAGACCCAAACCCACTCCGCTAGACCCACACTCCCACTCCGCTATACCCACACTCCCACACTGCTAGACCCAATCCCACCCCGATAGACCCAAACCCCCGCCGCTAGACCCAAACCCACTCCGCTAGACCCAAATCCACTCCGCTAGACCCAAACCCAGTCAGCTAGACACAAACCCACTCCGCTAGACCCAAACCCACTCCGCTAGACCCAAACTCCCACGCCGCTAGAACCAAACCCACTCCGCTAGACCCACACTTCCACTCCGCGAGACCCAAAACCACTGCGCCAGACCCAAACCTACTCCGCGAGAACCAAACCCACTCCGCTAGACCCACACACCCACTCCGCTAGACTCACACTCCCATTCCGCTAGACCCAAACCCACTCCGCTAGACCAAAACCCTCTCCGCTAGACACAAACCCACACCGTTAGACTCAAACCCACTCCGCTAGACCCAAACCCACTCCGCTAGACCCAAACCCACTCCGCTAGACCCAAACCCACTCCGCTAGACCCTCACTCCCACTCCGCTGGACCCAAACCCACTCCGCTAGACCCAAACCCACTCCGCTAGACCCAAACCCACTCCGCTAGACCCAAACCCACTCGGCTAGACCCAAACCCACTCCGCTAGACCCACACTCCCACTCCGCTGGACCCAAACCCACTCCGCTAGACCCAAACCCACTCAGCTAGACCCAAACCCACTCCGCTAGACCAACACTCCCACTCCGCTAGACCCAAACCCACTCCGCTAGACCCACAGTCCCACTTCGCTAGACCCAAACCCACTCCACTAGACGCAAACCCACTACGCAAGACCCAAACCCACTCCGCTAGACCCAAACCCACTCCGCTGGACCCAAACCCACTACGCTAGACCCAAACCCACTCCGCTAGACCCAAACCCACTCCGCTGGACCCAAACCCGCTCCGCTAGACCCAAACCCACTCTGCTAGACCCAAACCCACTCCGCGAGACCCAAACCCAGTCCGCTAGACCCAAACCCATTCCGCTAGACCCAAACCCACTCCGCTAGACCCAAACCCACTCCGCTATACCCAAACCCACTCCGCTAGACCCAAACCCACTCTGCTAGACCCAAACCCACTCCGCTAGATGCAAACCCACTCTGCTAGACCCAAACCCACTCCGCTAGACCCAAACCCACTCCGCTAGACCCAAACCCACTCCGCGAGACCCAAACCCACTCCGCTGGACCAAAACCCACTCCGCTAGACCAAAACCCACTCCGCTAGATCCAAACCCACTCCGCAAGACCCATATCCGATCCGCTAGACCCAAACCCACTCCGCTAGACCCAAACCCACTCTGCTAGACCCAAACGCACTCCGCTAGACCCAAACCCACTCCGCTAGACCCAAACCAACTCCGCTAGACCCAAACCCACTCCGCTAGACCCAAACCTACTCCGCTGGACCCACACTCCCACTCCGCTAGACCCAAACCCACTCCGCTAGACCCAAACCCACTCCGCTAGACCCAAACCCTCTCCGCTAGAGCCACACTCCCACTCCGCTAGACCCAAACCCACTCCGCTAGACAAAAACCCACTCCGCTAGACCCAAACCCACTCCGCTAGACCCACACTTCCACTCCGCCAGAGCCACACTCCCACTCCGCTAGACACAAAAGCACTCCGCTAGACCCAAACCCACTCCGCTAGACCCAAACCCACTCCGCTAGACCCAAACCCACTCCGCTAGACCCAAACCCACTCCGCTAGACCCAAACTCCCACGCCGCTAGAACCAAACCCACTCCGCTAGACCCACACTCCCACTTCGCTAGACCCAAACCCACTCTGCTAGACAGAAACCCACTCAGCTAGACCCAAACCCACTCCGCTAGACCCACACTCCCACTCCGCTAGACCCAAACCCACCCCGCTAGATCCAAACCCACTCCGCTAGACACATACCCACTCTGTTAGACCCAAACCCACTCCGCTAGACACAAACCCACTCCGCTGGACCTAAACCCACTCCGCTAGACCCAAACCCACTCCGCTAGACCCACACTCCCACACTGCTAGACCCAATCCCACCCCGATAGACCCAAACCCCCGCCGCTAGACCCAAACCCACTCCGCTAGACCCAAATCCACTCCGCTAGACCCAAACCCAGTCAGCTAGACACAAACCCACTCCGCTAGACCCAAACCCACTCCGCTAGACCCAAACTCCCACGCCGCTAGAACCAAACCCACTCCGCTAGACCCACACTTCCACTCCGCGGGACCCAAAACCACTGCGCCAGACCCAAACCCACTCCGCGAGAACCAAACCCACTCCGCTAGACCCACACACCCACTCCGCTAGACTCACACTCCCATTCCGCTAGACCCAAACCCACTCCGCTAGACCAAAACCCTCTCCGCTAGACACAAACCCACACCGTTAGACTCAAACCCACTCCGCTAGACCCAAACCCACTCCGCTAGACCCAAACCCACTCCGCTAGACCCAAACCCACTCCGCTAGACCCTCACTCCCACTCCGCTAGACCCAAACCCACTCCGCTAGACCCAAACCCACTCCGCTAGACCCAAACCCACTCCGCTAGAACCAAACCCACTCGGCTAGACACAAACCCACTCCGCTAGACCCACACTCCCACTCCGCTGGACCCAAACCCACTCCGCTAGACCCAAACCCACTCAGCTAGACCCAAACCCACTCCGCTAGACCAACACTCCCACTCCGCTAGACCCAAACCCACTCCGCTAGACCCACAGTCCCACTTCGCTGGACCCAAACCCACTCCACTAGACGCAAACCCACTCCGCAAGACCCAAACCCACTCCGCTAGACCCAAACCCACTCCGCTGGACCCAAACCCACTACGCTACACCCAAACCCACTCCGCTAGACCCAAACCCACTCCGCTAGACCCAAACCCGCTCCGCTAGACCCAAACCCACTCTGCTAGACCCAAACCCACTCCGCGAGACCCAAACCCAGTCCGCTAGACCCAAACCCATTCCGCTAGACCCAAACCCACTCCGCTAGACCCAAACCCACTCCGCTATACCCAAACCCACTCCGCTAGACCCAAACCCACTCTGCTAGACCTAAACCCACTCCGCTAGATGCAAACCCACTCTGCTAGACCCAAACCCACTCCGCCAGACCCAAACCCACTCCGCGAGACCCAAACCCAATCCGCTGGACCAAAACCCACTCCGCTAGACCAAAACCCACTCCGCTAGATCCAAACCCACTCCGCAAGACCCGTATCCGATCCGCTAGACCCACACCCACTCCGCTAGACCCAAACCCACTCTGCTAGACCCAAACGCACTCCGCTAGACCCAAACCCACTCCGCTAGACCCAAACCCAGTAAGCTAGACCCAAACCCACTCCGCTAGACCCAAACCCACTCCGCTAGACCCAAACTCCCACGCTGCTAGAACCAAACCCACTCCGCTAGACCAAAACGTCCACTCCGCTAGACCCAAACCCACTGCGCCAGACACAAACCCACTCCGCGAGAACCAAACCCACTCCGCTAGACCCACACACCCACTCCGCTAGACTCACACTCCCATTCCGCTAGACCCAAACCCACTCCGCTAGACCAAAACCCTCTCCGCTAGACACAAACCCACACCGTTAGACTCAAACCCACTCCGCTACACCCAAACCCACTCCGCTAGACCCAAACCCTCTCCGCTAGAGCCACACTCCCACTCCGCTAGACCAACACTCCCACTCCGCTAGACCCAAACCCACTCCGCTAGACAAAAACCCACTCCGCTAGACCCAAACCCACTCCGCTAGACCCACACTTCCACTCCGCCAGAGCCACACTCCCACTCCGCTAGACACAAAAGCACTCCGCTAGACCCAAGCCCACTCCGCTAGACCCAAACCCACTCCGCTAGACCCAAACCCAGTCCGCTAGACACAAACCCACTCCGCTAGACCCACACTCCCACTCCGCTAGACCCAAACCCACTCCGCTAGACCCAAACCCACTCCGCTAGACCCAAACCCACTCCGCTAGAGCCACACTCTCACTCCTCTAGACCCACACTCCCACTCCGCTAGACCCAAACCCACTCCGCTTGACAAAAACCCACTCCGCTAAACCCACACTCCCACTCCGCCAGACCCACACTCACACTCCGCTAGACCCAAACCCACTCCGCTAGACCCAAACCCACTCCGCTAGACCCAAACCCACTCCGCCAGACCCAAACCCACTCCGCTAGACCCAAACCCACTCCGCTAGACCCAAACCCACTCCGCTAGACCCAAACCCACTCCGCTAGACCCAAACCCACTCCGCTAGACCCAAACCCACTCCGCTAGACCCAAACCCACTCCGCTAGACCCAAACCCACTCCGCAAGACCCAAACCCACTCCGCCAAACACAAACCCACTCCGCTAGACCCAAACCCACTCTGCTAGACCCAAACCCACTCCGGTAGACCCAAACTCCCACTCCGCTACACCCAAACCAACTCCGCTAGACCCAAACCCACTCCGCTAGACACAAACCACTCCGCTGGACCCAAACCCACTCCGCTAGACCCAACCCACTCCGCTAGACCCAAACCCACTCCGCTAGACGCAAACCCACTCCGCTAGACAAAAACCCACTCCGCTAGAACCACACTCCCACTCCGCTAGACCCACACTCCCAATCCGCAATACCCAAACCCACTCCGCTAGACAAAACCCACTCCGCTAGACCCAAACCCACTCCGGTAGACCCAAACCCACTCCGCTAGACCCACACTTCCACTCCGCTAGACCCACGCTCCCACTCCGCTAGACCCAAACCCACTCCGCTAGACCCACGCCCACTCCGCTGGACCCAAACCCACTCCGCAAGACCCAAACCCACTCCGCTAGACCCAAACCCACTCCGCTAGACCGAAACCCACTCAGCTAGACCCAAACCCACTCCGGTGGACGCAAACTCCCACTCCGCTACACCCAAACCAACTCCACTAGACCCAAACCCACTCCGCTAGACCCAAACCCACTTCGCTAGACCCACACTCCCACTCCGCTAGACCCAAACCCACTCCGCTAGACACAAACCCACTCAGCTAGACCCAAATCCACTCCGCTAGGTCAACACTCCCACTCCGCTAGACCCAAACCCACTCCGCTAGACCCAAATCCACTCCGCTAGACCCAAACCCACTCCGCAAGACCCAAACCCACTCCGCCAGACCCAAACACACTCCGCTCGACCCAAACCCACTCCGCTAGACGCAAACCCACTCCGCTAGACCCAAACCCACTCCGTTAGACCCAAACTCCCACTCCGATAGACCCAAACCAACTCCACTAGACCCAAACCCACTCCGCTAGACACAAACCCACTCCGCTGGACCCACACTCCCACTCCGCTGGACCCAAACCCACTCCGCTAGACCCAAACCCACTCAGTTAGACCCAAACCCACTCCGCTAGACCAACACTCCCACTCCGCTAGACCCAAACCCACTCCGCTAGACCCAAACCCACACCGCTGGACCCAAACACACTCCGCTGGACCCAAACCCACTCCCTTAGACCCAAACCCACTCCGCTAGAGCCAAACCCACTCCGCTAGACCCAAACTCCCACTCCGATAGACCCAAACCAACTCCACTAGACCCAAACCCACTCCGCTAGACCCAAACCCACTGCGCTAGACCCACACTCCCACTCCGCTGGACCCAAACCCACTCCGCTAGACCCAAACCCACTCGGCTGGACCCAAACCCACTCCGCTAGACCCAAACCCACTCCGCTAGACCCAAACCCACTCCGCTAGACCCAAACCCACTCCGCTAGACCCAAACCCACTCCGCTAGACCCAAACCCACTCCGCTAGACCCAAGCCCACTCCGCTAGACCCAAACCCACTCCGCAAGACCCAAACCCACTCCGCTAGACCCAAACCCACTCCGCTAGACCCAAACCCACTCAGCTAGACCCAAACCCACTCAGCTAGACCCAAACTCCCACTCCGCTACACCCAAACCAACTCCGCTAGACCCAAACCCACTCCGCTAGACACAAACCCACTCCGCTAGAACCACACTCCCACTCTGCTAGACCCACACTCCCACTCCGCTAGACCCAAACCCACTCCGATAGACCCAAACCCTCTCCGCCAGACCCAAACCCATTCCGCAAGACCCAAACCCACTCCGCTAGACCCAAACCCACTCCGCTAGACCCAAACCCACTCCGCTAGACCCAAACCCGCTCCGTTAGACCCAAACCCACTCCGCGAGACCCAAACCCACTCCGCTAGACCCAAACCCACTCCTCTACACCATCACTCCCACTCCGCTAGACCCAACCCCACTCCGCTAGACCCAAATCCACTCCGCTAGACCCAAACCCACTCCGCTAGACCCAAACCCACTCCGCTAGACCCAAACCCACTCCGCTAGACCCAAACCGACTCCGCTAGACGCAAACCCACTCCGCTAGACCCAAACCCACTCCGTTAGACCCAAACTCCCACTCCGATAGACCCAAACCAACTCCACTAGACCCAAACCCACTCCGCTAGACCCAAACCCACTCCGCTAGACCCACACTCCCACTCCGCTGGACCCAAACCCACTCCGCTAGACCCAAACCCACTCAGTTGGACCCAAAGCCACTCCGCTAGACCAACACTCCCACTCCGCTAGACCCAAACCCACTCCGCTAGACCCAAACCCACTCCGCTAGACCCAAACCCACTCAGCTAGACCCAAACCCACTCCGGTACGCCCAAACTCCCACTCCGCTACACCCAAACCAACTCCGCTAGACCCAAACCCACTCCGCTAGACACAAACCCACTCTGCTAGAACCACACTCCCACTCCGCCAGACCCAAACCCACTCCGCTAGAACCACAATCCCACTCCGCTAGACCCACACTCCCACTCCGCTAGACCCAAACCCACTCCGATAGACCCAAACCCTCTCCGCTAGACCCAAACCAATTCCGCTAGACCCAAACCCACTCCGCTAGACCCAAACCCACTCCGCTAGACACAAACCACTCCGCTGGACCCAAACCCACTCCGCTAGACCCAACCCACTCCGCTAGACCCAAACCCACTCCGCTAGACGCAAACCCACTCCGCTAGACAAAAACCCACTCCGCTAGAACCACACTCCCACTCCGCTAGACCCACACTCCCAATCCGCAATACCCAAACCCACTCCGCTAGACAAAACCCACTCCGCTAGACCCAAACCCACTCCGGTAGACCCAAACCCACTCCGCTAGACCCACACTTCCACTCCGCTAGACCCACGCTCCCACTCCGCTAGACCCAAACCCACTCCGCTAGACCCACGCCCACTCCGCTGGACCCAAACCCACTCCGCAAGACCCAAACCCACTCCGCTAGACCCAAACCCACTCCGCTAGACCGAAACCCACTCAGCTAGACCCAAACCCACTCCGGTGGACGCAAACTCCCACTCCGCTACACCCAAACCAACTCCACTAGACCCAAACCCACTCCGCTAGACCCAAACCCACTTCGCTAGACCCACACTCCCACTCCGCTAGACCCAAACCCACTCCGCTAGACACAAACCCACTCAGCTAGACCCAAATCCACTCCGCTAGGTCAACACTCCCACTCCGCTAGACCCAAACCCACTCCGCTAGACCCAAATCCACTCCGCTAGACCCAAACCCACTCCGCAAGACCCAAACCCACTCCGCCAGACCCAAACACACTCCGCTCGACCCAAACCCACTCCGCTAGACGCAAACCCACTCCGCTAGACCCAAACCCACTCCGTTAGACCCAAACTCCCACTCCGATAGACCCAAACCAACTCCACTAGACCCAAACCCACTCCGCTAGACACAAACCCACTCCGCTGGACCCACACTCCCACTCCGCTGGACCCAAACCCACTCCGCTAGACCCAAACCCACTCAGTTAGACCCAAACCCACTCCGCTAGACCAACACTCCCACTCCGCTAGACCCAAACCCACTCCGCTAGACCCAAACCCACACCGCTGGACCCAAACACACTCCGCTGGACCCAAACCCACTCCCTTAGACCCAAACCCACTCCGCTAGAGCCAAACCCACTCCGCTAGACCCAAACTCCCACTCCGATAGACCCAAACCAACTCCACTAGACCCAAACCCACTCCGCTAGACCCAAACCCACTGCGCTAGACCCACACTCCCACTCCGCTGGACCCAAACCCACTCCGCTAGACCCAAACCCACTCGGCTGGACCCAAACCCACTCCGCTAGACCCAAACCCACTCCGCTAGACCCAAACCCACTCCGCTAGACCCAAACCCACTCCGCTAGACCCAAACCCACTCCGCTAGACCCAAACCCACTCCGCTAGACCCAAGCCCACTCCGCTAGACCCAAACCCACTCCGCAAGACCCAAACCCACTCCGCTAGACCCAAACCCACTCCGCTAGACCCAAACCCACTCAGCTAGACCCAAACCCACTCAGCTAGACCCAAACTCCCACTCCGCTACACCCAAACCAACTCCGCTAGACCCAAACCCACTCCGCTAGACACAAACCCACTCCGCTAGAACCACACTCCCACTCTGCTAGACCCACACTCCCACTCCGCTAGACCCAAACCCACTCCGATAGACCCAAACCCTCTCCGCCAGACCCAAACCCATTCCGCAAGACCCAAACCCACTCCGCTAGACCCAAACCCACTCCGCTAGACCCAAACCCACTCCGCTAGACCCAAACCCGCTCCGTTAGACCCAAACCCACTCCGCGAGACCCAAACCCACTCCGCTAGACCCAAACCCACTCCTCTACACCATCACTCCCACTCCGCTAGACCCAACCCCACTCCGCTAGACCCAAATCCACTCCGCTAGACCCAAACCCACTCCGCTAGACCCAAACCCACTCCGCTAGACCCAAACCCACTCCGCTAGACCCAAACCGACTCCGCTAGACGCAAACCCACTCCGCTAGACCCAAACCCACTCCGTTAGACCCAAACTCCCACTCCGATAGACCCAAACCAACTCCACTAGACCCAAACCCACTCCGCTAGACCCAAACCCACTCCGCTAGACCCACACTCCCACTCCGCTGGACCCAAACCCACTCCGCTAGACCCAAACCCACTCAGTTGGACCCAAAGCCACTCCGCTAGACCAACACTCCCACTCCGCTAGACCCAAACCCACTCCGCTAGACCCAAACCCACTCCGCTAGACCCAAACCCACTCAGCTAGACCCAAACCCACTCCGGTACGCCCAAACTCCCACTCCGCTACACCCAAACCAACTCCGCTAGACCCAAACCCACTCCGCTAGACACAAACCCACTCTGCTAGAACCACACTCCCACTCCGCCAGACCCAAACCCACTCCGCTAGAACCACAATCCCACTCCGCTAGACCCACACTCCCACTCCGCTAGACCCAAACCCACTCCGATAGACCCAAACCCTCTCCGCTAGACCCAAACCAATTCCGCTAGACCCAAACCCACTCCGCTAGACCCAAACCCACTCCGCTAGACCCAAACCCACTCCGCTAGACCCAAACCCACTCCGCTAGACCCAAACTCCCACGCCGCTAGAACCAAACCCACTCCGCTAGACCCACACTCCCACTCCGCTAGACCCAAACCCAGTCTGCTAGACACAAACCCACTCAGCTAGACCCAAACCCACTCCGCTAGACCCACACTCCCACTCCGCTAGACCCAAACCCACCCCGCTAGATCCAAACCCACTCCGCTAGACACATACCCACTCTGTTAGACCCAAACCCACTCCGCTAGACACAAACCCACTCCGCTGGACCTAAACCCACTCCGCTATACCCAAACCCTCTCCGCTAGAGCCACACTCCCACTCCGCTAGACCAACACTCCCACTCCGCTAGACCCAAACCCACTCCGCTAGCCAAAAACCCACTCCGCTAGACCCAAACCCACTCCGCTGGACCCACACTTCCACTCCGCCAGAGCCACACTCCCACTCCGCTAGACACAAAAGCACTCCGCTAGACCCAAACCCACTCCGCTAGTCCCAATCCCACTCCGCTAGACCCAAACCCAGTCCGCTAGACACAAACCCACTCCGCTAGACCCACACTCCCACTCCGCTAGACCCAAACCCACTCCGCTAGACCCAAACCCACTCCGCTAGACCCAAACCCACTCCGCTAGACAAAAACCCACTCCGCTAAACCCACACTCCCACTCCGCCAGACCCACACTCACACTCCGCTAGACCCAAACCCACTCCGCCAGACCCAAACCCACTCCGCTAGACCCAAACCCACTCCGCTGGACGCAAACCCACTCCGCTAGACCCAAACCCACTCCGCTAGACCCAAACCCACTCCGCTAGACCCAAACCCACTCCGCTAGACCCAAACCCACTCTGCTAGACCCAAACCCACTCCGCTAGACCCAAACCCACTCCGCTAGACCCAAACCCACTCCGCAAGACCCAAACCCACTCCGCCAAACACAAACCCACTCCGCTAGACCCAAACCCACTCCGCTAGACCCAAACCCACTCCGGTAGAACCAAACTCCCACTCCGCTACACCCAAACCAACTCCGCTAGACCCAAACCCACTCCGCTAGACACAAACCACTCCGCTGGACCCAAACCCACTCCGCTAGACCCAACCCACTCCGCTAGACCCAAACCCACTCCGCTAGACCCAAACCCACTCCGCTAGACCCAAACCCACTCCGCTAGAGCCACACTCCCACTCCGCTAGACCCACACTCCCACTCCGCAATACCCAAACGCACTCCGCTAGACAAAAGCCCACTCCGCTAGACCCAAACCCACTCCGGTAGACCCAAACCCACTCCGCTAGACCCACACTTCCACTCCGCTAGACCCACGCTCCCACTCCGCTAGACCCAAACCCACTCCACTAGACCCACGCCCACTCCGCTGGACCCAAACCCACTCCGCAAGACCCAAACCCACTCCGCTAGACCCAAACCCACTCCGCTAGACCGAAACCCACTCAGCTAGACCCAAACCCACTCCGGTGGACGCAAACTCCCACTCCGCTACACCCAAACCAACTCCACTAGACCCAAACCCACTCCGCTAGACCCAAACCCACTTCGCTAGACCCACACTCCCAGTCCGCTAGACCCAAACCCACTCCGCTAGACCCAAACCCACTCAGCTAGACCCAAATCCACTCCGCTAGGCCAACACTCCCACTCCGCTAGACCCAAACCCACTCCGCTAGACCCAAATCCACTCCGCTAGACCCAAACCCACTCCGCAAGACCCAAACCCACTCCGCCAGACCCAAACACACTCCGCTAGACCCAAACCCACTCCGCTACACCCAAACCAAGTCCACTAGACCCAAACCCACACCGCTAGACCCAAAACCACTTCGCTAGACCCACACTCCCACTCCGCTAGACCCAAACCCACTCCGCTAGACCCAAACCCACTCAGCTAGAACCAAACCCACTCCGCTAGGCCAACACGCCCACTCCGCTAGACCCAAACCCACTCCGCTAGACCCAAATCCACTCCGCTAGACCCAAACCCACTCCGCAAGACCCAAACCCACTCCGCCAGACCCAAACACACTCCGCTAGACCCAAACCCACTCCGCTAGACGCAAACCCACTCCGCTAGACCCAAACCCACTCCGTTAGACCCAAACTCCCACTCCGATAGACCCAAACCAACTCCACTGGACCCAAACCCACTCCGCTAGACCCAAACCCACTCCGCTGGACCCACACTCCCACTCCGCTGGACCCAAACCCACTCCGCTAGACCCAAACCCACTCAGTTAGACCCAAACCCACTCCGCTAGACCAACACTCCCACTCCGCTAGACCCAAACCCACTCCACTAGACCCAAACCCACTCCGCTAGACCCAAACACACTCCGCTGCACCCAAACCCACTCCCTTAGACCCAAACACACTCCGCTAGACCCAAACCCACTCCGTTAGACCCAAACTCCCACTCCGATAGACCCAAACCAACTCCACTAGACCCAAACCCACTCCGCTAGACCCACAGTCCCACTCCGCTGGACCCAAACCCACTCCGCTAGACCCAAACCCACTCCGCTAGACCCAAACCCACTCCGCTAGACCCAAGCCCACTCCGCTAGACCCAAACCCACTCCGCAAGACCCAAACCCACTCCGCTAGACCCAAACCCACTCCGCTAGACCCAAACCCACTCAGCTAGACCCAAACCCACTCAGCTAGACCCACACTCCCACTCCGCTAGACCCAAACCCACTCCGATAGACCCAAACCCCCTCCGCTAGACCCAAACCCATTCCGCTAGACCCAAACCCACTCCGCTAGACCCAAACCCACTCCGCTAGACCCAAACCCACTCCGCTAGACCCAAACCCGCTCCGTTAGACCCAAACCCACTCCGCGAGACCCAAACCCACTCCGCTAGACCCAAACCCACTCCTCTACGCCATCACTCCCACTCCGCTAGACCCAACCCCACTCCGCTAGACCCAAATCCACTCCGCTAGACCCAAACCCACTCCGCTAGACCCAAACCCACTCCGCTAGACCCAAACACACTCCGCTAGACCCAAACCCACTCCGCTAGACGCAAACCCACTCCGCTAGACCCAAACCCACTCCGTCAGACCCAAACTCCCACTCCGATAGACCCAAACCAACTCCACTAGACCCAAACCCACTCCGCTAGACCCAAACCCACTCCGCTAGACCCACACTCCCACTCCGCTGGACCCAAACCCACTCCGCTAGACCCAAACCCACTCAGTTAGACCCAAAGCCACTCCGCTAGACCAACACTCCCACTCCGCTAGACCCAAACCCACTCCGCTAGACCCAAACCCACTCCGCTAGACCCAAACCCACTCAGCTAGACCCAAACCCACTCCGGTACGCCCAAACTCCCACTCCGCTACACCCAAACCAACTCCGCTAGACCCAAACCCACTCCGCTAGACACAAACCCACTCCGCTAGAACCACACTCCCACTCCGCTAGACCCAAACCCACTCCGCTAGAACCACAATCCCACTCCGCTAGACCCACACTCCCACTCCGCTAGACCCAAACCCACTCCGATAGACCCAAACCCTCTCCGCTAGACCCAAACCAATTCCGCTAGACCCAAACCCACTCCGCTAGACCCAAACCCACTCCGCTAGACCCAAACCCACTCCGCTAGACCCAAACCCACTCCGCTAGACCCAAACTCCCACGCCGCTAGAACCAAACCCACTCCGCTAGACCCACACTCCCACTCCGCTAGACCCAAACCCACTCTGCTAGACACAAACCCACTCAGCTAGACCCAAACGCACTCCGCTAGACCCACACTCCCACTCCGCTAGACCCAAACCCACCCCGCTAGATCCAAACCCACTCCGCTAGACACATACCCACTCTGTTAGACCCAAACCCACTCCGCTAGACACAAACCCACTCCGCTGGACCTAAACCCACTCCGCTAGACCCAAACCCACTCCGCTAGACCCACACTCCCACTCCGCTATACCCACACTCCCACACTGCTAGACCCAAACCCACCCCGATAGACCCAAACCACCGCCGCTAGACCCAAACCCACTCCGCTAGACCCAAATCCACTCCGCTAGACCCAAACCCAGTCAGCTAGACCCAAACCCACTCCGCTAGACCCAAACCCACTCCGCTAAACCCAAACTCCCACGCCGCTAGAACCAAACCCACTCCGCTAGACCCACACTTCCACTCCGCTAGACCCAAACCCACTCCGCCAGACCCAAACCCACTCCGCGAGAACCAAACCCAGTCCGCTAGAACCACACACCCACTCCGCTAGACTCACACTCCCATTCCGCTAGACCCAAACCCACTCCGCTAGACCAAAACCCTCTCCGCTAGACACAAACCCACACCGTTAGACTCAAACCCACTCCGCTAGACCCAGACCCACTCCGCTAGACCCAAACCCACTCCGCTAGACCCAAACCCACTCCGCTAGACCCTCACTCCCACTCCGCTAGACCCAAACCCACTCCGCTAGACCCAAACCCACTCCGCTAGACCCAAACCCACTCCGCTAGACCCAAACCCACTCGGCTAGACCCAAACCCACTCCGCTAGACCCACACTCCCACTCCGCTGGACCCACACCCACTCCGCTAGACCCAAACCCACTCAGCTAGACGCAAACCCACTCCGCTAGACCAACACTCCCACTCCGCTAGACCCAAACCCAATCCGCTAGACCCATAGTCCCACTTTGCTAGACCCAAACCCACTCCACTAGACGCAAACCCACTCCGCAAGACCCAAACCCACTCCGCTAGACCCAACCCACTCCGCTGGACCCAAACCCACTACGCTAGACCCAAACCAACTCCGCTAGACCCAAACCCACTCCGCTAGACCCAAACCCGCTCCGCTAGACCCAAACCCACTCTGCTAGACCCAAACCCTCTCCGCGAGACCCAAACCCAGTCCGCTAGACCCAAACCCATTCCGCAAGACCCAAACCCACTCCGCTAGACCCAAACCCACTCCGCTATACACAAACCCACTCCGCTAGACCCAAACCCACTCCGCTAGACCCAAAGCCACTCCGCTAGATGCAAACCCACTCCGCTAGACCCAAACCCACTCCGCTAGACCCAAACCCACTCCGCTAGACCCAAACCCACTCCGCGAGACCCAAACCCGCTCCGCTGGACCAAAACCCACTCCGCTAGACCAAAACCCACTCCGCTAGATCCAAACCCACTCCGCAAGACCCATTCCGATCCGCTAGACCCAAACCCACTCCGCTAGACCCAAACCCACTCTGCTAGACCCAAACCCACTCCGCTAGACCCAAACCCACTCCGCTAGTCCCAAACCAACTCCGCTAGACCCAAACCAACTCCGCTAGACCCAAACCTACTCCGCTAGACCCACACTCCCACTCCGCTAGACCCAAACAAACTCCGCTCGACCCAAACCCACTCCGCTAGACCCAAACCCACTCCGCTAGAGCCACACTCCCACTCCGCTAGACCAACACTCCCACTCCGCGAGACCCAAACCCACTCCGCTAGACAAAAACCCACTCCGCTAGACCCAAACCCACTCCGCTAGACCCACACTTCCACTCCGCCAGAGCCACACTCCCACTCCGCTAGACACAAACCCACTCCGCTAGACCCAAACCCACTCCGCTAGACCCAAACCCACTCCGCTAGACCCAAACCCAGTCCGCTAGACACAAACCCACTCCGCTAGACCCACACTCCCACTCCGCTAGACCCAAACCCACTCCGCTAGACCCAAACCCACTCCGCTGGACCCAAACCCACTCCGCTAGAGCCACACTCTCACTCCGCTAGACCCACACTCCCACTCCGCTAGACCCAAACCCACTCCGCTAGACAAAAACCCACTCCGCTAGACCCACACTCCCACTCCGCCAGACCCACACTCACACTCCGCTAGACCCAAACCCACACCGCTAGACCCAAACCCACTCCGCTAGACCCGAACCCACTCCGCTAGACCCAAACCCACTCCGCTAGACCCAAACCCACTCAGCTAGACCCAAACGCACTCCGCTAGACCAACACTCCCACTCCGCTAGACCCAAACCCACTCCGCTAGACCCAAACCCACTCCGCTAGACCCAAACCCACTCAGCTAGACCCAAACCCACTCCGGTACGCCCAAACTCCCACTCCGCTACACCCAAACCAACTCCGCTAGACCCAAACCCACTCCGCTAGACACAAACCCACTCCGCTAGAACCACACTCCCACTCCGCGAGACCCAAACCCACTCCGCTAGAACCACAATCTCACTCCGCTAGACCCACACTCCCACTCCGCTAGACCCAAACCCACTCCGCTAGACCCAAACCCACTCCGCTAGACCCAAACCCACTCCGCTAGACCCAAACTCCCACGCCGCTAGAACCAAACCCACTCCGCTAGACCCACACTCCCACTCCGCTAGACCCAAACCCACTCTGCTAGACACAAACCCACTCAGCTAGACCCAAACGCACTCCGCTAGACCCACACTCCCACTCCGCTAGACCCAAACCCACCCCGCTAGATCCAAACCCACTCCGCTAGACACAAACCCACTCCGCTGGACCTAAACCCACTCCGCTAGACCCAAACCCACTCCGCTAGACCCACACTCCCACTCCGCTATACCCACACTCCCACACTGCTAGACCCAAACCCACCCCGATTGACCCAAACCACCGCCGCTAGACCCAAACCCACTCCGCTAGACCCAAATCCACTCCGCTAGACCCAAACCCAGTCAGCTAGACCCAAACCCACTCCGCTAGACCCAAACCCACTCCTCTAAACCCAAACTCCCACGCCGCTAGAACCAAACCCACTCCGCTAGACCCACACTTCCACTCCGCTAGACCCAAACCCACTCCGCCAGACCCAAACCCACTCCGCGAGAACCAAACCCAGTCCGCTAGAACCACACACCCACTCCGCTAGACTCACACTCCCATTCCGCTAGACCCAAACCCACTCCGCTAGACCAAAACCCTCTCCGCTAGACACAAACCCACACCGTTAGACTCAAACCCACTCCGCTAGACCCAGACCCACTCCGCTAGACCCAAACCCACTCCGCTAGACCCAAACCCACTCCGCTAGACCCTCACTCCCACTCCGCTAGACCCAAACCCACTCCGCTAGACCCAGACCCACTCCGCTAGACCCAAACCCACTCCGCTAGACCCAAACCCACTCGGCTAGACCCAAACCCACTCCGCTAGACCCACACTCCCACTCCGCTGGACCCACACCCACTCCGCTAGACCCAAACCCACTCAGCTAGACGCAAACCCACTCCGCTAGACCAACACTCCCACTCCGCTAGACCCAAACCCAAACCGCTAGACCCATAGTCCCACTTTGCTAGACCCAAACCCACTCCACTAGACGCAAACCCACTCCGCAAGACCCAAACCCACTCCGCTAGACCCAACCCACTCCGCTGGACCCAAACCCACTACGCTAGACCCAAACCAACTCCGCTAGACCCAAACCCACTCCGCTAGACCCAAACCCGCTCCGCTAGACCCAAACCCACTCTGCTAGACCCAAACCCTCTCCGCGAGACCCAAACCCAGTCCGCTAGACCCAAACCCATTCCGCAAGACCCAAACCCACTCCGCTAGACCCAAACCCACTCCGCTATACACAAACCCACTCCGCTAGACCCAAACCCACTCCGCTAGACCCAAAGCCACTCCGCTAGATGCAAACCCACTCCGCTAGACCCAAACCCACTCCGCTAGACCCAAACCCACTCCGCTAGACCCAAACCCACTCCGCGAGACCCAAACCCGCTCCGCTGGACCAAAACCCACTCCGCTAGACCAAAACCCACTCCGCTAGATCCAAACCCACTCCGCAAGACCCATTCCGATCCGCTAGACCCAAACCCACTCCGCTAGACCCAAACCCACTCTGCTAGACCCAAACCCACTCCGCTAGACCCAAACCCACTCCGCTAGTCCCAAACCAACTCCGCTAGACCCAAACCAACTCCGCTAGACCCAAACCTACTCCGCTAGACCCACACTCCCACTCCGCTAGACCCAAACAAACTCCGCTCGACCCAAACCCACTCCGCTAGACCCAAACCCACTCCGCTAGAGCCACACTCCCACTCCGCTAGACCAACACTCCCACTCCGCGAGACCCAAACCCACTCCGCTAGACAAAAACCCACTCCGCTAGACCCAAACCCACTCCGCTAGACCCACACTTCCACTCCGCCAGAGCCACACTCCCACTCCGCTAGACACAAACCCACTCCGCTAGACCCAAACCCACTCCGCTAGACCCAAACCCACTCCGCTAGACCCAAACCCAGTCCGCTAGACACAAACCCACTCCGCTAGACCCACACTCCCACTCCGCTAGACCCAAACCCACTCCGCTAGACCCAAACCCACTCCGCTGGACCCAAACCCACTCCGCTAGAGCCACACTCTCACTCCGCTAGACCCACACTCCCACTCCGCTAGACCCAAACCCACTCCGCTAGACAAAAACCCACTCCGCTAGACCCACACTCCCACTCCGCCAGACCCACACTCACACTCCGCTAGACCCAAACCCACACCGCTAGACCCAAACCCACTCCGCTAGACCCGAACCCACTCCGCTAGACCCAAACCCACTCCGCTAGACCCAAACCCACTCTGCTAGATCCAAACCCACTCCGCTAGACCCAAACCCACTCCGCTAGACCCAAACCCACTCCGCTAGACCCAAACCCACTCCGCGAGACCCAAACCCACTGCGCTAGACCCAAACCCACTCCGCAAGACCCAAACCCACTCCGCCAAACACAAACCCACTCCGCTAGACCCAAACCCACTCCGCAAGACACAAACCCACTCCGCTAAACCCAAACTCCCACGCCGCTAGAACCAAACCCACTCCGCTAGACCCACACTTCCACTCCGCTAGACCCAAACCCACTCCGCCAGACCCAAACCCACTCCGCGAGAACCAAACCCAGTCCGCTAGAACCACACACCCACTCCGCTAGACTCACACTCCCATTCCGCTAGACCCAAACCCACTCCGCTAGACCAAAACCCTCTCCGGTAGACACAAACCCACACCGTTAGACTCAAACCCACTCCGCTAGACGCAAACCCACTCCGCTAGACCCAAACCCACTCCGCTAGACCCAAACCCACTCTGCTAGACCCTCACTCCCACTCCGCTAGACCCAAACCCACTCCGCTAGACCCAAACCCACTCCGCTAGACCCAAACCCACTCCGCTAGACCCAAACCCACTCGGCTAGACCCAAACCCACTCCGCTAGACCCACACTCCCACTCCGCTGGACCCAAACCCACTCCGCTAGACCCAAACCCACTCAGCTAGACGCAAACCCACTCCGCTAGACCAACACTCCCACTCCGCTAGACCCAAACCCAATCCGCTAGACCCACAGTCCCACTTTGCTAGACCCAAACCCACTCCACTAGACGCAAACCCACTCCGCAAGACCCAAACCCACTCCGCTAGACCCAAACCCACTCCGCTAGACCCAAACCCGCTCCGCTAGACCCAAACCCACTCTGCTAGACCCAAACCCTCTCCGCGAGACCCAAACCCAGTCCGCTAGACCCAAACCCATTCCGCAAGACCCAAACCCACTCCGCTAGACCCAAACCCACTCCGCTATACACAAACCCACTCCGCTAGACCCAAACCCACTCCGCTAGACCCAAAGCCACTCCGCTAGATGCAAACCCACTCCGCTAGACCCAAACCCACTCCGCTAGACCCAAACCCACTCCGCTAGACCCAAACCCACTCCGCGAGACCCAAACCCGCTCCGCTGGACCAAAACCCACTCCGCTAGACCAAAACCCACTCCGCTAGATCCAAACCCACTCCGCAAGACCCATTCCGATCCGCTAGACCCAAACCCACTCCGCTAGACCCAAACCCACTCTGCTAGACCCAAACCCACTCCGCTAGACCCAAACCCACTCCGCTAGTCCCAAACCAACTCCGCTAGACCCAAACCAACTCCGCTAGACCCAAACCTACTCCGCTAGACCCACACTCCCACTCCGCTAGACCCAAACAAACTCCGCTCGACCCAAACCCACTCCGCTAGACCCAAACCCACTCCGCTAGAGCCACACTCCCACTCCGCTAGACCAACACTCCCACTCCGCGAGACCCAAACCCACTCCGCTAGACAAAAACCCACTCCGCCAGACCCAAACCCACTCCGCTAGACCCACACTTCCACTCCGCCAGAGCCACACTCCCACTCCGCTAGACACAAACCCACTCCGCTAGACCCAAACCCACTCCGCTAGACCCAAACCCACTCCGCTAGACCCAAACCCAGTCCGCTAGACACAAACCCACTCCGCTAGACCCACACTCCCACTCCGCTAGACCCAAACCCACTCCGCTAGACCCAAACCCACTCCGCTGGACCCAAACCCACTCCGCTAGAGCCACACTCTCACTCCGCTAGACCCACACTCCCACTCCGCTAGACCCAAACCCACTCCGCTAGACAAAAACCCACTCCGCTAGACCCACACTCCCACTCCGCCAGACCCACACTCACACTCCGCTAGACCCAAACCCACACCGCTAGACCCAAACCCACTCCGCTAGACCCGAACCCACTCCGCTAGACCTAAACCCACTCCGCTAGACCCAAACCCACTCTGCTAGATCCAAACCCACTCCGCTAGACCCAAACCCACTCCGCTAGACCCAAACCCACTCCGCTAGACCCAAACCCACTCCGCGAGACCCAAACCCACTGCGCTAGACCCAAACCCACTCCGCAAGACCCAAACCCACTCCGCCAAACACAAACCCACTCCGCTAGACCCAAACCCACTCCGCAAGACACAAACCCACTCCGCTAAACCCAAACTCCCACGCCGCTAGAACCAAACCCACTCCGCTAGACCCACACTTCCACTCCGCTAGACCCAAACCCACTCCGCCAGACCCAAACCCACTCCGCGAGAACCAAACCCAGTCCGCTAGAACCACACACCCACTCCGCTAGACTCACACTCCCATTCCGCTAGACCCAAACCCACTCCGCTAGACCAAAACCCTCTCCGCTAGACACAAACCCACACCGTTAGACTCAAACCCACTCCGCTAGACGCAAACCCACTCCGCTAGACCCAAACCCACTCCGCTAGACCCAAACCCACTCTGCTAGACCCTCACTCCCACTCCGCTAGACCCAAACCCACTCCGCTAGACCCAAACCCACTCCGCTAGACCCAAACCCACTCCGCTAGACCCAAACCCACTCGGCTAGACCCAAACCCACTCCGCTAGACCCACACTCCCACTCCGCTGGACCCAAACCCACTCCGCTAGACCCAAACCCACTCAGCTAGACGCAAACCCACTCCGCTAGACCAACACTCCCACTCCGCTAGACCCAAACCCAATCCGCTAGACCCACAGTCCCACTTTGCTAGACCCAAACCCACTCCACTAGACGCAAACCCACTCCGCAAGACCCAAACCCACTCCGCTAGACCCAACCCACTCCGCTGGACCCAAACCCACTACGCTAGACCCAAACCAACTCCGCTAGACCCAAACCCACTCCGCTAGACCCAAACCCGCTCCGCTAGACCCACACCCACTCTGCTAGACCCAAACCCTCTCCGCGAGACCCAAACCCAGTCCGCAAGACCCAAACCCATTCCGCTAGACCCAAACCCACTCCGCTAGACCCAAACCCACTCCGCTATACCCAAACTCACTCCGCTAGACCCAAACCCACTCCGCTAGACCCAAAGCCACTCCGCTAGATGCAAACCCACTCCGCTAGACCCAAACCCACTCCGCTAGACCCAAACCCACTCCGCTAGACCCAAACCCACTCCGCGAGACCCAAACCCAGTCCGCTAGACCCAAACCCATTCCGCTAGACCCAAACCCACTCCGCTAGACCCAAACCCACTCCGCTATACCCAAACCCACTCCGCTAGACCCAAACCCACTCCGCTAGACCCAAACCCACTCCGCTAGATGCAAACCCACTCCGCTAGACCCAAACCCACTCCGCTAGTCCCAAACCAACTCCGCTAGACCCAAACCAACTCCGCTAGACCCAAACCTACTCCGCTCGACCCACACTCCCACTCCGCTAGACCCAAACAAACTCCGCTCGACGCAAACCCACTCCGCTAGACACAAACCCACTCCGCTAAAGCCACACTCCCACTCCGCTAGACCAACACTCCCACTCCGCGAGACCCAAACCCACTCCGCTAGACAAAAACCCACTCCGCTAGACCCAAACCCACTCCGCTAGACCCACACTTCCACTCCGCCAGAGCCACACTCCCACTCCGCTAGACCCAAACCCACTCCGCTAGACCCAAACCCACTCCGCTAGACCCAAACCCACTCCGCTAGACCCAAACCCAGTCCGCCAGACACAAACCCACTCCGCTAGACCCACACTCCCACTCCGCTAGACCCAAACCCACTCCGCTAGACCCAAACCCACTCCGCTGGACCCAAACCCACTCCGCTAGAGCCACACTCTCACTCCGCTAGACCCACACTCCCACTCCGCTAGACCCAAACCCACTCCGCTAGACAAAAACCCACTCCGCTCGACCCACACTCCCACTCCGCCAGACCCACACTCACACTCCGCTAGACCCAAACCCACACCGCTAGACCCAAACCCACTCCGCTAGACCCAAACCCACTCCGCTAGACGCAAACCCACTCCGCTAGACCCAAAGCCACTCCGCTAGACCCAACCCACTCCGCTAGACCCAAACCCACTCCGCTAGACCCAAACCCACTCCGCTAGACCCAAACCCACTCGGCAAGACCCAAACCCACTCCGCTAGACCCAAACCCACTCATCTAGACCGAAACCCACTCAGCTAGTCCCAAACCCACTCCGGTAGACCCAAACTCCCACTCCGCTACACCCAAACCAACTCCGCTAGACCCAAACCCACTCCGCTAGACACAAACCCACTCTGCTAGAACCACACTCCCACTCCGCTAGACCCAAACCCACTCCGCTAGAACCACACTCCCACTCCGCTAGACCCACACTCCCACTCCGCTAGACCCAAACCCACTCCGATAGACCCAAACCCACTCCGCTAGACCCAAACCCATTCCGCTAGACCCAAACCCACTCCGCTAGACCCAAACCCACTCCGCGAAACCCAAACCCACTCCGCTAGACCCAAACCCACTCCGCTAGACCCAAACCAACTCCGCTAGACCCAAACCTACTCCGCTCGACCCACACTCCCACTCCGCTAGACCCAAACAAACTCCGCTCGACCCAAACCCACTCCGCTAGACACAAACCCACTCCGCTAGAGCCACACTCCCACTCCGCTAGACCAACACTCCCACTCCGCGAGACCCAAACCCACTCCGCTAGACAAAAACCCACTCCGCTAGACCCAAACCCACTCCGCTAGACCCACACTTCCCCTCCGCCAGAGCCACACTCCCACTCCGCTAGACACAAACCCACTCCGCTAGACCCAAACCCACTCCGCTAGACCCAAACCCACTCCGCTAGACCCAAACCCAGTCCGCTAGACACAAACCCACTCCGCTAGACCCACACTCCCACTCCGCTAGACCCAAACCCACTCCGCTAGACCCAAACCCACTCCGCTGGACCCAAACCCACTCCGCTAGAGCCACACTCTCACTCCGCTAGACCCACACTCCCACTCCGCTAGCCCCAAACCCACTCCGCTAGACAAAAACCCACTCCGCTAGACCCACACTCCCACTCCGCCAGACCCACACTCACACTCCGCTAGACCCAAACCCACACCGCTAGACCCAAACCCACTCCGCTAGACCCAAACCCACTCCGCTAGACGCAAACCCACTCCGCTAGACCCAAACCCACTCCGCTAGACCCAACCCACTCCGCTAGACCCAAACCCACTCCGCTAGACCCAAACCCACTCCGCTAGACCCAAACCCACTCGGCAAGACCCAAACCCACTCCGCTAGACCCAAACCCACTCAGCTAGACCGAAACCCACTCAGCTAGTCCCAAACCCACTCCGGTAGACCCAAACTCCCACTCCGCTACACCCAAACCAACTCCGCTAGACCCAAACCCACTCCGCTAGACACAAACCCACTCTGCTAGAACCACACTCCCACTCCGCTAGACCCAAACCCACTCCGCTAGAACCACACTCCCACTCCGCTAGACCCACACTCCCACTCCGCTAGACCCAAACCCACTCCGATAGACCCAAACCCACTCCGCTAGACCCAAACCCATTCCGCTAGACCCAAACCCACTCCGCTAGACCCAAACCCACTCCGCGAAACCCAAACCCACTCCGCTAGACCCAAACCCACTCCGCTAGACCCAAACTCCCACGCCGCTAGAACCAAACCCACTCCGCTAGACCCACACTCCCACTCCGCTAGACCCAAACCCACTCTGCTAGACACAAACCCACTCAGCTAGACCCAAACCCACTCCGCTAGACCCACACTCCCGCTCCGCTAGACCCAAACCCACCACGCTAGATCCAAACCCACTCCGCTAGACACATACCCACTCCGTTAGACCCAAACCCACTCCGCTAGACACAAACCCACTCCGCTGGACCTAAACCCACTCCGCTAGACCCAAACCCACTCCGCTAGACCCACACTCCCACTCCGCTATACCCACACTCCCACACTGCTAGACCCAAACCCACCCCGATAGACCCAAAACCCCGCCGCTAGACCCAAACCCACTCCGCTAGACCCAAATCCACTCCGCTAGACCCAAACCCAGTCAGCTAGACACAAGCCCACTCCGCTAGACCCAAACCCACTCCGCGAGACCCAAACTCCCACGCCGCTAGAACCAAACCCACTCCGCTAGACCCACACTTCCACTCCGCTAGACCCAAACCCACTCCGCCAGACCCAAACCCACTCCGCGAGAACCAAACCCACTCCGCTAGACCCACACACCCACTCCACTGGAATCACACTCCCATTCCGCTAGACCCAAACCCACTCCGCTGGACCAAAACCCTCTCCGCTAGACACAAACCCACACTGTTAGACTCAAACCCACTCCGCTAGACCCAAACCCACTCCGCTAGACCCAAACCCACTCCGCTAGACCCACACTCCCACTCCACTAAACCCACACTCCCACTCCGCCAGACCCACACACCCACTCCGCTAGACCCAAACCCACTCCGCTAGACCCAAACCCACTCCGCTAGACCCAAACCCAATCGGCTAGACGCAAACCCACTCTGCAAGACCCAAACCCACTCCGCTAGACCCAAACCCACTCCGCTAGACCCAAACCCACTCCGCTAGACCCAAACCCACTCCGCTAGACCCACACTCCCACTCCGCTAGACCGAAACCCACTCCGCAAGACCTAAACCAACTCCGCTAGACCCACACTCCCACACCGCAAGACCCACACTCCCTCTCCGCTAGACCCACACTGCCACTCCGCTAGACCCACACTCCCACTCCGCTAGACCCAAACCCACTCCGCTGGACCCAAACCCACTCCGCTGGACCCAAACCCACTCCGCTAGACCCAAACCCACTCCGCTGGACCCAAACCCACTCCGCTAGACCCAAACCCACGCCGCTAGACCTACACTCCCACTCCGCTGGACCCAAACCCACTCCGCTAGACCCAATCCCACTCCTCTAGACACAAACCCACTCCGCTTGACCCAAACCCACTCCTCTAGACACAAACCCTCTCCGGTAGACCCACACTCCCACTCCGCTAGACCCAAACCCACTCCGATAGACCCACACTCCCACTCCGCTAGACCCAAACCCACTCCGCTAGACCCAAACGCACTCCGCCAGACCCAAACCCACTCCGCTATACCCACACTCCCACTCCGCTAGACAAAAACCCACTGCTCTAGACCCAAACCCACTCCGCTAGAACCAAACCCACTCCGCTCGACCCAATCCCGCTCCCTAGTCCCAAACCCACTCCGCTAGACCCAAACCCACTCCGATAGACCCACACTCCCACTCCGCTAGACAAAACCCACCCCGCCAGACCCAAACCCACTCCGCTAGACCCAATCCCTCTCCGCTATACCCACACTCCCACTCCGCTAGACCCACACTCCCACTCCGCTAGACCCAAACCCACTCAGCTAGACCCAAACCCACTCCGGTAGACCCAAACTCCCACTCCGCTACACCCAAACCAACTCCGCTAGACCCAAACCCACTCCGCTAGACACAAACCCACTCTGCTAGAACCACACTCCCACTCCGCTAGACCCAAACCCACTCCGCTAGAACCACACTCCCACTCCGCTAGACCCACACTCCCACTCCGCTAGACCCAAACCCACTCCGATAGTCCCAACCCTCTCCGCTAGACCCAAACCCATTCCGCTAGACCCAAACCCACTCCGCTAGACCCAAACCCACTCCGCTAGACCCAAACCCACTCAGCTAGACCCAAACCCACTCCGCTAGACCCAAACTCCCACGCCGCTAGAACCAAACCCACTCCGCTAGACCCACACTCCCACTCCGCTAGACCCAAACCCACTCTGCTAGACACAAACCCACTCAGCTAGACCCAAACCCACTCCGCTAGACCCACACTCCCACTCCGCTAGACCCAAACCCACCCCGCTAGATCCAAACCCACTCCGCTAGACACATACCCACTCCGTTAGACCCACACCCACTCCGCTAGACACAAACCCACTCCGCTGGACCTAAACCCACTCCGCTAGACCCAAACCCACTCCGCTAGACCCACACTCACACTCCGCTATACCCACACTGCCACACTGCTAGACCCAAACCCACTCCGCTAGACCCAAACCCACTCTGCTAGACCCAAACCCACTCCGCTAGACACAAACCCACTCCGCTAGTCCCAAACCAACTCCGCTAGACCCAAACCAACTCCGCTAGACCCAAACCTACTCCGCTCGACCCACACTCTCACTCCGCTAGACCCAAACAAACTCCGCTCGACCCAAACCCACTCCGCTAGACCCAAACCCACTCCGCTAGAGCCACACTCCCACTCCGCTAGACCAACACTCCCACTCCGCGAGACCCAAACCCACTCCGCTAGACAAAAACCCACTCCGCTAGACCCAAACCCACTCCGCTAGACCCACACTTCCACTCCGCCAGAGCCACACTCCCACTCCGCTAGACACAAACCCACTCCGCTAGACCCAAACCCACTCCGCTAGACCCAAACCCACTCCGCTAGACCCAAACCCAGTCCGCTAGACACAAACCCACTCCGCTAGACCCACACTCCCACTCCGCTAGACCCAAACCCACTCCGCTAGACCCAAACCCACTCCGCTAGACCCAAACCCACTCCGCTAGAGCCACACTCTCACTCCGCTAGACCCACACTCCCACTCCGCTAGACCCAAACCCACTCCGCTAGACAAAAACCCACTCCGCTAGACCCACACTCCCACTCCGCCAGACCCACACTCACACTCCGCTAGACCCAAACCCACACCGCTAGACCCAAACCCACTCCGCTAGACCCAAACCCACTCCGCTAGACGCAAACCCACTCCGCTAGACCCAAACCCACTCCGCTAGACCCAACCCACTCCGCTAGACCCAAACCCACTCCGCTAGACCCAAACCCACTCCGCTAGACCCAAACCCACTCGGCAAGACCCAAACCCACTCCGCCAGACCCAAACCCACTCAGCTAGACCGAAACCCACTCAGCTAGTCCCAAACCCACTCCGGTAGACCCAAACTCCCACTCCGCTACACCCAAACCAACTCCGCTAGACCCAAACCCACTCCGCTAGACACAAACCCACTCTGCTAGAACCACACTCCCACTCCGCTAGACCCAAACCCACTCCGCTAGAACCACACTCCCACTCCGCTAGACCCACACTCCCACTCCGCTAGACCCAAACCCACTCCGATAGACCCAAACCCACTGCGCTAGACCCAAACCCATTCCGCTAGACCCAAACCCACTCCGCTAGACCCAAACCCACTCCGCGAAACCCAAACCCACTCCGCTAGACCCAAACCCACTCCGCTAGACCCAAACTCCCACGCCGCTAGAACCAAACCCACTCCGCTAGACCCACACTCCCACTCCGCTAGACCCAAACCCACTCTGCTAGACACAAACCCACTCAGCTAGACCCAAACCCACTCCGCTAGACCCACACTCCCGCTCCGCTAGACCCAAACCCACCACGCTAGATCCAAACCCACTCCGCTAGACACATACCCACTCCGTTAGACCCAAACCCACTCCGCTAGACACAAACCCACTCCGCTGGACCTAAACCCACTCCGCTAGACCCAAACCCACTCCGCTAGACCCACACTCCCACTCCGCTATACCCACACTCCCACACTGCTAGACCCAAACCCACCCCGATAGACCCAAAACCACGCCGCTAGACCCAAACCCACTCCGCTAGACCCAAATCCACTCCGCTAGACCCAAACCCAGTCAGCTAGACACAAGCCCACTCCGCTAGTCCCAAACCCACTCCGCTAGACCCAAACTCCCACGCCGCTAGAACCAAACCCACTCCGCTAGACCCACACTTCCACTCCGCTAGACCCAAACCCACTCCGCCAGACCCAAACCCACTCCGCGAGAACCAAACCCACTCCGCTAGACCCACACACCCACTCCACTGGAATCACACTCCCATTCCGCTAGACCCAAACCCACTCCGCTGGACCAAAACCCTCTCCGCTAGACACAAACCCACACTGTTAGACTCAAACCCACTCCGCTAGACCCAAACCCACTCCGCTAGACCCAAACCCACTCCGCTAGACCCACACTCCCACTCCACTAAACCCACACTCCCACTCCGCCAGACCCACACACCCACTCCGCTAGACCCAAACCCACTCCGCTAGACCCAAACCCACTCCGCTAGACCCAAACCCAATCGGCTAGACGCAAACCCACTCTGCAAGACCCAAACCCACTCCGCTAGACCCAAACCCACTCCGCTAGACCCAAACCCACTCCGCTAGACCCAAACCCACTCCGCTAGACCCACACTCCCACTCCGCTAGACCGAAACCCACTCCGCAAGACCTAAACCAACTCCGCTAGACCCACACTCCCACACCGCAAGACCCACACTCCCTCTCCGCTAGACCCACACTGCCACTCCGCTAGACCCACACTCCCACTCCGCTAGACCCAAACCCACTCCGCTGGACCCAAACCCACTCCGCTGGACCCAAACCCACTCCGCTAGACCCAAACCCACTCCGCTGGACCCAAACCCACTCCGCTAGACCCAAACCCACGCCGCTAGACCTACACTCCCACTCCGCTGGACCCAAACCCACTCCGCTAGACCCAATCCCACTCCTCTAGACACAAACCCACTCCGCTAGACCCAAACCCACTCCTCTAGACACAAGCCCTCTCCGGTAGACCCACACTCCCACTCCGCTAGACCCAAACCCACTCCGATAGACCCACACTCCCACTCCGCTAGACCCAAACCCACTCCGCTAGACCCAAACGCACTCCGCCAGACCCAAACCCACTCCGCTATACCCACACTCCCACTCCGCTAGACAAAAACGCACTGCTCTAGACCCAAACCCACTCCGCTAGAACCAAACCCACTCCGCTCGACCCAATCCCGCTCCCTAGTCCCAAACCCACTCCGCTAGACCCAAACCCACTCCGATAGACCCACACTCCCACTCCGCTAGACAAAACCCACCCCGCCAGACCCAAACCCACTCCGCTAGACCCAATCCCTCTCCGCTATACCCACACTCCCACTCCGCTAGACCCACACTCCCACTCCGCTAGACCCAAACCCACTCAGCTAGACCCAAACCCACTCCGGTAGACCCAAACTCCCACTCCGCTACACCCAAACCAACTCCGCTAGACCCAAACCCACTCCGCTAGACACAAACCCACTCTGCTAGAACCACACTCCCACTCCGCTAGACACAAACCCACTCCGCTAGAACCACACTCCCACTCCGCTAGACCCACACTCCCACTCCGCTAGACCCAAACCCACTCCGATAGTCCCAAACCCTCTCCGCTAGACCCAAACCCATTCCGCTAGACCCAAACCCACTCCGCTAGACCCAAACCCACTCCGCTAGACCCAAACCCACTCAGCTGGACCCACACCCACTCCGCTAGACCCACACTCCCACTCCGCTAGACCCAAACCCACCCCGCTAGATCCAAACCCACTCCGCTAGACACATACCCACTCCGTTAGACCCAAACCCACTCCGCTAGACACAAACCCACTCCGCTGGACCTAAACCCACTCCGCTAGACCCAAACCCACTCCGCTAGACCCACACTCACACTCCGCTATACCCACACTGCCACACTGCTAGACCCAAACCCACCCCGATAGACCCAAACCCCCTCCGCTAGACCCAAACCCACTCCGCTAGACCCAAATCCACTCCGCTAGACCCAAACCCAGTCAGCTAGACCCAAACCCACTCCGCTAGACCCAAACCCACTCCGCTAGACCCAAACTCCCACGCCGCTAGAACCAAACCCATTCCGCCAGACCCACACTTCCACTCCGCTAGACCCAAACCCACTCCGCCAGACCCAAACCCACTCCGCGAGAACCAAACCCACTCCGCTAGACCCACACACCCACTCCGCTAGACTCACACTCCCATTCCGCTAGACCCAAACCCACTCCGCTAGACAAAAACCCTCTCCGCTAGACACAAACCCACACCGTTAGACTCAAACCCACTCCGCTAGACCCAAACCCACTCCGCTAGACCCAAACCCACTCCGCTAGACCCACACTCCCACTCCATTAGACCCACACTCCCACTCCGCCAGACCCACACACCCACTCCACTAGACCCAAACCCACTCCGCTAGACCCAAACCCACTCCGCTAGACCCAAACCCACTCCGTTAGACCCAAACCCACTCCGCTAGACCCAAACCCACTCTGCTAGACCCAAACCCACTCCGCTAGACCCTCACTCCCACTCCGCTAGACCCAAACCCACTCCGCTAGACCCAAATCCACTCCGCTAGACCCAAACAGAGTCAGCTAGACCCAAACCCACTCCGCTAGACCCAAACCCACTCCGCTAGACCCAAACTCCCACGCCGCTAGACCCAAACCCACTCCGCTAGAACCAAACCCACTCCGCTGGACCCAATCCCGCTCCGCTACTCCCAAACCCACTCCGCTCGACCAAAACCCACTCCGATAGACCCACACTCCCTCTCCGCTAGACCAAACCCACCCCGCTAGACCCAAACCCACTCCGCTAGACCCAATCCCACTCCGCTACACCCACACTCCCACTCCGCTAGACCCACACTCCCACTCCGCTAGAACCACACTCCCACTCCGCTAGACCCACACTCCCACTCCGCTAGACCCAAACCCACTCTGATAGACCCAAACACTCTCCGCTAGACCCAAACCCATTCCGCTATACCCAAACCCACTCCGCTAGACCCAAACCCACTCCGCTAGACCCAAACCCACTCCGCTAGACCCAAACCCACTCCGCTAGACCAAACTCGCACGCCGCTAGAACCAAACCCACTCCGCTAGACCCACACTCCCACTCCGCTAGACCCAAACCCACTCTGCTAGACACAAACCCACTCAGCTAGACCCAAACCCACTCCGCTAGACCCACACTCCCACTCCGCTAGACCCAAACCCACCCCGCTAGATCCAAAACCACTCCGCTAGACACATACCCACTCCGTTAGACCCAAACCCACTCCGCTAGACACAAACCCACTCCGCTGGACCTAAACCCACTCCGCTAGACCCAAACCCACTCCGCTAGACCCACAATCCCACTCCGCTATACCCACACTCCCACACTGCTAGACCCAAACCCACCCCGATAGACCCAAACCCCCGCCGCTAGACCCAAACCCACTCCGCTAGACCCAAATCCACTCCGCTAAACCCAAACCCAGTCAGCTAGACCCAAACCCACTCCGCCAGACCCAAACCCATTCCGCTAGACCCAAACTCCCACGCCGCTAGAACCAAACCCACTCCGCTAGACCCACACTTCCACTCCGCTAGACCCAAACCCACTCCACCAGACCCAAACCCACTCCGCGAGAACCAAACCCACTCCGCTGGACCCACACACCCACACCGCTAGACTCACACTCCCATTCCGCTAGACCCAAACCCACTCCACTAGACAAAAACCCTCTCCGCTAGACACAAACCCACACAGTTAGACTCAAACCCACTCCGCTAGACCCAAACCCACTCCGCTAGACCCAAACATACTCCGCTAGACCCACACTCCCACTCCACTAGACCCACACTCCCACTCCGCCAGACCCACACACCCACTCCACTAGACCCAAACCCACTCCGCTAGACCCAAACCCACTCCGCTAGACCCAAACCCACTCCGTTAGACCCAAACCCACTCTGCTAGACCCAAACCCACTCCGCTAGACCCAAACCCACGCCGCTAGACCCAAACCCACTCCGCTAGACCCAAACCCACTCCGCTAGACCCAAACCCACTCCGCTAGACTCAAACCCACTCGGCTAGACGCAAACCCACTCTGCAAGACCCAAACCCACTCCGCTAGACCCAAACCCACTCCGCTAGACCCAAACCCACTCCGCTAGACCCAAACCCACTCCGCTAGACCCACAATCCCACTCCGCTAGACCCAAACCCACTCCGCTGGACCCAAACCCACTCCGCTAGTCCCAAACCCACTCCGCTAGACCCAAACCCACTCCGCTAGACCCAAACCCACTCCGCTAGACCCAAACCCACGCCGCTAGACCTACACTCCCACTCCGCTAGACCCAAACCCACTCCGCTAGACCCAAACCCACTCCGCTAGATCCAAACCCACTCCACTAGAACCAAACCCACTCCGCTAGACCCAAACCCACTCCGTTAGACCCAAACTCCCACTCCGATAGACCCAAAACAACTCCACTAGACCCAAACCCACTCCGCTAGACCCAAACCCACTCCGCTGGACCCACACTCCCACTCCGCTGGACCCAAACCCACTCCGCTAGACCCAAACCCACTCAGTTAGACCCAAACCCACTCCGCTGGACCCAAACCCACTCCCTTAGACCCAAACCCACTCCGCTAGACCCAAACCCACTCCGTTAGACCCAAACTCCCACTCCGATAGACCCAAACCAACTCCACTAGACCCAAACCCACTCCGCTAGACCCAAACCCACTGCGCTAGACCCACAGTCCCACTCCGCTGGACCCAAACCCACTCCGCTAGACCCAAACCCACTCCGCTAGACCCAAACCCACTCCGCTAGACCCAAACCCACTCCGCTAGACCCAAACCCACTCCGCTAGACCCAAACCCACTCCGCTAGACCCAAACCCACTCCGCTAGACCCAAGCCCACTCCGCTAGACCCAAACCCACTCCGCAAGACACAAACCCACTCCGCTAGACCCAAACCCACTCCGCTAGACCCAAACCCACTCAGCTAGACCCAAACCCACTCAGCTGGACCCAAACTCCCACTCCGCTACACCCAAACCAACTCCGCTAGACCCAAACCCACTCCGCTTGACACAAACCCACTCTGCTAGAACTACACTCCCACTCCGCTAGACCCAAACCCACTCCGCTAGAACCACACTCCCACTCTGCTAGACCCACACTCCCACTCCGCTAGACCCAAACCCACTCCGATAGACCCAAACCCTCTCCGCTAGACCCAAACCCATTCCGCTAGACCCAAACCCACTCCGCTAGACCCAAACCCACTCCGCTAGACCCAAACCCACTCCGCTAGACCCAAACCCGCTCCGTTAGACGCAAACCCACTCCGCGAGACCCAAACCCACTCCGCTAGACCCAAACCCACTCCTCTACACCATCACTCCCACTCCGCTAGACCCAACCCCACTCCGCTAGACCCAAATCCACTCCGCTAGACCCAAACCCACTCCGCTAGACCCAAACCCACTCCGCTAGACCCAAACACACTCCGCTAGGCCCAAACCCACTCCGCTAGACGCAAACCCACTCCGCTAGACCCAAACCCACACCGTTAGACCCAAACTCCCACTCCGATAGACACAAACCAACTCCACTAGACCCAAACCCACTCCGCTAGACCCAAACCCACTCCGCTAGACCCACACTCCCACTCCGCTGGACCCAAACCCACTCCGCTAGACCCAAACCCACTCAGTTAGACCCAAAGCCACTCCGCTAGACCAACACTCCCACTCCGCTAGACCCAAACCCACTCCGCTAGTCCCAAACCCACTCCGCTAGACCCAAACACACGCCGCTAGACCCAAACCCACTCCGCTAGACCCAAACCCACTCCGCTAGACCCAAACCCACTCCGCTAGACCCACACTCCCACTCCGCTGGACCCAAACCCACTCCGCTCGACCCAAACCTACTCCGCTAGACCCAAACCCACTCCGCTAGACCCAAACCCACTCCGCTAGACCCACGCCCACTCCACTAGACCCAAACCCACTCCGCAAGACCCAAACCCACTCCGCTAGACCCAAACCCACTCCGCTAGACCCAAACCCACTCAGCTAGACCCAAACCCACTCCGGTACACCCAAACTCCCACTCCGCTACACCCAAACCAACTCCGCTAGACCCAAACCCACTCCGCTAGACACAAACCCACTCTGCTAGAACCACACTCCCACTCCGCTAGACCCAAACCCACTCCGCTAGAACCACAATCCCACTCCGCTAGACCCACACTCCCACTCCGCTAGACCCAAACCCACTCCGATAGACCCAAACCCTCTCCGCTAGACCCAAACCAATTCCGCTAGACCCAAACCCACTCCGCTAGACCCAAACCCACTCCGCTAGACCCAAACCCACTCCGCTAGACCCAAACCCACTCCGCTAGACCCAAACTCCCACGCCGCTAGAACCAAACCCACTCCGCTAGACCCACACTCCCACTCCGCTAGACCCAAACCCACTCTGCTAGACACAAACCCACTCAGCTAGACCCAAACGCACTCCGCTAGACCCACACTCCCACTCCGCTAGACCCAAACCCACCCCGCTAGATCCAAACCCACTCCGCTAGACACATACCCACTCTGTTACACCCAAACCCACTCCGCTAGACACAAACCCACTCCGCTGGACCTAAACCCACTCCGCTAGACCCAAACCCACTCCGCTAGACCCACACTCCCACTCCGCTATACCCACACTCCCACACTGCTAGACCCAAACCCACCCCGATAGACCCAAACCACCGCCGCTAGACCCAAACCCACTCCGCTAGATCCAAATCCACTCCGCTAGACCCAAACCCAGTCAGCTGGACCCAAACCCACTCCGCTAGACCCAAACCCACTCCGCTAGACCCAAACTCCCACGCCGCTAGAACCAAACCCACTCCGCTAGACCCACACTTCCACTCCGCTAGACACAAACCCACTCCGCCAGACCCAAACCCACTCCGCGAGAACCAAACCCACTCCGCTAGAACCACACACCCACTCCGCTAGACTCACACTCCCATTCCGCTAGACCCAAACCCACTCCGCTAGACCATAACCCTCTCCGCTAGACACAAACCCACACCGTTAGACTCAAACCCACTCCGCTAGACCCAAACCCACTCCGCTAGACCCAAACCCACTCCGCTAGACACAAACCCACTCCGCTAGACCCTCACTCCCACTCCGCTAGACCCAAACCCACTCCGCTAGACCCAAACCCACTCCGCTAGACCCAAACCCACTCCGCTAGACCCAAACCCACTCGGCTAGACCCAGACCCACTCCGCTAGACCCACACTCCCATTCCATTAGACCCACACTCCCACTCCACCAGACTAACACACCCACTCCACTAGACCCAAACCCACTCCGATAGACCCAAACCCACTCCGCTAGACCCAAACCCACTCCGTTAGACCCAAACCCACTCTGCCAGACCCAAACCCACTCCGCTAGACCCAAACCCACTCCGCTAGACCCAAACCCACTCCGCTAGACCCAAACCCACTCCGCTAGACCCAAACCCACTCCCTCAGACTCAAACCCACTCGGCTAGACGCAAACCCACTCTGCAAGACCCAAACCCACTCCGCTAGACCCAAACCCACTCCGCTAGACCCAAACCCACTCCGCTAGACCCAAACCCACTCCGCTAGACCCACAATCCCACTCCGCTAGACCCAAACCCACTCCGCAAGACCTAAACCCACTCCGCTAGACCCACACTCCCACTCCGCTAGACCCACACTCCCTCTCCGCTAGACCCACACTGCCACTCCGCTGGACCCACAGTCCCACTCCGCTAGACCCAAACCCACTCCGCTGGACCCAAACCCACTCCGCTAGTCCCAAACCCACTCCGCTAGACCCAAATCCACTCCGCTAGACCCAAACCCACTCCGCTAGACCCAAACCCACGCCGCTAGACCTACACTCCCACTCCACTAGACCCAAACCCACTCCGCTAGACCCAAACCCACTCCGCTAGATCCAAACCCACTCCGCTAGAACCAAACCCACTCCGCTAGACCCAAACCCACTCCGTTAGACCCAAACTCCCACTCCGATAGACCCAAACCAACTCCACTAGACCCCAACCCACTCCGCTAGACCCAAACCCACTCCGCTGGACCCACACTCCCACTCCGCTGGACCCAAACCCACTCCGCTAGACCCAAACCCACTCAATTAGACCCACACCCACTCCGCTAGACCAACACTCCCACTCCGCTAGACCCAAACCCACTCCGCTAGACCCAAACCCACTCCGCTAGACCCAAACACACTCCGCTGGACCCAAACCCACTCCCTTAGACCCAAACCCACTCCGCTAGACCCAAACCCACTCTGTTAGACCCAAACTCCCACTCCGATAGACCCAAACCAACTCCACTAGACCCAAACCCACTCCGCTAGACCCAAACCCACTCCGCTAGACCCACAGTCCCACTCCGCTGGACCCAAACCCACTCCGCTAGACCCAAACCCACTCCGCTAGACCCAAACCCACTCCGCTAGACCCAAACCCACTCCGCTAGACCCAAACCCACTCCGCTAGACCCAAACCCACTCCGCTAGACCCAAACCCACTCCGCTAGACCCAAACCCACTCCGCTAGACCCAAGCCCACTCCGCTAGACCCAAACCCACTCCGCAAGACCCAAACCCACTCCGCTAGACCCAAACCCACTCCGCTAGACCCAAACCCACTCAGCTAGACCCAAACCCACTCAGCTAGACCCAAACTCCCACTCCGCTACACCCAAACCAACTCCGCTAGACCCAAACCCACTCCGCTAGACACAAACCCACTCTGCTAGAACTACACTCCCACTCCGCAAGACCCAAACCCACTCCGCTAGAACCACACTCCCACTCTGCTAGAACCACACTCCCACTCCGCTAGACCCAAACCCACTCCGATAGACCCAAACCCTCTCCGCTAGACCCAAACCCATTCCGCTAGACCCAAACCCACTCCGCTAGACCCAAACCCACTCCGCTAGACCCAAACCCACTCCGCTAGACCCAAACCCGCTCCGTTAGACGCAAACCCACTCCGCGAGACCCAAACCCACTCCGCTAGACCCAAACCCACTCCTCTACACCATCACTCCCACTCCGCTAGACCCAACCCCACTCCGCTAGACCCAAATCCACTCCGCTAGACCCAAACACACTCCGCTAGACCCAAACCCACTCCGCTAGACCCAAACACACTCCGCTAGGCCCAAACCCACTCCGCTAGACGCAAACCCACTCCGCTAGACCCAAACCCACTCCGTTAGACCCAAACTCCCACTCCGATAGACCCAAACCAACTCCACTAGACCCAAACCCACTCCGCTAGACCCAAACCCACTCCGCTAGACCCACACTCCCACTCCGCTGGATCCAAACCCACTCCGCTAGACCCAAACCCACTCAGTTAGACCCAAAGCCACTCCGCTAGACCAACACTCCCACTCCGCTAGACCCAAACCCACTCCGCTAGACCCAAACCCACTCCGCTAGACCCAAACACACGCCGCTAGACCCAAACCCACTCCGCTAGACCCAAACCCACTCCGCTAGACCCAAACCCACTCCGCTAGACCCACACTCCCACTCCGCTGGACACAAACCCACTCCGCTAGACCCAAACCCACTCCGGTAGACCCAAACCCACTCCGCTAGACCCAAACCCACTCCGCTAGACCCAAACCCACTCCGCTCGACCCAAACCTACTCCGCTAGACCCAAACCCACTCCGCTAGACCCAAACCCACTCCGCTAGACCCAAGCCCACTCCGCTCGACCCAAACCCACTCCGCAAGACCCAAACCCACTCCGCTAGACCCAAAACCACTCCGCTAGACCCAAACCCACTCAGCTAGACCCAAACCCACTCCGGTACACCCAAACTCCCACTCCGCTACACCCAAACCAACTCCGCTAGACCCAAACCCACACCGCCAGACACAAACCCACTCTGCTAGAACCACACTCCCACTCCGCTAGACCCAAACCCACTCCGCTAGAACCACAATCCCACTCCGCTAGACCCACACTCCCACTCCGCTAGACCCAAACCCACTCCGATAGACCCAAACCCTCTCCGCTAGACCCAAACCCACTCCGCTAGACCAAACCCAGTCCGCTAGACAGAAACCCACTCCGCTAGACCCACACTCCCACTCCGCTAGACCCAAACCCACTCCGCTAGACCCAAACCCACTCCGCTGGACCCAAACCCACTCCGCTAGAGCCACACTCTCACTCCGCTAGACCCACACTCCCACTCCGCTAGACCCAAACCCACTCCGCTAGACAAAAACCCACTCCGCTAGACCCACACTCCCACTCCGCCAGACCCACACTCACACTCCGCTAGACCGAAACCCACTCCGCTAGACCCAAACCCACTCCGCTAGACCCAAACCCACTCCGCTAGACCCAAACCCACTCCGCTAGACACAAACCCACTCTGCTAGACCCAAACCCACTCCGCTAGACCCAATCCCACTCCGCGAGACCCAAACCCACTCCGCTAGACCCAAACCCACTCCGCTAGACCCAAACCCACTCCGCTAGACCCAAACCCACTCCGCTAGACCCAAACCCACTCCGCTAGACCCAAACCCACTCGTCTAGACCCAAACCCACTCCGCTAGACCCACACTCCCACTCCGCTGGACCCAAACCAACTCCGCTAGACCCAAACCCACTCAGCTAGACGCAAACCCACTCCGCTAGACCAACACTCCCACTCCGCTAGACCCAAACCCAATCCGCTAGACCCAGAGTCCCACTTTGCTAGACCCAAACCCACTCCACTAGACGCAAACCCACTCCGCAAGACCCAAACCCACTCCGCTAGACCCAACCCACTCCGCTGGACCCAAACCCGCTCCGCTAGACCCAAACCCACTCTGCTAGACCCAAACCCTCTCCGCGAGACCCAAACCCAGTCCGCTAGACCCAAACCCATTCCGCTAGACCCAAACCCACTCCGCTAGACCCAAACCCACTCCGCTATACCCAAACCCACTCCGCTCGACCCAAACCCACTCCGCCAGACCCAACCCACTCCGCTAGATGCAAACCCACT